>CAMPDV010000006.1:0-1200000 GCA_946699065.1 Loxodes magnus | reverse complement strand
GTTAGAGATATTACTGAGAATACTGATACTTTAGAAATGTTATTTTAACTTAAAAGTAATTTATAAGCTTCTGATCAAAATTCTGATAAATATCATTTATAATATATTTATTATTTTGCTTTTAAGCTTGCTTCCATCTTATTATTTGAGTATCTATAAAGACGCAGAGTTTAATTAATTTAAAGGATGTCTATGCTTTATTAGGATTCCAAAATAAAAATTAAGTTTAAGTGGTTTGAATACTAAATTTAATGAAATTACATAAGATTATAATGTAACAATGCTACACTCTATCTATTTACCATATTTTTCTTTATTATCATAAAGGATAATAAAACTACAATCCAACTAAAAAGTTAATTAATTCTATTAAAGATTGCTACTTAGAATGCCACTAAAAATGAATAACGTTTTCAGGTAAAAGATATAGAAAATAGATTACTCTAATTATAACTTTAATTAATGTAGTTATAAGCTACTAAGCCAAATACAAATTAAATAATCTTTATGATTAATTATTAATACAGTTATAAATAAACCCTTGCTTAGAAATCATAATACCTTCATTACTTTCAAAAGTATAAATCATTTTTTACATTTCAGCCTTTTAACTTTATTAATCCTTTTCAAGCATAAGTCTAATCTAACTTTTTAATATTTGAAGTTATAAGTGAATTTGTAATTGGAGTAAGTTTAGACTTTTTAAAAATAATAGAAAGATAAAAGTCAGATGTGCTTGTAAATGTAAGTTATTTGTATTAAATAACTAACAATTAATATTAAAGATATTTAGGAATGACTATATTATTATTTAATTTAACGTAAAGCTAGAAATACTTATAACCTTAAAAAGAATAGTTAAAGGATACTAATTCTCCTTTAATAATTTTAATACAATCATTTTATATAAAGGATAGAGTTTAAATAAGCAAATTGTCCATCTAAAAATTATTACAACAATAAGCGTTAATTTGTTAAAAAAATGGAATAGCACAATAAATTTAGAAAGAGAATGAGAGCGATCTTAATATGCGCAGTATCAATTAAAATTGTATCCTAAATCATACTTTCGATATTGTTAGTAATTTTTCCTATAATTTAAATAAGCTTTCTTTTGGAATAGGAAAATAAAATTAAGCATTTAAGTGATAAAGGATGCTACATAATAGATTAGAGATATACACTGGCAGCCTGAAATTGAATAAGTGTGCTTCTTACTTTTATTTTGGATGGTTTACTTATTTATTATGTGCTATAATAAATATAACAGTAATTCAGAACACAAATAGCTGAAAAGTTCTACATTTGGAAGAGAAATATGACATCGTTGCAAGTTATTTGGCTATTTATAGGATTGATGTTCTTCATATTAGATAATGATTGCTATTATACATAAAATTGGCTTTATAAGCTCACTAAGCTTGTTATATATACATATTTTATCTTGGGGCTGTTGATTCTTATTGGATTTTAGTGCGGTAAAATGGCAGAATCGAAATTACAGAGACAGCATTACTAGAGAATTAACGACTATTGAGTTATCAATATTGATGAAAACTTATTAATAAATCCCTATTCCAAAAGTAAATCTCTTTTTAAACTCTATTAAAAAAATGTCTACTATATTCCTACTACTAAATGCTTTAATATATCTAAATTATTTTACTAATATCTATTTATTTAGCTCTTTACAAGTTTAAATTATCTAAATTTAGCAATTATAAAGCATAGATAATTAATAATAGTTATAAAGTTAAAGCTAGGACTTAGGTTATAACTAAATAATAAAACTTAGTTCTTCTTATGTAAAGTTATGGTTGATGCTTTCTATTATTACTTAAATAGAATCAAACAAATATACTATAAGGACTAATAACTTACTATAGGATAATTCAATTAAGGATTTATCAAATAAGATCATGCATCTAATAACCTTTAAGTGCTTATTTATTTTCTAGTGCAACTGTATGCAGCTATAATTTATTTTTTGAGTATTGGTATAAAATGTTTATTTTATGCAGCTTATAGAATATATTTATAAATAGCTAGTGCTAATCATTAGTATCTCTTAAAGTTAAAAGATATAGCATTAAATTGATAATAAGCAGACATAATAGCAAGGTAAGGATTATAATCTTGAGAATAAAATAGAAGAACATTATGATCTTTAAGCAATAATTAATTATATCAGAATAAAAACATATCAAACTCCTAAGCTGCTTGCACTTATCTTGAAAATTTCTTGAACTTACCTTTTTACATCAATAATGCAAGCTAATTCTTTGAGGAATTCATGCAGAACTATGACACAGACAATTATTTGCTTTCATTCCTTTTTTTACCTAACTTATGGTTGAGAGTCTTCTGAGAGCAAAATTTATTGATTTTTAGTAAGGCTGCTTCTTAGTTATTCTTATTGCTTTTTGTCGGAATTTAAAGGACTAAACTAGTCGATCTTGAATGCATCAGTCTTAATTTTTTTAAGTTTATCAGGAGTTTAGGAAGGGAAGGAAGCATAAGAGTTGATTTTATTAATTTTTTTGTCTTGCTTTTTTTGCTAAATCCCTAATGTTAATTGATTTTCTCTTAGCATTTTATTAAATTTATCTTCTTACTTATAACGAAAACGCTCCAAATGCTTACCTACTTATTTAATTCTTGAGATAAGTCCATATTGATCTCTTTGTAAGAACATTTAAGGTTCCAAAAGAAAGCAGTGCAAGAATAAAGACTACCTATCTAAAATGGGATAAGAGCAAAGCTTAGCCAGAATTCCCTGAAATAAAGAATTACTGTTAGTATGATATTAAATTAAAAGCTATTATCCACCATTCTAATCAATAGATCTAGCAATATTTATAGCAAAGGACCTTCTGAAAACTTATAGATGTTACGATTACAAATACCAACTTGCTAACTCTGGGACCTTTTATGCTTTACAATCAAAGAATTTGTAGTGGTTAGCTTATTCTTAGAACAATGAAGCTTAGATTTCTATAGTTATATCTCTTCATATTATATTTCACTAACACTAGCATTTCTATAAGTCATATTATTATTTTTTATGAACAAGTATAGCGAATTTATTGACTTATTAACTCTTATTTAAGCAGCTTGCATGAAAGAGAATGGAATGTTATTATAGTCGTTTGGAGTAGCCACTTGGGGAAATAAGCCAAAAAAGGATGAAGAGTTAAGAGAAAAAATAGAGTTAAAATCAAGTACAATTCCAATTTTATCTTCCTCAGAATAGTCTCATTATTGTACTTGCTCTACTATGAAATCACTTATAAAAAGTATGAAAACAATAGATCAAATTTATTTAGATAGTAATAAGTCAATAGTCTGGAGAGTTAGTGCAGAGATTTCGTTATTAAGCTTAATTCTTTCTAATATCTTTTATCATATATAGATATTATTGAAATCCTATTCCAATGAAAAATATCTAAAATGCTAGTTTTGTCGCTCATTCTGAACTGTCAAACTTGATTTAGTACGATTATGATGAATGCAAAAGCTATCTTATTTTTATAAATTAGACGCTGACCCTGATTTCAGAAAGAGAGTTATTGGTATTAAAAGTTAAGAAGTTCTCAGATACTTGATCAGCATATTCAATAGGTAAGTTGAAGCATAAGCTTCTTCTAATTTTTAAGAGACTATAAAGCAATTAACGGTTCTAATAAGAAACTCCCCTTTAAACAATTATGTAAATCTTTCTACTATCTTAGTATATGTGCATCTGTCTATTATTTCTCCTAGGAGATAGGAACAGTTCTTAAAATTTTAGAAGTTTGTCTCAAACTACATAGATTTTATCTAGCGCTATATATTAGAAAAGTTTTATTACATTTACTAAGTTCTCTAATCTTTTAATAACTTCTAAGACAACCCTGGAAAATGGCATTCTTTAATGCAAGTTTCAAAGCAATAAATTAACTGGTTGATAATGTTTTAAACAAGTTTTGAATTAACTAGCTACTACTCCCACTTAACATTCTTTAAAGTGAAACAAATAAGCAGCATTTTGCCTACAGTTTCTAATGTATACTAATGTTCTTCAGAGATTTTCTCCATAACTTTTAAAAGATTATTAGAATTCTAGTTATTTACACTTATAAGAAAAGTTTTAAGCAAATCAGAGTTCTTGCTACATTTTTCTAGGATGAAAAGCATAAAAGTTTCAATATATTCCTTTGAATTATATAAGTTGTTATGAGAAACTTCTGAAATAATCTCTATTATATCCAAAATAGCATTATGGAAATTTAGTTGCATTAGTAGCTATAAAGAAGGCATATTGTATAATATTTTATTGAAAAAAATCAAAGTTTCTGCAAAAATTCCAGGTGGAGTATCATGCTTAGTAATGCTGACTAATTTTTGAAATACCTAATTTTGAAGGCAGAATTAGAAGTTTTCCTATAGTTCATTTGTAGTACTTTCTAATGTTTAAAAGTTAAATTCTTTGGTTAAAATTTTCTAAATCTTTACAAGATTTCCTTTAAAATGCTTATTTTAAGCAGTTTCATGGCTTTTTAATTTCTAATATTTTCCTTAAGTTGATTCCTTTTTTATTTTAGTGTAATAATTATTAAAGCTAATTCAGCATTGCTCTAGTTCTTAATTTAGTTGGTTTTTGTCACTAAAAATTCCTTTTATTTTGGTAAACATTATATCAAATTTTTATTTATCACAATTATAAATTAAGCTATTATAAGCACCAATATTATTATTTCTTCTAATCCTTTATTTACTTTATAACAGCAAACTAGCTTAAGTCTCTTTCAGCTTAGTTTTTTATTATAGCACTAAAATTAAGATGCTAATTAGCACTCATATTTATATGAAAGTATATTATAAGATATTTAACTATTTAGATAACTAATACTTAGACATGGTCTAATATCTTAGCTTAGGATAATTATAAAACTAGTTATTTTATTTTATTTAAATTAATTCTTTCTTTTAATTCTCTTCTTGTTCCAATCAAACATCTGAATTATGGCTAAAGATATCTATATAGCCTAGAAATTAAATAAAGCTATTTTATCAACTTCTCTAGTAATTCTTAACTCATACTTTTTATTTGAAGCAATGCTAATAGTATCACTATTCATCAATAAGCAGTCTCATTAATATACCTTAAACTTTTTTATTTAGCTCTTGTCTGATTAGTATTCCCTCAACTACTAGTAATACTTCTTTATCTACAAGTATAACTAAAGTATAATTTAACTATTAGCTTACTTTATCAAACATTTACTTCTATATACCTTACTTTTCTAATAATAGTCATTAAATTACGAGAGTTTATCTTATGTATCTAAAACTTCTATTTAAAGGAACTACTAATACAATTTTATATGGAATAGGATTATTAGAGAGAAAGAGATAATTAAGCTTAATTGTTTTAAGGGGATCTAATAGCAAATTTAGAAGAAGCTTATTACTTAGAATAATGTAGTATAAAAGCTCCTTAAATATTAGCATCAGATCATAGTTATAGCAAAGAATCTATAAATTAAAAGGAGGAAAATTAAGAAAGTTAAGGTGAAGAATCTGAAATGTTTTTTAAAATATAAAGAATCCCTCTTGAAGATAAGATACAATAGCAAGATGAGCAATAAGAATTAGAGCAAGATAGCAAAATAGCTTAGCCCCATATTAATTCTGAATAATATTAGAACTCTTCTTAAACTGATAGTTGATATTATACTTTTGAGGGAATTATATTTGATGGAATAGAAAGAGAAAAAAACTAAGTTTTATTTGGAAATTCCTTTTAGAAAAAATCTTTTTTGATTAACGAAAAATTATTTAGCTTAACTAATCCAAATAAAACTCTTGGTTGTGAAGATTTAAATAAGATTTTTCCTATTAATAAAAAAGTTAGTTGTCTTCCTTTATCAAATTCTTTTATTTTATCGAACATGGGAATGGAAGACTTCGAAAATGTATAAGAAGAATATGCTAAATAATAATAAAATAATGATTATAGAAAAAGGAAAAACTAAGTAATATCTCCTGGAGCTGACATACAACTTCAAATGAGTAATTCTGCAAATTACAAGCTTCCTAAACTTCTTTCAAAGAAAAGTAAAGTATTTTCATCATCCAAATTTCCAGAATTAAGCTAAATAATGTAGTTTAAGATATGTCGAGATAACTTAAATAACCCACTTATATTAGAAATTTGCAATTCAAATTTGAAATAGCCAAAACGATATTAGTTTTAAGTTGGAGATTTTATATTTTATATGAACTATAAAAAATATAAACAAAGTAACATATAGACTCCTCAAATAAATAATCAAGAATATAAAAAGGTTGATTCAAGCTTATGTGACTAGAATGATAAAAAATTGAATTAAAGTTTATCAAGAGAAACAAATTGTGAAGATACTGAGATATGTAGATTTTGTGGTTAAAAGGAAAATCTTATATAACCTTGTGGTTGTGTTGGAAATAAGTAATTTTGTCATGAATTATGCCTATAAAAGAGACTCTTAGATATGAACTAAAAAGATTATCTTTAAAAAGACAAAAGTATAGAAATAGATATAACGCATTGCATGAATTGTAAAATTCCTTTTTTGATGTAATTTGAAGTTGAATCTTTCTGATCACCTCAGACTAATGTTGATAGAAATCTAATTTTTCTTCCGTTTTTAACATGAATTATGTTATTGATTGCTTTAATAATTTTGATTTCAGAAGCAGAGACCCATGAATTATGAGATGAGATAACAATATGTATTGAAGTTATAATCTCAACTTGCTTACTTTTTCTCTCTATAATACTTTTATATGTTTGCAAATTGTGCTTTCTTGTTAATGTAGTAGTAAAGTGAAATATTCTAAGCTAGGAAGTAACTGAAAGTTAAAGACAATACTTCTAATATCTTTATTAATAAATCTAGATTAAAATAAGCAAATAAAGCTCTACTAAAGCTAGTTCAAATCTATAAATCTCTAGTTTAAATAATAAAAAAACGCCTTCAATGGATGAGAGCTATCATCAAGTTAAAAAAGAAGAAACGAAGGACATAGACAAAAATCTAGAAAACATGAAGTTGTAATCAAATGATTAATAATTAGATTTACTCTATTTAGATGACAATATTCGTACAACATGTAGAGAGTAAAATATTAATAAGCAAAATCAAAATAAATATTTTGTAAAGTACTAATAATAGAAAAATGAATCAAAGTTTTCACTTAAAACATAAAACTCAGATCGCTTATTTATAAAATCTTAGAAGTTAACTATAAAAATTAAGCAATTCAATTCAGTTAAAGAAAATCATATAAATTAAAGTTTTACTATCTAGTTTTTCAATGTATAAAAGAGTTATTCAGGCCCCTTAGATAAAACAAAATACAAAGCAGTAAGATGAAATAAACTTAAATCAATTTAAAGATTAATTAATTTAATAAAATTACATTTTAGCTTATAGCAACTAAAGCATTTAATATAAAACTCTTTGTTTAAGCTGGATATTATATTATGAAATTCTGCCATAAATAAAACAGCAATGTTTTAATAGTATTTTGTAATATTTGGAATTCTTTAGAAATTAAGAAATTGTATCTAGCTTTAAAATTCATAATTATTCTTTTTTAAAGTACAAGAAATTATTAGAGTGTATATTGTCTTCTATAAATTTAGCGATAAAAGCTATTAAAGTAAAATCAGGTATGAATTAATAAACTTACCAGAACTTTAAAGATTATAAAAAGTTTTATAAATAGAAGTTATGAAATGTAAATTTAACTTTATTAGTAAGATAAATGGTAATTAAATAAATATTAGGGAATTGGAATTAGCATTAATTTTCTTTTAGAAGATTTTCAAAGCTTGTTTACTATTTAAAAATAACTTATAACATTGAAGAAATAACTTATCAAATATGTGTTTCTGATAGTTTGTCTCATGAATAGTTACTATATTCTGCTTTTAGGATGGTTAATTTCGAATCTGCCAAACCTCCAAAACCAAACAAAAAATTTATAATGTCAAAGCTTATATCAGTCAAAATAGAAGGCTGATCTTCCTTTTAAAATTTATGAGTTACAGTTTTCTTATATGTGTCAATTCATACTTCATAAATATCTCCATTCTCTGCCTTTTTTTATTAGTTTCTATCTAGAATCTATCCCTTTCTCACTAGTCTTATTCCAAAAGTTAGAGAATAAAAATCTAAATTATTAATTTTACTTTAAAATGCTTTAGACAAAACACCAAAATTTAGCAATGAGAAGCTGTCTAATCTAAATACATAATGATACAATTTATTCTGTTCTAGAATATTTGAAAATCAGCCATCAAAACTATATCCACTTTTTAGACTTATCTCACATTCATTCTGGATATTTAATACGCACATTCTAGAACTTTATACTTAAATTTTTAGAGGAATTGGTCCATAGCTCAAATTTGTAAAGATTTCATATTTAGAAAGCAATAAGGGAATTAAATGAAAAGCAAGTGCTTTATTTCCTTGTTAGTCTCTCTTTATTTTGTTTCTAATGTGAATAAATTTAGTAAGATAGTAACTTTTATGCTTTATTTGCAATTAGCTTTAGTTATTCATCCCTTTTAATTAATTAATTTCCTAATCAATTTAACTTTTATATTCAACTTATTTACGACTTATACCTTTATCCCCTTATATGAATCACTCTTCCATCTTTTGGCAAGATATTCGCATAGTTGCCTAGTTCATTATGCTTAATTTGAATTAAAGAAAGGCTTGAATGAAGCTTTAAGTAGCTGAATTACATTTTTCCTAAAATTAGTATAGTAAAAGCTTAAATTTAAGAAGCAAAACATTAGCTATTAAGAAAATGAAGACATAAAGTAATAAAGGAAAGGATGAGGACTATAAATATTCCTCAGTGTTTGATTGCTTCTATAATAAAAGAGTAGCTATTATTAGTTTATAAAGGTATATTTGTTTAGAATTACTTAAGTTCTAAATGCTAGTAACTTTAAAAGTATGGCATTAGTTTAATATAGAAATCAAGCACAAGCATTTTTACAACCTTAAATATTTGAATTCACTTTTAAAAATGGCATCGTATGGAATATAATGCAGTGGCAAGAAGAAAAAAATCTAAATCCCTTTAAAAAGTATTTATATTCATAGCTTAATAAGAGATGGAATTGCTAAAGTTGAAATACAGTAAAGCTTTTTGAATGAAACCCAAAATAATCTTGAAGTTGAATATGTATTTCCTATTGATATGTATTCAGCTGTTTATAATCTTAAAATTTGGACTGAAGATGTAGAAATTACTGCAAAGATAGAAGAGAAAAAAAAGGCAGGACAAAATTATGAAGATACAATTTCTAAAGGACATACAGCTTATTATGCAGCTTACGATACTGAAAATTCAAGTGATCGCATGGTTTTATTTATAGGTAATTTAAAGCAGCAGCAAGAAGTAATAGTAAACTTTTGCTATATTACATAGTTACAATCAGAAAACTAAGCATGGAAATTTATTATTCCTTCTTTTCTTACTCCAAGTTATACAGTTTCTGCAGCTTAGAAGAAATCTTCCCAAGTTAATGCTGAAGAATCAAAATAAAACATGATAGATTATACAATTGACTTTGAAGCCACAGTTTAATCTTTGCGCTAAATTACAAAAATAGAATGTTTAAATCATAATGTAGAAATAGTAAATAATGGACAAAATGAAGCCTAAATATCTATAAAAGAAGGAAATAGTTATAATCCTGATAATGATTTCATTTTGAGGTATACCATAGAAAATATTCATTAGCCTGGCTATTACTTGCAGAAATCTTAAACTATTGAAAATGAAATAGCAGGAGTCATAAGTTTTTTACCATAAGTATTAGAGGAGGAAGAGGGAACAGGAGAATTCTTATTTTTACTAGATAGAAGTGGGTCAATGTCGGGAAATAAAATAAAAATGGCAATTTAGGCAGCTATACTATTTATGTAATCTCTTCCTACTGATAGTAGATTTGATATTATAAGTTTTGGATCTGACTTTACTCCTCTATTTGGAAAACCTCAAGTTTATGATGATTAAAGTTTATAATATACAATTGACAAGATTAACACTTTTAAAGCAGATATGGGAGGAACTGAAATTTTATAACCTTTACAAAATTTATTCTAAACACCTGTAAGCAAAAGATATCCTAGATCAATATTCTTAATAACTGATGGAGAAGTAGATAACCCATAGCAAGTTATTGAACTAATATTGAAAAATTCACATGTTTGCAGAGTTCATTCCATTGGAATTGGAGAAGGTGTTAGTAAGTTACTAATAAGAGAAACAGCAAAAGCTGGGAGAGGTAAATCTTATTTTGTTAAGAGTGGCCAAAATATTTAAGAGAAAGTTATCTAAGCACTGACAAATGCTGTAGACCCTGCTTTCACTGATTTTAAATTAATATGGGATGAAAGCTTAAATGCTTAATAAATTCCTACATAAATACCTTTTATTTATATGAATGAACCACTTTTAATATATTGCTTTCTTCGTGAGCCTTATTCTAGTGGAAAAATACGATTAGAGGCTCAAACTTCTTCAGGCAAAACTTTTATATATGAAATATATTTAGATTTAAATACGAGTGTTCCAGGATCCTTTTTGCATAAATTGGTAGCAAAATAAAAGATATTGGAATTAGAGAAAGATGTTAGGTAAAATGAAGAGCAAATCATAAAAGATTCACTTAAGTATTAAATCATTTCATCATGCACTGCATTTATTGGAGAATAGTAATAAAAAAATTCTTTATAAGAAACTCCTGTTCTTGTTAAAATTCCTATTAAAGCTTAGAAGGATTCAGTTAGAATATAAGAAAGCAATAGTTCTTTATAAAGTTCAGAAATGGAAGAAGAAGATGAAGAAGAAGAAGTTGAAGATCGTAATGAATCAAATGAAGAATAAAAGCACAATGATTTTAATATTCCTATCATTAAAGAAAAGAAAATGAGATGTGCAAAATTAAGTAACATAGCAATACAAGGAGATAGTTAATCCATTACTAGTTTACATGATTATGATGAAGAATATATAGAAGGAGATATGATGATTTAGTAAAATGCTGCTCTTAGCTAGTAAATTGAAGATTCCGAAAATTTTGCTTACAATTCATATGAGCAGAATTCTCAAGTTTAATCTTCTTTTAATGAATAAAAAATCTAGGAGTAGTAAGTTTAGTCTAAGTCATCGTAAAATAATCTAACAATAGATATTCATAATTGTAAGATTTTTATTTTAGTATCTTCTGATTATACTTAAATTCTCAAGTTATAATCAGCAAAGGGATTTTTTTAATATTCTGAAGAACTTTTGTCTGCTCTTCAAGCATTAAGCAATTAAAATCTAATGCAGATTAAACCTTAAGAGCTAAATGATAATTTGTATGCAACTTTGTTAGTTTTGGAATACTTTGAGTTTTATTTTCCTTAAAAAACTGAGCTTGTTCTTGTAATTAAGAAAGTAAAAAGATGGATTACAAGTTAATAAGTTGATATTGAAAAATACCAGAAGTCATTTGCATAGCTTTTCAAAAAATGAAGATTTAAATAAAATTTCTAACTTTATTTATTAATTATACTTTTAATTTTCTCTATATCTTCCTTTCACCAATCTTTTAATCAATATCTCCTGCTTAAAAAATATTAATTTCTAAAACCATTTTTCAATAAATTTACTTAAATATATCTTTCGTGAAACTTATTTATTTAAGTGTAAAAGAGTCAGATTAAGTAGAAAATATAAGTTAACTAAGACTTTTCCTAATATTATTTAGTTCCAAATTAGAATCTAATTTTAAGAAATTTAGTAAAAATAAGCCTCAAATCTACTTCATATATAAATAAGTTTGCCAATATCAATTTTATATATTTTCTTTTATTTAGGTAAAGAAAATTTATTAGTTATTGCTATATTTTAGATTTAAGTTTTATTGAATATGCTAGTGTTTACCTAACTCAACAAAATATTATATCTGATAGAAATTTAATAACTAGTATATCTTTATTTAATTAGCTTTCTTAAGAGTTTATAACCTAATTCTTTTTAATTCAAAGATTATAAGTATTTCAAATTTTAGCAAGTTTGGAGAGCTTAAGTTTCATAAGATGACTCAATAATCTAAATGAATCAAAGATAAATTTACAGAGTATGAAAAGATATAGTACATAATAAAAGATATTTAAATATATTAATAATTAATTTAGTTATATTTCACATTGAATTTGATATATAAGTTATTATATTCTTTTTTATTCTGCTTTTTAAGTTATCAAAGTATTCTTTTAAAATATAATCTTTATATAGTATAAATTTATATAAATCGCCGTTATGTATTTGTAATCTACCGTTAGGTTCGTCTTAGAACTATTCTTTATGAAATTTAGAAGGTTGATAAATAAACTCAGCATAGTAATAATTAGTATCCTTTCTTTTCTTTTATATTTTATTTTCATTAATTCTTCGTTATTTTAGCTAGCATATAAAATTTCTTATTAATGAACTAAAATCAGTTAGCTCTAATAATTGAAAATTCTAAAACTTATATAAAAAGCTAGCAATGATAATCGTTAAATCTTAATTAATTTTATAGGATCATATCTATAGATATATATGTTGTATAATATTTGTTCTATTTATTTTCCTGATCTAAGAGTGTAAAAGTAGATAAAGATTTTTAAGGGAAATTGCTTGATAGTTTAAATATGAATTGATATTAAAAGGAAATCTTTTTTAAGATAATTAAAAGTATTGTTTTTTCATTTTTTTAAATTCTTGATAACTTCACTTACAACTTTGTCAGTAGTAGCTGTGCCTCCAATATCAGGAGTATGATTTTAAGGGTTTTCAAGTGTTTTGAATAATGCATCCTGTAATTTCATTCCGAAATGTGGTAATTATAAATGTCTTAGCATTAAGCAAGCTGATAAAATGCTTCCTGTAGGATTTGCAATTCCTTTACCGACAAGATCTTTGCCTTTATGTCTTGTACCGGGCTCAAAAATTGCAAATTTTTCTCCAATTGAAGCCCCTGCTGTAATTCCAGGTCCACCTACTAATCCAGTAGCTATATTTGATAAAATGCCTCCATAAAGATTAGGCATAACTAGAACATCAAATTATTATGGTTTATATGACATTTACATTGAAGCATTATCTACTATAAGTTCGTTATACTTAATATCAGGATATTGAGAAGCAACTTATCTTACTGCTTTAAGGAATTCTCCATCACATAATTTCATAATATTTGCTTTATGCACAGCAGTAACTTTTTTCCTTTCATTTAAGTATGCGAATTCAAAAGCATATTAAGCTATTCTTTGTGAATTTTTGGCAGTTATTATTTTAAGACTTTCAACTACGCCAGGTACTACTTCATGCTCAATACAAGAGTATTCTCCTTCTAGATTTTCTCTTATAATAACTATATCTATATTATGATGTCTAGTTTTTACTCCTGGTAGATTAAAATGATGAGTTACATGAGCAAAAACATCAAGTTTGTTTCTTAAAAGCAGATTAGGAGAATAATTATCTTTGTCGTATTTGTGAAAGTCATCTTTATTGAAGAGATTGTTTTTGAAAATAACAGGATATTTCGTTGCTTATTCAATTCCTTCTTATGTAGCTTTAAAATCATTTATTATGTTAAATTTTATTGGAGGCTTCAAAGTTTGAAATATCGAAATTACAGCTTCACAAAGTGATGGTCCAATTCCACATCCAGGAATCATAGTAACATTCCTCAGTGCACCATCACCAGGCCTCTGTAAAAAGGTGCTAAACTATTTAATCTGTTAAGCAATTTTCATTATAACTTTTATTCTATTAGTTTATTTAAATCCTTTTAATATAATCTTATTTGATATACTTCTAAATCTTCCTAATCCTTTAGATTTTTTATTTATTTATTCAACCTTAAATTTACCTAAATCGTAAAGAATGATAAATTTAGTCAATTTATGACAGTAATAAGTATTAGGTGCTTATTTTTGTTATATTTAGATAATCTTATATTAAAGTAGGTCTGATATTTACCATATAGGTAATAAAATGGCTTTTAATTTAAATTTATTATTTTTAATTAATTCCTTTTTTAAACTATTTTCTTTATAACTAAACCATTTTCTAAATACTTACAATATCTTAGATATAAGCCTTTTATTTAACTATCTGTTTATACTATATTATTAACTTCTCTACTATCCCTAATTTATTATCATTTAGTGTTTCATCAACAATTTCAAAAGTCTTTTGCATTTTTTACTTTAATTAATTTCATGCTGTTAGAAGAATAGTAATACTTGAGATTTTTAGCATATAGAATCAAGGTTGGTTTAAGTAATAAAAATAAAAGCTTCAAATCTCGATAATGTTTCTTTATTATCCTTACAAATTCTGAAGGATCGATAGAACCATCTCCATTTATATCTGCTTTTTTTATCATTTGTTCAAACTTTCGTCTGAAACTTTTTTATTTGTTAAAGAACTCCTAGCATTTTTTAGTTTTTTAAACATCAATGCAACAATTTCTGTCTTTTTCGAATATATTGAAGAGATCCATCAATCCAGATTCTTGTTATTTTCATATATAGCAACCTATTCTTTTTCAAACTTCTTAATCTATAAAGGAGTTAGAGCCATTTTTCAATATTATGAAAATAACTCTAAATATTTATCTCTTTAGTCTTCCCTTTCTCTTCTATCCTAATTTCAGTTGCTCTTCTTTATTAAATAAATAAATCTATAATTCAGACTCAATCTAATTTCAATATATTTATATGAAAAAGCTAATTCTATTTAATTGAAGTAGAGGTAATTTAACTGAAATATTTGTATGATAAAGAAAGAAAAATTAAATAAATAAAGCTAATTAACTAGCATTCATTAAAGATTTTATTAATTCTATATTAGTATAACTGCCTCCTTTTATTCAGTAAGTAGATTACTTATAATAAACTTACTAAAATAAGCAAAGCTTAAATGTGCTTGCTCCTTGCTAATTTTTAGTATAAGTTTATCAATATTTTCCTTAGAATATATTTTAAGTTAGCATTTATTAGTAAGATGAGATTTTATTTACTTATAAATAATTGTTTGATGTTGCTTTATCTTCGATCCATTAAAATCAACGAAACTTAAACTTCTTTGCAACAGAATTTCCTCTAACTTCAATTGGAGCTTCTATATCGCTATCTTCATCTTTTTAAGCTTTATCTGGAACATTATTCCAAAACAACTTCAAAATTTTAGCTATTTCTGGTTTCAAAGCTAGTTCTATATCTACAGAACGATATTTAGTATATTAAATAATTAATTTGTCTCTTGCTTCGTTACAAAAATCTTGGTCAATTTCTAAATTTTATTTTTATATTTCTGGAAGTTGATTCTAAGTATAACTATTTTCTAAAAATGAAGGGGCTTTATATAAAATTTGCTTGCTTGAAGAATTATTTTTTTATTCTTCTTAAGACTTTTTTTCTTTTTCCATTCTTTCATTTATTTCTTACTACCACATAATATATAACTAATTCTTTGAAGGAGAACAACTGTCTGACTCTTCTTTTTTTGGCTATTTCTAGTTAAGCAAATCTAATTTTTACTTTTCTAGAATTATGTTATAGAGCTATTGCAATCTTTACTTTTTATACTTTTCAAAGCTAACTGTAGTAGTAAGTAGATGGGAATTCTTATTAATATGTCTTATATTATTTTGTTTCTTATTTGCAATATCTTCCTTTACAACCTTTTTAGCTTTCTTTGGCTGAAATGGCTTCAGATATCTTGATTATACAGGATTTTTATACTCTGGAGGTGGATTTTACGGAGGCCTAGGAGTTGAAATAAGTAAAATTGTATTTTTAGAATTTTATTGTTTTTACCGTAATGTTTATTAAAATGAATTATTTATTTAAAAATCTAAAATTTCTAACTTTTTCTATTATTTGGTTTCTTAGAGTTACTCTATCTCTTAGATATCTTTTGATAGATTTTCATTATTTTAATTTTGATCATTCTTATTTTACTATTATTAGCTTTCATTTTAAACTTCACTTACTTTTATTTATTTTATCTGATTCTGATATGTTCTGAAATTAAAACTGCAAGATTTTGGTCTTTTGAAGTTTAAATCTTATTCAAAATTTAATTTATCTTTCATTAAAACGAAAACACTATTTGATATTTTTTTTGATTCAATTTCATCGTTATGAATATTTTCTTTTAGTGCATCATCAAACGTCTTTAAATTCGAATCTTTTTCTTAAGAAGTTTAATGTGTTTCATTTTATTCTTCAGTAGAATTTTAAGCTTAATCATCAATAGGATTATTCTTACTATTATTTTTACTTAAAGTCTTTATTTTCTTTTTTGAATCTATAGTTTAAAATTTTTTTCGTTTACGAAACTTTTCTTCGTTGATTTTAGAGATTTGTGACATATGAGGCATTTTTATAGTTAAATCAGAAATGGTTTTATTAGGTAAAGGAAAACATTCCTAACTTTATTGAAACTCTGTTAATTTTATTTATATTTAACTAGGTGATGATCTTTATATATTACTTGCTGTCTTTTTAGTTTTCCTTGTTATATAATAAAACATTTATCTCTTTAATAAAGCTACCTCATCTTTTAGATTTTTCTATTTAACTGGCTTTTTAGCTTTTTTTGCATTTTTTTAAATAATTCATTCTTTAATATATTTTTAAGTTCATTTTTTTAGTAACTAAAATTATAATATTTTATCTCACTTTTCCTTTGATTTTATATTATTGTCTTTTTCTTGTATTTTAAGCGCTTATATCTAAATCTTAGACAATTAATATCTAAATAAGTTTTGAATTTTAATTATGAATTTTAATTTGCTATAGTTTAGAATTGCATTTTCAAACATGTGCTTTATTTTTGCTACATTTTGCATGATTTCTTTATATATTTACGATATAATCAGAATTAATTTTTGCTTGTTTTTTAAGTTTTCCTCTTCTATAGCCTTTTGTTTTTATTTTTCTTGCCTGAGATTTTTTACGTATTTTCGCGCTAGCACTCCTCTCACTATTTTCTAAATTTTAGCTGCGCTCATGTTAACTAATTTCAATCATTGCTCTTTCCTATTTTATCTATCAATCTTTTCTCTTTCAATATCTTTTTAAATAAGTTCGATTTGATTTTACTATCTTAGCATCCTTAATTAGATTTGATATTGCTTATCTTTCATTTTCTTCAGTTTTTTTTCCTTCAGGTTATTAATGAATACAATTTTTTCCATTGAGTTGTTTGAGTATAGATATTTTATGTTTTTAGTAAATTCATTCTTAAATCCATTTTGTTATTTACTATTTTCACCTAATTGTCTTGACGTTTGAGCTATGAGTTACTGAAGTTCAGGAATTTTTTTATTTTCTATACTTTTCATTCTAAGAGGATATATAAAACTAGGAATTTCACGATCCATGAATTTACAAAATTATAAAAAACTAAAATTTTACATCAGAAAATAGCTTTCTATTAGTTTATTTGACTATTAATAACTATTTAAAGTTAGTCATTACTTTATTATTCAAACTAAAGCATATTAAGATATCTTTCTAAACTCTAATTCATTAATAGAGCCAAGCATATGTTACGATAAATTAATTTTTAGATTAGAAGCTTAATTTAGATTAAGAATGCTCATCTATTATTAATAGTACCTTAGATCTCTCTAATTGTATAAAATGATTATCTATTTCTTAACTAATAGCTAGGTTTTAATATTATCAAAGAGATAAATTATTAGTAAACTCTTATTTTGGATTTATTAATTAAAGCTAAAATTTTAGAATATGCTAAACTAGTTGGTTACATTTCCTAAATTTGTTTCTCCTTGATATACTTTAAAGTGCTAAATCTGAATCTTTAGAAATAAGGATTTTATTAATTTTAAATAAATGCTATTTTTAGTATTTTTACATAAAACACTTTATCAAACTAAATTAGAATCCATCCTACACTTTTGAAAACATGAATAGACTAATATTATAAAAGCCTATTAGCTTAATACGTTTTATATCATATTAAATCCCTAACATTTTACTGGCATAAAATCTTTTAGAAAATTAAGACTTAATCATAGATATATCATCTACTTTTATTTTGCTATTATGTTCAATTAAAACTTATTTAAGGCAATCAAAAATGATTGCTGAGTAAATAGGAGCAAACAATCGTATAAAATCCATAATATATTAAGCAGCTTTAATCTAAAGAAAATAGTATAAGAGGAATGGAAATTTGAGTATTTGATAATAATATAAGTTAAGAGGGTAAAATAGGATAAAATGTAATAAAGAAGTTAGTAAATACATGACTATTTTACAGTAAATATTAGCATTAAGATGATTATATGAAATAGATATTTTAGTCAATTAAAAAGAAAATAAGGGAGTAACAAATTTATTACTTATGTTTTTAATTTAATAATTAACGTATAAATGAAAGGAGTATAAAGATTGCTTGTAATAGGAGGAAGTGGATTTGTTGGCTCACATATATGCAAAGCAGCATTAGCGGCTAACTACTAAGTTATTTCACTTTCACCTTCAGGCAGAAAAAGTGATGAGCAATGGGCTGATAAAGTAAAATGAATTTAAGGAAGTGCCTTGAATCCAGCATGCTATAGAGAATATATTTAAGACATCTAAGGAATAATTCATTCAGTTGGAATTCTTTTAGATTCAAATATAATGCTTTGAAGCCTAATTTCTTAATAGTATGAGAAAAGTTATGAACAACTAAATAGAGATACTGCAATTATACCCGCTTAAGAACTTATAGATTTTAAACTTGAACAACCAGAATTTCCAAAAAAACACTTTGTATACATTTCTGCTGAAAGAGGTGTATTTATCTCTCCTAGATTTCTGTAAACAAAAAAGCAAGCAGAGAGCTTTTTAATGACTAATCATGAAGCAGATTTATTAACAACAACAATTCTGCGACCAGGCTATATATATACTGATGAGTCTAAGTCTTCTGAACTGCTAGCAAATGCCTTTAAAGTATTGAACTGATAAGATACAGTTTATAAATATGCAGGACTACAGCAAATAAGTGAAAAATTAGTTCCAGCAAAACCAGTGAGCGTATTTAAAATCGCTAATGCTTGCATCAAGGCTATATCTGAATAGAACATGTGGGGAAAAGCAATAAGTTCTGAAGAAATTGATTATAAATTTTGATTAATATTAGTTTGCAGTACACTTTAATATTTTTCTAATAAATACATTTTATATTTCTTATTATTTTTATAAGTTTTCTAAATCTTGCAAGTTAGAGCAGGCTATTAATATATAGATTAATTTCTTATATCTATAATTGTTAAAATTAATTATTTTAGAATCTTAACTTCAATAATTAATCTCAAAGTTTATGAAATCTATTAACTAAATAAAGATAATGAAACTAAATTTAAAATTCATGAAGGTGAAGTATATATCTCACCTTTTAAATAATGAACGCATTTCTTCTCTAAAGTCATTATCAATCAACTCTTACATTGTTCCATATTTTACTTCATAAATCGGCTTAGGCTTTTCGCTAATATCTGTTAAAAAAATATTTGTATTATGTGGAGGTATTGGCCGTCTCTCTCCTTTTGCTTATCTTTCGACTATGTGATAGTTATTCTTTCTGTATTACTTTCTATATTATCTTTAATCATTGCTTACTACTTTTAGTGAAAAATCCATAGGTGTACTTTTTCATTTCTTACGTGTAATCTCTCGACTTCAAGATTACTCGTTAATCCTCTTATATTACTTTCAGAGCTTCATAGTAATTCTTTATCCAAAGGTTTAGTAGCCTTTTAATTAAAATTTTAAATAAAGGATTGATTAAATATGCTGTGGAATTATTTAAAATGTCTCATTTTTACTTTCATTATTTAAAAATGGGAAGTGATTACTTCCTTCTAATTTGCATTGATAAATAATCTATTTTAAAATTAATAAGCAACATCACTATATTTAATCATTTATGGTTCTTAACTACTTTCTTATTTATTTTCAATATTTTATAAAGTTAATTAAGCAAATGAATCTTCTTTCCTTCACTATTATAAGTTGAATAGCTTTAAGTTTACCATCATTACCGCATTTAATAGGAATTGCTTAAAGGAAGAGATTTAATTAAATATATTTCCTTTAGAATGTAAGTTCTTTTTACTATGAGCTATATAAAGTTTTAATTTGCATTCTTAGCTTTATATTATTTAAGCTGACATTAATATTCTAATATACTTTTAAAAACCTTGCAACCTTTTTTCTTGAAGCTAACAGTAACTCTACTTTCTTATTTGAAGGGTAAGCTATATTTATATAGCTAAGAAGTATAATCAGAAAGATTTTCTTTTAAATAGTTGCAATAAATATATTAATTAAGCCAACCTTAGGCAATAAATTTAAAATAGATATCTCACTAAGCCAATTTTAGTTTGGTAACATTATATTTATATAAATATGCAATAAGTAGGTATTTTTTACTTGATTCTAATAGGTTTATCTTCTAACTCTTTAATATTTTGACAATCACATGAGGATTCTAAATAGTA
Organism: Loxodes magnus; assembly: GCA_946699065.1. Taxonomy (NCBI): domain Eukaryota; phylum Ciliophora; class Karyorelictea; order Loxodida; family Loxodidae; genus Loxodes; species Loxodes magnus. The sequence continues at coordinate 1,179,374 of CAMPDV010000006.1, read as the reverse complement.
CTGCTAAATATATAATATAAAGTTTTAGTTATTCTTCAAATTATTATTTCATTTTCTTAGAAAAGCTTATAAATTACTTTATAGTACATAAAGCTTCTAACTTCTAAGTTTATGATTTAACGTAATTTTTATTTACTTTTAGCATATTTTCTAGCTGATAGAGACCTAATACAATAGTTATAAACAATTTAATAATTTTAAGCTTATTTTATCTTAATATGCTATATTATATAATCCGATAATTGTATTTCCTAATTAAGACTAGAACAATAAAGCACATGCTATAAATAAAAACGAGGTATATTTTAATAAATTAGCAAAGAGCTACGAATTAATATTTAAATAGCATTCAGCAATCTATTAAACTGATAATGGTAGCTATTTAGTAAAGTAGAACTTTAATCTTTTATCTTATTGTTCACAAGTATTGCTACTAATATGCATCAACTTTATGATTATATAATTTACATTAGATAGCAACTATGCTTTAAATTAGTTATTTAGCTGTCGTTTAAATTTAAATATTAAAGTGTTTATAACAAAATAGAATCTCTTAGTATTACTAAGCTAATTGAGTAAATATGCTTGCTAGAGGAGATGCTTAGCATTAAGATTTCAATTAATAATAATTTCTTTGCAAGCATTTATATTTATTCATCTTTCAATTATTAAAGTCTTAAAATATACAAAATATATTGAATTCACGTAATAAAGAACAAAGAAATACATAGATCATTTTGCTCTTTATTTAGCTTACTAGAAGCTAATTCTAAATTTAATAATCTCACTTTAATTAAATTAAGCAGGATAAGAGATAATAATAAAATACTAAATGATTCTTAACTATAACTTGATAATATTTCATAAGCTATAAAGTATTTATAAAAGAAGGTAAATTAAAGAGCTTAAGATTAATAGTTTAGCGTAGTTTTAGAAAATAAGTTTATTTTTTGTTTTATTTAAATTTTGAATGGGATAGAGTCCTGCTTGGAGAATTGTTTTAAAGGTTAGAAAACAAATCCAAAAATCACCTTTTATCGTTTTTATGAATTTGAAAGGAAAAGAAAGGTAATAGATCTTGCAGTTGATAGAATAATACTAAATTGCAGCTGATCTTTTTTATGTAGACAAGTATAAGGATGCTGAGCAAATTCAAGAAGTCCTATTCTTTATTTCATAGAAATAGTAACTGCCCTAGATTTTTATCGATCATTAATACATTGGAGGTGTTAATGCGATAAGTGAGATTCTTTCTGACACAAGAAAGAGAGAGAAACTTCCCAAGAGAGTTAAAAACTAACTTTTATTTAATAAATAAAATGTCAGATTCTTAAAAAGAGGAGCTTAATTAATTAAAGGAAGAGGATATCGAAAGAGAGTTAAAAAACAAAATCAAAATACTTAAAAATGCCTTTTTAAAGGAAAGGGAAGAGCTCGGAAAACTAAAAAGGAAGTACGAGGCTCTAGAAGATTAAAAGAAGCAGTTAGAGATGCTCATAGTGGAAAAGGAGACTGCTAATACCGATCTAATATAGTAAAATTAATAGCTTCAAGAAATTATTCTTCATGAACAAATGCGCTATGAAGAGGTAACAAAATTGAAAAATGATGTGTCATTCAAAAGCATATTCGGCAAAAAAGACAGCAAATATTCTCCTGAGTTATTACAAATACAGGCAGACAACTAAACTTTAAAAAGATAAAATTACTCTTACTTAGAAAAAATTAAAAATCTACAAAATGAAGTTGAGTAACTAAAAAATTAGTTAAATGCAATTTAAAAAGAAAAAGAGTAGAACCGTGAGCAATTTGATAAGGATTTATAAGAAAGAAATAAAACGATATAGTTATTAAATAAAGATTTAAAGCATGCCTTAAAAAGTAACTCAGAGTTAATTGATTAAAAATCTAAACTCGAAGATTAAGTCAGTGAGCTAAATAAAAAAGTAAAGAGCTTTCAAAACGATCTAGATTAATTACATTAGTAATGTAATGATAAGTAAGATCTAATTCTCCTCTTAAACTCTTCTCTCTAAAAGCAAAGCATTAATTCGGCAAACTTAGCTAACAAACTAATGAGTATGAAAAATGAGTTAGCTTAAGCTCAAAGCAACTTATAGGTTTTCAACGTATTAAAATACGGTAGCCTCATGAATTCAAGTGCATAGCTACGTCTTTTAAAAGACAGCGAAGAGTTTATCTTAGAAATTAATAATCTTGGAAAAATAAGAAGTTATTTGGCCTCAGATATTAATGCTGTTTAACTACTTCCTGAGGAAAATCATTTATTTATCTTACTACTAAATGTAAGCAATATTATATAGTCCGAAAGAGATCCTTTTATGTTTGAAAGCAGTGACGCTCCTATAATTGTAAAGAAAATTAGAGAATTTTTATAAGAAGCTTTGGATGATTAGAAAGTAAATGGAGCTCCTTTTAAAGAAAGATAGAAGCAAGTGGTTGAGAATCTTTCTTAGTTCTTATGATCATTATTTTCGAGAAATTTTAGCATTAATTGATCTCTCTTTATCTTTATACCAATTTAAATTATTGAAATTAAATAGCTATAATATTCAATTTTAAGCGATTGCACTCATTATTTATTTGACTTCTTTTTATTTAACAACTTTCCTTTCTTGCAAAGATAAAAGAAAATAATCTAAAATTAAATGATTAAATGAATGGTAAATACATTTTTAATCCTATTATTTCATAAATTTTCCAAACTAAATGTGACGCAAAATATACGCTTTGCTAAAACTAAAAATCTAAAGCTTTCTAATTATATTTTAAAGCTATTATTACTAATTAACCTAACATGGTTCTAAATAATTAAAAACTAGTTTCAGCTATCTGAATTTTGATGTTTTTTATTTAGGTGTCAAATAACTTAGTAATACCATAATGATAAACTAAAGATTTAGTAATTAAAAATTGAAGTATAGTGATTCTTGCCTAATTAAAGCTTTAATATTGGTAATTTGCAAATAAAATAATTATATATTAATTAGTAAAGTATTTTAATTAGAAGGATGTATTATCACTAAATATTACAATAACACCAATAACTATTAATTTTAGTTTAATAATCAACATCAAATTTGCTTATAATAGAGCATCCTAAGATATGAAGTTAGATTATATTAACTACTATAGATAAATAAAATTAAAATGGTTTTAATAACTCAATTTAATAAAAGCTTCATTTATTTTAATAAAATGCTATAGGTTAAAGACTTTAGTAAAAATGATTAGATTTAATACTAAGATTAAGCATTTTAATTAAAGCAAGTTATCCTACCATTAATAACTAATTCTTTGTTAAATGACTTAAATTAATCAGTTATAATATATTCTGAAAAAGAGTAGCAAGTGCCTTATAATAGTTGAAATGTAAAGGTAGATTAGATTTATAAGTTTATTTAAATATTTTATCATTAAATAATTCATTAAGTAAATGATAAATCAAGTAAGCCTTGTATAGGTGCCATTTACTACAAACTCGCAAAACTCTTCAAAGCTTATTGAACCAGTATTGTCTTTATCGATATGTTTAAGTAGTCCTTGAGTTAATCTTCGTTCAAGAGGTACTTCCAATGATAAGCATAAAGCATTGAGCTCATTAATAGTGAGCTGTCCAGAATTATCTACGTCAAATTATTTGAACAGTTTACGTAATAAATATTCATCTTAGGCTCCTTTAGTCTTTACCACAAGTTTTTCTCTGAGCAAATTTAATAATTTTGCAATTTGGGCCTTGTCAAGTTCAGGTTCTTAAGAAGTATTTCAGATATTCTCAATCATTTCAACAAAGAAAGTATCGTTAGGAATACTTACTGAAATATCTGTATAATAGTCATAAAACTCTTGGAGTGTTAACTTTCCATCTTGGATATTCTTACAAGCTTCTAGTCCTTACATAAATTCAGTAAAAACTTCTTCTTCAGTTTTTCTTCCTGATTTTACATCTGGATGAAGACTGCAGTTGTATATTTATGCAACTTGTTACATATCTACTACACCCTAGTTATCTCTATCTAGTTTGGCGAATACTTGTTAAACTAGAATTTTTCTTCTTTCGTTCATTTCTCCTCTAACTGCTTTTAAAAACTCTTCAAAGTCTATGCATCCATCTCTATTAATATCTAGATATTTCATTAAAGCGTTGAAACTCTATGTGGATGGAATGAGACCAACTTAATTTAAGCACAATCTAAATTCAGCTGGATCTAATTTTCTATTTCCGTTAAGATCTGCCTTTCTAAAAGCAAAGCGAAGCTGTTTAAGCCCTCTACTGAATCCTTTTTAAGCCAGTTTCATTCTAAAGTCTAGTAACAGTCTCTTCATTTCAACCTCCAAGCCAACTCCATATAAAGCCATTTTCAGTTATAAAAACAAGGAAAGAAAGTTTTATAAATGCCTAAAGTAAATTAAATTTAGTTTAATTTATCAATTATTTAGAAGCATAGCTTTACCTTCTTAGACTTATAGGCTTACAATTATATCTAAAGTTAATTTAATTCTTATATAAATTAGTCCATATCAATAGTACATATTCTAACTTTACTTATTATTACCACTTTCTTCTAATTTAATGCATCATCTGCATTAAAATCCTCTTGCTGTTACAATATAAGTTTCTGCTCTAAAATAAGCATTGTAAATGCTTTGGCATAAACAAATTTAGATGTATTTGGTAAATTTGATTATGTATAAAGCTTAACTAGCATGACATACCTTCATTTTAATGCTATTACATCATCAAAATTAAATATATTATACTTTAGAAAATTTCTACTAGAGGAGCTCTTACATCAATTAGCAAAATTAATAAGAGTTCAATCATACAGAAGCATTTTAAATGATACTTAAGATATTTAAAGATATGAATGTAAAGGTGTCTAAGAAACAATAACTAAGCTAATAAAATAATTGTCTTTTTATTTAAATCAGCACAAATCTTTATTTAGTACTTTCAGTCTATAAAAGAGACTTAACTAATTAGAATATATTATTATCTTCTTTAAACTTCTCCTTACTAGAAAGTAGCAAATTCATTCATTTTAAAAGAAGTTTATAATATTAACTAATTGCTGATATAATTAAACTTCTCATTTAATCTATTTATAAAATAGAAAAGACTTAAATAAACAGAAATAAAGTAACAAGTGAAGAAGAAAGCATAGACTAATGACTTAGTTAGAGTAATATTAAAATTTATCATATTAATAAAGGTATATAAATAAGTCATCTTCTTTTTTTTATTTTCATAGCTTTATGCCATTTTAACTAAGACAAAAGTTAAGCTCAAATCTATATTAAGACAGAAAATACATTAAGAAAGTTATTTCAGCATACTCCTACTAAGCTTTTTTGATTTGTTTTCAGATAACAATCTTTTTTGCGAAAAATATCCGCTAGTATTTGCAATTTCAGCAGAGAGTTGAGGCTTATATGGCTTATAAATATGCTTTACAGGAACTTTAAGTCTAATTTTGCCAGGAGTAAACATTATTATCTTCTCCTATTAAAACCGAGTCGGCCAATTATTAGGATACATTCTTATTAATTTGTTCTTTGATCTGGCCAGACGAGGAGACTAAAATTATTAAAGATTTGTAATTTCTCCACCTTTCACTAAAATAAAAGATGCTTCCATTTAAATTAACTTTTTAAATGAATCATTTTTGATATAGTAAATAAGGTACTTATTAATTATCTCATAATAATTTAAAACAACAAAGGAAAATAAATTAATGGTTTACTATCTATAAGTTATATTATGTCTCTTTATCTCTTTTTAATGTTAAATACTAATTCTATCAAATATTAAAAGCTTATTATAGCAAGTAATTAAAATTAAGTATTTCTATTTTAATGAACTAAGATATTTTATATTATGAATATTTCAAACTCTTCTGGGTCTTCAAATTTTATGTATTATATTTAAGCTTGGAGTTGCAACTAACCTCTGATAGCATAATTTAGATTATAATAATTTAAGAGGCATAATTTTTAATTTTTAAGCTTAGAAATAGAAAAGGTTTTAATTATTTAATTACTTTGTTAATTGTTTTGACTACGATATAAATAAATACTTCCACTACTATCCTAGGCTGCTATATACCTTTCAAGTAAATCACAATGTAGATCTTCCATGTTTGAGCATAAATTTTAGGAGAAACGAAATTTAAGTTCTTTATTAAATGCAGCTGTTTATGTTTTGTTGAAAATTAGACACTTATCTTTATGCATTTTACACTTAACTTAGTTTCCTTGCTTACTATCTTCCGTATGCAATTTTGTTCCTTTTAAATTAGTCTTTATCAATTATCCATCAGATATAACTACAATCAGTTACTATTCGCTAGATAAAAAGCAAGCTACTACTTAATTTTCGTTAAATAAATTAACTTCGACTTAGCCATTAAAGATTTCAACTGCTTTTTCATTAAGAATAACAACTGAAGCATTTTTTGTACTGATAGCAACTTTCTTATACTTGCAATGTATTTCATTTATTTATGAGTCGAATTTATACTAGTTAATGATTTATCTAGACTCTAAATCGTGAATGAGCATATTCATATAAATGCCACATGAAATTAAATATCTATTTTTGTTTATAAACTTCACTTAAGTTACTCCTTTACTATGTATAGACTTGAAACTCATTACTTGAGTACCTTATTATGTGTTTCATATTATTATATTTCCATTTAAATCACCTACTGCTAGAACTGTTATCTTCTTACAAGGTACACTAAAACCCATGCATAAGATCTAAGAGTCATGAACTATAAACGCTCCTTTTTACTAAAATTGATTTTTAGCTAACTCAAGAGCCTATAAATCTCAAAGTTCAACTAATCCATCTTAATATCCAACTGCCATTGTAAACTCTTAAATTGCTAAGCATGATAGACTTTGGAAGTGAAATTAATGCTGGAACTTATATTATAATGAAATTTGCTCATCAATTTTTTCTTGTTTATCTTTAAATAAAACAGTTTCCTTTTGAATACCATTCTCTTTATAAATATCTATATTCTAAGAATTCTAGAACTTTAGTCCTTAACCTATTAAAGTTATCAAGTGGTTTTCTTTCATTTCTATAAGTTAACCTTAAACTTCTTATATTATCTGCTCAAAAAATTAGCTTAGAGAAGTGGATTTTTCCCCATTAATGGTTTTAATGATATTATGATATCTTTCTTAGTCCTAAAATTTCATTTTAGAGATGACATCACATTTTTCAATAATTTATCTAGCAGTAGTTATGTCTCCTTGGCAAATTAAATCTAAGCAAATTTGTTCGTATATTTTATAGAGAGTTTTTTCATTAAGATATACATGCTATAACTACTTTAGAACTGATATTCACTTTTTATTGCTAATGTCTTCACAAATTGAGGAAATATTTTAAACTAATATGTAATGCTACTTTGATTCCTTCTAAAGTGCTTCAAAACTCTCCAACAAGTTATTCTCTAATAAAAACTGAAGAATTAATTAGATAGCGTCTGAAAAACTGTAAGCTATAGTGCTCATTTATAATTTATATTTATATATATAAAATCAAAAGAACCTCATACCATAATGAAGAATTCTCTTCCTATGCAATTGCTTGCTAATCTTATAATAACTCCATTATATATCATCATGCTCTTGCTTTAAAATATCATTGTAAACTCAGTTTAAGAAGAGAATTTTGGTCAACGGAAATATCTTTTAGCATAATTATTTAAAAAAGTCTCAAAATTATTAAAACTGATAAGCAGATGATTGATAGAAGATTAGAAATAATAAATACATTTTGAATATAAAACATCTAAGTTATAATTAATAAACCAGATAAATAGATCTTATTTTATTATTTTTATAGAATATAATACTGATTATTTACCTTTCATTATAAACTGCCAACTATTCTTATCTGGTTTAGTTAGTAGAGTGCTTGCTAGTAAGAGAAATAATATAGTAAGTAATTATAAAAATAGAAAAAAGAGGTAAATATAAATAACAAATGCTTGTATACTTATTTAATGTTTTAAATTAGAGTAAATTCAATTTTAAGTTTAATTGCTTTCAAGTTCCAAATCCTAAATATTATTTTGTGAGCTCTAATAATCTTATACTTTTGTTTAATTTTAACTATTCAACTTTTCTGTTAGATCTTTTTTGTGCTTTTTATGAAAGATTCTACAGCCAAATATAATAAAAGTAATCAGAATGAAAGATGCTAGAAAGATAATAACATAAACTAAAATGCTAAGCAGTTCTTTAATTTGACTATTTTCGTTTATTAGTTGAGTTTTAAACTGCTTATATTCTTATGTTTGATTATTTGCATTTTGCAAATCTTCTTAATCTGTTTGGTTATATTATAAAGTCTAATTATCAGTATGATAATTATCTTTCCCACTCATTCTGTATTCTTCTGAAGGATCAGTCTTATTTAATGAATAATTTTTTTTGGTTAGTTATTAAGTAATAGTTTAAAGTTCTTATATCAATTGAAACTACTGAGTTAGTTATTTTTAGAGATTACTATTTTCTTATTAAAGCTGTTAAGTAACATTTTAGAAGAAAATCATTTGCTCCGTTTAATTTTGCATCTAGTTCTGAAATTAAGAGCTTTAATTTTAAAAATTCTCATTATTTTGCTTTATTTAATCTAACTATTAACCAAGCAACTCATTTTACTGTTTTTAGCTTTCAAGATCTTAACTTAACTTATTAATAAAAGTTTTTTCTTAAAGTATCTCTTAATTAAGTTGTTCTGTCTTTTTAGTTTCGTTTTGTAATGACTATTATAATTGTTCTGATTTTTATATTTCATTGTTAAGTTAATTCTTTAATGCTTAGATTTCTTATCTTTCATTCTGAATTTCTTGTTTCATTTATTCGTTATCTTAGTCATCTTCTTACTATTCTTGGTTGAATTATTAGATTTCCTAGTTTTTAACTTATAATTATTACTTTAAACTTTCAATTTCTTAAGTATAATTTTAGATTATTAAATGTAATTATTAAATAGTAATATTCTATTAAGAAAGTTACTATTTTAGCTGCATTGTAGCATTATTCTAATCTTATAAATTTGATTTTATTTTTTCATTTTCTACGTTATGATTTTATATTTCTTACTTGAGCTAATCTGCCTCTTATGTTTCATTATTTAATTTTTGCTATAAGTAATCAGTTTACTCATCTTGCTGCTAGAGTTTTTGCTTCATTTATATGGTTTCTTATGTTTCATTTGATAATCCCTAACTTATTTATTATATTTCAGTACTTTAATTTTATAGTTGCTATCTTATTTCTTCAGTCTTTTAGCTTTAATTCTAAACTTGAAATTAAATCTCTTCTACTGTAGAATTTTGTTCTTAAACTAACTACTTTATAGTTTTTTACTCCTCGGTTTAATTTAATAAATCGGATTTAATATTTTGAATCTCATCTTTGCTATTTTATATTTCTGTCTTTATCTATTCCGTTTCCTAAGCTTCACTTTATATCTACTACTTCAATTTCTCTGTTTCTTCGCTTTCTTTTTATATTTATTGCTTCAGTTAGCTTGTTTCTTAGGTCTCATTCTATAAACTTGTGTTAATTAATTGAATTTAAGCTTCTTTAGCTTCTATTTGCTATTTTAGTAACTAAGCTTCTTATGTTTGGTTCGAAATAATCTATTACAGCTATTGAATTGTATTATTTTATTCAAATATTAGCTATTTCAATTTATCATTTTCCTGACCTTCTAATTGTATTTACTGCTTTATCGATTCAGTTTCCTAAGTTTCATTTTATAGCTTTTAGTTAATTGTTTAAATTTCTTCGTCTTTTCTCTACAAGTTCTATTTCAGCTAATCAGTTTACTCTCCATAGCTTTGAACTTAAGTATTGAGTGTTTCAAACGATTTATTCTAATCCCCAATCTAATTCTTAAGCTATTATGTCTCTTTACTTTCATCTTGCAGGTTTATTTTTAATATTTCAGTCTCATTTTTATTCTATTAAATTTCTTACTTTAGTTATTGAGTTTCCTAAGTTTCGTTATTCAATTACAACTATAAAATATCAGTTTCAGTATCTTCTTCTTATAGTTGTTATTTAATTAAATTAATTTCTTAAGTCCAAGTTTACAAGTTTAAGGTATTTTACTAAATTTCATTGTTTTGTAATTGAAGTTTCTAGTAAATATCCTCGAATTTACTATTTTAACTTTAGACTTATAATGTAATAGACTAAAGACTTTAGTTCTAATCTGAAACCTGTTGCTTTAGAATCTGAGTTTCAGCACTATCACTTTGTACTTAAATCCTAATTTGTTCAGTTTCTTTGCTTTAATTATAAATTTGAGTTTATAAGTTTTAAGTATTAGCTTCTAAAGATTATTATAATAGACTTATTTACTACTATATTTCAGAGATTTCGTTTACTATTTTCCTACAAGTTTTTAGAGCAATAAATGGTGGCATATTGTTGTGAGGTTTGCCAGATCCTGTGGTACTAGAAACTCCATATTAAGGTTAGTTAGCATTTCCTTTAATGAAATAATTTTATTCACCACTCTAAGTATCACCTGCTGAAGCATACATCTCTTTTAAGTTTATCGACTCTTGCAAGTTAGTATCTTGCTCACTAAATAGGTAATGATAATGTCCAGGCATTTCTTCTATAGTAAGCTAGTGCTCTGAGCTACCTCCCACTTAACTTATTGTATAAACTGAATCAGCACTCAAAATGAACTTCCCTTAAGAGTTTGTATATTCTTCCCACCCTTAAGGACACTCACTTTCAAAATAAGCTATTAAGCCTTAATTAGTAGAATTAAGGTTAGCAGAAGACGAAAACATAGAGCACATATAGAAGAGACAGGATAGAAAGAAGGATAATGAATTCATTATATAAATAAATGCAAAATAGGTATTTAAATTCTTAAATAAGTAAATATAAAACTAGTTATATGATAATCCTTTCTGATCTTTACTTTTATCCTTTCTAATCTAATTTCCTTACCATCTTCTCTTAGCTCTATTTATATACTCTAAGATTCAACTTCTTTTAATAATTTATAAGATGAAGATATAGTAAAAGTTAAGGGTACTAAATATGTAAATAGAATATAAAGGGTAGAGATTTCTAAAGTTCTAAAGGAATGATATAAACTATTGTATCATAAATAATTTATAATATAATATTAATTATTTAAGCTATTAATAATCTTTACTCATCACTTTAATCTATTTATAGAATTTACCTATTTCGCTATAAGCTTTTATTTATTCAGTCATTACTTATTTCTAAAGTTTTCTAGCTATTACTTATTTATTTCCTTTTTAGGCTTATTTAGCTAAAAATTTTTAGATTGCTCAGATTTTTGTACGCTCAATAATTAAAGTGAATAAGAAGTTAAAGTATCATAATTACGTGAATGGATAGTAAAAGGATATTAAATAGTAATAAATATTAAAAGCTAGTAAATAATTTGCAAGATAGTAAATATTAGCTTATCTACACTTTTTATCACTTTCTATATTTATAAAGTGTCTCTATTTAGTACAATTAAAAGCTAACATTTAATTACTTATCATTCATTTATTTATCTCATATAAAAGTTCCCAGATTAATAAGCTTATTCCATTATTAAGAGTTTAACCTTTAATAAATTAGATGAAGCAGAGATCTTAAAACTAAATAGTACTAAATTAACTTTAATAGAATGGAAAATAAAGTATTAAATGATAATTTTTAAATATAAACATACTGAATGTTTCACACTAGTTAATTAGAAGAATTCTAATAACTCTTGGTAAAATTAATTTATGTCGTGAAATTTTTTTCCTCTATATCTTTATAACTAAACCTAACCAATTCGTGACGCTTATTTTCTATTATTTTTTAAAATCCTTAAAGGGCGATGAAAACAATTGTTACGTTGTCTAAGCTTCTTCTCATAAGTGATGCTCTTAAAATGTTTTCAGATATAGTAGCACAAATTTAGTGCACAGACTATATCTTTACACTTAATATAGTATTTCATGCTATTTTCATTATTTAGCAATTACTCATCTTATCGAAAATTCCGTCGCCTATATATAAAAACCATACTTCCTATAACAATAAAATCATGTTCTTCCTCAATAGCAAACTATTTTATTTCGGGATTACTTAGAATAACATTAGGATTACCTCCAAAAAATGGATGCTTTGCCATTATGTCTCCAAATGTCCTTGAAACCTAAATTTTTAATAATTACACTTAGTTTTCCAGGAATCACTCTCAAAGGACTAATTAAAGAAGCTTTTTAAAATAAGGGATCGTTAAAGTCAGATAATGGTGATTAATATAACTTTCCTCCAGCCTTTAAAATTCTTTATTTTTCAGCAGGATCACTCGGTTTGTGATCTCTTGTCAGAGAATATACTATTTTTCCTTAATTAGCACTCAAAATAGCTCTACTATCTCCTAAATTAATTGCATAACAAATTTTATCAATAAATAGCACAATACAAGCACAAGATCCTGACTTATCATTCAAATTTTTATTAGATACGAAAGCTTTATCTTTAATAAATTAGTCTTCAGCTTATTTAAATGCTTATAAAATTGAACTTACAGGATCTTATGGAAAATATTATGACTTGAACAATACAGAATGCAAATTATCTCTTAGAAAATCTGCACATCCTTAACCACCATGTCCATCATAGATAGCAAAATAACTAATTTGAGGTCATTAAGTTATAATGTCATCACTAGATCTAATTGCATTTATTACAATTGTCACTCTATCTTCATTGTAGTTTCTTACAATTCCTTAATGAGTATTAGCACTATATCCCAAAATTTCTCCAAACTATCTCTGTGATACTTTGTTTTGCTGGTTATAAAAACCTTATTATTGAGACTAATTATTTGAAGGCAATTCTAATTTTAGCTACTTTTGCTATATTGGTTTTAAAATATTTTTATTTTAAGGACTATTTAATTTACTATTAGTTTAATTCTATTTTGGTCTTCTACTTGGTCGTTTATTTTGAAAAAAATCTTTCTTTGATAGCTGAGAGTTTGTATTATCCAATGATTATGCTAAAAATTAGATTGGAGTACTGATTCTAGGCGTTTTTATTTCTGAAAATTATTTATGCTAGACTTATTGAATATTTTCTTAAATTAGTGAGTCTGATTAATTTCCACTACAGTTTTCGCTTCTCAAAAACTATTGAGATTTTAAAGTCTTGTTTGGCTTATATTTAATAGAAACTTCTCTACTTTTAACTTTTGGTTTAATTAAATGACTGCTTCTATTTTTATTGTTCTTATACGAATGAAAATCAAAATGAGTTCCTATTTTGTTTACATTTTTAGTTTTTTATCTATAAAGGTTCTGATGAGTTAGATATAAGGGAGTTAACTTTTTTCTAATTTATTAAACTTCCTAAGAGTTGCTTTTTTATTTGTCATCATAGATCTTCTTATTACTCTCCAGCCTTTCCTAATTCAGACTGAAATTTTATAAATAAGCTTCGCCAGTGATAGTCAAAGTAGATTTAAATTACTTTTTCATCTATAAAAATGTTTACTTATTAATGGCTAAACGAATTAATAAATGGTGCATATAAGAATGAGATAAAGATGCCTTTTAAAATATGACACTTTTATATACTCATACTTATTACTAAAACTTATTCTTTTAGAGAAATGCTTAAGCTTTTTTAATAATTAGATTTATTTTGAAAAACTTCTTTATTTTAAAAATTAATTAATTTCATCCATTGTAGCTATATATTATGTCATTTCCATTTTCACATCCACATGCTAAATATTTTCCATCAGGACTAAACGTTAAAGTATTTATCCAAGAATTTACTTTGATGGTTTAGATTGATCTCCTATTATCTAGGTCTCAAATTTTGATTGTCTCATCTGCAGATCCTGTTACAAACATATTATTTACTAGAGGAGAAAACTAACAGCAAGTTATTCAATATTTGTGCTCAACAAGTGATTAGATTTTCTGTTACTTTTCTCTGTAATTTTTAAAATCTTACATATCTACTAAAGTTATGTGAAAATCGTCTGAAACGGTAAGCAAAAAATTTTGACAAGTTGAAAAGGCTAAAGATCTCACTGTACATCCATGGTCTTCAAGTTTTTTGATCAATGTTCCATCTAACTTATTTAGAAGAAAAACTTATCCATTTACATTACCTGTAGCAATTAGTTTATTTGATACTGCTAAGCCAAACAGAAATGATGATGAGTGAGTAGAATATTAATTTAGTTGCTAACCTGTTTCCAAATCAAATGTAGATAGCTTTCCCATATCACCTCCTGTTACAATTTAAGTGGGATTGAGAAATCTAATTTTTCAGCTTTGCACTAAAGTAGAAAAATTAATTACTCATTTCAGGATCAATTGATTTTACAAACTCTTATTTTTGCAAATTTCAAATACGAATTAGCCCGTCAAGACTACTAACAGCTGCTAATTCGCCATCTGCCGCTTAAACAACATCAAGGTCAATAACTCCTTATTTATGCCCCTAAAATACAATGGGTTCTTGAAAAGATTTTAAATCTTCATTTTAACTTCATATTTTTACCTCTTCATCTATGTTCCCTGTAACCAATCCTTATTAGCACCAGTTAGAAGCTCATATTGAGTCTTTATCTTTTAGAGTAGTAACCTCTTGAAACTATATTCAGTTTAATTTAAAATATTCTTACCGGTCCTGACATTATGTTCTTTAAATAGCTTATTAGATTTAAAACTTTAAAATCTTTTATTTTAATTTTAAAATTAAGATACCATCTAGTATTTTCTTCTACCTAGTAACTTATTAAACTTTTCTAGGTTTCATTTTCCCTTTTACTTTAATTTTACTAATTAATCTAATGATTAAAGTAGATTAATTATCTATTATCAATTATGCTATATTTTATCCTTATAAATTTTTTGTGCTAAAAGTTACTCATAATTATAATAGTAATAGATATATAAATTTTAATGCTTTTAATGTAGGAACATAATAGTATAACAATGTCTAGTGCAAAAGGCAAATTATCCTTAAATAAGTTTTTATAAACTTCAAACTATCAATTATGGTTTTTTTCTTATTCTTGTAAAGTTACTTATAGCAATCTCCTTAATATTCTTCTTTTCCTTTTAAGAATTTTACAATCTTTAATTTTTCCTCTTTTACATTTCTAATCTTTTCTTTAATAATTCTTTATATAATATTTTGAGTGATTTCCCTACGTTAGGAATTAAGGTCCTTTAAAAATTCTAGTTGATATAATTATAGCATATAAAATAAACTTCTTCTAGTCTGTTCCAAAAGAACTAATTATTAGAAATTTCTAAATAAATCTCTATTGTAAAAGTAAAAATGCTTTGAATTTGTCAGATTCTAAGTTTTATAAATAAATTGCACTTAATTTTGCATTAATTTGAAGTTAACTATGTTCATAATAGAGATTAAAAGACTAAGCTCTCAGTATATAATTGGAAATAGTATATTACTAAACCAATTTAAATTAAGACAGTTTGATATGCAAAATTAAAGCATTGCTTAATCTGACAATCGAATAATATTCATTATTATCCAACTTTCTTAAATAAAAATAATCCTTTAAAAAGAGTCATAATTTTAGTACTATAATAGCTAATAAAATTTTGTATTTAAAAGTAATTTTTTAATTTATTTTTATAGCAAAGCATCATAATCAGAAATATCAAATCTAACACTAAGCAATATAGCTTACATAATTTACATAATAGCTACTTAAATCTATAATTAATATTAGTTTTATACTAAGATAGCTTAAATTATGAAAGCAATTAACATTTAACACTTTTTAGTATGATAAATTGATGCTTTTTCATTTACTTGGCTCTTTAATCTGAACTAACAATAAGCAACTATAAATTATTAAATTAAAAGCTACTAATTTATTAGTAGCTGGTACTTACTTGTTAAAGTTACAAAATGATAATTGTAAGCTTAGTTATTAAAAGCTAAGCTAAATCTATTTAATATCAGTTTGCTTCATTAAATTATATAAAATACAAAACATAAAACATATCAATTCAATAATGCAAATGTTTAGGCTAAGACTTTCTTAGCAAGCTTAGTAGTAGAAATAAAGTTATAGAAAGGAAGATAAGATTTTGAAATAAAAGTAACTGATAAAAAGGATGAAACTATTAACTAAGTAAATTGAATATTTTTATTTAAAAATATAATTTTTAAGTATAAAAGGCAAGATTTATATTATTTTACTTAATAGGTTATTTCATAATAGAATAGCTATTAAAATAAATGTTATAGCTTTCATATTAAAAATCATAATACAATAGTAAGCAATTTGTAGTCTTTTTCATCTAAATTATTATAAGACTAAAGAGGTTAGCTAAGTGGATAAAGGAAGCTTAGTATGAGTTAGAATATAGAAAGGCAATAAATTATGAAATAATTGTTAATTTTAAAGTTGAAATAAAAAATAAAGCAGATATGTAAAACATTTCTTGAGTAAATTCTCTGTTACTTCTAGAAAATTTAAACATAAACATACTTGACACAATACTTTTAAATCCACTTGATTTTTAGATATAGGGATGAATTAGGAACTCTGATAAAGGGAACAAAGTAAATAAGATTCATAGCAAAGAATGAACCACTGGAAATGTATTCAGAAACTTCTTTAATTTGAATTTTAACGAAAGAGAGTTAACTAAACATCAGAAATTAATTAATCTACTGCCTTAAGATTTCTAATGGGTAAAAGATTAGCAAAGAGATTAACTTGATGGATAAAATAAGAAAATTTGTTTGATACTTTCTCAAGACTAAACATGAATAAGTGTAAGTCTAGAGTAATTTCTCAATCTATTACAGCAAAGTCCTTCAAAGTATTCAACTAAAATAATTGCTTTACAAGTTTATAAAAAGCCCTTTAAAATGAAAGAGTAAATCTATTAAATAAAAATAGACTTGTAGTAACTATGAAAATATTCGGTTGAATATTTTCAGTTGAATATTAACACAAACTCTAAACTATAATAGCTTAAGCAAAAGCCTATTTTAATTACAGACTCCTTGCTGCAAAATAGAATGTCCGCAATTTCTAAGGAAATTATAAGGAAATTTTTAAAGGAATCTAAAATAATTCAGAAATGCTAAATCAACTTTTGAAGAGATATTTTCGATGAGATATGATTGATGGGAATAAATTTATTAGAAATTTAAGATAATACGTTATATAGAAATCTAGCTTTTGATCACAATTTTATAGAAATTAAACCAACAAATTATGAAAATGGATAATGAAAAACTACTACTCCTGCTCCTATAAAAAAGTTAGAAAACTGGAGAAAAACGTAGAACAAGCCTAAAGTTAATGAAGAAAGGGAAAAGATAAGTATTTAAATTCCTACTCCTAATTATGAATGTGAAAACTGATACTAAAATTGAATTTCTAAACAGCAAATAAAAGTTAATGCATAATCCTAATCAATTATTGAAGAAACTAAAATCAACCATCACATAAATAACGTCAAATTACAAGAATTCTGCTTAAAAAATCATGCGCTTAACAACTTCGAATAGCCAAAATACTATAAGGAATCATTAACAGAAGAATCACAAGGAGAAAATGAGAAAATATGAAAGTAAAATATACTAAACATAGGAAATATAGAGTCTTAAAAGTATCAAATTAATTTAGTATAAGAAGTCTAGTTTAATAAGAAGATTTATCTGTAAACTTAAAATAGCTTCTTTACTTTATCTAAATAGAAATTAAAAAAGGCTAATGAAATAATTAACTTATCTTTTAGTGAGTAGAAATCACTCGAAAGGCGCAAGATAATTGGTTAATAGCAATAGAAAAGAAAAATGACTCCATAGTATAGTAAAAAATCAAATTTTTAAAGTAAATTGATTGATAAAAGTGAGGATCTCAATAGATATAACCCAATCATTATTAACAGTTTTGATAGGAAAGCTTAACTCTGTAAAACGCACTTTGAACTCATTAATGTACAAAGACCTATGATTTCTATCCTAAGAGAAGGCTTTCGAAAGATATGATTAAATGCTTAATAGCTTATTTAATTTTCTCTTTGATTACTATTCATAACTAAGCTTCCTATTTTGAAATATTAAAGACTAAAAATAAAGCACAATAGCTAGCTAATGCTTAAAAATAAGCTAATTTATACACTAAAGCTTAGTGAAAATAGAATACTAAGCTTTCCTTATTATTTTAAAGTTATCGTTACAAATATCAACTTCATAAATAGCATTAAGGAGTAAAATATAAGCTATTACTTTGTAATTATAAGGAACTTAAGTATACTTTTAATAATTTAATTTAACTAAATATCAATAAGAAGGAATCTTTCAGACTTTTAATTTCATAAATTTAGTTTTTTCTCATAAATGAGAGAGGATAGATCTATTAATCCATAAATGAGTACTTCCTTTAAAAGTAAAATAAGCTAATAGATGAAAAAGATAATTTCAGAGATTAATTTTTAAAGCTAAGAGATGGGAAGACGAAAAATTAAGGTACGTTAATTAAAACTAGGCACTTTAGTTACAAGTTACTACTAATCAGAAAATTGAACCTTTAAAGAAATATTAAACTTATAAGTCTTTTAATCTAGACTATTAGGATCTGGATGTTGTGGACATAAATAACTTCCTTCTATAAGCATCTAAACTTAAAATCCTGAAATGTCAAATAAAGAAATCTAAAGTGTTGTGCCTTGAAAAGAAGAAAGGAAGAAGAAAGAAGAAAAGAAGAAAAAGAAAGAATAAAGTAAAGTAAATAACTAGATGAAGAATGTGATAAAACTATATAAAAAACCAAAGAGTGTTTATGTCTGCAAGGAAAATATCTTTGATGTAGAAATCTTGAACAACAAAATCTAAAGTTAAAAGCTTAGAGATGATTACTGCTATGAACCTTCTAAATCTATTGAAATCATACAGAAAAACCTTCAAAATTTAAATTGCCAACTAAAAAGCTTGAAAGAATAAGAAGATGAATGCATTAGCTATATAAGCTACAAAACTAATAAACTAACATAATTAATTGAAAAATATTCAATAAGCTTAATAGAAAGCGCTAAGCAAAGCTTTCTAGAAATAAAAAGTGAATTAATAGAAATGATAAAAAATTTTCAAGATGCATAATAACATTTAGAAGCATAACTTCAAAACAATAAATAAACTTAGCAACAACTATAAACATTATTCAATGCCAATTATAATATAAAGGATATTGTAGATTAGTCTAAATACTAGGACTTAATATAATTCAATATCAATGCTAATTTAGAGTGCATACAATAAATTCAAATTTAATTGAAAACAAAGTATAAATCTTTCAAGGATATAATTCCTACTATTTTTGATGTAAAGATAGTTAGAAAATGAAATTAACTAATTATTTCAAATTAGCTAGAACAAGACTTTTTATTTTAGGAAGGGGACTAAAGTTATGAGACGAATTAACCTGATTAATTTAGCGATATTTATAAGTCTCAGTACTTTACTCTAAGTGATAAAAATTAGTTAATAACTTTTATACCTAATTAGAAAGAATGATCTACTATTTTTATATCTTAAAGGCTTAAACCTGGATTTTTGTATAGATTTAAGTTCATGCAAATCAATGATGATTATTGGGAATATGGAATTTGCAAACAACTCTAGAACTATAATGTTAGATTGACTGATTTTGGAATAGGTTTCCATAATGGAAGCTAATGATTAAGAAGAAATGCTAATGAATTTTATAACTAGAGGACATAAAATTATTATGTAAATGAGTCTTTACATTCAATTAATAATCTCACTATTTCATCTATCTCTCCAAAATTTTCTCCTTATAAAACTACTAAATGATTTAAAAATAATTAAGTTTAAAGCTATGGGTAGTGTGCTTAAGCAAATGGAGGCGAAGTTGAGATGATTATTAATACAAAAATAGGAGCTATAAGTTATATCATAAACGGTAAAGATTGTGGAGTTGCTTTTCGATACATAGATTTCAACGACAGCAAATTTTTTCCAGCAATTTCAAACTGTGGGGCTAACAGTAAAACTCAATATATTATAAGACTTTCTTCAGCAAAAGTTGAGAAACTTTAATAAGTCTAAAAGATATTTCCCTTTAATTAAACTTCAAATTGAAAAAATGCTTCTTCAATACGCTAAGCTTTATAGTTTGCTCTAGCTTATAAACTCAATTTCTTAAATTTAACTTAAATAAGCTTATCTTCCTAACTATTGTACTTGTAGTAGTCTTTATATCAGTTTATTTGATAAATAAGGAGCATTTTAATTATGAGTTTAAGTATAGTCTTTAATCAAACTTGCTAAGTTTAAGTTCAAATAAAAATGTTCCGCTTTATTAGGAAGCATTTTTCTAAAATTTCTTATAGCATAAAAACATATGGATGTCAAATGAACGTATCCGATTCCTAATTAGTTTAGTAGATCTTACAACAACATCCAGAGTCATTTTAATAAGTAGCTATAGAAGACTCTAATATAATTCTCCTTAATACTTGTGCTGTTAGAGAGAATGCAGAATAAAGAGTTGTCCAATAAATAAAGTAATTGAAGTATAATTATAAAGACAAAAAGATAGGGATTTTAGGATGCTTAAGCAGACATCTTAAAGATAATTTATTAAATGAAGGAGCTGATCTTGTATGCGGACCTGATTCTTACCGTTCCTTGCCTTATTTAATAGAGTAGTCAGTATATAATGATTAAAAAGTTTTAAATGTTGCTTTAAATGATGAAATTTACTAAGATTTTGATATTCAAAAGCTAGATGAATGTGATTTTAAGGCTTATGTGTCAATTATGAGAGGTAACTAATTATTTATAAATGCAGGTTGCAACAATATGTGCTCGTTTTGTGTGGTACCCTTCACGAGAGGAAGAGAGAGGTCAATGCCTTTAAATGTTATTTTAGATTAAGTTAAAAAACTAAGAGATAGTGGTGTTAAAGAAATAACCTTTTTAGGTCAAAATGTAAATTCATATCATGATATAACCTCTGAATGTATATCGCCACATTAAAACTCAGAAAACTTTCAAGAAATGTATAAGTTAAGAAATGATCCAGGTGCAAGATTTGTAGACTTATTAGATAAGTAAGTTTTTATGTTTATTAAAGAGCTTCAATAGAAGCTCCTGAAATGAGATTTAGATTTGTTTCCCCTCATCCAAAGGATTTTCCAATGGATTTAATAAAGTTAATAAAAGAGAGAGACAATATTTGCAAACAGTAATTTTCTTGTTTTATTAATTTACATCTTTAGAGTTCATTTGCCAGCTTAAAGTGGTAGTAATAGAATCCTATAATTAATGAGAAGACTTTATACAAAGGAGTCCTATTTGTAACTTATACAAAACTTCACCTAACAAGTACCAAGAGATTAGTTATTTATATCATCTGATTTTATTTTTGGATTCTGTCAAGAAACAGAAGAAGATTTTTAGTAGACTTTAGATTTAATCGAGAAAGTCTAATATGATTAAGCATTTTTGTTTGCTTATTCTTTAAGAAAAAAGACTTATGCTTACAATGAATTAAAAGATGATATTCCTTAGGAAATTAAACTCAAAAGGCTCCAAAAAGGAATTGACTTATTTAGAAAGTTTCAAATTCAAAGAGCTTAGCAATTTATTAACTCTTATTAAGTAATCCTAATTGAAAAAAAGAATGAACGAGATTAATTACAATGAACTGGAAGAACAGATGGAGCTAAGATAGCATTCGTTCCAAATTAAAAGATAATTTAAAGCATGAATGCCTTATTTAAAGAAAATACAAATGAAGATAAAGCTGAAATCTAAAGAGGAGATTTCATTCTATCTAAAGTTATTAAAGCTACTCACAATACCTTTATATGTACTCCTTTATGTAAAACAAATTTGACAGAATTTGCAAATAAAAAGCACCTATTATCTAAACTTTAATTAATTAATTAAACTTAATCTTTAGATTTTTGATAATCTATTTATTCATTAATACTTACTATTTTAATATCTTTCTAAAATAACTACTCATAAGGAAGTATCATATAAACAATAAGTTTTTAGGCTTAAAGCAAATTTAATATTTAATAAGGGTATGAAGTGGCTTATCTATGTATTTAAAACTAATTATATATAATTATTTAGAAATTTAGGATTTAATTTTTAGTTCATCAACTCAAGCTTTAAAACTCCACAAACTTTCATAATAACCACTGTTGTCATAAGTCCATCTTTCATTCAATTTAATTTAACTTAAAGTAATTTCAGGAAAAACTCTATCTTTCTCCATAATCTTTGAATAATCTCCACTTTTAAACTTTTGGTCATGTTTTAAAATAGTTAAATGAAATGCTTAATGAAAATAACCTTATTCAAGTCTTATTCTTTATCTTTCTAAATTTTCTTTAGTTATCAAGTCTAAAGATATGAACTTCTAGATTATAGTTTGAGAGATATCATTAAATCTTTTAATATTTTCTGGTTATAAATATAAAGTCTTTGCTTAATGAGGAGGTCCAAAGCTTCCTATTCTCTAAAATTGCAGTCTGAAAGGTAAATACTATTTTAATTCTTCCTTTATTTCTTCCATGCACTAAATTGCTTATTACCTTTACTGATTAGTTGAAAGAGTTAGCATTACTATGGTAAAGTGAAGTTATTCCTTCTTTTGTAATAAATTTTTGTATTAGGGATATGTATTTTAAAACTCTTATTAGAGTTCCTAAATAAAATTATTGAAGTTTTAATCAGAAACTGCAGGAATCGAAACAAAATGAGAAAATTCTCTTAAAGACTTTCAGTTTGGAAGATAATCTAAAAAGGTTTAGCAAATCTATTCGAAGCAAATCTTTATGTTCTATTTATTCGACGAAGAAATCTCAATAGAAGCTTAATTCTTATCTACCCATACTCTACAATTCGTTAAACTTTCAATTGTTTTTATTGATTGAGCTTTGTTTTTTAGTAAAATATCGAAGCACTACATCGGAATCATGGTTAAATAGTAATACCAGAAATTTTTATGCCACTAAATTTAGTCTTCTTCAAAATCCTATTCTATTTGCTAAGTGATTTCTTATTTTTGGCTTTCTTGAATTTATTCCTTTTCTTATTATTACTCCATTTACCAATCTTGCTCACTATAAACTATTTATAACTGTTCGTTATTTTCTCCATCAACTATTAAATATTAGTATTTTTTAAATGCAGTCGGTCTTTATAGCTTTATTAAGGCTTCTTCAAAGCATCTTATTACATCTTGAGGCTAACTTCCTCTAATTTCAGCTATAAGTTCTTTATATTTAAAGGATAAAACAGTATGGCTGTCAAATTCTAGTTCTTAACTTATATCTTTTAGTTTATCGAGAAGACTAGACTAAGCAAGTTTATAATAGAGCTTGAAGTCAGTTTTAATATGACCATGGTATTTAAAAATAGTTTCTTTTAAGATTTACTATTCTTATTCCTTTTATTATATAAGCTGATTAGGTACTTAAACTGGTTGCTAAACTGGAGCATTTTATTAGTCATATTATTACTCTTAAATCTCTTCAGGAAAGTATACAAAGTTGGTTCTGAATCTTTTATTATTGATTTGTACTATTTTAGTTTCCTCCAAGTTCATTATTTATAATATTAAATAATTACTTTTTCCTATTAACTATAATTAAATTACTTCAAAACAACTTGTCATGCTTAGTTTAAAAGCTTATAATTCAATCTTCACTTCAAAAGCTTAGCTTATATTATGATCTCCTATTTATTCTTCAATTCTTTATAATCAATCACATAATATCTTTATTTGAAAGCTCTTTCTAGTCTACCACTCTTTAGTTAGCACTTCTAGAATCCGTCAAAGAGTTGATATTATTGATGAAGCAATAAATAGATATAGAGGTAATTATATCAATAGATAGATC
This sequence comes from Loxodes magnus, assembly GCA_946699065.1. Taxonomy (NCBI): domain Eukaryota; phylum Ciliophora; class Karyorelictea; order Loxodida; family Loxodidae; genus Loxodes; species Loxodes magnus. Next base: position 1,155,375 of record CAMPDV010000006.1, on the reverse strand, counting down.
TATTGAACATAAATAGCATTAAAACAATAATATTGTAGCGATTTCATAGATATGCTGCATTAGGTTTGTCTATATGATAAAAATATAATAATTTAACTAATAAAATTTGCATCTAATTTATAAGATAACTTTTCTATTAAAATAAGATTGTTAGATTATAGTGATTTATTGTAAGAGAGACAGCTTAAATATAAAGCTTTTCTTTAATACAACTAATTTAAAACAAATTAATTTTATATTTGTTTTCCTTAAATAAAAATATCTATCACTGCTTAATATAAGCATTTCTTGGCAAATCTATCTTAGTGATAAATCACAATAATCTATTTTAAAAATAGTTTAAAATTTAAGACTATAATAAGATATAAATCTTAATAAACTCACAAGGAGCTTACTATTTTCTTGAATTGCTTATGTAATATTAAAATTACTCTATTTAGGTAGTTAATTAGTGCTATTTTGGGTTAATAATATCCTAATTAAAAATTGATATAATAGGGTGATTTTATATACTTAAAAAAGGATTTTAAACTAACTTATAGCTATTGCTAATTAAGTAATTATGAGATACTTGTTTTATTTATTTAACCTATTGCTAATATTAATTATATACTTTGATAAATTAGATGCTATCTAACGAATGAATGCTTATATGAAGTGTAATTTGAATAAAGAAAATTGTAGTTATTATCCAATTATTCTAATTGTATTTACTAAATGGTTAGTAGTTTAGTGCCCTTTAACAACTTAGCTAAAATTTCTTCTAAATCAAATAGTAATGATCTTTACCCTTTTAATTATAATGCATCTATCTATATCAAACTTACTCATTAACTTGGAATATTTACTTTCGAAAAATTAATTAAACTATGATTTATTGAATAACTCTTATAAGTATTTTTGAAAGGCCTTAATAATTAGTTGAACGAGATTTAATATTAGATTCTACTCTTATCATGAGAATACTTTATAAAAAGAATTATAACTAAGCTAGTTAGTTGACTTATAGAATATAAAATAAAGATTTCATAATAATACTAAATTATATCGTTTAATTTAACCAAGTCTTGCTGAATAGAGGCATAAAGGTGCTTTTAGACTTCTATTAGTAAGAATTACTTTACTATATTCTATACTTACTAGTGAAATTTTGTAAATTAGTTTTGTAATATTTGCATATGAAAGTAAAATGATTGATTTAAGGAAATTAATGAGCCTTACTTATTAATATTAAGCATTCTTTCATATTGTTCGTATGGATAATCATGATTATGAGTATATATCATTTACTTTACATTAAAAGTATCAAGTAATTATTCTTATTTTAGTACCTCTTAACTAGTATAAAGTGTTACTCAAAATCAAAATTAATGCTCTACTTAGATAAAATTAATTCTGTAAATGTGCTCTTTTTAGTTTTTGGTATGACCCCCTTACAGATAGAATGAATTAAACTAAAATAGAGTAGATTAAAACTGATTGCTAGTTATGTAAAGCATTTTGAAAAGCATTAAAGCTAAGCTCCATTTATAATGAAAGTTATAAGGTTTAATAAGAAAATAAGAATTGGATTATCATAAAACTCAGTTGAAGTTTAATTAATAAACGCAAGGAGTTTAAATTTAGCTTAGTAACAAATTGTTATAAAATGTAGGAGATTTCATAGCAATAGAAAACATATGATATCACAAGAGATTACATGGATTTAGACTAGAATGACTAGACTATTGTTGAGTATGTTTGGATTGGTGGTACTGGTATGGATATCCGTTCTAAAGCTAAAGTTTTTAAGGGATAAATCACTTCCTTATCCCAAGTTTCTGATTGAAATTACGATGGTAGTTCTTGCTTCTAGGCAACAGGACATAATTCTGAAATTACTATTAGGCCTGTCGCTTTGTATAACGATCCATTTAGACGAGGAAACAATAAAATTGTCCTTTGTGAGACCTTTAATGGAGATGGTACACCAGCAAAAGCTAACTTTAGGTATTATGCTAGATAAGTTTTCGATTAAATTGGAGATTAAGATCCTTGGTTTGGAATAGAGCAAGAATATACTATTTTGACTGTTTAAGGATGGCCTTTAGGATTTAAAACTGATTACTTCCCAAGACCTTAAGGCCTTTATTATTGTTCGATAGAGTCAGACAACTGTTTTGGTAGAGCTATTATGGAAGAGCATTTAAAAGCTTGTCTTTTTGCTGGAGTTTAAATTTACGGCACAAATGCTGAAGTTATGCCTGGGTAGTGGGAGTTTTAAATTGGTACTTGTAAAGGAATTGCTGTTGGAGATCATATGTGGATGGCCAGATATATTCTTGCTAGAATTGCAGCTGAGCATGGTGTACTTATAACTTATCATCCTAAGCCAGTAAGTGGTGACTGGAATGGAGCTGGTGCTCATACTAATTTTTCAACGAAACCCATGAGATAAGAAGGTGGCTATTAAAAAATATTAGAAGCCGTTGAAAAGTTAAGAGCTAATCATCAAAGACATATTCAAGTATATGGAGGTTAAAATGAACTAAGGTTAACTGGTCATCATGAAACTTCGCCAATTCATGAATTTTCTCATGGTGTAGCTGATAGAGGTAGAAGTGTTCGTATTCCAAGACAAACAGTAAATGAACAATAAGGTTATTTTGAAGACAGGCGACCTGCTGCTAATTGTGATCCTTATGTAGTATCTGCAATTATGGTAGATACAGTTTGCTTGGATGGAAAATTCTTTGATAATGGAATTAAAGCTTACATGGATCTTTATGAAGAATGGAGTAAAATAAGAGCAAAGTGATCTCCAAAAATATTTTTTCTTTTAATTTTTAATAAAAATAAAAAGCTATTATAATTTATATATTCAATCCCTAGCTTCACTATCCAGCTTCTAAATAATCATTTAATATCCAAGAATATTAATAATTTTTTACTCTTCTTCTGCATGTTTCATTTTAGCTCGCTTAATTTAGTAAATAAGCATTAATTAAATGTATGCTAAATTAATAGTTTTTTAAACTACAAAATAAGTTTATTATCCTTTAATGATACTTCTTTATTATATAGGTAGTTATCTACAAAAGATTCCTATTAGTTTAAATTTTTAAATACTTTCACTTGCTTCATAATTAATACTTGCAAAGCTAGCAATAAACTAATACTTTATATGGATTTTACTCAAGTAGACTAGTTATGTACTATTAATTATATTAAAAATATAGATTTAAGTTAAAATCTGAGCAAATCAGTAAATTATTAAATTAAGAAGCAAACTTTAGCCTTAATTAGTGTATTAAGATAGTTTAATAAATAACTATCTATACTTCATTAAGATCATAAATCAAAAGGATCTATTTAAAATATTTAATTTCTACTGTAATTTAGTATATTCATATTCCTAAACTTTGTAGATTGAAGATAAATAAATGATATTTTCTTTTAATGCTATTAGTTAAACTTATTACATGTATGAACAATTAAGTGAAAACTATCTATACTTTTATATGTTCTTGTATCTGAAATTGCCTGCCAATTTTAAACTGAATAATAATTATTATATTGTTGAGTGTAAATTATTTTGCATTTAATATAGCAAAAAGCTTTAAGATCATTCTCTTTGTTAAATTAACAGTTTAAAGACTTATCATTAAAACCTTTCTTATAGTATATTTTAATGATATTTAGAAATAGGTTTATTTAAGACTAACTTATATAATAGTTATTATTATAATCATTGTAATAATCATTTATCATTGCTACTAATATAATATCTTTTGCAATACCAAACTTCTTCAGAATCTATATTTTCTTTAACTTCATCTTCCCTCTAATTGATAGGCTTATATATTTATTCTCTCTTTCCTATGTAGTTCTATTTAGGTCTTACTATTTTATTTTCTGGATCTTGCAAAAATTCTTTCCAATGAGCTAGTCAGCCTACAACTCTTGGAAATGTAAACATAACAGAGAAAAAGTTGTTAGGAAGTCCAATAGCTCTATAGATTAGCCCTGTGTAGAAGTTTATATTAGGATGTAGTTTTCTTTCTATAAAATGATCATCGTTTATAATAGTTTATTCCAAACTATTAGCAACATCTACTAATTCTTATTTTCCCACTATTTTTAGAAGCTAAGGTATAAACTTTTTTATTATTTTTACTCTTGGATCATGGCTTGCATAAACAGGATGGCCAAACCCAATAAGATCTTCACTTTTCCTTTTTACCTTATTAACAAAATTTTTAATGTTATTAATGTTTCCTATTTTTTCCAGCATTGAAAGTACACATTAATTAGCTCCTCCATGATTTCGCCCACTTAGTGAAGCCATAGCTCCTGCAATAGCTGAATAAACATCAACTCCTGTACTTGCTAAATGCCTCATCATAGCTGCACTATTGTTTAGTTCATGGTCCATATGTAAAATAAGCAAAATTTCTAAAATTTTAGATATTAAAGGATGAGGAACTTTTCCAGTTATCATGAAAAAAAATTGATCTATATAAGTTAAATTAAGATTAATCTATACTGGCTTCTGTTTTAATCTATGCATAAAGATATGAGCAGCTAAGACAGGGATAATTCCTAGAATCCTATGGATTTGTTTATTAACTATCTTTTAATTCTTATAAATCGACTATCCTACTATAGTTGGATTTTATTCTGGAAAATAAGATCCAAGAGCTGAAAAGGCACTGATTAAGATTTCCATAGGATTGGCATCTGCTTCAAAACTACTAATTATATTAATAATATCCATATTAATTTAAGCTTATTCGCCTATTTTTCTTTACCATTATTTGAGCTACTCTGCAGTAGGTAATTCTCCATAAATTAATAAAAAAGCAGCTTCTAAAAAGCAACAGTTCTAACTTATATCTACAATGTCGTAACCTCTATACTTAAGTATTCCCTAAGCTCCGTCAATATAAGTAATTTAAGAGCTACAGATAATAGTATTATTGTAAAAGGGATCAAGTATATTTAATCCATATCCCTAGTGGCTTATTTTTAATAGATCTGAAGAATAGCAAAAGTTCTTATAAACTGGAATTTCATATACTTTCATACTTCTGCTATCTGTCACTTTGAGATGACCTTCTAATAAGCTAAGTCTCCTACTAGGAGGAGTTATCATTTTAATAGACTTTAAATTAAATAAAATGAAGTACTATTTTTACTTTATTCCAATAATAACTCACTGCTATAACTAAATCATCTTAATCACTTATCTAGGAATAAGCTAATTTCACTTTAATATAGAAGTAATAGAATTTGCTTAAAGGTATTAAAATTACATTTGAAATGAACAAGAAGTTAAATCTTAAAAAGTATAATACTAAGTATTTATAAATCAAGTTTATAAAGCATAAATAATTTCTAGTAGCTATTATTAGCTTCAACTATTACTGCATATGTTAACTATTTCTCTAATTATCTAGTACCTATATTATGCTTAAACTTATTTAAGCAATTTAAATTAGCTAAATTTGCATGCGTTCTTGACTTTAATTATTTTCTCATTCTATTTTATAGGAAAAACAATAAGAGATTTATTGGTTCTTTGTAAATAGTTTATCTTTAAATCAGAATCAGTAAAGCATTTAAATTAAACTCTATTAAAATGCTTAAACTTCACTATTTCTAAGTAAATATTGCTTAAGCTTCTACACAAGTATTTATATGTTTGATAATAGCTAATTAAGTTACTTTAATTATAGCTGTTTATTAACTTGTTTTCTACTAGAATAATAAGTATTAAAATATGGATAAATAAGCATTTGAAATGTATAAGAAGATATGCAGACTAAATTTGTTGATGAAGTTAAGTTAATTTGAATTACTAATAATAACTATCATATTCCCTATTAGAATAAAGCATGCCAATATTTGCTATCTACTTCTATAAAGTATATTATAAATATTCTGATATTCCTTCTATTTACCAGCCTTATATTTTAGCTATTCTCCTTACTCCTTTATAAAACCTGACTGCTTTAGAGTATTCACTATAGATAAGTAAAAGGTACTTAATTAAAGTAAAAGAATGAAATTAAAGAAACAATAGTAATGCATATAGTAGGGTAAAGAAGTATTATTAGTTAAAAGAAACTAATTATACTATAGCAAACCTTTTATCTTTTAGCCAACTATTTAATTTCATGCTGTAAACAGTTTTAAAGTGAAGCTACTGGCATTTAGATATTTCTTAATTAGAAAATAATTTATCAAAGAGAATTTATGGGTATGGATATAGCTTAGAAACTTACAGCTGGTATATATAATTTAAAGAAATGACATAGAAAATAGTGGATAATAGTAATAAACTATAGTAGTATTTTAATAAATCTAGTTATTTAAAGGTAGCTTAATATCTTAACTAAGGGAGTTTAATTGTATAGATTAAGACTCTTAATTAGTTTATAAGTTAATTTATAAAAATATCTAAAATGTCCAAAAGAAAAAGCATGTCTCTAATTAAAGTAAATGATAGAAATAAGAAAAGCGAGCAAGCTATTCAATAGTTGCAGAGCTTAATGAACGAGAAAAATGAAGCTCTTCTTAAGCAATTTTATAAAGATAATCTAAACGGAGAACCAGAAATTCTTGTCTCAAACATTACCAGATAATAAATTAGTATACTTGTGCATAAAGAGCAAAAGGAATAAATTCAATGAAATTTAGAAAATTGTTAGATTTTAAAGGAAAGAGAAGAACAAAGAAATTAAATTATTTAAGCTCTCAAAAAGAATCTAAATTGGAAGACTAAACAACTAGTTATATAGAGAAGACATACCATTAGTGAAGAAGATGAAGCCATTAGATAGTAAAAAAAATAGAAAATTCAAAAGCAGATTAAAAATAGAAAAAGCACACTTAATAGATCTTAAAGCTTTATTCTATAAAGCAAAAATGAACCACCTAAAGATGTTTAAGTTAAAATTTGTGAGTTAAGAAACAACTAAACTAGCTAAACAATTGCCTAATTACTACTACAAATAAAAATACTTCGCTTTAAATAAGCCATTTAACAAAATTTCCAATCAAACATAGAATCATTATGTGAAGTAAAATTGAAAAAGTTAGCTCGTAAAAAGGAAGATCAATCGTTACTAGATCAATCAATGAATAAATCACTTTACGTTGACTTAGAAAGTAGCTAAATGGTTGACGATTCATTTGCATTAAGTGATATGAGTTTTGAAAGCTAAAATGCTAATGATTTAGGAAGTACCAACCTAATCTTTGGTAAGAATTTTAAGGAATTCGAGTTTGATTAATTGAAAGTAATACATGAAGATGATGAATTTAATTGTCCTGTTACAGCTCGATATCCACCTTAACCTCAAATAAAAATTATGCCCTTTAGCCAACAAATTGAAAGTCCTGAAGAAAATTAAATACTAAACACTCAAGGTAGCTAATCTCCAAAAATAGAGAAAAAAGAGTCCTAATAGAATATAAATGAGGAAATTGAAATTTTGAATAACATATTTACAAGTGACACCCAAAATAATAACCAAAACAAAAATAATGAAGAGATTTTCATTGATAACGATAAAATTCTAGATGATAATAGCTTCGAACAAAACTTAAATAATGATAATTCTTTCATTTAGGATAACTAAAATTTTCAGGATTTTAATGAAAATACCATAGAGTTAGATTTCAAAATCTTAGAAATATAAAGAGACTAAACTGAAAATAAGCCATAATCTAATAATTTAGATAAAAAGTTTTCATCTAGTATATAATAATCCAATAGAAGTCAAAAAAATTAAGAAAAGCAAGGATAATTCACTTAAAAGTCACAAAATTCAAATAAAGAGAAATAATAAAGGCATATTTAACAGAATTCTAGTAATTAGGAAAAATCTGTTAAGAAAGAATGGGTTGCAAAAAGCGCCTAACATAAAAAAATAATTTAAACTTAAAATATTCCAAAAATAAACTTGGCAGCTTTAAACATGAATGCTTAAGAACCACCATAGAATAATTAAGGTATTCAAATATTTAGCAAGCAAGGAAAGAAAGTTTTTTAAGAAGAAGAATCTCCTTAACTACCTTAAAGCAACAAAAATTTGAAAATAAATCGAAAAAATAAAAAAAATTCAAGCATCGATCAAAATTCGGAAAAACCTAAAGTATAAAAAGCACTTTAAATAAAGACGGGAAATGAGAGTAAGAATATATTTGAATAAGAAGCATCTAAATAGCAAAAATTAAAATAAAGCTAAGAACAGTAAAAGAAAAATTCAGCTATAAGCAATTTAAATAAATCGATGCATTTCCTCACTCCTAAATCTTAATTAACGAAGATATAAATTAATGATAAATAATAGTCAGATTTATCTAGGAAGATAAAAACGCCTAATGCAAAAAGTAATCAAATTACTAAAAAATTTGGAGTAGAGTCTTAAAATGAATCCACAAGAGAAAAAGAAAAAAAATCCATAAGTATTTAGAAAGCAAATAACAAATCTTAATAAAGCAAAAATTTTATTGCAGGAGTTGCATAAAAATAGACAACAAGCATAGAAATTAACTAAATTGAAAAAAGTAACATGCTTTAATAAGAAAAAATAGATAAAAAGTTAGAATAAATAAATAGTGAATCTGATCTTAAAATTAAAGTATAAGATCTTTCATTTCTTCTTAATAAATAAATCTTAGAACAGTTTCGTATAACTTAATAAGCTACTTAGTTTCAGACTTGCATAGGTTTAGCTTTAGCTGCTCTATTGTGTCCTGAAAAATAGGGAAGAGCAAAGTAAAATACATGAGAAGATGTAGTATATGATATTGTAAATAGTGGAATAAGTTTAGCTGTTTAAAGTTGCTTAACAACTATTCATAGTGGTTTAATAAAGTCTAACTAGATAAAACTTGCTAAAAATTATATAAGAAAGGCTGAAACTTCAGTAAAAGATATAGCAGAATATGAAAATAATCTTGATAAAGTTACTCTTATAATATACAAGTTTGTTAAGCATGTCTCATGCTATGCGGAAAAATTTACTGAAGTAAATAAACATAGCTAAATAGAAAAACCTAAAAAATAGATTAAAAAAATAGTAAAAAGAGAAATTTCAGTATGGGATTATTTATATAGTCTGTCAAAAGATAAAAAGAGTAGCAATCCTGATAAAGAAGTGAACTATTATTCTTTATTTGATTAACTACCAAGTGTTAAGAAATAAAACCAAACAGCATAAACATTAAACGATAATAATTCAAATTCCCAAAATAAAGGAATACTATCTAATAATTAAGTTGATGTCACTAATAAATAAAATCAACATCAAAAGGACTTCTTAGAACCGAAAACTAATTAAGTTAAAGAGCAAAAAATTTAATAGATGAATATAGTAGAAATAACAGAAACTTAGATTATTTGAGAGAAACATAAGCTGATCTTTATAACATAATTAATAAATTCTAATTAATTATCTTACTTTGAAAAGCTAGCATTTTCCCTAAGTCACCATAGCTAAATAAATCATAATATAAATGTTTTCTAACTTGTTAATCTAAATTTTTAATGCTATTAAAATATCTAATCAGTCTTGAATAAACCCCTTAAATAAGTTTATTTAGCTATCTAGCATAGCTTATCTTTAAATTTATAAGAGATTAATCATCAAGTAACTAAAAGATACTATTAAGGTTCTAGTCTGCAAGTTTCTTCTTTCTATTTTAATAAATTTCATTTATGCCTATAAATATTAGAGTTTGAGAGGGTTTTATTAGAAGTCTATATAAGAATTATTTAGATTGCAATGGAAAGCTGAAAAGTACGAGGAATCCTAAATAAAGTTATTTTTTAAAATAAGTGGTATAAATATGATTAAAGGCAAATTAAGCATATTTATTGGAGAGTAATTAAATCATTATAATAAAGATGTCCGCAAGAAAGCTTTTCGTTGGAGGCAACTGGAAGTCAAACTTAACTCTTAAACAAGGAAAAGAGTTGATTGCCAACGTTTATAACAACTCTAAAGTTAACTACAAAAGAATGGACGTCTTAGCAGCACCAATTTATCCACATTTAAGTGCTATTAAGGAAGTTGCAAGAAAAGAAATTATTGTTGCAGCACAAAACCTTAGCAAATTTGGATTTGGTGCTTACACTGGAGAAGTCACTGTAGAACACTTGAAAGATTTAGGATTAAGTTGGGCTCTTCTTGGACATTCTGAGAGAAGACATATCTACGGGGAGTCAGATAAGGATATTGCCGAAAAGACAAAGAGATGCTAAGATCTTGGAGTCAATGTAGTTCTTTGCATTGGTGAACTTTTGGAAGAACGTAAAGCCAACAGAACCAAAGAAGTTAATCAAAGACAACTTGAGGCTTGCTTCAGTTCAATTAAAGATTGGAGTAAAATTGTTATTGCTTATGAACCAGTATGGGCTATTGGTACTGGTGTTACTGCTACTACCGCGTAAGCTTAGGAAGTACACGCTGTTGTTAGAAGCCTTTTGAGTGCAAAAGTAGGAAAGGAAATCGCCGAATAAACCAGAATTATTTATGGAGGAAGTGCTAACGCTAAAAATGCTGGAGAACTTATAAACTGCCCAGATGTTGATGGATTCTTGGTAGGAGGAGCTGCCTTAAAACCAGAATTTGACACAATTCTTACCATTGTTAGCAAAAAAGCCAGCTCTTGAATTTCAAAGTGAAAAACAAAATAAATTTTTAAATTTTTTTACAAATAAAAATTAATATTAAGATAAAATCAAACTAGCCTATGACACTTTACTTAGCTTTTTTATTTCATTACTACTAAATTAAAAAATTTAGATTCTAGTAAGTTTCATTTATCTCTACAATTTAAAATATCTATTTCAATGTATCTTAGTAATATATTTATAATAAAAATAAATAATCTCTTGCTATATAATTTATTAAATCAAATGTTTCTCCAATTCCTTTAATTTTTATCTTTCAAATAAATTTAATTAAGGTATTAAAATAGTATTTTAAAAGTATCTCAATTTCATTTTATGTAATATCTTTGTAGATAAAGCAAGGTTTAAAATATGATTTTTAATTTCTTATTTTTAATAAAGAAAAATAGCATCACTACTTTAAGTTCATATTTGAATAGTTAGTTTTAACTATATTATAAGTATATTTACCTTGCTATTTTAAACTAATATTTATCACTATTTATTTTATAAGGAAATTATTATAATTAATATATATCTTTAAAAATTAACTTTTGATCAATTCCTGTTTATTATATGCAAGCAGTGCCTACTTTGATAAACTATTTATTTAGTAAAGCAGACAATTATTAAAATCCTTTTTAAAAGATAAGTAAGATTATATTGGGAAATAGAATCTCTCTATTTGTTTACCTTAAACTGTCGGTAAAAAGGTTGGCAAGCAATTAAAGAAGTAATAATTATCTGAAACGCTTAAGTTAAGAATATAAAGTTAGAGTAATAAAAGTAGGTAGATTAGATAATAAGATAATTTACTTATAGTTTAAATAATAGTTAATTATTCTATTACTTCAAAGTCTTCATGGCTTTATATTTATACCAAATTTAATTATCTGTCATAGGTACCTCAATTATTTCTTTATTATTAATTAAATATAAACAGTAGAAGGAAAAGTAATGCGACATAGCTATTTTAATGTGTAGGTTTATCATAAAGAATAATAAGAGAACGATTAAGGGATTAAAATTGATGGTAAATAAATAAGACTTTAATTTATTATCTTTAAACATTATGGTTATAATTTTTAATTCCTTTCCATTCTTACGGATTTTAGTAACTCATAGATAGTAAACAGGAATGCAGAAGATAAAATTTTCCTGCACATCCTTGGTTAGATTCCTACGTAAAAGCCTTAAATTCCATCGTGTTGAAATATTTTATAGATAGCATCGAAAAGACCTTGATATTTTTATTATAAGTTCTTGTTAAAACGTCCGACTTAAATTCTAGTCTTTACTACATCAAAAGGATGAAGAATTGCCAGAGCTGTAAGACCTGCAAGTCCTCCACAAATGGAATTGCAATATCATACTTCTCTATTCAGTTTGAAATGATTTTATAAAAAATGCTAATATTGCTCATAAGAAGCATATCATAAAGCAGCCTAAGGCACATCTCTGCATAAGTAAGGCACTAAACCTTAATAAAAGCCCATAATTCCTTCTAATTTTAGAATTTGCCTAATTCCATCTTAAACTGATTTATATTTATTAAAACCAGGTGTTTCCATTCTCGATTTAACCATGGTCAAAGGACTTACTATTACGGCAGAAAATCCTCTAGCAGAACCTGCTAGAATGGCGTCAGATCCGAATTCATATAAAAAAGAATTTTAGTTTCTTTATTTCAAATTTTCAAGTGTAACCCAGAAAATCCCTCCACCTAATCCACTACGCGGACCAGCAGCTTTTGCTCCTCTCCAAAATCCCTTATATCCTTCTTTTTCTGCAACAAATCTAATTGCTTATCTGAAGTTTAAAGGGTGCAAAATCATTGTAGTACGCATTACGTCGAAAGGTTAGAAAATAGAAGCAGTAGTAAAGGTAGAAATAAAGCCAGACAAAAATATTTTAAATTCGAACTTAACTGTTGGTTTTTCCATTTAAGGCTCTTTAAATCTAATTAAATAAAAAAGTTAGAAAAATTCAATGGTTACAACAAAAACATTTTTATCTTGTTTTCTCTTTCTAGTCTATCCTCCAAAATAATTAAAGCTATGCTTAATTATATTTTCATGAGAGGAAATCAGTTGACTATTCTTGAAACCTACTTTTCTTTTTGTAGATTTTGGTCTTGAGATATCATACTCTCTTTAACATAACTATTGATTGCTTTAATATATTTCTATAAAACTGCAGCTTTTAGTGTATTTTCTTAGGCTATTATATTATATTTTTTTTAATTAATAATCAATGAATTATCCTTCATAAATTCTTTAACCTAAAATATTATTAACTTGCTTAATCACTTTTATACATATGATTTGATTATTATGCATTAGTTCTTTTAACTTTAGTTCTTTCGCTTTTTTAAGTATTAAATCATGTTTTTTGGTAAAACCCAAGTTTACAATTTTCAAATGTTTTTTTGTAAGGCTTTATTTAAACTTCAATAAGTGGAATTCATGAATTTGATAAATAACAATTTTAAGAGTTTTAGTAGTAAACTTTTGATTTATTTTGCTTGGTATTTATATAATGTTTTTTGTAGGTTCTATAAATTCTCCTTTTTAATTCCATTAAAATCTTATATGAGTCTACTTTTTATTTTTAGGTCTCATTTTAAGAGTCAAATCAATTAAAGTCTATTCAAACTATCACACTGAGAAGATTTGAATTGATTCCCTTAGTTGCCAAAGAAGCTGATATGCTGAAGTCAAAGATAGAAAATCTGATGGATTGTTCTCTAAATTTTAACTTATTTTGATTTAGTTAATTTTTAATTGCAGAAATTAAGTGAAAGAGTCATTCCATAATTTCCAGGTTCTTAGACTGTATATTGAGGTCCAAATATTTCTTCTTTTATCCATATGTTTTATTGCTTGGTTAAGTAGGCGTTATTTTATTATTTTACATCGATATAGTTGTAATGTAGTCAGAGTTATTTATGAGACATTTAGTTATAGCTTTTACTAATAAAGATAAAGTTACACTAGGAATAAATATAATTAAGAAGTGGCTTATATTTAGCTTTAAGCAATCAAAACTATAAATTATCTTTATTTAATCATATTTAGTAAACCTGTCTTATACTTTGTATTTATACCAATCTCCTTATTTTAAGATTATGCGTAAACTAAAAAATAAATAGTTAATTTAAGCAGGAAGACTTTTAATTAAAACTTCCAATCCTTTTTAAATGAGTAGTATGAAGTAAATAAGATTACTTATGATCTATTACAATTAGTCTCCACTAAATAGCTTACTCTTCTTAATTTTAACTCTTCCTTATTCATAAACTTTAAATTAATATTTAGCTTTATTTCTCATTTAAATAGTTAATATAGCATTTAATTATTTAGATTAGATAATTGAGTAATAAAGCATAAAGCTAACGAGATATAAGCAAAACCTAATTTAAAAAAGAGTTGGTTGATACATTTAGGATATATTAGTTTTAAGTATTTTATTTATAAGCACTTACTAAATTATTCCTATTAGGATTACTTATCAATCTTACTAATTAGCCTTATATAAAATTTAGTTATTTTAATTTAAGATATAAGAATAAAAGTAAAATAGCCTATGGTATATAAATAAAAGTTAGTTAATAATCTTATCTCATTAATACAATGCTTAGTTCTACCAATCTAACTCTACAAAGCAATTATCATATCTGTTATCTAAAAGGATTTCCTCTGGTAGCAATTTTAAAATTATATAGGAAATTATAAGATTTAGTATTAAATGCTTAATAAATGCAACTAGTTTAATCTCTATCAATCAGATATTATCTTTAATTCTATAAATGTATAATAGTTTAGAAAGTATATAATGCTTAATAAATTAAATCCTTCATAATCTAAGTAATAAAATAGACTAATGGAACTAGTTTTGCTTATAGAGTGGCAATTATAGACAAGCAGCATTTAATTTTTTAAGATTATAGAATAGTAAATTAAGTTTTATCTATGGGATAATTAATTTTATAATAAGGTTTATAAGTAATAATCCTATAAAACTTACTAGTTATTTATTCATTCCTAGACTTATTTTACTATAATTTCTTTAATAGCAGATTATTTCACAAGCTGCCTGTATTTATTAGTCTCTAATAATCTTAATGTAAGGACTGGTCTTTTTTATTATATATTACTCTTATATTTAATATTTACTCCAAATATTTCTAATTATTTGATACAAGGCTTTATTTAGCAAAAGGCTTTTTTAACTTTTCATAACTAAATGTAGATATTTACAACGAGTGGCTTAATATTAAGTAGGAAAACCAAAACAATTTATCTAAAGAAGTGTATAGTCTAAATAGGTAGTCACTTAATATATAAGTTAAATCTTTATTTTGCCACTAATAAAGTCTGTTTATTAAGAATATTTGAATGTTGAACCATATAATTAGATAGATTATCTTATAAAGCCAATAAGCATTTAGTAAATCTCTATCTTACTTTGTTCTCATTTTATTAAATACTTTACTCTAAATTTTTTAACGTATTTGAGCTTTCTTTTATTACATAGAATATTTATTTCTTTATCAATTTTGGATGAAAAATTAGAAAATACTCATAGAATCAATTACCTGCTATCCTAATCTTATGGATGATCAACTAAACATTCTAGATTAAATATAATTCAGCTAGAAAAATAAAAAACTTATAGATTAGAAGATCAATTTCTTATATAGTTTATTACTAGCTAAGATATTAAAATTATTAGGATAAAAGAGAGTGGCTAAAGCTACTAACGATAGTATAAATATATTTTAGTAATCTCCTGAAAGCAGCTTTATTGCTAGTAGATAGGAGTTCTTTACTTAATTAAGATTAAAAGGCCAAGGTCTATATTTAAATGTGAATCTAAATAGTAACTAAGGAAAAGAGGAGAGTATTAAATGATTGCTTAATATTTAAAATAATTGAAATGTAATTTTATTCAATTAAGCTTAAACTCGCATCTATTTATATCTCGTTTAAATTTTAGATATTCTTAATGTAAAATTTAAAAATCCCCAAACATTTATAAAAATGGAGTAAAGTGACTTGTATTAATAGCACTATAATGAATGAAAGCAAGACCCCGAAGGATATTGGGATAGATAGGCATAAAAAATCACATGGCACTAAAAGTACACTCAAGTTTTGGATAGTTCAAATCCTCCAATGTACCGTTGGTTTAATGGTGGCAAGCTCAACACTTGTTTTAACTGTGTTGATCGTCATGTAGAGAATGATAAAGGGCTTTCATGTGCTCTTATTTGGGACTCAGCTATGACGAAGGAAGTAATAAAACTAAACTATCTCGAACTTTTAAATAAGGTTAAGCATTTTTCAAGTATCTTACGCTCGAATTTCGGAATTGAAAAAGGAGACAGGATAGTTGTTTACATGCCTATGATACCAGAAGCATTAATTGGAATGCTTGCAAGTTCTAGAGTTGGAGCAATTCATTCTGTAGTTTTTGGAGGATTTGCAGTGAAAGAATTAGCTTCTCGTATAATAGATGCTGATCCTAAGTTGATTTTAACTGCTAATATTGGAATTGAACCACATAAAAAAATAGATTTTAAAGCTATTATTGATGAAGCTATGAATATTGTTAAAGGTAAAGTCTCTCATGATATTAAGGTAGTATTTAAAAATCGTCCATAAGGTGAAAAAGCTTCTGGAAATGATTATTTTGATTTCGATGAGCTAACACCTCAAGTTGTTAATGATTAACCTGAATGGGTTGAATCATCACATCCAAGTTATATTTTATACACAAGTGGAACAACAGGATAACCTAAGGGTATTGTGAGAGATACAGGAGGACATATGATTGGTTGCTAGTGGTCATTAGAATATATATTTGGAATAAATGAAGGAGACATTTTTTGGGCTACAAGTGATATTGGATGGGTTGTCGGGCATACTTTTAATGTTTATGGGCCATTATTAAGAGGAGCAACAACAGTATGGTATGAAGGAAAGCCAGTAGGAACTCCTGATGCTGGAGCTTTTTGGAGAGTTGCTTCTTAGCATAAAGTAAAAAGTATGTATTCTGCGCCTACAGCAATTAGGGCTGTTAAAAAAGAAGATCCTGAAGGTGTTCAGGTAAAAAATTACGATTTATCTCATTTATAAATGCTTGGCTTAGTTGGAGAAAGATCTGATCCTGATACTATAAATTGGTGTATTAAAAATCTTCCTAATGTTTTAATTAACGATAATTATTGGCAGACTGAAACTGGATGGCCTGTATGCTCGAATTTCTTAGCTTTAACTCATTTCCAAGTAAAACCAGGAAGCTGCTGTAAACCAATCCCAGGCTATGAAATTAAAATCATTGTTGAAGCAACCGAAAATTTAGAAAATTTACCAGAAATAAAAGTTCCAGGTCAATTAGGCAAAGTATGCTGGAAATTACCAATGCCACCTGGATTTATGATGACTTTATGGAAAAACGATGAGGCTTTCAAGAAGAAATATTTATCAGAGCTAGAGGGATACTACAGTTCTGGTGACTTTGGATATTAAGATGTAGAAGGATATATTCACATTATGGGAAGATTAGATGATGTTATAAACACAGCAGGACACAGATTATCTACTGGATAAATGGAAGAAATTATAACCAATCATCCTGAAATTGCTGAATGTGCAGTAATAGGTGTCAAAAACGAAATAAAAGGTTAAGTTCCTCTGGCTTTTGCGATTATGAAGAGTGGAAGTAAAATTGATCCTAAAGCTTTAGAGAAGGAAGTTATTTTACTTATACGTAGTGAAATTGGTCCTGTAGCTGCTTTGCAAAACTGTATTGTATTAGAAAAACTTCCAAAAACTAGAAGTGGAAAAATTCTAAGATCAACTTTGAGAAAGATGGTACAAGGTGAGACTTTTACTATTCCACCAACAATCGAAAGCGAGTAAGTACTTGAAGATATTAAATTAGCTCTAAAGTAGCACAATTTAGGAAACAAAATTGCAATTTAGTTCGAAGAAGATATTGCTAGTTCTCAACCAGAAGAGAGCAAGAAATAGTGAACTTAATTTAAATTCAAATATCATTATCAAATATAACACTTTGATCAAATTTATATCTTTCACCTCTAAGCTAAACATTATTTTAGCATATAAAACTTAAAAAAGTAAATTTTAACTTATTTTGATTTAGTTAATTTTTAATAGCAGAAATTAGGTGAAAGAGTCATTCCATAATTTCCAGGTTCTTAGACTGTATATTGAGGTCCAAATATTTCTAATTATTTGATACAAGGCTTTATTTAGCAAAAGGCTTTTTTAACTTTTCATAACTAAATGTAGATATTTACAACGAGTGGCTTAATATTAAGTAGGAAAACCAAAACAATTTATCTAAAGAAGTGTATAGTCTAAATAGGTAGTCACTTAATATATAAGTTAAATCTTTATTTTGCCACTAATAAAGTCTGTTTATTAAGAATATTTGAATGTTGAACCATATAATTAGATAGATTATCTTATAAAGCCAATAAGCATTTAGTAAATCTCTATCTTACTTTGTTCTCATTTTATTAAATACTTTACTCTAAATTTTTTAACGTATTTGAGCTTTCTTTTATTACATAGAATATTTATTTCTTTATCAATTTTGGATGAAAAATTAGAAAATACTCATAGAATCAATTACCTGCTATCCTAATCTTATGGATGATCAACTAAACATTCTAGATTAAATATAATTCAGCTAGAAAAATAAAAAACTTATAGATTAGAAGATCAATTTCTTATATAGTTTATTACTAGCTAAGATATTAAAATTATTAGGATAAAAGAGAGTGGCTAAAGCTACTAACGATAGTATAAATATATTTTAGTAATCTCCTGAAAGCAGCTTTATTGCTAGTAGATAGGAGTTCTTTACTTAATTAAGATTAAAAGGCCAAGGTCTATATTTAAATGTGAATCTAAATAGTAACTAAGGAAAAGAGGAGAGTATTAAATGATTGCTTAATATTTAAAATAATTGAAATGTAATTTTATTCAATTAAGCTTAAACTCGCATCTATTTATATCTCGTTTAAATTTTAGATATTCTTAATGTAAAATTTAAAAATCCCCAAACATTTATAAAAATGGAGTAAAGTGACTTGTATTAATAGCACTATAATGAATGAAAGCAAGACCCCGAAGGATATTGGGATAGATAGGCATAAAAAATCACATGGCACTAAAAGTACACTCAAGTTTTGGATAGTTCAAATCCTCCAATGTACCGTTGGTTTAATGGTGGCAAGCTCAACACTTGTTTTAACTGTGTTGATCGTCATGTAGAGAATGATAAAGGGCTTTCATGTGCTCTTATTTGGGACTCAGCTATGACGAAGGAAGTAATAAAACTAAACTATCTCGAACTTTTAAATAAGGTTAAGCATTTTTCAAGTATCTTACGCTCGAATTTCGGAATTGAAAAAGGAGACAGGATAGTTGTTTACATGCCTATGATACCAGAAGCATTAATTGGAATGCTTGCAAGTTCTAGAGTTGGAGCAATTCATTCTGTAGTTTTTGGAGGATTTGCAGTGAAAGAATTAGCTTCTCGTATAATAGATGCTGATCCTAAGTTGATTTTAACTGCTAATATTGGAATTGAACCACATAAAAAAATAGATTTTAAAGCTATTATTGATGAAGCTATGAATATTGTTAAAGGTAAAGTCTCTCATGATATTAAGGTAGTATTTAAAAATCGTCCATAAGGTGAAAAAGCTTCTGGAAATGATTATTTTGATTTCGATGAGCTAACACCTCAAGTTGTTAATGATTAACCTGAATGGGTTGAATCATCACATCCAAGTTATATTTTATACACAAGTGGAACAACAGGATAACCTAAGGGTATTGTGAGAGATACAGGAGGACATATGATTGGTTGCTAGTGGTCATTAGAATATATATTTGGAATAAATGAAGGAGACATTTTTTGGGCTACAAGTGATATTGGATGGGTTGTCGGGCATACTTTTAATGTTTATGGGCCATTATTAAGAGGAGCAACAACAGTATGGTATGAAGGAAAGCCAGTAGGAACTCCTGATGCTGGAGCTTTTTGGAGAGTTGCTTCTTAGCATAAAGTAAAAAGTATGTATTCTGCGCCTACAGCAATTAGGGCTGTTAAAAAAGAAGATCCTGAAGGTGTTCAGGTAAAAAATTACGATTTATCTCATTTATAAATGCTTGGCTTAGTTGGAGAAAGATCTGATCCTGATACTATAAATTGGTGTATTAAAAATCTTCCTAATGTTTTAATTAACGATAATTATTGGCAGACTGAAACTGGATGGCCTGTATGCTCGAATTTCTTAGCTTTAACTCATTTCCAAGTAAAACCAGGAAGCTGCTGTAAACCAATCCCAGGCTATGAAATTAAAATCATTGTTGAAGCAACCGAAAATTTAGAAAATTTACCAGAAATAAAAGTTCCAGGTCAATTAGGCAAAGTATGCTGGAAATTACCAATGCCACCTGGATTTATGATGACTTTATGGAAAAACGATGAGGCTTTCAAGAAGAAATATTTATCAGAGCTAGAGGGATACTACAGTTCTGGTGACTTTGGATATTAAGATGTAGAAGGATATATTCACATTATGGGAAGATTAGATGATGTTATAAACACAGCAGGACACAGATTATCTACTGGATAAATGGAAGAAATTATAACCAATCATCCTGAAATTGCTGAATGTGCAGTAATAGGTGTCAAAAACGAAATAAAAGGTTAAGTTCCTCTGGCTTTTGCGATTATGAAGAGTGGAAGTAAAATTGATCCTAAAGCTTTAGAGAAGGAAGTTATTTTACTTATACGTAGTGAAATTGGTCCTGTAGCTGCTTTGCAAAACTGTATTGTATTAGAAAAACTTCCAAAAACTAGAAGTGGAAAAATTCTAAGATCAACTTTGAGAAAGATGGTACAAGGTGAGACTTTTACTATTCCACCAACAATCGAAAGCGAGTAAGTACTTGAAGATATTAAATTAGCTCTAAAGTAGCACAATTTAGGAAACAAAATTGCAATTTAGTTCGAAGAAGATATTGCTAGTTCTCAACCAGAAGAGAGCAAGAAATAGTGAACTTAATTTAAATTCAAATATCATTATCAAATATAACACTTTGATCAAATTTATATCTTTCACCTCTAAGCTAAACATTATTTTAGCATATAAAACTTAAAAAAGTAAATTTTAACTTATTTTGATTTAGTTAATTTTTAATAGCAGAAATTAGGTGAAAGAGTCATTCCATAATTTCCAGGTTCTTAGACTGTATATTGAGGTCCAAATATTTCTAATTATTTGATACAAGGCTTTATTTAGCAAAAGGCTTTTTTAACTTTTCATAACTAAATGTAGATATTTACAACGAGTGGCTTAATATTAAGTAGGAAAACCAAAACAATTTATCTAAAGAAGTGTATAGTCTAAATAGGTAGTCACTTAATATATAAGTTAAATCTTTATTTTGCCACTAATAAAGTCTGTTTATTAAGAATATTTGAATGTTGAACCATATAATTAGATAGATTATCTTATAAAGCCAATAAGCATTTAGTAAATCTCTATCTTACTTTGTTCTCATTTTATTAAATACTTTACTCTAAATTTTTTAACGTATTTGAGCTTTCTTTTATTACATAGAATATTTATTTCTTTATCAATTTTGGATGAAAAATTAGAAAATACTCATAGAATCAATTACCTGCTATCCTAATCTTATGGATGATCAACTAAACATTCTAGATTAAATATAATTCAGCTAGAAAAATAAAAAACTTATAGATTAGAAGATCAATTTCTTATATAGTTTATTACTAGCTAAGATATTAAAATTATTAGGATAAAAGAGAGTGGCTAAAGCTACTAACGATAGTATAAATATATTTTAGTAATCTCCTGAAAGCAGCTTTATTGCTAGTAGATAGGAGTTCTTTACTTAATTAAGATTAAAAGGCCAAGGTCTATATTTAAATGTGAATCTAAATAGTAACTAAGGAAAAGAGGAGAGTATTAAATGATTGCTTAATATTTAAAATAATTGAAATGTAATTTTATTCAATTAAGCTTAAACTCGCATCTATTTATATCTCGTTTAAATTTTAGATATTCTTAATGTAAAATTTAAAAATCCCCAAACATTTATAAAAATGGAGTAAAGTGACTTGTATTAATAGCACTATAATGAATGAAAGCAAGACCCCGAAGGATATTGGGATAGATAGGCATAAAAAATCACATGGCACTAAAAGTACACTCAAGTTTTGGATAGTTCAAATCCTCCAATGTACCGTTGGTTTAATGGTGGCAAGCTCAACACTTGTTTTAACTGTGTTGATCGTCATGTAGAGAATGATAAAGGGCTTTCATGTGCTCTTATTTGGGACTCAGCTATGACGAAGGAAGTAATAAAACTAAACTATCTCGAACTTTTAAATAAGGTTAAGCATTTTTCAAGTATCTTACGCTCGAATTTCGGAATTGAAAAAGGAGACAGGATAGTTGTTTACATGCCTATGATACCAGAAGCATTAATTGGAATGCTTGCAAGTTCTAGAGTTGGAGCAATTCATTCTGTAGTTTTTGGAGGATTTGCAGTGAAAGAATTAGCTTCTCGTATAATAGATGCTGATCCTAAGTTGATTTTAACTGCTAATATTGGAATTGAACCACATAAAAAAATAGATTTTAAAGCTATTATTGATGAAGCTATGAATATTGTTAAAGGTAAAGTCTCTCATGATATTAAGGTAGTATTTAAAAATCGTCCATAAGGTGAAAAAGCTTCTGGAAATGATTATTTTGATTTCGATGAGCTAACACCTCAAGTTGTTAATGATTAACCTGAATGGGTTGAATCATCACATCCAAGTTATATTTTATACACAAGTGGAACAACAGGATAACCTAAGGGTATTGTGAGAGATACAGGAGGACATATGATTGGTTGCTAGTGGTCATTAGAATATATATTTGGAATAAATGAAGGAGACATTTTTTGGGCTACAAGTGATATTGGATGGGTTGTCGGGCATACTTTTAATGTTTATGGGCCATTATTAAGAGGAGCAACAACAGTATGGTATGAAGGAAAGCCAGTAGGAACTCCTGATGCTGGAGCTTTTTGGAGAGTTGCTTCTTAGCATAAAGTAAAAAGTATGTATTCTGCGCCTACAGCAATTAGGGCTGTTAAAAAAGAAGATCCTGAAGGTGTTCAGGTAAAAAATTACGATTTATCTCATTTATAAATGCTTGGCTTAGTTGGAGAAAGATCTGATCCTGATACTATAAATTGGTGTATTAAAAATCTTCCTAATGTTTTAATTAACGATAATTATTGGCAGACTGAAACTGGATGGCCTGTATGCTCGAATTTCTTAGCTTTAACTCATTTCCAAGTAAAACCAGGAAGCTGCTGTAAACCAATCCCAGGCTATGAAATTAAAATCATTGTTGAAGCAACCGAAAATTTAGAAAATTTACCAGAAATAAAAGTTCCAGGTCAATTAGGCAAAGTATGCTGGAAATTACCAATGCCACCTGGATTTATGATGACTTTATGGAAAAACGATGAGGCTTTCAAGAAGAAATATTTATCAGAGCTAGAGGGATACTACAGTTCTGGTGACTTTGGATATTAAGATGTAGAAGGATATATTCACATTATGGGAAGATTAGATGATGTTATAAACACAGCAGGACACAGATTATCTACTGGATAAATGGAAGAAATTATAACCAATCATCCTGAAATTGCTGAATGTGCAGTAATAGGTGTCAAAAACGAAATAAAAGGTTAAGTTCCTCTGGCTTTTGCGATTATGAAGAGTGGAAGTAAAATTGATCCTAAAGCTTTAGAGAAGGAAGTTATTTTACTTATACGTAGTGAAATTGGTCCTGTAGCTGCTTTGCAAAACTGTATTGTATTAGAAAAACTTCCAAAAACTAGAAGTGGAAAAATTCTAAGATCAACTTTGAGAAAGATGGTACAAGGTGAGACTTTTACTATTCCACCAACAATCGAAAGCGAGTAAGTACTTGAAGATATTAAATTAGCTCTAAAGTAGCACAATTTAGGAAACAAAATTGCAATTTAGTTCGAAGAAGATATTGTTAGTTCTCAACCAGAAGAGAGCAAGAAATAGTGAACTTAATTTAAATTCAAATATCATTATCAAATATAACACTTTGATCAAATTTATATCTTTCACCTCTAAGCTAAACATTATTTTAGCATATAAAACTTAAAAAAGTAAATTTTAACTTATTTTGATTTAGTTAATTTTTAATAGCAGAAATTAGGTGAAAGAGTCATTCCATAATTTCCAGGTTCTTAGACTGTATATTGAGGTCCAAATATTTCTAATTATTTGATACAAGGCTTTATTTAGCAAAAGGCTTTTTTAACTTTTCATAACTAAATGTAGATATTTACAACGAGTGGCTTAATATTAAGTAGGAAAACCAAAACAATTTATCTAAAGAAGTGTATAGTCTAAATAGGTAGTCACTTAATATATAAGTTAAATCTTTATTTTGCCACTAATAAAGTCTGTTTATTAAGAATATTTGAATGTTGAACCATATAATTAGATAGATTATCTTATAAAGCCAATAAGCATTTAGTAAATCTCTATCTTACTTTGTTCTCATTTTATTAAATACTTTACTCTAAATTTTTTAACGTATTTGAGCTTTCTTTTATTACATAGAATATTTATTTCTTTATCAATTTTGGATGAAAAATTAGAAAATACTCATAGAATCAATTACCTGCTATCCTAATCTTATGGATGATCAACTAAACATTCTAGATTAAATATAATTCAACTAGAAAAATAAAAAACTTATAGATTAGAAGATCAATTTCTTATATAGTTTATTACTAGCTAAGATATTAAAATTATTAGGATAAAAGAGAGTGGCTAAAGCTACTAACGATAGTATAAATATATTTTAGTAATCTCCTGAAAGCAGCTTTATTGCTAGTAGATAGGAGTTCTTTACTTAATTAAGATTAAAAGGCCAAGGTCTATATTTAAATGTGAATCTAAATAGTAACTAAGGAAAAGAGGAGAGTATTAAATGATTGCTTAATATTTAAAATAATTGAAATGTAATTTTATTCAATTAAGCTTAAACTCGCATCTATTTATATCTCGTTTAAATTTTAGATATTCTTAATGTAAAATTTAAAAATCCCCAAACATTTATAAAAATGGAGTAAAGTGACTTGTATTAATAGCACTATAATGAATGAAAGCAAGACCCCGAAGGATATTGGGATAGATAGGCATAAAAAATCACATGGCACTAAAAGTACACTCAAGTTTTGGATAGTTCAAATCCTCCAATGTACCGTTGGTTTAATGGTGGCAAGCTCAACACTTGTTTTAACTGTGTTGATCGTCATGTAGAGAATGATAAAGGGCTTTCATGTGCTCTTATTTGGGACTCAGCTATGACGAAGGAAGTAATAAAACTAAACTATCTCGAACTTTTAAATAAGGTTAAGCATTTTTCAAGTATCTTACGCTCGAATTTCGGAATTGAAAAAGGAGACAGGATAGTTGTTTACATGCCTATGATACCAGAAGCATTAATTGGAATGCTTGCAAGTTCTAGAGTTGGAGCAATTCATTCTGTAGTTTTTGGAGGATTTGCAGTGAAAGAATTAGCTTCTCGTATAATAGATGCTGATCCTAAGTTGATTTTAACTGCTAATATTGGAATTGAACCACATAAAAAAATAGATTTTAAAGCTATTATTGATGAAGCTATGAATATTGTTAAAGGTAAAGTCTCTCATGATATTAAGGTAGTATTTAAAAATCGTCCATAAGGTGAAAAAGCTTCTGGAAATGATTATTTTGATTTCGATGAGCTAACACCTCAAGTTGTTAATGATTAACCTGAATGGGTTGAATCATCACATCCAAGTTATATTTTATACACAAGTGGAACAACAGGATAACCTAAGGGTATTGTGAGAGATACAGGAGGACATATGATTGGTTGCTAGTGGTCATTAGAATATATATTTGGAATAAATGAAGGAGACATTTTTTGGGCTACAAGTGATATTGGATGGGTTGTCGGGCATACTTTTAATGTTTATGGGCCATTATTAAGAGGAGCAACAACAGTATGGTATGAAGGAAAGCCAGTAGGAACTCCTGATGCTGGAGCTTTTTGGAGAGTTGCTTCTTAGCATAAAGTAAAAAGTATGTATTCTGCGCCTACAGCAATTAGGGCTGTTAAAAAAGAAGATCCTGAAGGTGTTCAGGTAAAAAATTACGATTTATCTCATTTATAAATGCTTGGCTTAGTTGGAGAAAGATCTGATCCTGATACTATAAATTGGTGTATTAAAAATCTTCCTAATGTTTTAATTAACGATAATTATTGGCAGACTGAAACTGGATGGCCTGTATGCTCGAATTTCTTAGCTTTAACTCATTTCCAAGTAAAACCAGGAAGCTGCTGTAAACCAATCCCAGGCTATGAAATTAAAATCATTGTTGAAGCAACCGAAAATTTAGAAAATTTACCAGAAATAAAAGTTCCAGGTCAATTAGGCAAAGTATGCTGGAAATTACCAATGCCACCTGGATTTATGATGACTTTATGGAAAAACGATGAGGCTTTCAAGAAGAAATATTTATCAGAGCTAGAGGGATACTACAGTTCTGGTGACTTTGGATATTAAGATGTAGAAGGATATATTCACATTATGGGAAGATTAGATGATGTTATAAACACAGCAGGACACAGATTATCTACTGGATAAATGGAAGAAATTATAACCAATCATCCTGAAATTGCTGAATGTGCAGTAATAGGTGTCAAAAACGAAATAAAAGGTTAAGTTCCTCTGGCTTTTGCGATTATGAAGAGTGGAAGTAAAATTGATCCTAAAGCTTTAGAGAAGGAAGTTATTTTACTTATACGTAGTGAAATTGGTCCTGTAGCTGCTTTGCAAAACTGTATTGTATTAGAAAAACTTCCAAAAACTAGAAGTGGAAAAATTCTAAGATCAACTTTGAGAAAGATGGTACAAGGTGAGACTTTTACTATTCCACCAACAATCGAAAGCGAGTAAGTACTTGAAGATATTAAATTAGCTCTAAAGTAGCACAATTTAGGAAACAAAATTGCAATTTAGTTCGAAGAAGATATTGCTAGTTCTCAACCAGAAGAGAGCAAGAAATAGTGAACTTAATTTAAATTCAAATATCATTATCAAATATAACACTTTGATCAAATTTATATCTTTCACCTCTAAGCTAAACATTATTTTAGCATATAAAACTTAAAAAAGTAAATTTTAACTTTACTTAAACATTTCCTAGTAAAGAAGAATTTAATAATTTACTCTAATTTTAGAATAAAAGAATACAGATATAAATAAAAGTCTAAATATCAAGTAAAATATATAAAATTAACTTTCTTTGAATAAGAAATTATTAAAAATGGTGGACATAGGAATGATTTATATAATTTATTATTACTTTATCTATTTATTTATTTATGTTTTAAGTTTCTGTTTAAAATATCAATGAATCTTTTTATTATTCTTTAAAATGGCAGAGTTTAGAATGATTTAAGGAAGAATTTTAGGATTTATACTACTCCTTTTAGTAGTTACGCTTTGAGTTGCTAGTAGCACTTTGATATAGACGATATTTATAAACTAAGATTTCAATAAGCCTTATTTTTTAACCTATTTTAGTACTTCGTTTTTTTCGTTATATTTAGTGAAATTAGTTTACAAATGAAAAAGTTTCTCAGATCCTTATAATTATACGAAGTCTATAGCTAAAGTTGCAATTTAATTTTGCTTTTTATGGTTTGGTGCTAATTTTTTTTTTAATATGTCACTAGATAGGACTTCAGTTAGTTCAAGTACAATTCTAAGTTCTACATCAGGAATAATGACTTTAATACTATCTATAATATTTTTAAAAGAAACTCCTGATATCTTAAAATTTATTGCAGTACTACTATCTTTTGGAGGAATCGCCTTAATTTCTATAGGTGACGAAAAAAATGGACATGAAGGAATGATAGGAGATTTCTACGCTTTTATAGGAGCCTTCTTTTATGGTTGTTATTCGGTATTTTTAAAGAAAAAAGCTAGTTAATTAGACCAAGTTATATTTTTTGGTTTGGTTGGAATTCTAAATATATTAATCTTTTTTCCTGGTATTCTCCTTTTCAACTACATTAACATTGAAAAATTTGAACTACCAAACAAAACATAACTCTGAATGCTCACTTTAAATGCAATTGTCGGTACTATGATTAGTGATTTAATATGGGCCATTACTGTAAAACTGCTAAATCCTAGTCTTTGTACGGTTGGTATAAGTTTGACGATACCTTTGAGTATTGTGGTTGATTCTTTCCTTCATCATCAAAAATATAAAATAATATTTTGAATTGGAACAGTTTTGATAGTTTCAGGATTTTCAATTATGTGCATTTTTGAGCATCCTTCATTAAACTTTTACTTGACAAACAAATATTTGAGATAACGATATTTTACTAAATAATCGCAAAAAAAACTCGGATCTGATGATGAGTTGAAAACTTTCGTTGAAAATGAGGCAAATGAATCAAGTTCCACATAGGCTATTTAACTTATCTGAATATTATATTATTTTAACTCACTTCAATTCATAAGCAGCTTCTCATATATAGATTTTTTCTTCTTGCTGCCAAAGATTTTGTTTAATTAGAAATATTATTTTATAGTAATTCTTATGAAATAAAGAGAAAAATTAATTAATTTATTTAGAAATTTTTTAAAATTTTTCAAGAGTAGATTATGATATTGAAATCAATAATTTATCAATCTACAAAAATAAACTAACTAAATTTATGATATCTAGATAATATTCTTTGGATATCTATTTTAATATTAGTTTAAATTCATATCTCATTTATATATCCTTCAATTCATTAAAATATTTCATTAGTAATAGTGTTAATCTAAATTATTACAAAATTATTTTAACTTGATTTGCATTAATTTAAGTAATTCATGCATGCATATAATATTTGATTATAGTTAGATTATAATTCCAAAAGATATAAACTAATTTAGATTTTGCATTTATGAATAGCTTTATTAATGATAATTCAAACTTTATATTAGTTAGTTTTATAATAATCTCTTAGTAAGTTAAAAGTTAAATTTTAGTTATTTTTCTCCTTTCGTTACTAATTTGTATTGAAAGGATACTATTTAGATGATTTTTATCATAATGTACCTAAAGCTTTACTTAGTAATATCAAATTTTTTAAAATGGCTTTGATTTATTAATTTGAACTTCTATTTAAAAATAATTCTTAATATTATATAAATCTACATTAGAGTTAATTAGCTCATTTCAATTAAAAATTAATAAAGATATTTAGGAATTTAATAAACTATTGCTAAATTATTTTTTAAGTTAAACTAGTTATGCTTGTGCTTTAGTACTCCTTTTGTCATAAACTATTTAAAGCACAAGTTTACGATAAATTTAATTTAGGTATATATAACTCCTGCTTATTGTAGATAAAATTTAGATTATATTAAGTTATTTAAATCACTTATTTAGAATAAAAAAGTATCCTTAATTATATTCTATTTTCGATTGCTTTTATGCTTAACTTTTGATTCGGATATTTATTACTTATTTCTCTTCAATCTAAATCTTATATCCAATAGATCTGTAACTAAATTTAAATAAAATAGATTATTTTCTATAAGATAAGTTATTAAATTTAAAAGTAGAGGAGATATAAATAAAAGCTAGAATATAAGAATTATTTTATAAAATTTACAGAAAAACGTTATAAGTAGAAAATAAGATAATATGCACTATTATAAATATCTGATGTAATCTTTATAACTACTAAAATTATATTCACAACTTAATTATTATTCTCATTGCAATTGGTATTACAACATCTAAGTTTAACTACTTTCTTTAATTTCTCCAATTTCCTTAAGTTAAACTAATTTAATCTCTATTAATCAAAATATTTCATAATATTTATTACTTTCAATACTCAAATATTACAGTTAACTTTTTAAGGTTTAAGCAATTTTAAATCTCAAAAATACAATTTTAGCAGCTTTGTTTAATTATAGATAAATGTTTTTCTCTTAAATAATTATTTAGGCATATAATTTATCAAAAGCTTTTAAAATTTTCTTAATTAAATAATAGGAATACATTAAAGCTTAAAGAGCTAAATAAAAAAGGGTATAATATTCTATTTAATTGATAATAAAAGCTACTTTAATGCTATAGGAAGTGTAATAATCATAGATATTATTTAAATGTGAAGTTTTTTATTTTTAAATTAAACTTCTTTTCAACGTCTTGTACGATTTCGACTTTTTAATCGAAGGCAGAATATTATTTGATTTTTGGCTATACATTTGGCTTATTATTTTTTACCTATCAGTCTGCTAGTTTAAATTTGAAATCTTTTTTGTCATTTCTTATTCTATTTCAGGTAGCTTAATCTTTACTCTTGCAGTTTAAAAGTACTTTAGTTTAGAGTCTATTGATTTTTAAATTTATACTAAACGCTCGTTAAAGTCCTAAGTTAGAGAACTATTTAAAATTGATATTTTTGGCTTTTATCATTGCTTTTATATTTTGAACACATCCTCTTTTGTTGATGATTCAGATTAAGTAGCTTTATTTAGGTTAGATTGCGTATCCATTTGAGTTTTTATAACAGAAATATTACGTTTTTTTCTCAAAGAAATAGGTTGTTATTTTTGACTAAGTTTTAATTATTATACTTTGATTTTATTTTGTTGGTCAGATTGGAGCGCTAAAGTGTTTTAGGACTTTTAATTTTTTTTATTGAGAGGATTTAGAATTTCATTGAGATACTACTAGAGAATATGAGAATCAGGTTTTGGAATAAGCAATTTATTATCACCATATTTTTAAACTTTTCAATCTTCACTCGAACTTTAAATTCAGCTATCAGAATCAAAATCGCTTGAAGATTTTCCTTCAATATTCTAAATCCTATTAATTAACTAGCCTATAAATGTTTATTTGCTTGTTATTTTTATTTTTTTCTAAGAGTTCCTTTTAAATTTCCTATTACTCTGGCATTGCTGCTTCATATCGTTTTACCTTATTATTTTTATTTACTTAAAAACTGCATCCTTTCTTTAATCAGCTTCACTGGGTGGTTTTACATTTCTTTCATAAAATGCACTAAATTTCGCTTTATTCATTAACCTCTGAGCATTTTTAATTCCTGTTCCTCAGCAATTAACGCAACAACAGGATTTTCTTCTAATAAATTTATTCAGTAACTTCGTCTACTTAATTGGAAAAGCTCCTCGATACATTAAATCATTATATGTCTCTTCATTATTTGCGCTTCTAGTTCTCTAGTTTTTTCTTGGAACACGCCTAAAATTTCTTGGCTAATATGGTTCCATTATGTTAGGTAAAATAATTTCAGATTTTAGCTTTTGCTTTTTAAATGCAGCGATCTTTTACTTCACCCCTTTTTTATTTTTTTCTCTGTGAATCGCTTCTTTTTGGCTCCAATTCTTGATGCCAAAAACCTTTTTTAAATGATGTTCCAAATCTGTAAACTAGTTAGATAACATTCTATTTATTAATTAATAAATTAATCTTTGTAATTTCAAGTTAACTAATTCAATTAAAGCTAAAGAATGCCTTTTTATTATTACTTATGCTTAATAGCATTCTTTCAAGCCTCATGAAAGAACTATCCTGCAATGTATAATAGAATCCCTCTTATCTAAAGCAAAGAGTTTGATATTATTGAATAAGATATTCCTTATGATATAAATAATAATGCAAGAGTAGTTTTATTCCTTATTTCATCTATGAGTAACACAACTGTCACTAATTAGATAAGTTGGGATTAAATTATAACTGTAACTTACTAATTTTTATTTTACTGTTTAACTTAAATTATTCTAATTAAAGCTTACGTTTTAATTATCTCGTCATTTGTATTTATTTCTCTAATCAGTCTTTAAAACGTAACATTAATACAGTCAAAATACCTAAATATTTCATTCAAGGAAACTAATTTAAATATGGCAGTAGAATATTATTGATCATCAACAAACCTAAGAAAAATAAATAGAGCAATGTCTTTAAACTAATAAGAACATATCTTGAACATTAGAGTTGAATTATTAAAGCCATATTATTAATAAATGAGTAAATTAAATAAATTATTATGCACTGCTGCTTAAAGGCATCCATTTTCATTGACTCTTTATATTTTTAAAATTTAGTTATTAATTAAGCAAAATTTAATTTATTTCTTTTGCAAAATTAATAATTAGCCCGATATATAGTATTGCTGGTTATTTTTCTATCTATATTAATTTTCATAGATTTCATAATGATTATTCATTTGATTTTAATTAAAATCTTGGTCCTATAATCACAGAGCTTTATAAAAATTATCTGAGATTTAAAAAATAAATAGTAAGATAGATGCAATTATGGACTTTTGGCTTATGAAGTGTTAATATTTTTTAATTTTATTAATAATTATTCTTTTTACTAATTTCTAGCTGGATGATTCTCATTATCTAATAGTTCATATAAATTAGATACTTTTTGAGTAAGATATCTATAATTCTTAAACATAAAAATTAAATCCGTTTAATAATTATAAGAAAATTATAATTATCTTTAAATAAATTTGGAAAGATCCTCACAACAAATATCATAATAATTTAAATATTTTTAATTAGTTGCATAATTAAATTTTTATAAATAGTTAACTGCTTATTATTTCTAGTTAATTCATCAATTTTTCTTTAATGGCAAATTCTTTAAATTACTTAGCTTTTACTAAGTTAAAAGATTTTATAATTAAGATTTAAAGCTATTAATGCTAAATTTAAATTATCTCAAATTAATATTTTCAGTTTGTTCTTTAATCTTTCTAAAGATTATGCTTGAAATATTTATTTTAACATATGCTTTATTTATTAAAAATAGAAGAATCTAATTTAAAGTTCTTTAATTAAATAGTAAATCATCACTTAATTTCTTCCTTCTAACTAAGAATAGACTGCTTACTAATTTTCTTTATTTTAGAAAATACTTGCATATATTTTTAATTCCATTCTTTACTTTTTACTATTTCTACCTGTGATTAAACTAGCTTGTATACTAAATCTTTAAATTTATTCTTGTTCTTCATGCAAGTTAGAAACATATTTTAAGCTTAGGATTCCATAAACTCTTCAATTAATGTTCTTCGCTTTTGAATTATTTTGTTAGCAGTTACTTCAATTAAGACACTACATTTCTTGAAATTATTCATTTTTGTAATAGCTGTAAGTTCCTCTAAAATCTTTCTTTTAAGGAAATTAGTAAACTTTTCATAAAACATATGATCTTCTTCAAAGTTTTCATGTTGCTTTCCAAACTTTTTTCAAATATCTTCGTTATATCCATTGTTAATTTAACGCATAATTGCTCTTTTTTTCTTTTATTCTTTGAAATCAAAGTAAGCCCTATCAGTTTTAGGCGTTCTATCTTCTTCTGTTTAAAGAAACTAATTAAAAAAATTATAATTCATAAATAAATTTTTTCTAGAGTGGCAATTTTAAACAGTTATTTCATCTATAAAATCTGCATTTGATTTTTAATAGATATCTAAATATTAAACAACACATTGGATATAACTCAAAAATATTCTACATATTTTGGGTATTTTAGCACTTGATAAGTCTATAGCTTTTAAATAATACCAAATCTTATCTATGCAATCCTCATTTAAGGATTTATTTTAAACAGCATAATGTATTTTTCTCAGCACTTGCAGAACCTCCTATCCATTTTATAAATTAAATATTACTTGTTCTATTTTTGGCATGTTAAGGTCTATTATAAAACTTGCTTCAATTCCAGGAATTCGAGCAAAATACATTAGTAAATTTAACGAAAAAGCAATATTTTTGATTATAGTTTATTACTCAGAATCTTAGGGTAGATTTTCACAAATTTATCTGAATTTTTCAATATTCTATTAGCTTATTACTTATGTTTAAAGATTATCTATTAAATATTGCTCTAATCTTCCCTTCCAATATTTCTAGGGCGATGATTAAGTTATTTTATTTATTCTAGGGCTAAGTGATAACGCTCGTTTATGAAACTAATGTAGTACCAAATTATATGCACTGTATGGTTTTAATTTTTCAATATTTTATTGCTTTTATTGGGGAGTATTTAAATTTGAACTTAGATAAATTTGATTTTGCTTTTAAAATATATCCAGGGTTTTTTCACTCAAATAACTTCCTAATTTTAATTTATTTTTATTACCAATAAAATATTCATCATCCTCTTCTTGTGTTTATACTATCCCTTTCTAGTTGATTTCTTTATTTTGTGTTTAAACAAATATTTTCTTTAAAGGATTTTAATTTTTTACTTTAATGGATTTTTTAGGAGATTTTTTAATTTAAGCCATACTTTAAGTTGGTTGATTTTTTGAAGTTTAAACTGTAAATTACTATTTTGTCCCTTGAGAAGATTTTAAGTTTAAATTGTTTGACTTTTAAAATTTATGAATTTCACTTTGTTTTTTTTGTTATTAGTCAACTTCTTTTAGTTATAGAGCTTGATTTAAAGTTTTTTATTTTATTTTTTTATTTTTTGTATCTTATTTAGGGGTATTTTACTTATCAACTAAATAATTCCTTTCGGTTAATGGAACTTTCAACTCATTTTTGCTACTTTATTGAAATACATTTAAGTTAATTTCATTAAATTATTCTTCAGTATTATAAAAAACGAATGAATTTTCTACAGTAGGTTATTTTTTATTTTAGATATCCTAATCTTAATCAATTGAAGTATCAAATGTTAATGTTTTGCTTTAAAATTCTTACTATTAAAAGCAAGAAACATTGTTTTTTTTTTTTATAATTTACGGGTTTTAATTAAATCTTGCTTTCTAATTCCTCAGCTTGGCCTTCTTTTCTTCTTCTTATTTATTTTATACCTTCTATTAATTTTTAATTGCTAAATTTTTGTTTTATTTAGTTTAATCTCTTTGAATAAAGGTTTTTTGTTATTGCTAACTTTGTGCTAAGCTCTTTTATTAAGTATTAAATTTAATATTTTTCTTTATATCTTGAGATTATTATATTAACTAAATTTTGCTTCTTGATGTTAAAGATTTTTCCTCTTATTTTTTTATATTAAAGACTTATGGAGAATTGATTTTAATTTCTTTTTTATTACTATAGTTATTTATTGGCTTATTTTATTACTTTGTCATTATAGTAGGTTTCTTTTTATTTTAAGGTGAGCAAAAGATAGAATCTAGTTTCTGACCTCTATCTTACATATTTTTACTTTGAGAATGCTAAACTGATTTATTTTAACTTTCTAATTTAAATTAATTTTCATCACGCTTTATAGGATGACGATTCTAAGCTTTATTAAAAATTAGATCTTTTTGCCCTTTTTAAATTTGAATTCTATTTTTTTGCTCTGATAATATTGATTTCTAACTTTTACTTTTATTTGACTAAATTTTAGAGCTTTCACTCTAAAAA
The DNA here is from genome assembly GCA_946699065.1 of Loxodes magnus. Classification (NCBI taxonomy): domain Eukaryota; phylum Ciliophora; class Karyorelictea; order Loxodida; family Loxodidae; genus Loxodes; species Loxodes magnus. Next base: position 1,120,080 of record CAMPDV010000006.1, on the reverse strand, counting down.
TCAGAATCGTAATTTCAAAAGTTTTTTATTTAAGATGGAGTGCTTGCTATGTTAGAAATATCTATTTGCTAATAACTTTAAGTTTAACTCTTAGTTGATTGTTTGTTCAATGAGATGTTTTATTTCTATTTAACTACCTTATATTAAGAAACCTTACTCTAATTACTATTTTCCTTCTTCTATTTATTAACTATTTCCTTATTTTAATTTTATATCTATCTCATAGAGTTTTCTCCCCTTTGCTTGATCAAGTCAATATTTTGAAATGATTAGCTTCTTTTATTTTTCTAATGAAGCTACTTATTTTCAATTTTTCTATCAGCGTATTATCTGGTCTTTACATTTTATTTTCAGTTTGTTTCTTTTCTTTTATCATCTATGATTTTTTTTAATTCTGTATCAACTGTAAAAAAGGATTCTCTCTAAGTTAAAGCTGCTTGATCATACATTTATCCCTTAAGATTATCTTCAAAATGAAAATCTTGAAAAGTTGATTTATTGCTGCTGATGTTGTGTTGCTATAAAGAAAAAGATTCTTCATAATCTTAGAACTTTTTAAAAAAATGATCTTCAGTCATTTAGAATTTTCTTTCCCTTTAAAGAATTCTTTATCTCTAAGGTGTGCTTTCAAAAAATGAGGAGTTTTGCATGAAGTTCTGACTTAAATTAGAAGATTATATCGACTAAGTTTCAAATTTTTCCTTAAATAATTTCTAATCACTAAAGCTTTAAATTTCTTCACTTTTTAAATCATTAATATAAGATGAAAGTTCATACAACAAATCCTTCATATCTTATTTGGCATTTCTTGATTATTACTATTTCATTTATGCTTACTCTTGTATTAATTCATCATCCTAATTTGGAATCGAAATCATTTTAATCCTATTTTTTTGAAAGTAAACAGATTATTATTGCAATTGTATCAGATTTTCATTCCTTTCAGCTATTTCAGACTGTATATTTTAATTTTAATTCCTTAATTCCCACTATTCAGGACCTAAATAAGTAGATTAAGCATTGATCTCTTAATCTTTCGAATTAGAGTATTGAAGTTGAGGAGAGATATGCTAGCTATTTTCTCATTACATCTATTAGTTTAACATTAAATTTTCTTTCTTATAAGATAAATAAGACATATTTTAATTATAGGGCTTAAAAGATGAATATATAAACTTAACCTATTTTTCTAGAATCTAATTTAAATTATTAAGTATTACTAATTCATTTTATACTTCTGGCTTTACATATCCTTTTATTCATTATTAAATTATACCCAATTAAGTTATATAGCAATACTTATAGTTATTCTTAACTTTATCTGCAATTCAATTGTTAAGATTTTAAAATTTAGATTTATGTATAAGTGCTAAAACTAACAATAGGATGTATATTAGAAGTCAAAACAAGTAGTTTTTTCTATTATTGTTAATATTAAAATGAAGTCTTAATGAAATGATACAAGGCTATAATAAGCTCTTCTTGCTTTAATTTTTGATAATTAATACGTAATAAAATTATATTACATTACTACTTAATTATTTAACCTTATTATCAAATATTTTACTTTTAGTTAATTTTATACCTTTTTAATCAATAACTTACTTGATATTATTATATCCAAACATTTTGCTGACACTAGTTTCTTTGTCTTCTTTATGTTTAATTTATCTAAGATTTTAGTTTTAATAATAAAGGAGTTAATAATATTTACTACTTAATATTATGCTTTATCATATTTAAATACAGAGCTTTAAGCTGCTTACTATAGACTAAACAAAACCTAAACAAAGTTTATTTATTTTGTCCTAATAAAGTATTCTTAGAACTTAAGTAAATTGCATATGAGACATAATTAAAGCTATTTATCTTATTTAAAGTAAATTTACTAAATTAAATAGTTTAAGAAAACGAAAGAGCCCTACAATAAAAAGCAAAGCAATTCAAATAATTTACTAGGTTTCAAAATATCTAACCAGTAGTTTTTACTTTAAAACTCTTTATATGATAACTTATTAAAATCATAGCTCTTCAATAATTGTTTGATTAATAATGTTTATCATTCCATTTATATTTTCTATTTGCTAAATTAATAAAAAATAAGTAAATTAAGAAAATTAACAAATTAGATATTGATATGACTAACGTTTTTCATATCACTTTGAAATGAAAATGCTAATTTCTTAATCCATAATCATACATTTGCATTAAATATACTAAAGCAATTAGTTTTAGTAATACTAGAATTTAGTAAATTTAAATATTTTAGCTTCTTAAAATTAATTTTTAAATTTAAGTAATTAATAATTTCAAAAAGAAGGATTAACTTAAGATGCAATAAAAGTTAAATTTTTTATTACTAATAGATATTTAGAAGATTTAATACATTATAGAGTATTTAAATTTAGAAATCATAAACTAAACATTAATTTTAAAATTCATATTAAAAATACTAAATTTCAGTTAAATTTTATATTAGTGATTATATTAAAATATTCATAAGTAAACTATCTAAATGAAAAATAAGTTTTGATTTTAGTAGCAATTATTATGAAATAAAACATAAAAAAGTATTTAGACTCTTATAAAATCATTTCTTTGCAAATATGATTATTATGTTTGTTAATTTAGTTTAAATTTCTTTATAGCTTTCCTTTTAAATTTATTGTTTTTATATGCTTTACCTTAATTTTTAAACTTAATTTATAAGTCTTAAATGCTAATGGATTTCTCTAGTAGATTTAGTTTAATTAAGAGTAGCATAGTGTTTTGTATAAAATGAAGTACTTATTGATTTGCTAATTATATATTAAAAATTTATAAAATTGAGAATTTTTTTAAAATTCATAATTTAACTAGTTTTTACTTGTATTTCACATTAGAAGATTATCAAACTCTTCTAGATCGATTTCCGGTAGATCTTGAAATATAGAAGGCAGATGCAAAAAATCATGATTTTTAGATTACTCAAAAGAACTATTAGAAACTTCTAAGGAAGATTAACTACTTTCTTGATTATCAACCACTGGAAAAGAGGGTCTAATTTTTTGTGCAGCTAGTGTTGTAGATTTTAAAAATTATCTGTTCTCTGTAGAAATATCCTCTGAATCTTAAGATTTAGGTGTTAAAACGGGACTTTCTTTAAATTTTATTTACTAAATCTAAATTTAAGATTTTCTTTATTCTTTAATTTCATTAAACTCTTCTTAGTTAGACTAATCTGAAAAAATTGGGGAATTTATTGGATTTTCAATTACTGTTAATTATTTCAGATAAGTTTATTCAGCATCTTTTTTTAATTGTTCTTAAAGCTATCTTTATCCATTAAATTTATCATTCTCTTTTAAAAAGTAAGAATCTTTAATTGTAAAATTTATTTATTCTTCCTTAATTTAATTAGAAATATGAGGTGAAAGTCTAGATATTTCAGACTTTTAATTCCTACTTATTTAAGCTTATTATATTTGAATCATGGTGTTATCCTAAATGTCCTTTAGCTTTATCTGATCTTCCTCTTCTTTTGTTTAATTGTTTTCATTTTAAGAAGTAAGAGGTCTTTAAGTTATAATGCTGATTTAAGTGTTATTTATACCATTTTTTTTTTATTCTTAACTATTTTCCTTTTTGACAGGGCTATTTTTATTTTAATTTGAATTTTTTCAAAGTTTATATATACATATAAATAAAAGAACTGATATGACTAAAACTGCAAATCCACATATAGATACTACTATTGCCACTATGCATTCAGTATCACATTTTAAATCTTCTTTCTTTTTACAATCTCCTGCTCCATTTCCTTCATATACTATTTAAGAAATTTCTTTTTCAGTTTTTCTAATTGCTTTAGAAATGTTAATATTTTCTAGAGCTCTTGAAACCATGTAATTTTCAAAGCATTTAAAATCTTATTCAACAATAGAAGTTCAAAAAGCTCCTCTTCATCCTTGTTAATCAGTTGTAACATTTGTTCAAAAAGTATCAGAAAGTAACTCTTCATATGCACAATAAGTATTTACATCATATTCACATGCTGCATACTTCTATGCGTTTATCAGATTCAGATAATCTTCTTAACTTGTAGCACATCTTCCTTACTCCTTTTTTGAATTTGGTGTACAAAAACAGAATCCTGATTAGCAATCTTTTGGAGAAGAACAATTGTGTCAGTTGTAATATTTTTCTACTGCAATTTCAGAGCAATCGTCAGCATTATCTAATTCTTATAACTAGCTATTATCAGATTAAGAATCTGAAGAGTTACACAAAATTTGCAAATCCTAGTAAGTTATGCAAGAGTTGTTAATGAAATTATCTTCAAAATATTGAGCACATATTCCATAAGGCTTATACGTAGAATAAAGTTACCAATCGCTTTATTTATTTAAAGCAAAGTCTTGACTTACTTAGTAGCTTATTTAGATTTAATCGCATTGCAAATTTTCCGAACAATTCTTTTACAAATACATTGTTTAATTATCATAAACCAATTCCCCACAATAAATACCCCCAGATGTTTTAGTCTTATCTATACATTTTCATTTAGGACAATTGTATATTGATTACGTGCTTTATATACATAGAGTCACAGAAGAAAACACAATAAGCCGGAATAAAAATTCTTAACTCCTTTATATCATTTACTAAATCTTCATATTTTTAAACTATATTTATGAAAAATAATTCAAAAGAAAGTTTAGATCTATAATACTATATTCATAAATAATCTTTTTCAAATATCTATTTGCTTTTTATATATAAGCTCTAAACCTATTATTGTCAAACTTCATGAATTTGCTTTCTCAAATGTGAAAAAATCCTTTAAAAAGCAGAAGTTTAGCTTTAAATATCTAACTTATTCCTTTATTATAAAAATAAGATTAAGGAGAAGATGAAGAAATACTATTTAAATTATAGCTTTATTTTATCTTTTCATATAAGATTAAGAAATTAACAGGTTAAGTTTCTTATCTATAATTTTAATTATTTTAAGGCTATTCACTTAAGATTAATTTTAAATGACTTGAGAGTAAATATATTTCAACAGTACTTTAGATCTAATCGATCATCAATTTATATTAATCTTATTTTTATTATTACAAAGACTAAAATTGGATAATAAATTCAGGTTTTATTTTAAATAATTTCTTATTTTTAAATTATAAAATTTGGTCTAACTTAACTTAAAATATCAGCTCATTTATATAATAAATTCCTTTGCCTTTTAGATTTTTATTAAGAATTTTTCTTTAAAATTAGGCTATATACTAGTTATAGTATTTATAATATCTTTATTCAACCTCTTCATTAAGTTTTTATTAAGGGTTCTAAATTTTTTGGTATTATTAATCAGTTTAAAAAAGAGTAAATTAAGATTAAGATTCATTATCTTCTAATTTTTGGCTTTTTATTTCAAATTAAAAATCTAAGTCCAAAATCTAATATTTATTAAGCATTTCTATACAATTCATATTAGAAGCAAAGCTAAATATTTCCTAAAATTAAAAAAATTTAAGAAGCTAGGCATTCCTCTAATAAAACAGTAAAATAAATCTAAAATTTTGTACCCTTTTTATACTATTTTAAAATGAATTAATTAAAAATAGTAAATTTATCATTATTATAATATATAACTATCATTTAAATTTTAGGTTAAATTACTATATCTATTACATTCAAGTTTTATAAACTATATTTGTTCAATAATACTGAAGATATAATAATATTTAAAGTAATTAAGAAGATGCTTATAGCAACATTTATATGATATAATATTTTACTAATAACTAATTAATTTCTAGTATACCTATTTAATAGTTACATAAGTGTTAACCTACTTTATTTAGATTTTTTATTAAGCTTATATTTTCATATTTTCAACTTTGATATTTATGTTACTTATTATGCATAATTTAAAGATAATATGCCTAAAGAAAATATTTTACAAATCTTAAAAATGAAAAAATTTAGATAAAAGAGGTAAAGAAAACAAAAATACCAAAACTTAATTTTAAATTTTATAAGTAATTAAATTAAATTAAAGCTAATTTTGAATAAAGCAAAGTCATTTATATATATCCTTTATTTAAATGCATTTCTAGTAAAACATTTAGATTTAAAATAATTTAAATTTAAGATAAACTATCTAATAAAAAGATTTATTCAATTTAATTTATCATACTATCTCTCTTAAAATTTATAAAAATAGAAATATAAAAGTTCTTCAACAAAAATATCTGAAAAAAATTTAAATCAAATATCAATGAAAATTTTGGATAAGCAGAAGGTAAAAAAAAAACCTCAAAAAATTTAAACTAATTTTTTTTAAGTAATATTATAATATGAAAAAAGATTTATACTCGAAGCTCTAATAAAAGTTTCCTTCTTTTGCATTAATTTTATAATATCTTGATCAAATTTATTTTAATAACTCACATTTAAATTTTATTTTTCTTGACTTAAATCTTTAATTAATTTTACTATAAATTATTTAATGGATAAATCATGATTCAATAGTAAATTATTTTTATTTTGAACAAATATTTTAAATAACTTTAGTTAAAATGATTTAACCTTTTTAAGTGATTATAGATTAAAAAGATAATTAAAATATATTTTTTGATTGAAATTTTTCTGATTCATAAATTTACTATCTTTTGCTATTACTTAAGTTTCAATTAATTTTATTTTTTCAAATAAAACAGTTTAACTTTATTTCTTGTTGTAAATTGCATAAACAGTGAATACATTTATTTCTGAAGTCAAAATTTCTTTCTTATATACGAGTTAATTTATTTTTAATAAAACGTTAAAAAACTTCGCAAAGCCTTAGTAGCAGGCTATCTGACCTATTCTATCAGCTTGTCTCCATTAGTTTGTCATGAATTCCTACTAGACTTAGTTAGGCGGTATAGCACTTCATTAATGCACCATCCTTTAATATTCTGAATTAGTTTTAATCTTGCATGTAGCGTTCCTAGTTATTTCTCCAAGGATTAAGATTTAAATTAAAGAATTTTTTTCTATAAATTTTTCCGCTATATGTTGGATATATCCTAGTTTTTTAAAAATATCTTATTTATTCTTTCTTTAAATTTCGCTTACTTAGAAACAATATTTTCATAGGTTTTATTTATTGCACACGTAACATTTTATTCTTCTATTAGACTATTATTCCTATAGCTCTTATTTAATTTAAATTTACTAGTTATTTTAAATTAATGATTACTGTTTATTTAATTTTAGGCTTCATTTTCTATTTCCATAGGATCTGATTAATTCTGCTAAAATGAAAATGGCGTTACCTGAATTTATTATTAAATTTAAAAAATTCTTTGTTCCAGTTTGTTTTCTATTTCTTATGATGAAGTATATTATTTCTCAAGAAAAGACGTTATTAATTTTTCTATTTTATCAGTGAGGCACCCATTTTTTAACATAAAACTCTTTTAATAACTTAGATAATATTTCTATTTGAATTTGTGTAGGAAGTTTTTTTACTTCTGGATTTCCAAGTTGCTAATATTCGTCATATAAATCTTTCTTCTAACTTTCACTCATTTTAATTATTTCGCTTTTTTATTTTTAGAGAATTTTCCTGTTTAAATGTTTTGTTCAAAGCTCTGCTATTTCTTAGTAGCCATTTTTTTAAAATAAATATATTGAATTTATATATTTGGAAATTTTAGTATGCAATTATAAAATTCGCTTCTAAAATTCCCGCCTATTGACACTATTGATGCTAAAACATATTTATTATTTCGTTTTTTATCATCAGAATCATAATAAACGATACTTATTTTCCATCTTTTAAGTAAAGATTATATTTTTCTTCTTTTTCTTATTATACAGCGCTCTTGTTAGGATATTATTTTGCATTACTCTTGCTATAGAAAAATAAAAAGAATTATTTTCGATTACTGCTGTTCAAAACGCTGTTCTCAATACTAATTAAGTTTTTTTAGTATTTGCCATTAATTATCACAAGTTAATTCTTCATATGCAAAGTAAGTTTCTACATCAAGAACGCAATTAGAACGATATTTAGTACTTATCAATTTATAATAATTAATTTTACTAGTTATTCATCTACATTAACATTTTTTTGAGTTAAGTGTACAATAACACTATTCTGAGTAGCAATCTGGAGTTATTAGAAATTATGTCAATTTAAATTTATAAATAAGAGATTCTATTAAATTTACAGAATGATCTATTTTTATTTTATTTTTATTTTTTTATAATATATTTTAAAAATGTTCACTAGCAAAAATTAATTTTTATGCTATCTAATTTTTATATTGTAGACATAACAAGTTTTCGTTCTTCCCAAAATTTTTTTACTAAATTTTATTTTAAAGTTAAATTGAAATTAATATCTTTTATGGAACCAATTAAAGTTATCACTTAAATTGAGTTTTAAAGTGTGTTCCTCCCAACTTTTAATGAGAAAGGAACTTGCGAGTTTTGCTTTGCTATTCCCCTTATCTCTCTATTTTTTATTATAGCCATGTTTCCTAACTCTTCAGGTTCAATGCTTCTTTTTAACCTTTAGATAGATCCGTTTTTACTGTATCAGATTTCATTTTTCTTTTTCTTTGTCTATTACTCCGAATATTTTCTTCACGATTTTACTGTAATTCTTCTTAAAATTTCGCAGTTTTTCCAAAGATGCCGTTGATCTAGCAGCAATACCATAATTTCTTTATTACAGGCATTTTTTCTGCTTTCTATATTACTACAGGAAATTTCTCAGCCTCCATTTAATCGATATCTACATTCTAATCAAGTTAGATTTTCTAGCTTTAAGAGCTCTGCTAGTTCTATTGGATGCTTTAATTTTCTAATTATTTTCTTATATTTGCTGTACTTACGATTTAGTTTGTCTAAATTATTTTCTTTGATAATTCCAAAAGGATTCTAGTTCTCTCTCTTATTTTACCTTCCTAAAATATAAAGTCTCTTGTAACCCGTGCTAGATTTATTCAGCTGGCTTTTCGTTCTTCTTATTAAGTTTCCTAAACTCTTCCTGGAGGTTTAAGATCACTTTTATGAGCTATTTCAAGTTTATTTGGCTAGAAGGGTTAAACTCAGAGACCTCCTGGTATAGGGCAGACTTCAATTGTTTCCTGAGTCTCTCCTCCGATGTTGGCGTTTCCGCACTGTTGTTTTTAGTAATCTTTTTTGATCCTCATTGCCTTACTGTACTCCGAAATTTTCTTGTTCGGAACAGGGAAGAAATCTTTCCTGAAGTCCGATATTTAAAAAAAATTTATTTTTAAATAGTATTATTATATCTTATTTAGCAAGATTAAAAATAAATTGAGGTCAATGATAAATGTAAATCTTTATTTTAAAATAATTTAAATTAATTAATGCTAGGTTGATTATCTTACATTAAATTAAATAGATAAATTTAATAATATTAAAGAAATAATCAAAATTATTCAATGAGAACTTATTTTTTTAAGTAATAGATGATAAATTAAAGAAATAAGGTTTTTTTATTATCAAGCAATTAAAAAAATTTTAAATATTTAATCATATTTTACCCATTTATTTTTCTATAATTTTATTCTATTTCTTTTCTTAATTTTAAAATTTTCTAACTTTTTCAAATATGATGAATCAGGATATTTCAAAAATAGCAAAGATAATTAAAGAATTTATATATCTAACTTTATTTTTTTATTTATTATATTCTTTAATATTATTTATATATAAAAACGAGCATAAAATAGATTTCCTAATATTAATTAAAATTATTCTTAATATTACTATAAAAGCATTATCTATTATTAAACTATTCTATTAAAAAATTACATTTAATTAATTTTAAATGTATAGTAATATTCCTATAGTTTTAACTGAGACAAAATCTAAATTATTTTGGTTTGTTTATTTAATTTAATATTATTTATAGAATATCTTTAGCTTTAGAAATACATTAAATTTATTTTATATTTTAAAAATATGGAAAAAAGTTGCTAGCCAAATTAATAGGTTTTCTGTCTTAGTATATACTGCCATAAAAGTAATCTCGTACTAGATAAGGTTGGACGGGTTCCTAGAAATAAGCCTAAATTATTTGAGGGTTCTCTATAACAGTACGAAAGAGTGGCTAACGATTTAATATTGAAGCTTGATTAATAAGTCTCTGAAATCCAAGTCTCAGATATCTCTTGTCTTCATATTGGTGGATTAGAAAATATAATACTGCGAAAAATTTTAATTTTTTAATTTATATTTAGAATAATTTAGAATTCATGCAAAATTTTTTTCATAGCAATGATAATTCCTCTATGGTCTTCACTCTCTAGCCTTCAGAATGAAAATCAAGAATCAAAGAAAATGCTAATTGATTTCGATTAAAAAAAGTTGAGAGAAACAAAAGAACAGTGAGCTTTTAATTCGTGATAAACTAAGTAAAGGTGACATCACGTTAATAATTTATTAAGACTATTAAAAATTATTTTTCTTTATTAATTACATTATAATTATTTCTTAATCATTATAGAGCAGCTTATCCTTCTATATTTATTAACTCTTATAATTATCCTCATATTAAAAGTCATTTATTCATAGCTTTAAAATAATTATTTTAATTTTGCTAATTAAATAAAAATTAAGTTATTAAAAGAGTTAATATCTAATTATATATTTTCTTAAAGTTATTTAATCAAATAACCCTCATCTTTAAAAATATCTTAGCTTCAACTACAAATTCTTCTTTAGATAAAATGGATCCTCAGAAATTGACTCTCAAAAGCCTCCAAAATATAAAAAAAGAAAATAACCAAATATCCATACAACTAAATTCACTTAAAGAATAAATTTAATATTTGTTTCTAACATAATATGATAAGATAAGAAAATAATAACTTCAAGATCGAAATTAGCTACTACTTTAAGTTATTATAGTTTAATTAGAGAATTGGGCAGACAGAAGAAAAGTTAAACTAATTCGCTGAAATTACTGAGAATCTATTTCTAAAAAACCTTTCTCAAAACGATCCTAAAAGGGTATAGAGCCAGCAAAGCAACTAGCAAAAGGAAATAGAATAAAGAAAAAATGAAATGCTAGTTTTGTAAAAAAACCTGCATATTTTTTAAGACAATGATGGAAATTCTAAAATAAACAAAATGAAGAGAATAAGAAGCTTCAAAAAGTATGGAATAAACTAAACAAAATTTATGCTCCAAGAGAATAAAATTTATAGACTTAAGTTAACAAAAAAAAAATTTGCAAGCAACTCTTGAAGAAAATAAATGATTCGGATCCTAGTAAATGTATGAAACATAACTAAATTTGGACCAAATTTCTATAATAAAAACCTGTAGAAAAAAGAAGTAGTCGATATGTAAAAATGCAGTATTAAACAGAAGAAGACTATGAAGAATACATCCAGAATACGTTTTTTAATCATTTATAAGCAATATGACAGTGTTGAACATTTGAAAGGTGGTATCACTTTAATTAATAATAATTATTGTAATTATAATTATCCTCTTAAAGTTTAGGAACTGTTTTCTTCATGAGATTTCAACTAGTTATTAAATATTCATTTTTATCAAGGTTGGGTTTTTCAACCATTTTTTTATGTAGATGGTTACTATTCCTCCTCCATTTGATTTAAGTTTATTCTTTCTCCAATCTTTTTTAAAGATTCTTTTGTTATTTTTAAAAAGTACTGTTTATTCTCTTCCAGTTCTTTATTCCTCTTGTTTTTTAAGTCTATTTTAGCAAGAATAGGGTTTTACAAGGTATTGGGAAAAAATTTTAAATTAGGACTTCATCATATTCTATTTTTTCTACCCAAAAATAATAAAGTAATTGATTTTTTCATTCTTTAAAAGTTTATTTTATCGTTTAATAGATTTCTCACTAGATCAATCTAAATTTCTTCAGTAATCATTATAACTTCCTCTATTCAATCTGATTAAGATTAACAGCAACGCTATTTTTCTGTTAAGATTTTATTTTATTCAATTAATTCCGAAAATATGCCATTTTAATTAATTTTTTTATTATGGTTCATTATTCTCTTATTCATTACAAAATATTTTAGATTAATTTATCCTGAATGCTAATAATTTTATTCTTTTGTCACATTCATCATATGCAGAATCATTTTCATGTTCCACCACCGAAATTATTTCCTAGTTTCCTTATAGAAGTTTGCATTGATATAATGTTGAAGACTTAAGTGACTTTTTTTCTCTTAAGCCTTTTTTCACTTAATTTGATACTTTGTTATTTTCTATTTTCCCATAAATTTTTTATAATTCTAATTTAAAATATTTTAAGAATAGAAAACTATAGAAGTATTAAATCGAATTATCTGAATCTAATACTAGATAAATTATGATAGAAAAGAATTGTAATTGATTTATATAATTTACTTACATTTATTCTACTTAATTTTAAAATTGTCTTTATTATATTTTAAATGGCTTAATATTAGAGATTTAAGTTTATTCTTATTTATTAAAATAATCAAGACTTTTTATATTCTTAATCAAATTTCTTTTTCAATGTTTTTTCTCATATTTTGAATGAAAACAGACTAATTTTAAATTAAATATAAAAATTTTGAATTAAAGGTTTTAGGGATAAATAAATATTCCTAAATAAAAATATCATTTTTATATTTTATATGAATATTTATATACAAAATTAGCAAAGTAAGTTTTATTTAGATATTTTATACTTTTATATAAAATTTGCGATTTTTTTGTTTTATAAAAAATGGAATTAAAGAAATAGTAATCTCTTGGCTCATTCATCAAAAAGCAAGAACAATAATCTAATCTAAATGAATAAAAATCTCGACAAACTTAAGTAGCATAGTCTAAGAAAGCTTATGGATAATCGGTGCAACAAAGAATAACAAATATATGATAAAAAATAAAAATAACAAAGATAAAGGACTTGAAAAAATGCTAATAAATTTGATTGGATAATTAGATCTATAATTTTCATCAATAGAAAAAACTCTCAATAAGATATAATCATAAATAGTAATTAAAATAGAAGAAATTAACAAATAATTTAATGAAGTTCCTAGAATTTTTTAATTTTAATTTTCTAAATTTTAAAAGCAAATAAAAGAACTGTAAGAAAAGCAAAACTAATAATAAGTAGTAATTTAAAAACATTAGATTAGTAATCAAATATTCTATTGGAAATCGAATCTGAATATCAGAGATGAGATACAGACAAGATAAATTTCTATCGTAGAAAAATTCTATAATTCATATGTTAGAAGAATCATTGATGAATAAAATGTTGAAGAAACAGAAATATTGAAAGAAATAATAAGAAATAAATATTAGAAAAAATGTTCTGCATTTTACCAACAAGATCAGGATAAATATACAGAAAAAATCTATAATTCAGGAATAAACTAAATGAATAGCAACTAGAGAAGAAACCAGAAGGAAAAATGAATTTTGGGAGAGACAATTATGGCGGATTAAAGAAATCCTACAACATCCTTTAGTTTAGGAGAGAGCAGGATAAAATAAAAGTTAACTGTGAGGTACTTCTCTAAGACTATAAACTTAATTTTACTTTTTTTATTATTCTTAAACTAAAAATCTATAATAAAAAATTTCTTTCTTCATAAATTAGATAGTATTTATGTAAATTTCTTAAATAAAACTAAATGAAAAATATTTAAATTTTATTAAATGCACAAAATTAATAAAATTTCTATCAAATTAAGCTTAAATAAAATTTATAATAATTTAATTACTGATTCTTTTTTCTGTCATATGATTACTATTGAATCTTCTAAAAATTCAAGATCAGATTAAATTTTCATTATATCGTTTATAGCAATAATGTCATTGGGTACAGGTGGAACTAATTCTGGTCATGGAGGTACAGGAGATGATTCTAAATGTTTGGGAAAATTAACTTTATATGCATCCCATGCTGGTTCATTTTTTCAGGCTTTATATGCTATTATAATGATTACTAGTAAAACAAAAAACCCGCCTATCGTTACTACTACTGCAATAACGCATTTACTATCACATTCTTCATCATCAGAATGAAGATTTTCACACTTTAATTATTCCATCTTTTAAATAAAGGTCATATGACTCTTCTTTTTTTGTCTTTTACAGTGCTCTCGTTAGATTTATGTTTTCCATTGCTCTTGCTACAGAAAAATTTCAAAGCAATCAAAATCATTTTCGACTATTGCTGTTCAAAACGCTGCTCGCCATCCTTTTTACTCTACTGAAGAATTATACCATCACTTATCTCTAGTTAACTCTTCATATGCACAGTAAGTTTCTACATCTAGTTCACAAGCAGAACGAATTTTAGCACTCATCAAATTATTATAATCAACTTCACCTGTTGCACATCTACCTTAACCTTCTTTCGAGTTAGGTGTGCAGAAACAGTATCCTGAGTAACAATCTGAAGGTTAAGAGCAATTATGTCAATTTAAATAAGTTTCTTTTATTTCGTTTACACATTATGTCGTTTTTCGAGATTCTGTAAGCTTTAGGTCAATTTATTATTAATCTATTTGGTTGCACATATCATACAGAGCCTATTTCGTAATACAAGTATTATTTATAAAGTTATCTTATTAAAACTGACTAGCATTACATATAAGGGATAAATTCTTCCAAATTTCATTGTTCTTTCGTATTAAGAGCATAATCTTGTGCAAGATCAAAGCCTACTTTAATTTAATCACATTACTAATTTTCAGGACATGTCTATTAAAGTTCAACTATTCCTGCTGTATAATTTAATTCAGCGCAGGAGATACCATTTGAAACCGTTGTTCTATCTACTCATTCCCATTTTGGGCATTTGTAGTTACTTTCAGCACTTTAGATACAGTGTAATAACGATGCAAAAAAGAAGAGTTCTAGCATTAGTTTATAAGTTAAACCTGACATTATTAGCTTCTTTTTTATAAAATAAAAATTATATAGTACATAATATTAAGATTTTACATTAAGATGCATTGATTTATCATAATTCTTTATTAATTTTTCATAATTAGTTAATTCTTATATCAATATCTTAAAGAACGAAAAAAAATTGTATTAATGATCATCAAAAATGATCTGGCAGCCTTTAAGGAACCTATTATTATATTTACATAAAATACCAATATTTATAAACCTTAAAAGATATAAATTATTTTAAATTTTACTTAATTTTTGATTAAAATAAAAATTTTATAATTATATTTATATATTTCAGATATTTCTTAATTAAAAATAATAATTTATTTATAACTAAATAAATCTGCAATTAAAAAATATCTTATTATAGAAAGATAATAGCATAAAAATATTTTAAATGAATATGCTAAGTTTTTTCTTTATATTTGCTCGTTTTTTAGTTGAAATATCTTTTTAATTAAATTGAATTAGTAAAACATGAAATAATTAATTTAAAATAAATTACATTATAAATTAAAATTAACATATTTTGTAAGATTATTGTACTCAAAAATTTTTAAATTTCCTTTAATTGTTTTTATAAAGAAACATTATTTTCTTTATTTTTATAATATTCAGTCATGTAAATTTTAATTTAACTGAATATTTAACAAAATTGATTAAACTTACATTAATCTAAAAATAAATGATATCATTCTTTTCATTTTATATTTCATTTATATTTTGATTGCTAAATATTTAAAATTTTAGATTTAATCTTCGCTTTACTTATAAGATTTCTTTAGACTAGTGTATCTTAAGCATTTAGAACTATTATTACTTTTAAATTACTTTTATATAATATAATTAAGTGTGCTTATTTAAATAAATTGCTATCATCCATTTATATCTCTTTGAAGTAAGAGGAACAAGTTTCTTAAAACTTGCATTCAACTTTCTTTATGATAGAAATAAAGCTTCGCATTTATAAATAAAGATAAAATATTATGATAAAATTAAAAATAAAATTTATAATTGAAGTAAAGCTATATTAATTAAAGGAAATAATATTAAAAATAAATTAAATTGATGTGTAATCTTAATTATTAGCTTTCTTCTCTTTTTTAAAGTATATAAATTTTAAATTAAAATATTTCGGTAGAATTCTTCACAATCTTTCTCCGTCTTATGCACATGATAGTACATATACTATTATTCTTTTCTGGTTTTATTTTTAGGTACTTTACTAAAAAATCCAATTAATTTTCAAATTTTCATTTGAGTTTGAACCTGAATGTCTTCAGACTTCTTTCTCCAAGCTTTTTTATACGTTATCTAAGTCTATAAATGTTGTCCTTTGGAATTTATTCAGTTTGGCTTAGTTTAATCTATTTTTTTTATAATTTAATATTTAATGCCTTTTGCTAGATTCAAAATTTCTTGATATTTCTTATGAAATGTTCATATGTTTTACAGAACCATATTTAGTACTTCTCTTTTCTCTGCTTTATTTTTCTGTCTTCATTGCTGTTTCTACATCCATAGATCATTATTAGGTAGGTTATTCAAAAGTAGGTTTTCAGTAATCTCAACAATTTAGTTTAATTTTTCTTCAGCCAGTACGTCTTCGTAAATTGAGTTTTTAGAACTTTGGATTTTCGCTAATTTCAGACTTAAGTTTACTCTTTTCTTGCTTATCATGGCTATGTTAGCAATCAGATATTAAATTTATTTTTTTAATTGAATGTAGCTGACGAATATTTATCAATTTACTTATTATATGTTTTAAAATTATAAATTGAGAATCTATTCCATCTGGTTATTGAGAATATTATTTCTTAATTTTTTATGCTCTGCCCCTGTTGTCAAATCTTTGGACTTAAATAATAAATCTAAATCAATTGAAGCATATATTTCGAATACAAAACTTATATTTAGATAAAATGATAAGATAAATAGCAAAGATAAAATGAAAATATCATGCTAATGATTTACTTATTTTTATGTAATAAAAACTTTTTTAATTTAAATATCTGAATATTTAAGGGCAATATTTTATAAAATAAGATAAAATAAGAAGTATATATTTTAGTTTTAATATAATGTTAGATAAAATTAAGAAAAATAAACAAATTAAAGTTAAACATATTACTTGATCTACATTAAACTAAGTTATTTTTATTTCTATCAATTACTTAAATAACTTTAATAGCATATTTACATTTAGATATTTTAGATTATCCTTATTTATTATATTATTATGAAGATTTTTATTTCTTTTAATTAATTTCTTTAAATTATTTAATTTTTTTAAACTATGAAGTATAAATGGATGATTGAAATTAAATTAAAATTGTTTTAATGTTTAAAGGTTTTTCATATATAGCATTAAAATAACTAAACTATTAAAAATAATTTTAATGCTTAATTAGATACTCAATTTTAAATTATTAGAATGACCTTTAATTAACTATTTTCTACTATGCTTAATAAAGATTTATATATTTTTCTTATTATTCTAATTATTCTTTAAATAAAATTATTTATTTTTAGTGTTTGATTTATCCTTAAATTAGATAACTATTTAATATAAGAAATAAATAAACTAAAAATAATTATAAAAATTATGCAAAAAATATTAATTTTAGTTGTAAAATAAAAATAACCCCTTAATTAAAAATAGATTCTTTTAATTATTAATTTTAAGATTTAATTAAAAAAAGAAGGAAATAATAAATTTATTATATCTTATAACAATAATTTCAATTTATCTCTTCTTTTCTCTCATATGCTTTTATTTAATTCTTTTAAAAAAATTATATCGACACATCTTCATATACTTTTAATAGTTTTTTTTCAGTGGAAAAACTTTCATGTGTTAAACTATTCAAAAGTAAATTTGTTTGTATATTAGACTAAATCTTTTACTTTCTTTACTTTTCTTTTAATAAATATTTATTAATTATCGCTCATTTATATTATATTTATTATATAATGATCTTAATACTAATTTGAGGTTGTATTAGAAGTAATTCTTTAAGAGTTATGAGATTGTACCTAAAATATTATTTTTTATTTTAAACTTTTCCCATATAGGTATTTATAAGTTTTATCTGGTTCAATGTTCATTATTAAAATAATAGCAGACTCAATTAATGATATTACTATTGATATATCATATTAAATATCACATTTTTCATCATCAGAATGATGGTCATCTTACTTTATTGATCAATTTTCTAAGTAAAGACTATTGGATTCTTCATTTTTTGTTTATTATAGTGTCTCTTGCTAGATTTAATATTGCTCTTGTTACTAAAAAATCTTCGAAGCAATCGAAATTGTTTTCGACTATTACTGTTCAAAACGCTGCTCGCCATCCTTTTTACTCTGATGAAGTATCATACCATCACTTATCTCTAGTTAACTCTTCATATGCACAGTAAGTTCCTACATCTAGTTCATAAGCTGCATGCTATTTTTTGCACTCATCAAATTATTATAAATAACTTCACTTGTTGCACATCTATCTTAACCTTCTTTCGAGTTAGGTGTACAGAAACAGTATCCTGACTAGCAATCTGAAGGTTAAGAACAATTACGTAAAATAAATAAGATTATTTTTCTTTATTTTATATGATTTAGATTGATTAAATGATTTTTATTAAGTTTCAACCTAATAAAAATCATAAATTTTGACATCTATTAATTTTACTATCTAAGAACTTCGATTTAATTTATAATTTTTGTATTTTTTATTATTTTTAGCTTGAATATAATGAGTTTTAAATTACTGTTTAAATAAATTCATTTTTTATTCCTTTAAGATTTTAAAAATCTTTCTTTTTGACTTGTTCATCGAAAAAGACTATTATTAGAATTTTATTTATTTAAGATAGCATTTCTTATTTATCTGAATAAAATAATAATTTGATTAACTATTAGATTGAAGTTTTTACTTTTAAAATAAATTAAATGTTTATTAAAGTTAAGAAGGTAGCTTTTAATAGACTATTTTTTAAGGATTTATCTATTATTTTAATATTTTATTAGTTTAAGCAAATAGTTTAACTTAATTATATAAAAATATATTAAATCCTTTATAGATGGTAGAATATTATAAAATTATATGAAAAAGCGCTTTTTATTATTCATTAATCTTTCCCATCGAAGTTAAAATATTATTTTATTAATTTTTCTTATATAAATTTTATTAGTTCTCTTTTCTTTATTAGTCTGCTTATAGCTTTATTTTACAATAAAATTTAATATTTCAAGCAAAGATAACAAATAGCTATTATTACTATTTCCTTTCATAGATTTAACTTAATTTGTATATTTGTTATATTCTATATTAATTATCTATAATATAAGTACAAATTAGATTTACTATAAATTTTATAATCTATGCCTGCTATAAAAGTTGCTATATAATATAAACCAGTTTGTTTTAGAATAACTGTCATTTAAATAAATCTTTATTTTATAACTTTTCTATAATCCAAGCAGACAATATTCTAAACTTGCTTATTTCTTTTATTTTACTAGCACTATTCTTTAACTATCATTAACTTTTTAATTTTTAAATAAGTTTGCAAACAAATATATGATAAGACTCATCAAATTTAGCTAATTTATATAGCAAAATTTCAAATTATTGTAAAAAGAATATAATTAATATTTATGAAAAGGAGAAAGAACCTTAAATAGATTTAACTAGAATAAATAAAAGGCTTAAAATAAGCTATTCTATTACTTAAGCATTAAAAATATTTATTTATTTAAAATTATTTTATTAATCTTTTTCTTCATTTATTATCTTAATATCTTGATACAAATTATTAAAAATAAATATTATTTTGCTTATTTAACTTTGTTTGAATTATAAATTTTTTATGAAGGACTACCTATAATTAGCAGAGTTTTAATTTGATAGTTATAAGAAATAAGTATTTTTTAATTATTATTCCATTATAATTTTTAAGTTTACTTTATTATTTATTGCTTATTTAATTTTTACTTTTAACTCATTATTTTAGAAAAGTTTACCCTTTAAAAATAGTAAGCAATTCTTATTTTTATACTTATATTTAAATTATTTTACTCTTATCTTTAAAATAATTACTTTTACAATTTCTCAATTAAAATTAGCTTTAATTTTTATAAATAAAATAAAAATTAATGATTAAAGAAACTAATGTTAAATATCTGCTTATAACTTATAAAAAGTATATTACATTAAATTTTATTATTAAGATATTCAAAAAATCAAAAGAGAAAAAATAAAATAGGATAGAACTTTATTTTTATAGATTTTGCTAAATAAATATTATAAAAACTTAATATTTAATATTTATAGATACTTTTTTATATTTATTTTCATGAGTGATTTTCAAAACTAATAATAGTAGCAAGATATTTTAGTTAAATAATTAAATTTGTTTTGATTGTTATTTATTTAAAGAGCTTAGAATTAGTTTAACTTATTAATAGTTATTATTAAGTTTATTTGTTTTATTAATCATTTTAGAAAGTTTACATTTTTACATTTTTACAATTTAACTTCTCTTATATTTATCATTATTTAAATAGTTTCTCTTACTCTTATCTCCAAAGTAATTAATATCCAAATTTTTCCTTGTTTAATATTCTAAGGCTATAGATCAAACAAAAATTGAAATTAATTTTAGTGAAAGCCATCCACTTTATATGTAAATAAAAGCTCTTAATTAAAATTAGCTCCATGAGTATACTTACCTTTAGTAAAATAGCCTCTAATTTAAAAAAGTTTATAATGCAATAATTTATTTTGCTTAGATAATAAAAATTTAGTTAATATTAATTATAAGCTATTACTTTATTTATTATGCATCCTTTTGATTGTTTTAGCAGACTATGCTTCTTAAATAAATTTAAGAAGAATATAAAAGAGCGCAATTATAAATTAATTAAGATTAAAATACTAATTTAAATATCAAAATACTTGGGTTAAATGAAGATAATAAAAAGCTATGTATATGTGTACTTATACTTAGACAAAATGATAATATTGAGTAATGAGCTGTTTATCTTTATTGGGCTACTAAAAATAAAACTATTTCTTTTACATAATATTTTTTTATTCTTAAGGGATGAAAACTTAAGAAATATTAATAATTTTTTCTAAATTTAATATTAGATAAAGTTTAGGCATGATAAACGAATTGATAGCTAAATATATTAGTTTATTTATATTTGACTAGTTAAATTTATATTTATCATATGTTTTAATAAAATTTATAATTGTTAGCATTGGATTTTTGATAATCCTTATTTGTTTTTATGATATTATATAGATTTGTTTTCCTTAATTAGATTTAAATATACTTCTCTGTTTTCTCAGCATATTAATTTTAGTGATATAGTCAGATTATATATTGCTTAATTAATAAAAAAGCTATAATGTTTAAATTAAATACTTAGTCACTAAATAGTTTAATGAGCTTTAATTATCTATTTTCTACTTTTTAATAAAGAGTGAAAAGGTTTGTTTCTTATTTCCTTTAAGTAAATATTTATTTGAGCATTTATCTATTTATTTTAAAATTAGAATAGAACCTTTAAAAGTTCTTAAATATAGGTAAACTTAAAACCTTATGAATATAGTTATATATGAACAATTACTATAACTCTCAATTAACTACAAAATAAATATAAAACATTTATATTAACTATATCATTAGTTTAGGAATTTATAAACATATTAAATTTTAACTTTCTTTAAATATAAAAATAATTAAAATTTAAATATTAGCTCTTCTCACTTAAATGCTTCATCTAATTGCTCTAAAAACTTAAGAATTGACTCAACAATCTATATTCCTTTTATAATAATATATCCTTTAAAAGGCTTAGGTATAAGTGGTATTTTTATGTTTTATTTTTATTTATTTTTTCTTCTTATTTCATAATTTTTTTAATCTTAATATCAGCACACGTCTAATATACTTTTTATATAAATATTTTCTTTATATTTACCAAACTTAATTTGATTTGCTTAAATTAGATAGATTAATTGCTTAAAGTTAAGATTGCTCGACTTTTGCTGATTTATAATTTTTTTTAGAGTAAATATTAAAATTTTTAGATTTAAAATTATTTAGAGTATTACGATTTTTTTAATTATTTCCTTCCCCTATTTATACCAAATTGTCGTGGTCAACTGTAAATTTTATACGCAAAAAACATCATTGCCACTACAACAAAGAACCCTACTATTGTAACCACTATTGATATATCACATTTAATATCACATTTTTCATCATCAGAATGATGGTCATCTTACTTTATTGATCAATTTTCTAAGTAAAGACTATAGGATTCTTCATTTTTTGTTTATTATAGTGTCTCTTGCTAGATTTAATATTGCTCTTGTTACTGAAAAATCTTCGAAGCAATCAAAATCATTTTCGACTATTGCTGTTCAAAACGCTGCTCGCCATCCTTTTTACTCTACTGAAGTATTATACCATCACTTATCTCTAGTTAACTCTTCATATGCACAGTAAGTTCCTACATCTAGTTCACAAGCTGCATGCTATTTTTTGCACTTATCAAATTATTATAATCAACTTCACTTGTTGCACATCTATCTTAACCTTCTTTCGAGTTAGGTGTACAGAAACAGTATCCTGACTAGCAATCTGAAGGTTAAGAGCAATTATGCCAATTTAAATAAGTTTCTTTTATTTCGTTTACACATTATGTCGTTTTTCGAGATTCTGTAAGCTTTCGGTCAATTTATTATTGATCTATTTGGTTGCACATATCATACAGAGCCTATTTCGTAATACAAGTATTATTTATAAAGTTATCTTATTAAACCGACTAGCATATACATATAAGGGATAAATTCTAGTAGATTTATTTTTCTTTCGTATTAAGAGCATAATCTTGTGCAAGATCAAAGCCTACTTTAATTTAATCACATTACTAATTTTCAGGACATGTTTATTAAAGTTCAACTATTCCTGCTGTATAATTTAGATCAGCGCAGGAGGTACCATTTGAAACCGTTGTTTTATTTACACATTCTCATTTTGGACATTTGTAATTACTTTCAGCACTTTAGATACAGTGTAATAACGATGCAAAAAAGAAGAGTTCTAGCATCACATTTATTTATAGAAGTAAAATGTAACATTATATTAATTAACTCTAATTTAATATCTTTAAACATTAAAAAATTATTTTATTAATTATTTTAAAAAGATCTGGAAATTTTATAGGGAACTAATTACATTTTATCACATAATTTAAAAATAATTCTAAAATTTTTGATAGAAAGGCCTTTTTCGTAAAAATTAATAAGATTTACAAGTTATTTCCAACTTTTAATTATCTTTAATTAAGCTTATAGCATTTTTATAATTACTATTTATATAATGTTTTAAATCTCATTAAAATACTTTTCAAAAGCTTATTTTAATATAATTTTGACTTAAATTTGATTAATATTTTAATTTTCTAAATAATTTGAAAATCACAAGATATTATTATAAATTAATAAAGATTATAATTAAACAAAAACTGTAAATGAAAAGATTATCCTTTATAGAAAGAAAACATTAAATTAATACATTTTATAAGAAAATTTATATATCATTTCAATCAAATTGTATCGCTTTTTTTAGGATTATCTTTTTACTTAATTAGGATTTTATTAAAATATGTAACTAATATTAAATATAATTTTATTTAAATAGGGTGGAAAGCCCTAGTCTTCGGATGCTGCTTGGAGACCCAGCAAGGCAATAAAAAATTAGCGCGGACGAAGGATAAATCGGAAGAAGATAAGCCAATAACAAGAGAAGGAAGATTTGACAAGCTGGATTACTCTGAATGCCAGGAGGAAACTTTCTTCATCATTGGTCGGGGAAATGTACCCGTAATCGTATTTTGCATCCTATGCTTTGGAAGGAAAAATTATAAGGAAGCACCACAGGAAGAGGAAACAAGGAAAGAGAGGCCTATAAAAAAATTTCGACATTAAATAAAATTAATTTAAAGAACTGCGCACCAACGAGGGTGCTACGCGCTCTATAATCGAATTTTAACATTTTTTTATTTAATTTAAACAATGATTAAATTATAAATTAATAATTTTAGATAGCTAGTGTATTCAATTGTTTTATTTATTTAACTAAAGAAATAAGGCTTTCTTTGGTTTTACATATCATCCAGTCAATTTAGAATATATTTAAATGGATATTTATCAAAATTTAGATCGCAATAATAAAATATTTGATTTTTAAATTCCTTTAAATTTTAAATTTATATATATTTAGATTATTTAAATTTATAATATAAATCTTTAGTGTATCTTTCATTCTATTTAATGAATTTTTATTATGATATAACTCTAGCAATAATAACTTTCATCCTTGCTAATTTTAATTAAAGAATATTCTTTAATCTTTTTTACAATTTCCCTTCATCTATTTATAACTCTTAAAAGATGGAAAACATTATTAAATTTTTTTATTAGTATCTTCTTGCGAAAAAATTCTAAATTACAATTTTTTAAAGATAAAGAGTTATTATAATGCTAAATTAAAATAATTAAAAAAATGAAGGAATTGTATATTAATAAAAAATAGATAACATAATTTAACATTACATAATTTATTAAAGTTACTTCATCTTTATTTTATTATCACATATTAGTTTATGAGGAGAATAATCTCAATAATAATCTTCTAAAGAAAATACTTGCATTATATCTTTCTTTCCCTTATTTCAGCTGAGACTTGTCTTCATAAACTTACCTACATCAAATTCTTATTGCCTTTTATTCTATTCTCTTACTTCCATTAGTATTTGTGATATTACTTGAATGATTTGTTGTTCTTTTCTTCAATAACATTTTGCTTTCTTTTGTGCAGTTTATTCTAAATATTTTATTTTAAGGTTTTCTTCTGTTTTTCTTTTTTCCTTTGATTTATAAAAGATTCTTACCTTGTGATCTTGCTTTTTGCATTGTCAGCACTTTATTATCGGCCTTCTATATGTATAAATTAATGCTTAATTTATTTTTTCTCACTTTGTCTCTACATCCATGCTATCAATTTTCTATTATATCACCAATCTAGAGCATTGGTATTAACCATCAGGCATTCAATTTTTCTTCCGAGCTCTAAAATTCGTCTTAAAGTTTAAAAATTTTCTAATTACATAATTTTTAGGTCTTAAAGTATTACTTATCGATCATAATTTGACTGAGATGAATTCTTTTATGAAGATATTTTTCAAGAAATTTCCCATTTTATATTATACAGCAAAGCAGATAAAAAATGCTTGCTTATCATGAAAGTTAATTAAGGCTAGTTATATGGTTTACTTTATTAGATATTAGATAGATTAAATGTATAGATAATGCAGGATACTTATAAGTTATTTAGATGCAAAATATTTAGTTTTAACATCACAATACTTATCTAAAAGAAATGAAACATTCATTTTGAATAAGCAAGCTTATATTTAGTCAAAATACCAAATTATAAGCAAAATTGTGTGACAATATAATACTAAAGAGTTAATTATTTTTTAGGTAATAAAAAAATTTAATTTAATTGATGTATATATTAATTATAATATTTTTTCAAATTAAAAGACTAAGAAATATGTAATTTTTTAAATTTAATATTAGATAAATTTTAATTATGAAAACAGATAAAAATCCACCATATTACTTGTTTTCCATTAACTTAGCTATTTTTATTTCTATCATATGCTTGAATAAAATTATCCGATTTGCGTTATAGATTGGTACTCTGTGATGGCAAAATTGATAGGTTTTGAACACACCTACATATAATATACTAGTTCATAACCTATTGTACAAACATCCTAAGGTGGTTTACCAAAATTTATGAGTTTTCAAGCTATAATATTTAAAAATTTTTGATATTTTTATTAATTCTATTATTATTTAGATTTTTGGTTTTTTCTTAATCAAATTATATATGCTTCGCTGTTTTTCAGTATTAAACATCAAAGATAAGTGATTTTTCGTAAAAATTTAAAAGATAAATAATACATTTGAATAATGTTAAATCGATAACAATATTTATAATTATAATTATTAATTTTAGTGATTTCACCTTTATTTGGTTAATCAAAAATCAAGAGTTTAATGTTAAATAAAAGAAACTTTATATTTGCTTGGATCTTGTTTATCATAAGCGCTGAGAATTTTTAATTTGCTTTTTCTGAGAGTTTCCGATAGGAAGATTCCTATTCGCTCTTTATTGAATTCGTTAACTGCATGTCGTATATTTGGAGCTTCTTTGTTTAGTTGGAGTATTTTTTTCCGATAGAGTAAACCATAATTTGTGCTCAGCATTTTCAAAGAATATCTTACCATTTATTTCATAGTAATCTCTTTTATTTTTATTAAAATTGGTAGCAATATCACCATATCATTATTTTCTTATAGACAATATATTTTGCTAAAGGTTTTTATTCTATTTCCACTGGGTCATTTTGTATTTAGGATTGTTCTGGTTTACATATTTTTGAGTTTTAAATTTTTCTTACTATTTGTTCTATCTGTAAAATTCTACCCTAAGATTGTTGCAAGTACTGGTTTAGAGCTAATTTCTATCGTAGTGTTGAATTTTCCGATTTTAGAATTTCCATAGAGTTTAATAATTCATTAGTTCGTTGATAAAGATCTTTAATAGCATTTACTAATTCTTAATTCTCTATCTAAAGAAGGTAGAGATTATCGGCTACATCCTTCTAAGTTTTATTAGATTTTTATGGTGAATTTAGTTATTTCTTAGTCTTCATTTTATTTTATATAATGCTTTAATTAAATACTTTGGAATAAAATCATATAATGAACTTAGATTATCTATTTCTACTTTTTTAATAAAAATTAGATAAAATTTACTTCTTTTTTATTTTGAATAAATATTAAAATAAGGGATTAACTTATATCTTTTATAATTATAATAAATTTAATAGTATTATGAATATAGTTATTCATGAAAATTAATAAACTTTCAATTAACCATAAACTAAAAATTAACTATTTATATTCCTAAGTTTTTTAATATATTAGTTTAAGCGGAAGTGAAAAAAACTATATTTAATTTAATTTAATAGAAAGTTAATAAGAATTTAAGAAATTTCTTTTCTCACATATATTCTGCATCAAATTTTTCTAAAAAATTCAAATTAGAAATAACATCCTCTATTCCTTTTATAGTAATTGTATCAAATTTTTCTAAAAAATTCAAATTAAAAATAACATCCTCTATTTCTTTTATAGTGATAGTATCTCCTTAAGAGTCAGATATAGGTTAAACTACTGGTTCATCATTCTCATCTTATCTAGATTTTTTCTTTCAAATCCTTCAAGCTAAAATTATTATTGCTAAAATGACAAAGAACCCTACTATTGTAACCACTATTGCTATAACACATTTACTATCACATTCTTCATCATCAGAATGGAAGTTTTCACATTTTATTATTCCATCTTTTAAATAAAGGTCATATGAATCTTCTTTTTTTGTATTTGACAGTGCTCTCGTTAGATTTATGTTTTCCATTGCTCTTGCTAGTGAAGAATCTTCGAAGCAATCAAATTTGTTTTCGACTATTGCTGTTCAAAACGCTGCTCGCCATCCTTTTTACTCTACTGAAGTATTATACCATCACTTATCTCTAGTTAACTCTTCATATGCACAGTAAGTTTCTACATCTAGTTCACAAGCAGAACGATTTTTTGCACTCATCAAATTATTATAATCAACTTCACTTGTTGCGCATCTACCTTAACCTTCTTTCGAGTTAGGTGTACAGAAACAGTATCCTGAGTAACAATCTGAAGGTTAAGAGCAATTATGTCAATTTAAATAAGTTTCTTTTATTTCGTTTACACATTATACCGTTTTTCGAGATTCTGTAGGCTTTTGGTCAATTTATTATTGATCTGTTTGGTTGCACATATCATACAGAGCCTATTTCGTAATACAAGTATTATTTATAAAGTTATCTTATTAAAACGGCTAGCATTACATATAAGGGATAAATTCTAGCGAATTTCATTGTTCTTTCGTATTAAGAGCATAATCTTGTGCAAGATCAAAGCCTATTTTAATTTAATCACATTACTAATTTTCAGGACATGTCCTTTACAGTTCAACTATTCCTGCTGTATAACTCAATTCAGCGCAGTTGGTACCATTTGAAACCGTTGTTTTATTTACACATTCTCATTTTGGACATTTGTAATTACTTTCAGCACTTTAGATACAGTGTAATAACGATGAAAAAAAGAAGAGTTCAAACATTAGTTTATAAGTTAAGCCTGACATATTATCTACTTTTTATAAACTAAAAGTTATTTTATAAATTTTATTTCATAATATTAGTAAAACATAATTAAACTCCTATCATTTAGAAATAATTAAAAATGTTGACTAATCTTATTTAAATTATCTTTAATTATTTTCATATTATTTATTATAAATATAAATTTATCATATCTTAGTTAAATACTAATTAAGTTTAGTATGCAAATAAGCTTTAATTATTAAACTTTTAAAATTATAAATATTCTTAACAAATTAAGCTTTTAAAAATGTCACTTTTATAAGCAATTTAGACTAAATAACGTGAAATTTTTTATTTAAAAATTTTCCATGATTTAACTAAAAATTTCTAAAGATTTATTTGTTAATAATAAATCTTATGTTTGCAAGCAAATAAATTATTAAAGACTATTAAGACAAATATTGTGTTGTACTCAATTAAGAAATTCAAATAAATTTAATTTTATCTATTCATTTTAATGTTCTTATTAAGCAGATAGAATTAATAAATAAAAGTAAGAATTTATCTTTATATAAATTCAATAGAATTTTTACTTTAGAAATTTTTTTTTTAATTTATCAAAATTGCTTAAAAACTAAATTATAAAGTATACATTTAAAATTTATTAGTATTGTTCCTTATTTTTATACAGTCGATCATCCACCTCTGGAAATATAAACAGTTAGTAAATCATTAAGTCTAAGTTGAAGAGGTAAGTGTCTATCAATGACTAATCCTCCTCTCATTACTTCATTTGAGATTTCTCGAGATACTATTTCAATGCTAATTCCAATTCTACTTCTACTTTCAGGAACAATACCTTTATATTAAACATCTTACCAACACGAGTTGCTTTATAGACTATTCTACATGCAACAAGATCTACGCCTCCATATTCAGAGTTTACTACTGTTAGAAAAGGTTCAAAGTGATCACATTGGAAAATTTCACTTTGCTTGGTATAATATTCAAACTTGTATCATTCAGTGCACGTTAGTTCAAGTTCACACACTCTACTTGTGTTAAATAAATACATCTTTCTATTAAAATCTTCTGTAATTTGTTTGTATATTAGACTAAATCTTTTACTTTCTTTACTTTTCTTTTAATAAATATTTATTAATTATCGCTCATTTATATTATATTTATTATATAATGATCTTAATACTAATTTGAGGTTGTATTAGAAGTAATTCTTTAAGAGTTATGAGATTGTACCTAAAATATTATTTTTTATTTTAAACTTTTCCCATATAGGTATTTATAAGTTTTATCTGGTTCAATGTTCATTATTAAAATAATAGCAGACTCAATTAATGATATTACTATTGATATATCATATTAAATATCACATTTTTCATCATCAGAATGATGGTCATCTTACTTTATTGATCAATTTTCTAAGTAAAGACTATAGGATTCTTCATTTTTTGTCTTTTACAGTGCTCTCGTTAGATTTATGTTTTCCTTTGCTCTTGCTACTGAAAAATCTTCAAAGCAATCAAAATCATTTTCGACTATTGCTGTTCAAAACGCTGCTCGCCATCCTTTTTACTTTGATGAAGTATTATACCATCACTTATCTCTAGTTAACTCTTCATATGCACAGTAAGTTCCTACATCTAGTTCATAAGCTGCATGCTATTTTTTGCACTCATCAAATTATTATAATCAACTTCACTTGTTGCACATCTACCTTAACCTTCTTTCGAGTTAGGTGTACAGAAATAGTATCCTGACTAGCAATCTGAAGGTTAAGAACAATTACGTAAAATAAATAGGATTATTTTTCTTTATTTTATATGATTTAGATTGATTAAATGATTTTTATTAAGTTTCAACCTAATAAAAATTATAAATTTTGACATCTATTAATTTTACTATCTAAGAATTTCGATTTAATTTATAATTTTTATATTTTTTATTATTTTTAGCTTGAATATAATGATTTTTAAATTACTGTTTAAATAAATTCATTTTTTATTCCTTTATTTTTTTTAAATCTTTCTTTTTGACTTGTTCATCGAAAAAGACTATTATTAGAATTTTATTTATTTAAGATAGCATTTCTTATTTATCTGAATAAAATAATAATTAACTATTATATTGAAGTTTTTACTTTTAAAATAAATTAAATGTTTATTAAAGTTAAGAAGGTAGCTTTTAATAGACTATTTTTTAAGGATTTATCTATTATTTTAATATTTTATTAGTTTAAGCAAATAGTTTAACCTAATTATATAAAAATATATTAAATCCTTTATAGATGGTAGAATATTATAAAATTATATGAAAAAGCGCTTTTTATTATTCATTAATCATTCCCATCGAAGTTAAAATATTATTTTATTAATTTTTCTTATATAAATTTTATTAGTTCTCTTTTCTTTATTAGTCTGCTTATAGCTTTATTTTACAATAAAATTTAATATTTCAAGCAAAGATAACAAATAGCTATTATTACTATTTCCTTTCATAGATTTAACTTAATTTGTATATTTGTTATATTCTATATTAATTATCTATAATATAAGTACAAATTAGATTTACTATAAATTTTATAATCTATGCCTGCTATAAAAGTTGCTATATAATATAAACCAGTTTGTTTTAGAATAACTGTCATTTAAATAAATCTTTATTTTATAACTTTTCTATAATCCAAGCAGACAATATTCTAAACTTGCTTATTTCTTTTATTTTACTAGCACTATTCTTTAACTATCATTAACTTTTTAATTTTTAAATAAGTTTGCAAACAAATATATGATAAGACTCATCAAATTTAGCTAATTTATATAGCAAAATTTCAAATTATTGTAAAAAGAATATAATTAATATTTATGAAAAGGAGAAAGAACCTTAAATAGATTTAACTAGAATAAATAAAAGGCTTAAAATAAGCTATTCTATTACTTAAGCATTAAAAATATTTATTTATTTAAAATTATTTTATTAATCTTTTTCTTCATTTATTATCTTAATATCTTGATACAAATTATTAAAAATAAATATTATTTTGCTTATTTAACTTTGTTTGAATTATAAATTTTTTATGAAGGACTACCTATAATTAGCAGAGTTTTAATTTGATAGTTATAAGAAATAAGTATTTTTTAATTATTATTCCATTATAATTTTTAAGTTTACTTTATTATTTATTGCTTATTTAATTTTTACTTTTAACTCATTATTTTAGAAAAGTTTACCCTTTAAAAATAGTAAGCAATTCTTATTTTTATACTTATATTTAAATTATTTTACTCTTATCTTTAAAATAATTACTTTTACAATTTCTCAATTAAAATTAGCTTTAATTTTTATAAATAAAATAAAAATTAATGATTAAAGAAACTAATGTTAAATATCTGCTTATAACTTATAAAAAGTATATTACATTAAATTTTATTATTAAGATATTCAAAAAATCAAAAGAGAAAAAATAAAATAGGATAGAACTTTATTTTTATAGATTTTGCTAAATAAATATTATAAAAACTTAATATTTAATATTTATAGATACTTTTTTATATTTATTTTCATGAGTGATTTTCAAAACTAATAATAGTAGCAAGATATTTTAGTTAAATAATTAAATTTGTTTTGATTGTTATTTATTTAAAGAGCTTAGAATTAGTTTAACTTATTAATAGTTATTATTAAGTTTATTTGTTTTATTAATCATTTTAGAAAGTTTACATTTTTACATTTTTACAATTTAACTTCTCTTATATTTATCATTATTTAAATAGTTTCTCTTACTCTTATCTCCAAAGTAATTAATATCCAAATTTTTCCTTGTTTAATATTCTAAGGCTATAGATCAAACAAAAATTGAAATTAATTTTAGTGAAAGCCATCCACTTTATATGTAAATAAAAGCTCTTAATTAAAATTAGCTCCATGAGTATACTTACCTTTAGTAAAATAGCCTCTAATTTAAAAAAGTTTATAATGCAATAATTTATTTTGCTTAGATAATAAAAATTTAGTTAATATTAATTATAAGCTATTACTTTATTTATTATGCATCCTTTTGATTGTTTTAGCAGACTATGCTTCTTAAATAAATTTAAGAAGAATATAAAAGAGCGCAATTATAAATTAATTAAGATTAAAATACTAATTTAAATATCAAAATACTTGGGTTAAATGAAGATAATAAAAAGCTATGTATATGTGTACTTATACTTAGACAAAATGATAATATTGAGTAATGAGCTGTTTATCTTTATTGGGCTACTAAAAATAAAACTATTTCTTTTACATAATATTTTTTTATTCTTAAGGGATGAAAACTTAAGAAATATTAATAATTTTTTCTAAATTTAATATTAGATAAAGTTTAGGCATGATAAACGAATTGATAGCTAAATATATTAGTTTATTTATATTTGACTAGTAAAATTTATATTTATCATATGTTTTAATAAAATTTATAATTGTTAGCATTGGATTTTTGATAATCCTTATTTGTTTTTATGATATTATATAGATTTGTTTTCCTTAATTAGATTTAAATATACTTCTCTGTTTTCTCAGCATATTAATTTTAGTGATATAGTCAGATTATATATTGCTTAATTAATAAAAAAGCTATAATGTTTAAATTAAATACTTAGTCACTAAATAGTTTAATGAGCTTTAATTATCTATTTTCTACTTTTTAATAAAGAGTGAAAAGGTTTGTTTCTTATTTCCTTTAAGTAAATATTTATTTGAGCATTTATCTATTTATTTTAAAATTAGAATAGAACCTTTAAAAGTTCTTAAATATAGGTAAACTTAAAACCTTATGAATATAGTTATATATGAACAATTACTATAACTCTCAATTAACTACAAAATAAATATAAAACATTTATATTAACTATATCATTAGTTTAGGAATTTATAAACATATTAAATTTTAACTTTCTTTAAATATAAAAATAATTAAAATTTAAATATTAGCTCTTCTCACTTAAATGCTTCATCTAATTGCTCTAAAAACTTAAGAATTGACTCAACAATCTATATTCCTTTTATAATAATATATCCTTTAAAAGGCTTAGGTATAAGTGGTATTTTTATGTTTTATTTTTATTTATTTTTTCTTCTTATTTCATAATTTTTTTAATCTTAATATCAGCCACACGTCTAATATACTTTTTATATAAATATTTTCTTTATATTTACCAAACTTAATTTGATTTGCTTAAATTAGATAGATTAATTGCTTAAAGTTAAGATTGCTCGACTTTTGCTGATTTATAATTTTTTTTAGAGTAAATATTAAAATTTTTAGATTTAAAATTATTTAGAGTATTACGATTTTTTTAATTATTTCCTTCCCCTATTTATACCAAATTGTCGTGGTCAACTGTAAATTTTATACGCAAAAAACATCATTGCCACTACAACAAAGAACCCTACTATTGTAACCACTATTGATATAACACATTTATTATCACATTTTTCATCATCAGAATGATGGTCATCTTACTTTATTGATCAATTTTCTAAGTAAAGACTATAGGATTCTTCATTTTTTGTTTATTATAGTGTCTCTTGCTAGATTTAATATTGCTCTTGTTACTGAAAAATCTTCGAAGCAATCAAAATCATTTTCGACTATTGCTGTTCAAAACGCTGCTCGCCATCCTTTTTACTCTACTGAAGTATTATACCATCACTTATCTCTAGTTAACTCTTCATATGCACAGTAAGTTCCTACATCTAGTTCATAAGCTGCATGCTATTTTTTGCACTTATCAAATTATTATAATCAACTTCACTTGTTGCACATCTATCTTAACCTTCTTTCGAGTTAGGTGTACAGAAACAGTATCCTGACTAGCAATCTGAAGGTTAAGAGCAATTATGCCAATTTAAATAAGTTTCTTTTATTTCGTTTACACATTATACCGTTTTTCTTGATTCTGTAAGCTTTCGGTCAATTTATTATTGATCTATTTGGTTGCACATATCATACAGAGCCTATTTCGTAATACAAGTATTATTTATAAAGTTATCGTATTAAACCGGCTAGCAATATAAATAAGGGAAAAATTCTAGTAGATTCTATTTTTCTTTCGTATTAAGAGCATAATCTTGTGCAAGATTAAAGCCTACTTTAATTTAATCACATTACTAATTTTCAGGATATTTTTATTAAAGTTCAACTATTCCTGCTGTATAATTTAGATCAGCGCAGGAGGTACCATTTGAAACCGTTGTTTTATTTACACATTCTCATTTTGGACATTTGTAATTACTTTCAGCACTTTAGATACATTGTAATAACGATGCAAAAAAGAAGAGTTCTAGCATCATTTTAGAAGTAAAACCTATCATTATTATATTTTTATTATAAATATAAATTATATTGTAATTTTTTAATGAGATTTTGATTTTTAGATTATGTATTTATAGTAATATTCTGATAATTTTGATATTAATTAACTCTAATTTAATATCTTTAAACATTAAAAAATTATTTTATTAATTATTTTAAAAAGATCTGGAAATTTTATAGGGAACTAATTACATTTTATCACATAATTTAAAAATAATTCTAAAATTTTTGATAGAAAGGCCTTTTTCGTAAAAATTAATAAGATTTACAAGTTATTTCCAACTTTTAATTATCTTTAATTAAGCTTATAGCATTTTTATAATTACTATTTATATAATGTTTTAAATCTCATTAAAATACTTTTCAAAAGCTTATTTTAATATAATTTTGACTTAAATTTGATTAATATTTTAATTTTCTAAATAATTTGAAAATCACAAGATATTATTATAAATTAATAAAGATTATAATTAAACAAAAACTGTAAATGAAAAGATTATCCTTTATAGAAAGAAAACATTAAATTAATACATTTTATAAGAAAATTTATATATCATTTCAATCAAATTGTATCGCTTTTTGTAGAATTATCTTTTTACTTAATTAGGATTTTATTAAAATATGTAACTAATATTAAATATAATTTTATTTAAATAGGGTGGAAAGCCCTAGTCTTCGGATGCTGCTTGGAGACCCAGCAAGGCAATAAAAAATTAGCGCGGACGAAGGATAAATCGGAAGAAGATAAGCCAATAACAAGAGAAGGAAGATTTGACAAGCTGGATTACTCTGAATGCCAGGAGGAAACTTTCTTCATCATTGGTCGGGGAAATGTACCCGTAATCGTATTTTGCATCCTATGCTTTGGAAGGAAAAATTATAAGGAAGCACCACAGGAAGAGGAAACAAGGAAAGAGAGGCCTATAAAAAAATTTCGACATTAAATAAAATTAATTTAAAGAACTGCGCACCAACGAGGGTGCTACGCGCTCTATAATCGAATTTTAACATTTTTTTATTTAATTTAAACAATGATTAAATTATAAATTAATAATTTTAGATAGCTAGTGTATTCAATTGTTTTATTTATTTAACTAAAGAAATAAGGCTTTCTTTGGTTTTACATATCATCCAGTCAATTTAGAATATATTTAAATGGATATTTATCAAAATTTAGATCGCAATAATAAAATATTTGATTTTTAAATTCCTTTAAATTTTAAATTTATATATATTTAGATTATTTAAATTTATAATATAAATCTTTAGTGTATCTTTCATTCTATTTAATGAATTTTTATTATGATATAACTCTAGCAATAATAATTTTCATCCTTGCTAATTTTAATTAAAGAATATTCTTTAATCTTTTTTACAATTTCCCTTCATCTATTTATAACTCTTAAAAGATGGAAAACATTATTAAATTTTTTTTATTAGTATCTTCTTGCGAAAAAATTCTAAATTACAATTTTTTAAAGATAAAGAGTTATTATAATGCTAAATTAAAATAATTAAAAAAATGAAGGAATTGTATATTAATAAAAAATAGATAACATAATTTAACATTACATAATTTATTAAAGTTACTTCATCTTTATTTTATTATCACATATTAGTTTATGAGGAGAATAATCTCAATAATAATCTTCTAAAGAAAATACTTGCATTATATCTTTCTTTCCCTTATTTCAGCTGAGACTTGTCTTCATAAACTTACCTACATCAAATTCTTATTGCCTTTTATTCTATTCTCTTACTTCCATTAGTATTTGTGATATTACTTGAATGATTTGTTGTTCTTTTCTTCAATAACATTTTGCTTTCTTTTGTGCAGTTTATTCTAAATATTTTATTTTAAGGTTTTCTTCTGTTTTTCTTTTTTCCTTTGATTTATAAAAGATTCTTACCTTGTGATCTTGCTTTTTGCATTGTCAGCACTTTATTATCGGCCTTCTATATGTATAAATTAATGCTTAATTTATTTTTTCTCACTTTGTCTCTACATCCATGCTATCAATTTTCTATTATATCACCAATCTAGAGCATTGGTATTAACCATCAGGCATTCAATTTTTCTTCCGAGCTCTAAAATTCGTCTTAAAGTTTAAAAATTTTCTAATTACATAATTTTTAGGTCTTAAAGTATTACTTATCGATCATAATTTGACTGAGATGAATTCTTTTATGAAGATATTTTTCAAGAAATTTCCCATTTTATATTATACAGCAAAGCAGATAAAAAATGCTTGCTTATCATGAAAGTTAATTAAGGCTAGTTATATGGTTTACTTTATTAGATATTAGATAGATTAAATGTATAGATAATGCAGGATACTTATAAGTTATTTAGATGCAAAATATTTAGTTTTAACATCACAATACTTATCTAAAAGAAATGAAACATTCATTTTGAATAAGCAAGCTTATATTTAGTCAAAATACCAAATTATAAGCAAAATTGTGTGACAATATAATACTAAAGAGTTAATTATTTTTTAGGTAATAAAAAAATTTAATTTAATTGATGTATATATTAATTATAATATTTTTTCAAATTAAAAGACTAAGAAATATGTAATTTTTTAAATTTAATATTAGATAAATTTTAATTATGAAAACAGATAAAAATCCACCATATTACTTGTTTTCCATTAACTTAGCTATTTTTATTTCTATCATATGCTTGAATAAAATTATCCGATTTGCGTTATAGATTGGTACTCTGTGATGGCAAAATTGATAGGTTTTGAACACACCTACATATAATATACTAGTTCATAACCTATTGTACAAACATCCTAAGGTGGTTTACCAAAATTTATGAGTTTTCAAGCTATAATATTTAAAAATTTTTGATATTTTTATTAATTCTATTATTATTTAGATTTTTGGTTTTTTCTTAATCAAATTATATATGCTTCGCTGTTTTTCAGTATTAAACATCAAAGATAAGTGATTTTTCGTAAAAATTTAAAAGATAAATAATAAATTTGAATAATGTTAAATCGATAACAATATTTATAATTATAATTATTAATTTTAGTGATTTCACCTTTATTTGGTTAATCAAAAATCAAGAGTTTAATGTTAAATAAAAGAAACTTTATATTTGCTTGGATCTTGTTTATCATAAGCGCTGAGAATTTTTAATTTGCTTTTTCTGAGAGTTTCCGATAGGAAGATTCCTATTCACTCTTTATTGAATTCGTTAACTGCATGTCGTATATTTGGAGCTTCTTTGTTTAGTTGGAGTATTTTTTTCCGATAGAGTAAACCATAATTTGTGCTCAGCATTTTCAAAGAATATCTTACCATTTATTTTATAGTAATCTCTTTTATTTTTATTAAAATTGATAGTAATTTTTCTTTATCTCCTTGCAATATCACCATATCATTATTTTCTTATAGACAATATATTTTGTTAAAGGTTTTTATTCTATTTCCACTGGGTCATTTTGTATTTAGGATTGTTCTGGTTTACATATTTTTGAGTTTTAAATTTTTCTTACTATTTGTTCTATCTGTAAAATTCTACCCTAAGATTGTTGCAAGTACTGGTTTAGAGCTAATTTCTATCGTAGTGTTGAATTTTCCGATTTTAGAATTTCCATAGAGTTTAGTAATTCATTAGTTCGTTGATAAAAATCTTTAATAGCATTTACTAATTCTTAATTCTCTATCTAAAGAAGGTAGAGATTATCGGCTACATCCTTCTAAGTTTTATTAGATTTTTATGGTGAATTTAGTTATTTCTTAGTCTTCATTTTATTTTATATAATGCTTTAATTAAATACTTTGGAATAAAATCATATAATGAACTTAGATTATCTATTTCTACTTTTTTAATAAAAATTAGATAAAATTTGCTTCTTTTTTATTTTGAATAAATATTAAAATAAGGGATTAGCTTATATCTTTTATAATTATAATAAATTTAATAGTATTATGAATATAGTTATTCATGAAAATTAATAAACTTTCAATTAACCATAAACTAAAAATTAACTATTTATATTCCTAAGTTTTTTAATATATTAGTTTAAGCGGAAGTGAAAAAAATTATATTTAATTAAATTTAATAGAAAGTTAATAAGAATTTAAGAAATTTCTTTTCTCACATATATTCTGCATCAAATTTTTCTAAAAAATTCAAATTAGAAACAACATCCTCTATTCCTTTTATAGTGATAGTATCTGCTTAAAGGCTAATAAATTATTATGATAATAAATTATTTATTTCTGGATCTTTTATATGTTATTGATTTATTAATTTCTCGTCTTATTTTCTTTTATCTTCTTCTTATTTCTTTCTTTTTTCTTCTTCTTCTTATTTTTTTCTTTCTTCTTCATTTTATTTCCTTCTTTCTTCTTATTTTCTTTTATCTTCTTCTTATTTCTTTCTTTTTTCTTCTTATTCTTTTTTTTTTCTTTCTTCTTCATTTTATTTCCTTCTTTCTTCTTATTTTCTTTTATCTTCTTCTTATTTCTTTCTTTTTTCTTCTTATTCTTTTATTTTTTTTTCTTATAATTCTTTTAATTCTGGTCTTTCAACATATACATCTCATCTAGGTTTTTCCTTTCAAATCCTTCAAGCTAAAATTATTATTGCTAAAATAACAAAGAACCCTACTATCGTTACTACTACTGCAATAACACATTTACTATCACATTCGTCATCATCAGAACGGAAGTTTTCACATTTAATTATTCCATCTTTTAAATAAAGGTCATATGAATCTTCTTTTTTTGTCTTTTATAGTGCTCTCGTTAGATTTATGTTTTCCATTGCTCTTGCTACTGAAAAATCTTCGAAGCAATCAAAATTGTTTTCGACTATTGCTGTTCAAAACGCTGCTCGCCATCCTTTTTACTCTACTGAAGTATTATACCATCACTTATCTCTAGTTAACTCTTCATATGCACAGTAAGTCCCTACATCTAGTTCACAAGCAGAACGATTTTTTGCACTCATCAAATTATTATAATCAACTTCACTTGTTGCGCATCTACCTTAACCTTCTTTCGAGTTAGGTGTACAGAAACAGTATCCTGAGTAACAATCTGAAGGTTAAGAGCAATTATGTCAATTTAAATAAGTTTCTTTTATTTCGTTTACACATTATGTCGTTTTTCGAGATTCTGTAAGCTTTCGGTCAATTTATTATTGATCTATTTGGTTGCACATATCATACAGAGCCTATTTCGTAATACAAGTATTATTTATAAAGTTATCTTATTAAACCGACTAGCATTACATATAAGGGATAAATTCTTCCAAATTTCATTTTTCTTTCGTATTAAGAGCATAATCTTGTGCAAGATCAAAGCCTACTTTAATTTAATCACATTACTAATTTTCAGGACATGTCTTTACAGTTCAACTATTCCTGCTGTATAATTTAATTCAGCGCAGGAGGTACCATTTGAAACCGTTGTTCTATCTACGCATTCCCATTTTGGGCATTTGTAGTTACTTTCAGCGCTTTAGATACAGTGTAATAACGATGCAAAAAAGAAGAGTTCAAACATTAGTTTATAAGTTAAGTCTGACATATTATCTACTTTTTATAAACTAAAAGTTACTTTATAAATTTTATTTCAAAATATTAGTAAAATATAATTAAACTCCTATCATTTAGAAATAATTAAAAATGTTGACTACTCTTATTTAAATTATCTTTAATTATTTTCATATTATTTATTATAAATATAAATTTATCATATCTTAGTTAAATACTATTAAGTTTAGTATGCAAATAAGCTTTAATTATTAAACTTTTAAAATTATAAATATTCTTAGCAAATTAAGCTTTTAAAAATGTCACTTTTATAAGCAATTTAGACTAAATAATAGGAAATTTATTATTTAAAAATTTTCCATGATTTAACTAAAAATTTCTAAAGATTTATTTGTTAATAATAAATCTTATGTTTCCAAGCAAATAAATTATTAAAGACTATTAAGACAAATATTGTGTTGTACTCAATTAAGAAATTCAAATAAATTTAATTTTATCTATTCATTTTAATGTTCTTATTAAGCAGATAGAATTAATAAATAAAAGTAAGAATTTATCTTTATAAAAATTCAATAGAATTTTTACTTTAGAAATTTTTTTTTTAATTTTATCAAAATTGCTTAAAAACTAAATTATAAAGTATACATTTAAAATTTATTAGTATTGTTCCTTATTTTTATACAGTCGATCATCCACCTCTGGAAATATAAACAGTTAGTAAATCATTAAGTCTAAGTTGAAGAGGTAAGTGTCTATCAATGACTAATCCTCCTCTCATTACTTCATTTGAGATTTCTCGAGATACTATTTCAATGCTAATTCCAATTCTACTTCTACTTTCAGGAACAATACCTTTATATTAAACATCTTACCAACACGAGTTGCTTTATAGACTATTCTACATGCAACAAGATCTACGCCTCCATATTCAGAGTTTACTACTGTTAGAAAAGGTTCAAAGTGATCACATTGGAAAATTTCACTTTGCTTGGTATAATATTCAAACTTGTATCATTCAGTGCACGTTAGCTCAAGTTCACACACTCTACTTGTGTTAAATAAATACATCTTTCTATTAAAATCTTCTGTAATTTGTTAAAATGTCTATTCTTCAGTAACAGCTTTCTTCAGCTATTTTTTAGTCTTATTGTATTAATTTCGATGTGGAGTTAATTAAGTATTATCTATTATATTCTAAGTTAGTTCCAAGACTGGTCTTTATCACTAAATACTATTTATATTAACAGTACCTGATAAGTTGTGTATATTTACAGCTATTTCTATGCTATCATTTATTTAGAAAGGCATTATTGGCATAGTATAAGCTCTTTTCAAATCATCTGAATGATGTTTACATTCGTCTTTATGTATTCACACATTCATTTTTTCGTTCTTAACCACATCGAATTTAAAGTCTGCTTTTTGGAAATTTCCATTTATCTTGAAAACATACGAAAGCTTAATAGTATATTCTTTGAGTGTTGAATTGATTTATGCTATTAAAGCTCTATCTATTCGTATGCCTAAACCTTTTGAAGTGTTTATAAGAGAAGTATGCATATGTGCTCTTTAAAAATATAGAACTCCTGTATGCATAAGCGCGAAATTGCTTTCCATAGGAATCATTAAATAGTCAATACTATCAAGTGTCTTACTATATCAAACAGGTGATACACAGAGACATGTTTGATAACTATCTAGTACTCCATAAATAATTAAAGCGCACACATTGATAGGGAGTCTTAATAAAAAATCAATACATTGTTCTTCAGGAAATCAATTTTCTTCTGTTTATTCAGGAGATTAATAAGGTTCAGAGTTTTCTTATAAAAGATCTTGTTCAGTTATTTTTTATTAAGCTTTCATAATCATTTATTTGTACAAATGAACTCTTCTTAGTTTCCTTTCCATTAAAGCTTAAGATACATTTATCCTATGATCAATAGTTCGCTGCTTTTCTTTATTATTATTTTATTATTAAATTAAATTCCCCATTTTAATAATTGTCCCTTACTATTCTTATCTTAGTTAATATCTGCTTTTATTAAGTAGCTTTATTAATTATATATTCTGTTTCAATTGTTAAAGTGAAGATTAGGCGTATAAGTTTATTATTCTATTTCTGAAAAAGAAGAAGATATAAAATTTAGATGAAAAGAAGGCAATTAAGCATTAAATCAGAGAGTGAAATTGCTATCAATATCTTAGAAGCTATTTGATAAATCTATTATAATCTTCCAACTAATAAAATTACTATATATTCAATTAAATAAAGCCAAGCTTATAATTTTAATTCTAAATTTAAGATATATTTATTTCACCTATCAAGAGAAAAGCATTCCAAAATTTCTTATTTAGCACCTCATAATTAATATCCATTTGATTAAATATTTGGTAGTTGAATAGTTAAATAAATTCTTAATATTTTGAAGATATTTCTTTATTCTTCTGTATTCTTACATTATTTTATTATAACTTTAAAGATATATATTTAGCTTATGAATCAAGTAATTATTTTTAAATAGTTTAATTTAGAAAATTTAAGGATTATCTTTTATTAAATTGTTTATTTACTTTAAGTTAATTCTAATTATTAGTATTATAAGTCTTTTATAAGGCTTTTAGAATTTTTATAACTTAATTTAGTAAATATTTAAAAGACTTTAAATATTTTAAGTTAGCATATCTATTAAATAATTTATACTCTATTTTTCTTAATCAAAAATAATCTACTTATAACCTTTATTTGAATTTATTTTATAAATTATTACAAATCATTTGCATTTCTCCAGTTTTTAATATAAGAATTTAATAAACGCTTATATTATACATAAATTGTTAACTTTATTCCAATATTTTATTATTAGTATGATAAACTTTAATAATTCTTGCATTCTAAATATATTTATTTATCTTCTCTATTTCTTTAAAATTTTAAGATTATAATGCGAAATTGATGTAAATAGCTATTAATATCTTTTGTTATAGTTGAAGTTTAAATAGCTTTTTAATTAAATTCAATTTGTCTCTCTTTTTAGTTTAAATATTAAAATGATTATTACATTTCTATCATATAGTAACTATTTTTATTGAAATAATTATACTTTCATTAACCTTTTTAGTAAATTTAATTTAAAGTTAAAATAATAGTTCTTTTATGATTAATTATACCTTCATAATTTTTCATATATTATTGTATAAATGAAGGGTAACTACAATTTAAAAGGAAAGCTATTTTTATTTTTAATTTAGTTAATTTATTTCATATAATTGTTGTATTTCATTTTTATCCCCTTCAGATGGGTATTGATATGCTTACATCTATATTATTCAAATAAACTCTAGTTATTAAACTAATTTTAATAAAATTAACTAGTATTTTATAATTAATCAAAATTTCTGCTTATAATGAGCTTTTATATAAATAATTTCTTAAATAGATGCTGAGCTTGACTAAGATAACAACGTTTTATAGAATAAGTTAATTATTTAGTTTAAATAGATTATTTATTTAGCTTTATTAAATGAGATCCTTATTTAAATTCCTTTCCTATCTGTCTAATAAATTAACTTATTAAGGTAATAAGATTATTAAACTAGAGTCAATTAACAATTAATATATGCTAAAAATTAGTTAAATCAACGAGCTTTTATAGTAAAAACTCTCAAACTACCATCAGCACATCCAATTGCAAGGTTATAGCTCTTATTAGCAAAGTCTAGGCAATAAACAGGCTGTAAAAGATTCCTTATAACTCCTATTACTTTTTTACTTTCTAGTTCAAAAATTCTCACTTCGTTTAT
This sequence comes from Loxodes magnus, assembly GCA_946699065.1. Taxonomy (NCBI): domain Eukaryota; phylum Ciliophora; class Karyorelictea; order Loxodida; family Loxodidae; genus Loxodes; species Loxodes magnus. Next base: position 1,076,133 of record CAMPDV010000006.1, on the reverse strand, counting down.
GCCAGATCCTCCAACTGCAAATAGAGGAGACCCTTCATTTTTTGAATATTAGACACAGTTTACTAAAAATGCAAGAGTGGAATGCTAACTTGAAAATATTTCTAGCTTTTTATTTACTGTCTTGAAAATCTAATTTTCGGTTCCAGAATTAATGTCAAATATTTGAACAGAATCTTTAGGTCTAAATGATCCTATTAAAATTTTATTATCTTTAATGTCAATTCCTTCACCTGAGACAAATGGACCTTAAATTGTTCTAAGTATTTAATTTGACCTAATATCCCAAATATGGACAAACTAATCCCAACCTCCACTAACTAATAAATGCTGATGTTCTTCGGTTTTAATGAATTTTACTGATAGAACATGATTAAAGTGTCTTTCAAGATCTCCTCCTAATGAAAATATGCACTTCTTCGTATCCTCACTAAAAATCCGAATTTTGCTATCTCTGCATCCAACGGCTAATAAAGTTCCTTTGTAGTTAAAGTCCATTGAATAGAATTCTTAATTCTTGTATTTAATGGAATGAAGGCATTATAGTGAAGGAAAGTGATAATGTCTGATTGTTCCATCAGCATCGCAACTTACAAATACATTTTTTGTTTTATAAGGAGCATTCAAAGGTCTTCATTTAATAGAAGTTATGGGCATTATTAATGCATTTTTTCTTGTTCTATTTAACCAATAAACTTGAACCCCTGTAGAAGCTAAGAAAATTCTTAAACTACCATCATGGTATCCCACTGCTATTCATTAATCATCGGGACTTCACGAAATGCACATAACATTAGTATCTGGATCAACAGCTACAAATTTAAGAGATGTAAGATAAGAATAGCCTAATTAATATCTAACCGAATCAATGTAAGTATTTTCCTCTTCTTAAACACTCACTAAAGGATCCATTTCTCTAATAGAATAAGGTCTTGCTGATTCATATACTTTAGGAGCTGCGTTGTATATTTGAACTGACATATATTTGAAATTATCAGAAGTTAGTATCTATTTAAATTAATTTAACCTTTCACTCTTTTAAACACTTTCTACTAACTCTTTTCAATTTACTCTATTCCAATCTTTTGCAGTATTACTAAATAGTAAAGCTAAATTTTCTATTCTATAAATGTTAAGAAGAAAAAGTAAATTCCAAGAAGAAATTGTTCTTTGACTTAATTATTAGAGTTAAATACTCAAACTATTACATTTTAGGATGATATTAGAATATCTTACTTGAAATGCTTGAAAGATAAATAAAATTAGGTTTAAATAAGCTACTTTAATAAGAAAAATGATGCTTCTACTATTTTATAAGTCATATCATTTAAAATAACTACCTTTTTACTAAAGTATTAAGCTTAATATAATCTTGCTGATCTTATTTTTCAGCTTTATGTTTTCTATTTTAATAAGGAAACTATATCGAGATGAGCAATTAAATCTACCACTTAATTTGGTATTGTTATATTAAAAAGAATTTATCTTAAATAGTTTTTATAGTAGTATAAATAATTAGTTTGAGAGGCAATAGTGGACTTAGATAAAAAATATGAAGTAGCTAAAGTTGAGATATGAGATATATTTATAGTAGTTAGATAAAAACCAGTAAAAATAATTAAGATTAAATTTAAAATTTAGAACATATTAGTTTATTTCTGTATCCTTTTTTAATTCTACTGATTCAAACTGCTAAGCTTTTGCCTTTTTTAAAAGTTTTAATCATATCTCAAGCATGTTAGTTTAAAAGGAAAGAGATTTAAAATAAATAATGGAAGAAGGAAATTTATATACAGCAAAGAATTGAAGCTTAAAAATAGAATCTTTTCCAATTTCTACCTAATATTAAATGGAATAATTGTAGGAAACTATCAAAGTTGATAGACTGCCAGATATGCTTTTTGGATAAAACAAGTTAGTTTTGCAAACTTCTTAGTTAAGTTATGAATTTAATCCTGTAGATTGTCTTAATACTTCTAATTTCAAAACGAGACAAGAAATGATGATTTAAGAATAAAATCCTATTCCGATAAACCATGTCAATGTTAATCCTTAAGTTTTGCAAGTCTCTGCTGCTAAACAGTGGTAAAATAAAAAAATACCTAAAAAGGCTCTTTTTATAGAAGGTTAAGAGCAAGATAATGAAATGATTTCAATTCAAGAGATTAAAAAAGAGTCTGTAGCTGATTGAACATTTTTGTGCCCTTTTAAAGGAACTTTTTATGAAAATTAAAATTAATAACCATCTCAATAGCTGATTAAAACTGAAGTTACTAAGGAAGAAATTCCAGTTAGTAGGCTAGGCCCTGAAAATCCTATTAAATGGTTTAAAGAACTTTTGCTTTATTAAGATGAATTAGGTGACTTTGGGAAGTCAAAGGCAAATGTTAGAGTGAGAGCAATGGAAGATTGTTGGTTTTTACTATTTCGTTCTTATGTTAAAATATTTGATGTTGCCATAAGAATATGTGATACAAGAGCTTATCATGAATTTGGAACTAATGAAATAATTAGAGATTTTCAATATCGTGAAGCTAATTATCAAGAGTTAATACAAAGTGGGTTTGATTTCCACGGTGAATGGATTTAATAAGGAGTTCCTGAGAGTGATGCTTTATATAAATTCATAAAACCAAGCTTAATCTTCAAGGACAAAATTACTTTTTAGATTTGAGAGAAAAACTAATAAAACTTTTTAATTGGTTAATATCTCAATTGCTCTTGCTTTTCAAAAGAATCTTTATAAAAGTTAACTCCTTCAGCAAAACCAATTTTCTTTGTTAAATTAAGATTTAAATTTATTTATTTTTTATTCTGTATAAGAGAATTTTATTACATTTTACACTTTAACTTTTCTATAACTAAAAGCATGTAATCTAAATTTAAATTGACAAGTAGAATTTAAAAATGTTTGAAATGTTTCTAATAGATAATTTGAATCAATAGGCATAATCATTAAGATGCTTTATTTTATATTTTTTATTAAAAAGTAAATGATAAATGGCTTCCTAAATAACTACATTACAGTAATTAGTACTTAGTTTACTAAAATAATAATATCTCCTTTTACTTTAGAAAGGATACCTAATTTTTATTATCATTACTATAAATAAGAAATTAGTTAATTTATCTTTAAATCTTAGTTACATTATATTATTAAAAGAAGACTCAAAAACTATTTACTTATCTATTTTCTCAATAATATATAAGCGTAAGTTTACCTAAAAACTAAATATTCAATTAAGTTAAAAATAATTTGACTGACTAAGGACATAGTCATATTAAACAATTCTTATTAAAATTTGGAATATAGCAAAAGTATTTCACATATAATAACTATATTTATAAAAGTTAGCCTAATATTTAAATACAAATTTATGGTTGCTATAAATGAAGAAATTAAAATAATGAAGCTAAATTAATTTTAGTTTATAATAATAATCTTTTCTTGTGACAATAGCATTTAAAACATTTAGTTAAAAGTCTTGCAACATTAAATTGTAAAATTTTAGAATTTAATTAGCTGTCATTTCAAAAAGAAATTCAATGATACGTAGATAGTCGAATATGTATAACAAAGAACTAAAATAATAGAAGATATAAGGATTTATCTAAATATTCAGACTAAATTTAAAATATTAAGCCAAATAAATAAAAAATGACAGAATTACTAAAAAATAAAATTAATTATTATTTTTAGTATAAATATCATAAATTAGGAAACTAATTTTCCTGTAAGAAATAATAAAAATCATAAATAATGATTTACTTTATTAAGATATCATTTCTAAACTTTCTATTTTTAAGTAAAATAGACAAAGATATTTTGGATTTGCTTTTAATATTAGTTAAAAATAATTTGAAAGTCAAAATAATAAGTTTAAAATTCACTTGTAAACAGTCACTTTCTTCTTCTAAGCATCTTTATAATTTTTTAGCTGAAAATAATCATTTTTATCAATATTTTTATTACTTGGTTCCATGAAAGAAGATAAATCCCTTGTCCCATTTTGAATTTTCATAATCATTAACAATTTTCTTCAAACACTTAGGTAACTTTGACAAATTGTCAAATCAATTACTCTTAGTAATTTATATATAGCTTTTGTTCTGTCATATTTAGTTAAAATTGGTGGTGCTGGACTGGGATCCCATATTTACTATCCTTCTACTGAGCCATAGGATTATTTTTCAGCTTTAAAAAGTTAAAATAGTTATTCCTTTTAGATAGTATTTTAGCTTTCAAAAATTATATCTTTGGATTTTGATCTTTGTCTTACTTTCAGGCTTTCATAATATTGTGTTCTCCTAGTTCTATTTAAATTTGTATCTACTTTCTTATTATGTCCTGGCTACTTCCAAGGCGGTTTATCATTTAAGATACATTATTTCTGCAAACCTTATTAAGGCTACTCACGGCCCGTAATGCAATCAAAATGCCCACTACAAAAAGCATTTCTTAATTTCTTTCCTTTTATAACTTCGCTTTAGGCAAAAGGTGAGCCATCTCGAGTTCTTGATAATTCAGTACTTTCTTCATTTATTTCAAACGTGTTTAAATAGCTTTTAGAAGAATGGTCATTCATTTTAAATCCTTGATGCTTATTAGTATTTTTATCATTAAATTCATTTTTGGTTTTCTATTTAGGAATAGGCTTTTTCTTAATTCTATTACAATTCTTATCTTTAATCGCATTTTTATGACTTTCAATATTTTTGATAATCTAGTTATAAATTAAGAGTTTTCTATAAGAATAAACTAAATTGTTAATCCTAACTAAATCAAAGCAAGTCATAAATATTTCAAGCTTATGAATTTTATTGCTAAACTCTTTTATTTTTCTGAAGCATTATTTACCAACTACTTTATTTACTTTTTTCCATAGGTTTGTAACCAAATTTTTCATCACTGACATTCTAGCTCTAGTCTTTTAATCTTTTAATTAATTAAAAATTTTTTTCTTAGTGTTACCCAATATTCTTTATAGAATCAAGGATAAATATGCAGCCATTTTAAGATGTTTAGCCTTACATTTTACCATCTTAATTAATTTGATAAAGCAGATTTGCTTTTATTTCCTTCTAAGATATGAATGAAGTTTTTAAGTTCCCTTTTTTATTTGACTAAATTGCAAGTTAACTTGAAATTCCTGGAATTTAATTTTCATAATAACTTTCTTTATTTTATCTAAAAATTCCTTAGTAAGTAAACTTTGCTTTTTTTAAGCCAAATACTGGTACTAAAGTCTTTTCATTGATGTTTCTTTCATTATTTGAGCTAGTAATTTAATTCCTAAGCAAAGGGAATTGGTTGCTAATTTTTAGATTTATAAGGAGTATACTTACTTAATATTTTTCTCTAATTATCAAAGTGAATCAAGCTTTTATCTTTTGATAATTGAATGCAATGATTTGAACATCTATCTACTAAAAAACCGATAAGCTTATTAATTACTTTTCTTATGAGGCTAAAAAGGAGTCTGCTGCATTAATTAAAACTATAAGCTTTGAGATATCATTGATTTAGTTTTTTTTATAGCTTCTGTTTTCTTATAAGGAGTAAAAGTTTGCACATATTTTGCTAGTCTTTGCTTAAAATAAGATACACAGGTAACTTAGTTTAGTTAGTACCTGTCTAGGACACTAAATAATGAGAAGGTATCATTCCTATAATTGGTAGTGAAAGAAGTTACAATGAATCCAGATGCCATTTCGAAAAAAAAGTACCTTCCTGTTCATTCAGAGACGTTTGATTTAGATTAGGATGCATTTATGTGATTACCTACTTCCTGTAGAAACATAATTTCATCTTCAGGAGAGTTCCAAACATAAATTCCTGTTGCTGCCGTTTAACCCTCTATTACATTTTTTGAATTCAAAAAATCGAGAGCCAGGATAAAATTATGCCCTACTTATATTTGCTAAATTCTGGAGTCAATTCCTAAAGGAAGGTAAAAAGTAACTTTGCCTAAAATATCATAAGTGAAAACTTTTCCTTTAACATCTAAAGCAACAATAAAATCAGGTCCACTAGCTATATTGGTAATAAAATTATCCATTTATAGCTAAAATACTTCCTAATTTTCTACCATTAATAAGAAAAGTTCTCCTTACTTATTTAAGTAAGCCACATAGTTGTCTCCGCAAGCTATTTGTTTTGCATTTACTTGTTAAGACCAGAATGGAGAATCCAACTCTTTGTCTTTTAGATTTCAAGCATAAATCATATTTTCTTAATCTAAATTAAAGATTACTATTAATAGCAGCAATATGACGTAAACCAATACTAGTTGAGTATAGTTTAGTATTTAAGTTCATTTCTTTAAAATTGGAACCTGCTGAGTCATAAGGTAAAAGTGATTAATCTAGTTTAAATAAAGAACCATCATTACTAAGAGCGAAAGCATAGGATTAGTTAATTTGAAGTTCCTTGATTTATTTTTCAGGGATGAGGTCATAAGTTACCTTATCTTAGGTAGTTCAAATAAGTTTGCTGCTATCTAAATTAATTGCTTACTGGTTATCGATAATTGGTATTTTGTAGTATCTGCTTTGGTTGTATTTCAAAAGATTTTATCAGGAGGTGGAATTTCACCACATATCTTACTGAAAGCACATTATAAACTTGCATTTTCCAATTCCATTTTTAATTACTATCTAAAGCATAATATACCCATTTAAAAATTACTTACTCAACTTTTGAATTCTAAATACTGTAGAAATTCTAGTTAAATGCATTATTAAATATGGAAGAATAAACTACATATTTCAGTTTCTTATTATTGATATGTACCAAAATTTAACCAGAATCTAAATTAATACTTGATGATTTACTGAATAAGTATAATGATTATGTGTGCGATAGTAAGTTTATCCTTTAAATTGAAAGAATACTATAGTAATTCATTTAATTTTCTTCTTTTCCTTTTTCTATATAGCAATAGCATGCTACAGGCATTATATCTACTTTGAAAACAAGAGCAAGAGCTGTTGGAATTTTTTAATTAAAATAGGCAAAATCTTCAATTTCACATAAGACTTTTACAAGAATATTAACTAGTTACTATATAAACTTATTTTTATTTGTCTGTATAAATTTAACTATTTTAATATATTAAAATGGAATAATTTTCCTTTTTTGCTTTTAAAATTCAATTGGTTGAAGACACTCTTTTTTATTTCTTTTATATATTAGATTCTTTCTTTATAATCAAGGATTAATTGACTTTAATGGGGTTACTGGAGATTCAATAACTATTTCCAATTTTTTAATTCTTAAGCAAATCTTGTGGCAATTTACTTTCATAAAGCTTTACAATACTCCATAATCTTTATCGTTCAATCTTTAATGCCTTAAAAATTTAAGACTAACTAGATTAAGTTCCTTGAAGATCTGAATTGCATTATCATGCTTTTTAAAAGACAGAAGTATAGCCTCAATATATCTATTTCCATAATCTTAAATTATCTTTCTTCTTTTGCTTTTTATATTCTTTTTCATAAAATAGTTCCTCTAGAGAACCTATTTTCTGTATTTGATTATGCATCTCCACGTTGATGTATATAATTTAAGAGGATACCATTTTAGAATTTCACAAGTTAAATAACTTAATCCTTAAAATTATAATAATTATATGGATAAAAGATCTTCATCACTACACTCTACTAAGAACTAGGATACCCGGTTAGTTAACCCTTCTATTGTTTCAAACTTAGTAAAATCTAAAGTTTCTCAATCAACTTAAAGGGAATGAAAAGAACATAGAAAAATCTATGGATACCCATTCCCATAATAATGCATTCTGAATAGGCTTATCATAAAGTAAGATAAGTTTACTCTCTATGCTACATGTAAATGCCTTATCATTAAGCTTATATCTAAATAAATTTAACATTCACAAATACTTAAATACTAAAGCTTTGACTAAATATGATTTATAGCATAGCAGATACTTATTATGATTAATAGATAAAGAAAAAGGTATAAATAATTTAGAAAGCCTTAGTTGAAGAGATTATTTCTAACTTAATAAAAGCCTAATTTGATAGAAGTAGTCATTATTATTATTTATTGCTTTTATTTTTAACTTTAAGAAGTTTTAGCTTTGTGCAATCTATAAATTAATATATAAGCAAATTGCTATAATTATTACAATTTACTGAATATACTCTTTATCTATAGATGAAATTAGCGTTGGAGTTTTATTAATAAGCAGTGAAGTAATTTAAATTTGGTATGCAAAGATAACTTTGTATTAAATGGATAATGTAATTGCATCAAGTGTTAATGCTAAGACTTATAGTTTATAACTCTTTTACCTTTTAAATTTGGAAATACTCTTTTTACATTTTATTGTTTCTCCATAAAAATGTTAGATAAGTTCTATCAACTGCAAATGACTGGAGTTTCAAGTGAAAGAATGCAACATTGAAGAAATCGAAAAGAGAAAAGTTAATCATATGATTTCTCAGGGTAGAATAAATAATAAATAGGTTAAAAAATAGAGCCTGAAGGATCTCTTAAAAGAAATTTAAGTAATAACTTTGCATATAAACCCTAATTAAAAGAAACTGGCAAATTAACTTTATAGTCTTCTACAAACAATCCTTTTTATGAGCGAAATTATCTGAATTTTTATGGTGTGAATGAACAAGAAATAATAAATAGCCAGCAAAGTTAAGATGCAATTCCTATGAATTATTAGAGATAACTATTATAAAATAGTAATCAAGATTTTAGATCACAATAATTTAATACCTTTTAAGAAGATGTTTCTTAGACTAAAAAATTTAACAGGTATTGAAATGTGAATCCTATTCTTAACCCTGTTGACACTAAATGCTAAGGAAATACTTTTAATACTCCTGCATATAGAGGCAAAGGCCTATAAGAACTAAAAATGTCATTACCTAAATCGTTAGATAACCGAAATGCTTTTCTCAATAAGAATTTTTGGTCTATTCCTATAGAAGAAAGGCATAAAGATGGGAAAAAATATGATAAGCTAATTAGACTTTGAAGAAATAACAAAACTTTGGTCTTTTTAATTATTAGTATAAGGAACTCTTGGCTTAATTTTTATTTCAATTTACTTTCTTCCATTCAAATTTTAAATTTTTCTACTAATAAATCTCTTCATCCCTATAAAAGCCTTTAACTTACTCTATGAACTGACTATTTGTACAAAAAAATTGATTAGTTTTATTTAACTTAATGAAACGAAAGTATATCAATTGGACTTAATAGCATTTTATAAGTTTTTTTATTATATAACTACTTTTGTTAAATCTAGAAGAAAGTGCTTAAAATTATTAATTAATTTTACTTAAACTATTATAATATGTCTGCTTACTGAAAATAAAAGCATCAGCTTAATAAAATTTATCTGACTAATCATGTATTAGAGAAGCTTATTACTATATACTAGAGGTATATAACTAATCTCAATGGAACTTTTCATTTAGTTTAAAAACGATAAAAATAAAAGATATATATTGTGAGATGATAGCCTTTAGTTACTCTCTTTAATATAAATTTTACCATAATCATTTTCTAAGATTAATATAATTAAAATAGATTTAAAAGTTTGTCATAGTATATTTAAAAATATGAGAACTAACAATACTACTGAGCAGCTATATAGTCCTTAATATAAACTAATTCTATATCTTTACTTATTGTTTGCTTAAGAGCTTCTTTAATGTATCTTATAGTCTTAAATCAATATAATGAAATAGCATACTCTTAATGTTCTTAACTGCTATTTTTACATTTTTATATATTCTAGATTTATTAGATCTTAAGAATAAATTTGTTAATAAGCCAAGATTAGGAATAAGAAGAAAGATAGAAAATTTATAAGATCTCAATATATATTTGAGAAAGATAATTATTAAAGTATTAATCTGCTTAATGTCTTTATTCATTTATAAAGGAAAGTAATTGCTTTAGCTTTAGAATCTCTTAATTAGCTTTTAATTATTGCTCACAATATAATTAAGCTGTATGTTAAGAGAGTGTTTTAAAGCAATTGGAAAGAAGTTAATTTAGTAATAAGTAAATTTGGTATAATTATTTATTATGAAATATATCTTTCTTCTCTTAGTTAGTTTCTCATCCAATATCAACTAATATCTATCTTTTTCATTTATAAAGTGTAATAAAAGCTCTAAATTGTTTATAAATGCATAGCTGAATAAATTTAAAATAATAATCTATTATTTACCTAAACTAGGTCAGATGCTAACTAAATTTTATTCTAAGAATACCTAATAAAGATAATATAAATCTATTAAATTTGCATGCTAACTTTTTTCTACATTCTCTTAGCTTTTATTTCAACTAAATTATCTAACTCATTAACTTTCTTTAATTTTTGATGATTTGGCACTTATTTTTTACAAAATGCAGTTATAATTATACTATTGCACTATTTACTTCTAAGTGATAAAACTAAAATTTGTAAGTTAAGATTTATTTAAATTAGAAGTTTATAAAGAAATATATCAGATCCAAATATAAAATTTTAACTAATTAAATTTTCTCTTCTTACATTATTTTTCGTAAAATGGGTTAAAGCTACTCAAAATATTTTTTAATGCTTCTTTTTTAGTTAAAATTAAACTTCTTTTTAAAAAGTTCTTAATAATGAGAACATTTTAAACAGGCATTAAAAATATAACAAAAATGCATTTAAACTATCTAGACATAAGATTCAACATTATTATCTTGGAAAGGATAGTGAATTATAATAAACTTATTAATTGTAAAATGAATACTTTTAATTAAATCTTTCTTTATTTTCATAGCTACGCTAAGATTAAAGCGAATTTACCATAACTAGTCATTATCTTATATGATTATTTTATAAGGATAATAAATTTATTCTAACTAAATATTAAATCTTTCTTTTAATCTTTTTTAAGAATATGTCTGATATCTATTTGTAAAGAGTTAAGAAGTAGACTGAATTAATTAAGTGATTAAGAGAAGATAGCATATAGAAGGTAAAGAAGCTAGAGAAGAGAATAAAAGATTAAATTTTAAATTAATTTAATTTATTTTTCTCATTAAGCTTTTTACTATTCTTTCTTCTATTCGTCTGAACTACTCCATTATTTCTGCAATACGTCGTAAAGCCAAAACTAAAGGTACATAGCAGGTACCAATTTTAAAATATGAGCAGTGCATCCTTTATAAAATCCAGAAAAACCTTCTTGCTTCATTATTTTTTTTATACAGTCTAGAGAGCCTTTGTATTCATGCCTGTATCCAGCACTATTATTAATCATCATTCTTCTTCTAATTGTGTCAAATGGATAAACAGCTAGAGAGGTTAAAGTGCATGCCAAACCAGTTCCTTGCATATATTTAAGTGAATCACCATTATCTTATTGCTTTAAATATCTATGCAATACTAATCCGACTGCATAATAAGGAACCATTGATATCCAGGAGATTACAAATCCTTTCCATAAACTTTTAGGTCCTTCATTAGTAGAAATTGAAGATAAGCAGTTCGAAGTTCCAATATAAAGTCCAAACTTTTCTTTCGTTACAACTAAATCACTAGCTAAGCGAGTTCTAGCGTTTTCAAGTGGATAACTGAAAAACATTAAAAGAGAGCTGATTGAAAAAGAGCATAAAAAGTTTCTAACAAGCCATTCATGTAAAGTGTATTTTTCAATATCTGGAGTAAGAAACTTATTAGCACAATAGTCGTAAAACAAATATCTAGTTAAAGAAGTAGGAAACATTTTGATGATATCAGCTACATTACTTCTCCATAGTTACTTTACCCCTTAGTTCTTTACTATAAAATTGAAGCCATTCAAAATTCCACTTATTTGGTTAGAAGAAGTATTTATGAACTACGTCTGCTGAATTATTTTTATCCTTTCTAATGGACAAAGAGAAGTTTTAACTAAAACTGAAACTCCTGCTACATGTAAAGACTATTATAAAAATAGTTCTACACCTTGGCTAGAAGTTTAGGTGCTTGACTCGCCCATTTTAAATAATTTTATTTATCTAATTTAATGATAAATCACTAGTACTTTATAAGAGCCTTCATTTATATTAGTTTTGCCACTATTTAAGAAATAGGCTTTAAAATATCTCACTTTGCTTTTAGTTATAAAAATGATACAAATAGACTTACTAGTTTAGCTTTTAAATTGAAGAAATTGCTATACTTAATACTTTAGGAAGCTAAGCATTAATAAATACTCTAAACTTGTATTTTTATAATTTTAATTATTTAAATTACTAAGATGAAAACATAGAAGTATTTACATTTTTGCTATAAAAAGAAATTCCTTTAAATATAAAAGTTAGATAAGTTATTGACCAGCTATAAGAATAAGGATAATTATATTATTAAATTTCTTAGTTAAAAATAACTTCTATATAATCTTTATGCTACCAACTAGAATATCAAATCAACTTATTTAATTTTGATAGATTGAGTTTATTTAATGGTTTAGCTTTTTTATTTTAAATAATCTTTATCGTTTTAAACTAATAATCATTTTATTTTAACCAGTTCATTGATGTTACCATCTACTACATTAATGACATAGTTGAATTCTTTGAAGAGGTCAAATTCCTTTGAAAAGTACATAACGGTTGTATTGCTCAATTCTTGCTGCATTAGTTCGCAAAGAATTTCCTATCCTTATTAAGAATTAATATGATCCACTAAAATTATTCTTTAATGCTATAAAATTGTTTTTGCTAAGCAAAGCTGCTATAAGTTTTCAATTGACAGTTAATTTACTTCTTTAAACATTTCTAAATCTTGCAGTTTAACGCTTTTCAGAGCGTTTTAGATTTGCTATTCTGAGAAATTATTATTTTAATCTAAAAATTCTTTTATTGATAATTAGTCTGGAAAATAGAATTTAGTAGGAACAATTCCTATTCCTGCTTGTAAGTTCTACTTGCTTATTGTATACAAATCTGTTCCATTAATTTTTAATTCACCATCATAATCTTAGTATTTTCAAAGTGAAAGCAATAGGTTATTTAAAACTTCATTTTTTTAAGTAAGAAACAAAATTTTCTATCCTTGCTCTGCTTTAAGGCTTCAATTTTAAATAGAAAAGCTGTTTCCATTCTTAACAGAGAAATTTTGAAATTCTAAGCTTCCTTGTATTAGCAACTGTTATTCCACTAATTATTATTCTATCTAACTTTCTTTGAAATTGGAGAAGTAACTAATAGTGGAATAATAAAGTGGAAATTGTTGTAGATTAACTAGCAGTCATTGGAAATGCCTGTAAAAGACTATAAGAAATATCATTATTATTTCTTAATTTTTAGTTACTCAGAAGCATGAAATAGCGAATAGGAGAATGAGGATCTAGCAGTAAGTATTGAACCAAACATTCAAAGCTTATTAAAGGAATTATAGAGATTTTAGATCGTTGAGACTTTATAAGAGCTTGCTTTTGAATATCTTCTTAGCTTTATGAACTCTTATGCTTTATAGACCTTCACTTGCACTCGCTATTTCTTTAAATAAATTTCTGTTATCGGCTATAATGAGATTCTCTAATTATATTTAGAGTTTAAGATATCTACTGAAAAGCAAATATACCAGAATGAAAAACCCTGGAAATATTAATAAACACCAAGAGGCATAAAATAAACAGACCAAAGTTGATGAAACTATAAATAGAAGGTTGATACTAGCACTAGCAAACGAAACTATTCACTAATAGTCTAAAACTTTTTATCCCTTCTAAAATCTTCTAAGCACTTTGGCTTGGTAATTTGTATCTGTTATTATTTGAGGGTTTGAAGAACCGTATACTTAATTAATAAAATGTGAGAACATCTAGTTACTTCTCTTTAATCCAGTGAAATATATCCAAATTAACCTTAGCGAAAGGAATAAAAGATTTAGTAAAATTAGAATCCACAAATTATTTATAAATAATTATTTTCCTTAATTGCTTTGGCCAATATCTAGCTTTAGTATGTATATCTAACTTCAAAATACAAAAGTTATTCATCCCAATGAAAGGCATATTCCTATAATCATGTTCCATGAGCCCATGTAATTCTTAAAGGTTTTTAGAATACTACTTCATTTAATCTCTTAGTCTTGCTTATGTATTTGCTTACTAGCGGGTTATTATGCTAATTGAGATAATTAAAGGTTGGTATCACTTGCAAAGCAAAATTATAATTTTGCTTATTCGAAAGTATCTTCCCTTTCAATTTGAAGGTTATCAAATACTATAATTCTATGAGCTTTTTGAAGTAAATGGCTATTTTGAGTAATTACAATTCTAGTTCGGTCTGTGAAAAGCCATAGAAGACAGTTAATAATCTCCTATTGGCTTTTCTAATCGCATTGATCTAAAATTTCATCAATTAGAATAACATTAGCATTTTAGAATAGTGATCTTGCTATTATTACCAGAGCTTTTAAATCACTTGAAGAATTTTTATTTATTAAAGTCTGATCTCCCAAAGCAGACAGCGAAGGTAAAGATGATAAGATCATGTTATACCAGGACTATTCATAATGAGCATTAAGAAGGGTAATGTTTTACTAAATAGTTGCTTCTATGATATATTATTCTGACATACTTGCTAAACTTATACTTTCTTAAGCATAAAAATAAGAATTCATATTTTCTCCTTTAAAACTCAATTCATCACAAATTGCTTCTAAAAGTCGTGACTTCGAATTTTACCCCACAAATACGATTAATTCTCCTACTTTAACTTGAAGAGAAATATCATACAGGCATATATTTTATTAGTGTCTAAAGCTTGCTCTGTGAAGAAATACAGAGAAGTAATGATTGTCAGGCTTATCTCTCTACTTAATTATTTCGTCTAATAAAATAAATTCATTTATATGATTCAAACTTCTTCTTACCTAATAAAAAGCAAGGAAACTACTTGGAAATTACTTTAAAGTGTCTTTGATCAGAATCACACAGCATAGGATTCCTCATACTTAGTTAAATTTAAGTTTCCAGTTAAATTCTATTACAAGAGCTACTATTAATCCAGGAAGAATTCAAATCAAGCACACTTAAACTAAGGTAGCAGCCAAGCATATTTTAAGGAATTTTTCTAATTTCTTCCTATCTTATAATATATTCCTCTAAAATAGATGCTCTAGCTTAAATACCTTCAGAAAGAATATATTATCCAAACTCTTTTGGAAATATAAACATAAACGGTTTAAATGTATGAGCACTTATCTGTTGCCATAATTTCAGACTAGTTGCAACAGAGAGGAAATAATAAAGGTTATTAGGAAGAATAAGAACCAAGAAGTGTTTCCAATACTGAAGAAAATAATGAAAGCACAAATTAGAACTTTCACAGGAATTATAAATAAAGACAAGGCAAGTCAGGTATTGTTGTAAATATTTTCTATAGAGTTCTAGAGCTGCTTTACATTATCCTTTTCAATCACATTTCTTGGTAATTTTAGTAGCTTACTAAAAACTAAGACTCAAAGTCAGCTTGTTCATTTCATTACTATTTTGGAGAATTTCCATTAGCAGTAATTAGCTATAATGATGTTAAGGAAATAACAAATGGTGTATAAACTTATAAATAACTCAATGCTAATATCTCAAATTAATAGAACTGCAGGAAAAAACTCAAGGAAACACGATAAAAGACTGAGGGTTATTATAAGAGTTAATGATGCCCAATCTTTATATAGCAAAGTTTTCTAAACTCCTAAATTAGTAAAAGTCGCATACTCTTAGTAAGCTATTTTATAACCCTTCATATTTTAAGCTTATAAATCTTAAGGTAACTATATATTTCTGAAGTGCTGGATATTCTAATTTCTTATTAGCTAAAAAACCCATCAAAAGAACATCCTGCTTGGTATAGAAGGTTTAAAATAAATTCGTTCATAATCACGAATTTAATTTCGAAGAAGAGGATCTATAGTGTTTTCAAGTTCAATCTACATAATATAAATATTATTTTCAAATAAATTTTAATAATACAATACTCATTTCTTAAATATGACTTTCTACATTAAAATACTCAAGTGATTCCTATTTTTAATAAACATTTTATAAATAAAATTTAGCAAAAGTAAAACGTTTAATTTACTGCCTAGAACGTTTTAAGATAATTAATAGAATAATCGTTCTATCATATCTTATAATAGAAATAAGTGTATAGATATTTAATTATTTAAATCATATAAGCGATTTCAATTAAGTTTAATATAAATATTGTTAAACTACTAAATTACTATAAAAGTCTATTTTTTCTCATCTGAAAATCGTTGATTAAAGATTGTCCTGGAACTTCGTTGTAAGCAACTTGGTTAGTTGTTTTGAACATCAGAGGATTAAAATGTGTTTACTTATGTGTTTAATTTCCTTTTTATTAAGGAGTTTCAAATGAAATTTTCTGAAAAAATTCTCTTTAAGTAGTGGATCTTCCTGTGAAAGGCATATCATTTTTTAATGCAGTCTACTGAACATTATTTTCTGATTTTTTATTATTAAGTAATACATGATTCTTATACTACTCATTATATGTTGATTATATTGTTTAAGGAACATATTATAGAGGAATTTGAGGAATTCCTAAGGCTTCCTACTTACAATAACCCCAATTTTTAAATTCTTTTTAATAAGAACTACTTGCTAAAAATTTTTCTCTCATTTTCTAATTTTAGCTATTTAAAGTATGGGTTGGTGTTATTTACCCTGGATTCGTAAAATACATTTAGTTTGTCGTTTTGTAATCAATAGGCAGTTCAACTCTAAAATTTCACTCGTTTTGCGCTTTAAGAGATGGATAAAGTTATTTCAGTAAATCATTATTTGAAGTCTTTTAATATTAAGTTTAGAAAATTTTGTTTGAATACAAGCTTTTTGCTACAGAAGGACATATATGCTAACCACATGAACAATAATCACAATAGCACCTACCTGTTAAATGATATATCTCAGGAAGAACTAACTATTAAAGTATGCATTCTGGTTTTTCATCATTTTAAATATTTTTATCTTAATTCTCTTATTCATCTGAGATGTTACTTTTATTTTCTACTTTTTTATCATCTTTCTCATTTTGTTCATTTTTATCATCTTGTTCTTTTTTATCATTTTTTACATTTATAGCATTTTAATCTTTTTTAATTTTATTGTTTTCCTCCTGTGTCATGTGTTTTTTCTAAATTTTTGCAACTTTTTTTTCTAAATTAGTTTGTGGTTATTGATTTTAAATATTTTTATCTTCTCTAATATGAGTGTCTAACAGATTACGGTCAATGTTCTGCTCACTTTTTATAGAAATATGCGAATGGGATTTTCTCTATCTTTATCTTGTTGAAACTTCAGATCTTGCTGTAGAAACTCTACATTCTTGAAAAATTTAAGGAATATAAAAATCTTCTTTAGTTTAAGCTATTTTTTTATTAACTTTTACCTTTGTTGGCCATTAGTTTTAAGGAGACTAAACTTGGTAAAAAATTTTTTTAATTCTCCTTAAATTTTCGTTTTATGATTGGTTAGTTTTGCTTAAATTGATGTGACTTGATCTATGAGATTCTCGTGAGAATCTTTAGTTAACAGTTTAAGGTCTAGAATTTTAGTTTTTCATTTTTAAATTATAAAACCTACTGATTTATAAAATTTATATACATATATAATCTTTAGTTCACTGATTTAACGTTTCAGAAATGTGAATGAAGTTTACTTCTTTTTTTTCTTCGAATGCACAAGCTTCTGTGTTCTATGACGCCACTGAATTTTTCGTATTGCTTACATCATCTTAGTCTATTCTATCACTGAGTTAAAATAGATTATAATCTATTACAATACTCAATAATGAGTCTCAATTTAATAGCTCGCAATCATCTTTTCTCTCATTAAATGCTTGATTGATAAGCTTTTTGGAAAAATTAGGAAAATTTTGCATGATTAATTGGAATTTCTTAAAGTTGATATCATTTGAATACTCTATCATTTCTTTCAAGTATTAATCACATTTGTTTTTTAGGAATAAAAAGCCTTATAAAAATAATGCTAACGTCTTTTCTCTATCAATTCTATATCCTTAACTTTTGTTCGATTAATCTGCTATCTTTTCTATCTGAATAAGTATCTTACTTATTTCAGTAAAGCATCAAACCTTGCTTTACTCAACTTGCAGTCAAAATATATTCTTGCACAATGAATTGCTTTAACTGTTGCTATTCAATAAATTTCGTCAAATTCGTCTTACTTTATTTCTATTCCAACATTTGATGTCATCATATTTTCAAGCATTTAAAGGTAGAACATTAAATCCTCATTTGTATATCAATTATCTTTAGTCATTCTTAAAAACTTTAAAAATGTTTCTACTCTCTCTGACTATTTTCGATGAATTAAGCATGAAATTATCGCTTCTTTAAACTTTCTCTCAGCAGCACTCTTAAGTCCATATTTATTCTATGTAAAACCTTACAAGTAATTCATCATAGAGAAATTCAGTTAAGTCTTTTCTTCGTAAGATACTGGCCTCCTTGCTTTAATACAATTTTTCTTGATAGACATTACTAATTATTTTTATAAGACTCTTCAATCCCAATTTTACCTAAATCTTTTTACTTTTTTCTATATAAAATATTACCTTCAGTTTATAAATTGTTTATTAGTTTAAATGCTGCATGGCTGTTTTTTATAATTTGTTAAGATTGCAAATAGTCTTATTAAGCTTTTATGAAGTTTTAAAGCATTAAATTATGATCACTTTTCTATTCTGACTCTATTTCTTAAGTACTTTACTCAGCAATGAGTCCTTGAGTTAATGGTGAAACTCTAATACTTTTTCTTGGTTTTTTTAAAGATTATTCTTTAATTTTATTACTGAGAATCGGACTGTCTCTGAAAGATATTTGCATTTGCTAATTTGCTTATTGAGGTAAAGTTAAAATTTAAGATTCTTCCTTTTTGAAATCTCAGTTTTCAGCACTATCTTCAAGTTAATTTCATTTTGAAAAATCAAACTCAAAATCTTCCATTGAACTCTATGTTCTTAATTTTTTAATCTACTTTTTAAAATGCTATGTAGTAAAATATTTTCAGCTTAAGTCTGTCTAAGTTGACATTTCTCCCATTTGTACTATATTTGGATTTCTTTCTTTAAATGTACAAATTTAGTCTAGAAGTGATCGCATTTAATTTCCTTAGACTCTAAAGTCTTAATCTTCTTGTATTTTTTAAAGATCATTATGTATGGCAACTTTTTTGATAACTTTTCTTAGAGAATCCAACGCCATCGTTACTTAAACTGAATATAATTCAGAAAATTTTTCTTCATCTTCTGAAGATTCTGGGTCGTCATATTTTTTACCTCGTTATGTTTTAATAACCTTATGTAAATCATTAAACTTATTCTTTAACTCAGCAAAAAGACTGTTTTAAAAATCTTCTATACTTAAATCTAATTCTTCAACCTCCACTCCTTATTCCTTTAATCTTTTTTGTCTTTCTGTTTCTTTGTTAAATTTTTGGATTTTTTAAAGTTGCTTTTTGGTTAATACTTCTATTGACATTAGCTCCTTTTAAATTTATTTTATAGTAATGGCAGAAAAATCTCCTTACATTTTAGGAGGAGAAGTAACTTCTTCAATCTGATCTATTTTTTCATTTTCATCTTCAATGTAACTAGAATCTTCTTAAATTTCCACATTTTATGGCTAATTCTGTTAAAGTGGCATATCTTAATTTTTCTATTTTATGATTGTAGTTTTCCTTTTAGACCTTTATAATTCTACAGTCTATGTAAACTTATCGAATTTCATTTTACTCTAAAATTTAGATTTCAAATCAGTGTTTTATCTTAACAAAGGACTTTTCTTTTCTTATATTTATTTCTAGTAATTTGTGCTTTCTTGAATTGATTTCTACCTCTGCAACCTTTGTTGCATTTATTTAACTGCTTCTTTCAAACTTCCTATCATAAATAACTTTATTTTTTCTTTTTGATTATTAATTTCTTCAGTTTATACTTCAACGTCATTAAATTTCTAAGCTTCAGATATAGAAATCTGTTTTTATATGATATCTAAATAAGAATCATTTCCTATCATAAATGCATCCTTCAGTAACTTATCTAAAGTTATTTCTTCTTCCTTCATTTATTAGTTTCCGTTGATGTAATGGTTTTTAAAGGCTATAAATTATTTATTTTACTTAATTAGATACTCGCTTATCTTTGACAGTTCATTATTTCTTTTATTAAGTATTGAAATTTTGGTTTCTAAGGTTTAATTATCAGCTTTAAGCTAATCAACTATGTCTAAAGCTTATTTAATCTGTTCCTTTAGTTGTTAAATTTCACTTAGCTGATTTTTTATGATCTGATCTTTAGAATTAAATTCTTTAACAGAGGAACTTTGTTGTTGGTTTTGAATATCCTGAATGTCTTCTTAAAGATTTATTAACTTTTTTTAATAAAATGATTCAACTTAACGAAACATCTCAAAGTAAGATTAAAGTATTTGCTCTAATATAATTCCTCTCTATGTACATTGTACTTTCACTTATCTAACAATTTCATTAAATGCAAGATGTAAAATAGACTGTAAAGCCTGGAATCTTTTTTCTCTTTATGATTTTGTGTTCACATATTTGTTAAGCATTTTTTCCATCCAATCATGAACAATTTCTACATCCTTCCTGCCAGTTGGTGGACCTAAATCTTAGTTATTTAATTTCTTAGGCAGCTAGAAAATTTGATTGATATCAATACTTTAAGCTCCTTTCCTTTTTATTAGAAATGGATTTTATCCATTTTACAAAATTTCCTTTATCTTATCAAATTGAAACACTTCAGCTGTCATAGGAGTAATTGGAGTACTTAAATTGCCAGTTTCAAAGTTGGACTCTGTTAGAAAAATTTCCTTTTCTCTTAAGGAATCCAATAAATATGAAATATCACTAGATTTTCCATTAAAGGAGTTTATTCTCTTATGCTTACTAACAAATTAATTTATAGTCTGAGCATAAATCCTTTCAGTTTAAAATTAAATTCTTTAAGAAAATTAAGAAGGCTCCTCAGTTGCACATCTCATATGTAAAGTTTTGATTTCAGGTAAATTAAGCATTTTATATTCTATCAAATAACTAATTCTAAAAATAATTAAATAAGTTCATTCATTTTAAATTAGCACACTTTTCTTTAAAAGCATCCCATATATAATAATTTTCACTTCCATTATATATCATTTTTCTCCTTAGTTATCGGTATTACACATCTGCACTTAATGCTTTGTGCTAATATCTTAATTTTAGAAAGCTAACCTTCTTGATTAAGATTTGATTTTGCAAATTATATTGCTTTAATAAGAATTCAACAGATAGTTTAAGTTCTTGATGGATTAATTGTTGATAATAAGATGGATTAATTAATAATATAAGGCATATTTATCTTTTTATATCTATTCCATATCTTATATTGTCTTGCTTTTAATAATATCTTCTATTTTGCTCTATTTGAGTCTGCTAATCTGATCAAATATATGAGAAATTGTCAACTTTTAGATTATAAATTAGATTGATTTTAACTTAATAGTAGCATTATAAATATAAGCATTAATAGCTTTTAATAAAGTACTTAATAATATTTAAGCATAGAGCTTCTTAAACTATTTAATCTAAATAAGGGAGTAATGCTATTGTAAAGTTATCCTTAAGGGTAGCTAGACTTAGCATTATATTATCTATGCTTTACTATCATTCTATGCATGAATAACTAAATTGTTTATATTCAAATCTTTTCTCATAGAGTCTTTCATTCCACTTAGTTTTATTACATTCTATTTAAAATAGTAAAATATATATAGCAAAGTTGATTAATAATGATAATTAAAACTTGGTTGAAAAAGCAAATTTTCAATCTATATTAATAGTATAATTTTCATATTACCTAAGATAAAAGAACTTCTAAGTAGCTTAATTAAAACAATAACTTGCTAAGAAGGATTTTAAAATAAGCTAAATTCTATATGGAAATAGTATTCCTTTAAATCTTATATTTATAATATATACTTGCTGCTAAATTTAGATTAGTAAATACAAGCTTCTAATCTATTTATAATATCAAAAGTAAATTAAAATTTTCCTTTTATTTCTCTATATATGCAATCGATAGAATCAAAAAAGTATAATTAAAGCTATCAAATATACAGCTTATTTAAATTCTATCATTATATAAGATAAAAATTATTATCATAAATAATTTTGTTATAAAGCATCTTACCTAACATATATTAAACTGCTTAGTTCTAATCTAAATTAAAATTAACTTTTTTAAATCTTGCTATTTTGAACAAAGCAAAATAAATTAAAAAAACAATAAGAGAATTTCAGTAGAATAGTGAATATATTAATTACACTATATTTATAAATAAATCTTAATACTTGCATTAATTTTATAGGATATTTTGATTTTTTTACTTAGCTTATATATATGTTTATTACTATGCATGCATTAATAATTAAATTAAATTGATGCTATTTAATTAAAGCTATATAAATACAAATTTTTAGGTTTCTTTTTAACTTTCATCATATTCCTTATTTTATTAGGATACCCTTATAGATCTTAAAATAATTATAATTTTTAGATTAAGATTTCTTGTAGAGTTTCTTGAAATGTCTTTACTTTTAATTCTTCTTTAACTGACTTAAATATTTTCATTAAGCTTCTTCTTTAAATTTATTTGATTTCCATCAAGTATTCAAACATTACATCCAAATATTTAACTTATATTTAAATTGTCTATTATTTAAGGAAAATGTTTAAATTATCTGATTTAATTATTTATACAAAAAACTAAGACTTTTATTTATTATTTTTTTGGTACAATGTTTGTTTTAATTAGTGACTTACTCGCCTTACCTATTTATTCTTCTTTCTTTTTGGTTATTCAATATTATGATTTATTGATTTATTTTAAAACTCAGTTCTTTAGCCTAGCTATTAGTATTTATTAGAATTTATTAGTAAAATCTGTTTTAATAATTCAAATCCTCATTAAATCAGGCTTTATTATCTTATTGATTCATCATTTATGTTCAAACAATTCTTTACTCATTTTGAGGTTTTTCTCTTTAATATTTTTAGCTATATTAGCAAAATTTACCTTTATAATTGTTAATTAATCAATATGAATTTTCCTAAACTTTGATTATCTTAGATAAGTAATTGACTAAGTTATTTTCTTATAAATTATGAGACTCTTCATTCTTTTTCTCTTCAAAGTAGCCATCTTTTTGAATTATCTGATTCTTTTGACTTTTAATTTTTCTAATATCCAAAATAAATTAAGATTTATTACTTTTAAAAAGACTTTAGAATTTAAAGACAGTTGACAGATTAAAAATATGTCTCAAATTTTTTAGTTTTTTAAGAAATAGTCACAATAATAAACTTTGATAGTCTTTTTAAGAAATGTCTTGCATATAGAAAATATTATCAAAGGCAAATATATTTTCTACTTGTTTAGATCATTTAAAGAAGCTTTTAACGTTTTAAATCATTAATGGCAGTTTAAAGTCCTGTATTAGAAGATCAGCTTTAAGATTCTTATTTAACATAAAGAGTTTAAAAAATTTTGAAGTAATACTGACTAAATATAGTTAGATCATAAAACTCTTAATTTAAAAATAGAATTTCCTTGCTTTAGACTTAACTCCATTAATTTGTAGTTTAATACTTTCTCAATTCTATAATAGTTATTATTTCCATCCTGCTTCTCTTTTTTGTTAAGCATCTCAATATCTTAGTATGATCTTATATAAATGTATCTTAGCTCATGAAATCCTATTTTAGAGATATTTCTTAGTGAATAATCAAAGAGGTTTAAGCATTACTATAGATGATCTTTTGATTTTGAGCTTTAGCAGACTAAAGTGTATTAAACGCTTACCTAATGAATAACTTACTGAGTATTTTACAAGCTACTATACTTAAGAGAGTATTAGAGTTAAATAATCACTTAACTTCTTACGAAGATAATTTGAATCCTTTATATAGGAATATATTTAGTTATTTTAGCAAGAAGGTTTCCGTAATTACTTTTAACCAACAGTTAGTAATGAAAAAAACCATAATTTAAGAATTTTAAATATTAGCAAAGCAAAATCCTGCTAACCATAATTCTTAAATTTTCGTAGAATACATTTTAAATAATTAAAAATGGGAATATTAGAAAGCAAAGAGTTGCAGAAGGAATAAGAGGTTATAACTAAGCAGTCATAAAATATACCTAAATTAGGACATAAAAGATAAGATTCTAGAAGCTTTTAAAAAAATTAAATTGAAAATACAGGGTAATTACCTAATTCTTAGACTTCCAGAAATTCTAAGAGAAATGTAAAGGGATAAAGATGGTTTACTTGTTTTACATCTTGTTGTGGTAGTAATATGGAACTAACATTAGATAGAAAAAATACTTATTTCATGAGTAGCTAAATTAAAAATGATGTTCAAAATGATTAAAATAACGAAATCTAACTTCCTAAGAATGAAACAAGCAATAAATAGTCAGAAATAAATGATGAGAAAAGCAGCCAAATATCTTAAGCTTGAGATAATAGCTAATCAGATTTTTACAATAGCTAATGTTTGAGCGAATTTGCTTTAGACGAATTGACAAGTGCTTCAATAGAAGGAAACTTAAAGCTAATAAAGAGTTATGTAAATACTTAAGATTTCGATATAAATATTAGCTTAAACGTTAAACCTGAAAAAACTACAATGCTTCATATTGCAAGTCATAGAGGATATATTTCTATGATTCAATTCTTGTTAGGATAAGGAGCTTAAATAAATGTAAGAGATGCAAATGATTGAACTCCATTAATGTTTGCAACAATAGGTAATCAATTAGATGTTATTTATCTCCTTCTTTAGAATGGAGCAGATCCAAGTTTAGTCAATAATTAAAAGATTGGAGCTGAATAGCTTGCAAGGATGTATAATAAATAGCATGTCGCTATTCTTCTGAGTAAGTATAAAAGAAATAACAAAAGTTCTTGAAAGACAGCTTTATTATATAGTAATAAATCATTATTTTATATATTTCAACCAAATTTAGAATTCATCAATTATATCTGCTAAGCATCCACTTTCTGTCAAATTCAACTTTTCTTACTATCTATTAATCTTCCTTTAAATCAACTAAATATAGAGTTTAAATATAAAAAAGAACATAAATATAGTAAAGCAAGCATTTTACTTTAGGATAATAAGTTTCGAACCATTTGCATTTATTAGAAATTAGTATCTAAATTACTTATTAAATCTTTAAATTTTACAACTATCAATATTTTTAATTTATCATTATTTATATTTTAAGACCTAAAGAAGTTAGCATTAAAGCAAAGAAATTATATCACATTAAGATTCTAAATATGATATAGTATATTATCTTAATTAAAGATTTTATATAAAGAATCAGAATAAAGCTTAGTAGCTCTTTAAATAAATAATATGAAATATATAACCATTTATTTTAATTAGGGACTATTTAACTAAATTAATAATTCTTAATTCATTTAAGCTTATGACTCTATTAACTGGCTAAGCAGGTCTAGCATGCTAATAGTAAATATAATTAATTATTTTATACTTATGTATCAGTCTGTATTTCAAATCAATCTTTTAATAAAAGTATCATTGATAGAATTATTATCTGTACTACTTCAAACAAGAGGCTAATTTTTATTTATCCATTTATTTAATTCAATTCTCAGCTTTATAAGCTGACAATTAAAAAAGTTATACATCCTTCATCTCCATTAAAATAGGCAGTAGAGAAATTAATAATGATTTTCTACATCACCTTAAATTACATATATAGTGAGAATATTCTAAATGAAGCCTAAGGATTAAATAAATAATTGTACTAAGAAACTATACATTTTTAAAAGGTTAATTAAAGGAATAAATATATAGCTAACATATTATTTATATATATTATACTAACCTTTTAGCCTTTTAGATGCATTACAACTCTAAAGCTTTTACTTCTTTAAGCATTGTGTAATCTAAAACCCTATTAAGTTTATTAAACTATGTTCAAAATTTAAAGAGATAACGTAAATTTAAATAATAATAGCTCATAAAATATACTAACTAATTAAAATTTATAAGATAAAATAGAAATTTAAATGAGATATATTTATATATTTTATATCGCTATTATTTATAATAAAAAGGCTAAATTCAAATTCTCATTACATTTATTTGCAACCATGAAGGAATGGCTGCTTTCTCCTGGATGGTACAATTTCTACCATTATCTGATTTATGGTTTAAAAAATTTCCTCTTTTAAATTTAGCCCTACTTGTTACAGAACATTTATTGAAGTATTGAGCCTACTTTCTTGTTCCTAGCTATTATTATTATTTTTTTTAATTTTAATTAACTAAATTTTTTATCAGTTCTCTTTTATCTTTATTTAAATATTTGGCCTTAATTATAAAATATTTTTCACTCATAAAGTGTAGAATTTCTTCTTTATCTATAAATTCTATTTCTTTCTGGAAGGAACCTGAGAAGGCACAATAGATGGAATTTCCTCTATTTCCATTGGCACAGCAGAAAATAGATTTGTCTGTTAAAGTATCACTAGTTTGATATTTTAGTTTCTATAAATTACTGATGATTCAGATCTTAAATTTAATTTCAGAAGCCAGTCAATTCCATATCAATATGCAAAAGTGGATGCTATATTCTCAGTAAGATCCTGAGCAAATACTGATGGTGTGAACTTTTTGCTTATGCTCATTTAACACAATTGTAAATGAGGTAGAGTCCGAAAGAGGCTCAGGTTTTACTATTTCACTTATAAAATTAACTTCTTGAGTTTTCTTTACTTCACAGGGAATCTCTTCCTCTATTGGATTAATTACAATATTCTAAGAGTACTTTCCTATTGCTAATTTGTATATGGCTACATTTATTCTAAATTTCTTTTATCCCCACCTTTTATTTTCTTCCTCTATAGACAAAAGCAAAGAGTCCTTTCTTCAAACTTGACTTATTTTAATGATACTTTGATATTTAAAATTATATAGAACTAACTAATTTAGCATAAGCAATCTCTTACAGTCTAATATAAAGAAAATCTAAGTTAAATAATTAAAATGCATTACTTACTTTTACTTATTACAATTAGAGACTTCATTCATTAAATATTCATTCATAATCAATACCTAAGTTAAAATTTTTAATTATTGGGAAATCTAGTTTAGCTATTATTTTTCATTCTTAATGATATTTTTAAAGTTCATAGCAAAATTAAGATATTTACATTTATTCTGTATCTATCTAACTTCAAATTAAATCTGTATTTTAGTTAAGAAAGAAAAGATAGAGCATAAAGGCAATTTAGCGAGATTTAGCCATTATAAGTTAGAAAAGATAATAGTTAGATTCAAAATTTTAATAGTCTCTTAGTTAGGAAATGAAAAATCTAAATTTTTCTAGCTTAATTTAAAAATAGTATTATTTTAATAGCTTAGATTTTCTTATTACACTTTTAAGCAATTATTTCACACTAATCAAGAATTATAGGCTTTTGAATAAAGTATCATTAAAAAATATTCTTTTATCACAAAATAAAAGCAGTCATACTATAACTAAAATACAAATAATGATTTTTTAACGCAAGCTAATAGATAAAAATGAATGTAGTATATATTGGTTAAAGTAAAGATGAAATAAAAAGAGAGATTTAATAGTTACAAATAAGTTTTATTTTACTATATACTAATTATAAACATTTACTATCATTTTGAAGAAATTACTCTTCATTAGATTTAACTGGCTTAGTCCATTTTTATAATTTTATAAGATTATTAAACCTTAAACAATAGCTAAACTCCTTAGCGTAATAAACATGTAAAACTTATCTTTTGAGGAGCTTAATGATTATATAGCTTAGCCTATAGGAATTCGCTCAATACCTCAAGTATTTTAATAGAACTTGATTTATAGTATTAAGCTAGAATCATCTAATGATGAATAGAATATTAGTTAGTAAAGCACTGAAAATACTATTTTGACTGCTTCTCCTCAGAATGTATCACCATTTAAGCATACAATTGATGTTGACCCATAATAATGCGAGCAATATACTGAAACAATCTTTAAATATTTGCTAGAAATTGAAAGACTTAATTAGCCCAATCCTTATTATATGAAATATCAATTGGAACTGTAAGAGCAAATGAGATTATTTCTAGTAGATTGAATTATAGAAATACACTAAAAATTTAAACTTTAAAGCGAAACTTTATACCTTACGATCAACATCTTAGATAGATATCTAAGTAATCAACAAATTACCAAAAGATAATTATAGCTTATAGGAATTACTACTCTTATGATTAGCTGTAAATACGAAGAAGTTTATCCACCAGAATTTAAAGATTTCTTACTTTTAACTAAAAACAGCTACAAGCAGCGTGAAATGATTTAATGCGAAAGTGACATTCTAAAAGCACTGAAATTTAAGATAACAGTACCTTATTCTTACACTTTCTTAGTAAAGTTTCAAAAGTTAACTAATATAGAATAGCTGAATTATCATTTGATGTAGTATTATTTAGAGCTAGCTTTAATTAATTATTGCATGCTCAAATTCTCCCCAAGTCTTATTGCTTCTAGCGCTTTCTATCTAGCTTAAACTCAGTTAAATGCTAAATAGGCCTGACCTTCAGTTCTTTAAAAATTAACTGATTATAGTGAAAATGATCTTAAAGTTTGCTCGGATGAAATTTAAGAACTTTCATGTCGAATAGACAAAAATTTATTTGTTAAGCGAAAATTTAGTTCATCGGTTTATAATAACGTAGCAAAGATAGAAGAAAAGTGATAATAGAAAAGAGAATAAAAAGAAGAAGTAGAAGAAGTAGAAGAAGTAGAAGAGCTCAGATATAAGTTAAAAAAATCCTATAACATGATATCAATGTCAGGAAATTATTTTTGATTAGGAGCAGAACAATGTAATATAAATACCTATATAATTAATATTTAAATTGATTTTAATCGCAAAGCAACATATTTAATTTATGAAGCAGTTTCTCTGTTTAAGTTTGAATTTCGTTAAAATTATTTATTTATTCAAGTTATTCTACTAAATTTTTGTTAAATTAACGAAAAATTAGAGATAAATAAAGAAAATTAGACTTTTAATCATTAATTTAAAAATAGCATTATTTGCCTTTTTAATTCTATTTCTAGCTATCACATATAAAGTTTCCAAATGACTTTTTCTTTGCATCAGGAACATGGTTGTAATATTCTTTAGTGAATTCTTTCTAATTATAAAATTAATTATAGCTCTAAAGATACCTCTAAGATTATATCAATTTTTCGTAATACTTGTTGTTTAATATTTAAGTATTGGATTAATTGAATGAATTTCGAATTTTATGACTTAACTCTTGAGCTACGATGTTATTTCTATCATACCAAAAACGGAATTCTTTTCCTACTTTAATGTTATTCTAGGGTGATTATATATTTTATGAAAGTTCCTAGTTTTTATCTTAATAGTTTTCCATGTTGAAATGAAGAAAATTCTAGTTTTATTCTTGAAACAAGGTAGAGTATTCTATATCATTATTTTTAGTTTAATTTTCCTGACTTTATATTTATTTATTATCACATTCAACTAACTTCTGTTCGGTTTATAGCTCTTATATTTCACTATCTTATTTCTAGAAATTAAAAAATTGGTTTATAAATTTTTCTTCACTCTGGGAGAGGTTTTAATCATCATTAGATTTTTCCGTTTATAACCGTAAATAATCCTGAATATTTAATTTATCTTATTTTTCTTCTTCATTTTTATTATAGTTTAGCTTTTCAATTTTTTAATGATAAAGCTACTTAGAACTTATTAATTCTTAATTTTACTATTGCTTAAGATTATTTTCCTCATTTTAAGTTTTTTCCTAACCTTGAGAAATATGGTCTGTTTCTTATCAATATAAATAACTTTCTAATGATGATAAATCCTATTGGTTTTCTATGCTTTGCTAATTTTTTGACTCGAGGAATATATCTTCTTCCTTAGATTTTTTGATGCAAACATGTAAAAAATTAAATGAGAAACATTTCTGAAATTTCTAATTTTATCCATTGGAATTACAAAGCAATTTATTTGAATAGTTTAAGTGATCTTTTCTCATTTAAGTTTCTTCACTGACTTATTAATTACTATAGGCAGAACTGGTCTTGTATCTCTTTTACTATTCTGAATGTATATAGCTAGAGTTATGTTTATAGACCTAATCCTAAATGCTATGAGAATTATAGTGGTATATCATTTTACTGTTTTAATTTCTCATCTGTTGGTTTTCTTTTCCCTACATGTTAAATATTGTGTGAAATGATTAAAATTAAAATAATAAGTTTAGCTCTCTAATATGTCTAATTAGAAGCTTCTTTAAATAAATTAAATATTTCTCTAACTGAATCTTTTACTCAATCTCTTTATTAGCCAATCAATTTTTACTTAAGCTGCATAACTAGAAATCCTTCAATTTTGTTGTGCCTATCCTTGAATAGGCTTATTGTTAAGTAATTATTGAAGATTAGGATGATAAAGAATATAACAATAATAGTTAAAAATAGTTAACTAATCTTATTTAATATAATTTAAGTATTTATCTCTATATTCCTATTTATATTGCTAATATGCAAAATATAAGTATGTACTTTGCTTTGTATCTGATAGATCTTACGCATTTAAACAAATATTTTCTTTCTTTAAAACTTGACAACTATTTTGATTTATAAAACACTAAAAGCAAAAAGGCCATTTTTGTTAGTTTATTAATTTAAATCCTTCATTATAGGTACTAGATTTCTTCATATACTCGTCCATTTTAAATACTTTTTATTCCATTAATTAACTTGCTGGCTATTATAATTGAATAGTTCAGACACTTTAGTGATATAAGATATCATAGTAATAATCTCTTTTATTAAATAGAGATATTAGAAGTATTTTGGTAGTAATGACTAGATATAGTTTATTAGGTAGATATAATAAATTATTAATATATTAAATACTTTTGCTTAACTATCTTAATCATTTATAACTATTCTTATTTACTTCTACCTTATCCATTTATATTAGCATCTCCTTAACTATTTAATTATAATTTCTCCTTCTAATTTGATAGACAATTAATTAAAATTAAAGCCCTTTTTAAACAAAGTTTTAGATTTATGGTAAATAACTAGAAAATTATATGATTAAGAATAAAATAAACAATGCTAAAGTTAATCAGTAAAATAGTATTCTTTTAATAAGCTAATTGATTGTTTGAGATTAATAGGATAATAGCCCATTAGCTTAAGCCTTATCCCTACTTCTATAATTATATGTATAAATTTTAGAATTATTGCTAAATAGATTTAGTTAGAATTAAAAATAAAAAGAGTGGTAAATGCATAGCACTATTAATTCAATAAGAAAGCTTATTATACCTTAATCTATTAATAATAATAACTTAATTAGATTGGAAAACTGAAACCCAAATACTTTTGCTAGCTCTTAGAGCAAATAAGCTAGTTGATTTCTAATTAATATTTATTAGATAAATGTAATTATAGTAAAGCATGAAGAATTCTAAGCTTATTTTAATTATAATTTATACAGTGCTTTTCTGCAAAGATAATTTAAGACTTAGTTCTTATTAAACTTATGCTTAAACAGTCAGAGTAGAATTATCCCTATAAATATGAATAGAAAGTTAATGCTTTGACATAAATAAGTAGACTATATTTAGTAATTGCATTAGGAAACATAATTTAGAGTAGTACTATAGCTATGCATTACTTTATACTAGTAACTATCCAGGACTTATTAATTAAACTAATAAAAGGCAATATTATAAAATTAATTATAAGAAGTAGAGGTAAAATGTTGAGTAAGGCTAGTCATGGTTCACAGTTATAATTATAATTATTAAACTAATAGAGAAAGTACTATACTATATAGATTTAATAAATAAATTTAACTAAGCATCATATATATCTAACTTTAAGGGCTAATCTGTTGCTATTTAAACTTAATTCAGTTAAACTATGTCAGAATCACCATAATGAATATGTACATACAATGAAACTAAAAATATAATAAAAAATAGCAAAGTGTATAACTATAAATTTAAAAGCAAAGATATTTGGGCTAATAAATTTAGAAGTATGATATATAAATAAATGAAATAGAATAGTAAAGCATTTGCATTTAAATTATTTATAATATAATACAAATAATCTATCTTTGTGAGCATTTAATTATAATTAAAAAGGTATCTTTATAATTCCATTGCTATATAATTTTATATCTTATATTAATGCCAGCTAATATCATAAGAAGAATCACTATTGTTTTAGCTTTATTAATTAAATAATAAGCTGATCTTTGAACAGAAAGAATTGAGATGCATAGTAGTGGGATAAATGAATATTTAATAGGGAGGTTTAAAATGTTTAAAAATATAAAAATGATAATATATTATTTATATTTATTTTGAATCTCAGAAGCTAAATTCTTTGAAACAACTTTGTTTCAGTCTGAAATAACCTAGCTTTTTTGATGTGGAGTAGCAGACAAATAGGTTCTTATAGCAGTGACAAACGAATTTTAATTGTATTCTAGTAATAATAAAGGAACTTCATGAACACAAACAAGATTTAGCAACTAAATTGATTTTTTTCAAAAAGTAAAGAAAAGTAAGCCGAGTAAGGACTCTTAAGATAGCTAAGACAAAAAGAGATTTTAAACAATCAAATCTCCAACTGATCTATCTACGTTTATTGTGATTTTAGATAAAGAATTATATTCCACTTAAGATTGCGGGTAGAACTTTGAGCAAATGAGGAATATAAAATCAATAAACGATTATAAATTTCATCCTAAAAACAAAAAATGAGGAATAGCTATGCATTAAACAAAAGAAGGATAGGAACTTTATTTTACAGAAAATTTAGGATAATCCTGAGAGTTTATACTTGATAAAGTGATTTAGTTTTCTTGAGGATATGACGGTTTAAAGACCACTTTATGAGATTCGATGCCGGAAACTAGAATATATGCTATTACTAATTAGTTAAATTTTGTTAGAAGCGATGATTTTTTCTCTACTTCTATTTAATTAGTAAAGTTAAGTAGAAGCTTTTTAATAAGTGACTACTACATTTTTTGTGCATAAGGCTTTAATGATGACTCTGAAGATGTCATTTTACAAGTTTCGAACTTCATGAATTTAGATAAATTTCGCCCAGCTTAGCTACCTGCAATGCGTATGCATTATAAAAGCTTTACCATCCTTGACACTAGTGAAGGATGTGTTTTCTTACATGTTAATCATATTAAAGATGCTGAATTTGGAAACATTTATGTAAGTGATTTTTCAGGAACTAGGTATTCGCTTTCTTTGCTAAATGCAATTAAAAATTATAATGGCTTATGCGATTTTTAGAAAATACAAGGACTCGATGGTATTTTTATAGCGAATGTATACGATTAATAAGCTGCCACTTAACTAGCAGAAAACCATTTCACAGTCTAAAACTAAGTAACTTCTCAGAAAAAATAAAGTGACTAAATGACATTAGAGTATCATAAAACTTTGATAACATACAATAAAGGTGGAATCTGACATTAGTTAGATAATGGAACAGTGCATTTACATAGCCTAACTAGTATATTTGCTAAAATTTTAACCTCTATTTGAGCACCAGGAATAATACTAGCACAAGGAAATAAAGGAAAATTTTTAAATAAACAGTCCACTAATTTAATGATAAGTATGGAAGCAGGATTAAAATGAAGAATTTTAAAATAGGGAAATTGGCTTTATGAGTTATCAGATCATGGAGAATTAATCTTAATAGCAAAGGCTTTTACTAAAACATCTGAATTAGAATTTAGCTATAACTATGGAAATACCTTTTAAAAAATAGATATTGGACAGTAAATTTATATCACTAATTTAATATCAGAATCATATGCAAACTCTTAAAGATTTATTGTAGTTGGCAAACTAATTAATGAGGATTCCCTCATTGAATAAGGAGTCATTGTTTCTTTCGATTTTTCTACTCTTCACTCTAGAATTTGTGAAGGTGGAAATTCTTTGCTAGATGAAGAAAATATTGACTTTGAAAAATGAAGTCCTGCTAATAGTTGAAATCCATCAAAATGCTTACTAGGGCATTAACATATTTTCATGCGAAGGAAAATAAACTCAAAATGCTATAACTCAGCTGATAGAGAGAGAAAAAGATTTATGAAGAACTGCATATGTGGCGAGGAAGATTATGAATGTGACATGGGTTACTTTAGAACTAGTGCAGGCCCATGTGAGCCAATTAACAATTTTGGTTCTAAATTTATAATACCACAAAAGCATGAAATCTAAGAAATGTGTAAAAAAAATATTTATTACAACATTTCAAGTGGCTACAGAAAAATTATAGGGGATACTTGTGAAAACGGAGTTTAGCACAGGGATATTTAACTTTTATGCCCATCAGTTTCAATATGGACTTAAAATGGAAGTGTCATCTTTATTGTTTTCTCAAGTTGTTTGATTTTACTAGTATTATTAATCTGCTTCACTCCTAAGCAACAAGATAAAAACTCTAAACTTAATAGGAGAAATCAAGATTTATAGTTTTCAAGTTTTGGAGAAGCAGTACAGAAGCTTAAATAATATTGGCAAGCATAAAAGTTAGTTTAATACGAAAGAGCTCAGCCAGAAGATTCTGATTCAGAAACAGAACAAAACAATTATCTACGAGAAATAATTGAAAACATAGAAGAAAACTATGATAACGAAGGATCATTATACAAAAAACCAGTGCAAATTAAACATTTAACTAATAATTTATGAACTTATCATCCTTAAATCCCTTTAATTATCTAATAATTAGAAAATTTTTCTTATATATAAATTATTATAATTTAGCCCTTAAAAAGCCATATAAGCAAAAAATCCATGAAATAGAATTTAAATGGAAGCAAATAAGTTGCTAGTAGATATTTTAATACTAGCTACTTGAAAGATTTTAGAGTAGACATTTTATATCATTTATGACTCTTTTAGTATCTTAATTATAATTATGCCCTTAAAGTTTTTTATTATTAGTCATTTTTATTATAAATGGAAAATTAGTAAAATAGGCCATAAAGCAAGGTAATGAAGTAGATTAAGAAAATGAATTAATCTAATTATTAAGTCTAGTAATAGATTTAAAATACAAATGACTATCAGTCTCCAAACTCTATTCAATGGAATAGCTAAACTGAAATGTAACCAACTAAGTCATAAGAGTTTGACAAAAACAATCAGCATTAGAGATAAAGCTCTATGCCTTTAAGCTTAACTATAAATGATCATGATATTTAATATGATTAAGCTAGAAGGTCTTTTGAACTATAGACAGATTAAGACCTTTAAGGAACAAAAATAGTTCCTATTAGCTAATTGAATTAATATTATAAGTTTTGTAGACCAAAATCATGTAAATGTCAAGGGTGTAGAGGAACATGAATAACAAAAGCTGAAAGAATGGAATTATAGACTCTTATTAATTTAAACTTTTAGGATTTTAACTAATCAGAAGCTCCGCCTTTTAAATAGAAAAAGGAAAATAAAATTTTAGATATTTTAAATTCAAAGCATAAGTGAAGGAGTTGAAAATAAGATTTTCTTAAGAGTAAAATAGTTAAAAGTTACGATTAATTATACTAAAGTTATCTTCTCCGCAAAAATTAAATGCATATAAGCAATAATAGTTAAAATGAGAAGCAAAATTAAGAGGATTAAGGATAAATTAAAAAGAAAGGTTAGTCATTCTAAAATGGAGACGACTCATTCTAACTTTATAAAAACAGTAATTAACTGTATCTTCCAAAACCTGAAGTCTCTAAACTAGCGTTTATAAATGCGTACTATCAATCTTAGCAAAAAAATTCTAAATTAAAAGAAAGAAAGAAGAAAAAGCTTGAGAAGCTAATGAGCTCTAAAATAAAAACTGTAGTAGATTAAAAATATAAGCTTCCATATATAGGAGGAATAGAAAAATCATTTCTTAACATAGATTTGCCAAATAAAAGACTGCCTAGAAATGGGATTAACTGGATCAATGTTAATAAATAAAATTATAATAGGAAGTATGGTAGTTTCGATAAGAATAGTTGAATATAAAAATAATAACTGTTTAGTCTAAATAGTATGAAATAGAAAAATGATTCATCTAGTATTTCTATTCCTAGAAACGACTTTCATTTTTAATAATTAAGTCCTCTTCTAACTTAATCTAGTTATCTAAGCTTTTTCTAAGATATCGAAAATTTATAAAATTACAAGAATGCTTTGCAAAAAGGTAAGAAAAATAAAGTTAAGAAACTAAGAAAAAGTGATAGTTCTAGAAACTTCCTTAAAAAAAATTAGAAAAAAGAATATTAAATCCTAGATAATTAACCAAACAACAATATACCCAAAAATTAAAATCCACAAAATTAATCAGCAAAATAAAATAAATTTTAATTGTTTAGAAATAAGAGCGACAGTAATTTAATATAATATCCATCTTAACAGGAAGTTATTTCAAAGATTTATAATAAAATGATAAAAAAACAGATATATAATATATCAGAGACTGAAATTGCTTAAAGGAAAAAAAAGTGAGGTAATGAAAATGTTGCAATTAAGAATAAAAAACCTAATTTTAATAAAAAACGAGAAAGGCTGAAATCAGATGAATTTCTGACTAAAGTATAAGATAGAAATAATCAAAGTAATAAACATGTACTATTGAGTAATTTTAAAGTCAAGTGAAAAAATAGTCTCACAACTTTATTTCCATTTTATGATTAATTTTTATTTAGACTTATTTTCATCTTGGTCTAAAATCTCATTTTTAGCAATTAATTTCTTTAATTTTTAGTTTTAATGATAAAATTTGAAGTTTAAAACTAAGCATGATCTCTTAATTAAAGAAGAAATAATTAAACTTTAGTAGCATTTAACTACTCTATTCTGATTTCTATTTTTTATAATTTATGCTTCTAAATGATTTATAATTATAAATAAAAGCAATAAATACTGTTCTATTTTATTTTAATTAAATAATAAAATATGTAATAATGAATGATAATTAAACTATATATATTTTAGCTTTAATGTAAATATTTCTTCTAAATATCTGGCAAAATACAAGGAGATTTAACCTTTCTTTAAAATGTATTTTATACTAGAAATAAGGAAAACTATTAATGAGCTAGCTTTCTTTAATTTAACAAGAAATAAAATTGAAGATTTAAAAATCAGGAAATTATATTAGTGATAGCCATTTTTGTGATTGTATGATAATCTTACTAGCATAAGATATTTTAAATAAAGTACATATATTTATAAAATAAAGCAAATAGAAAATAAATAGTGAGTATAGTTTATTTCATAAAGCTGATTTATAAATTGGATATGGTAATTAAATTATATTAATCTGATAATAATGTTTTAGTCCAATCTTTAAGATTTATTCAATTGAAATTATCAATCTCCTTATATCTCCTAAGAAGAAGATTAGATTGCTACTAATTATCAAATTAAGAAAGATATTTTTGAGAAATGAAGAGATGATTTAGTCACTACATAAGAGTAAGTACAATTGTTTCATAAAGATATTCAAGGGATTAACTGAAGTGTTCTATGATTAAACAATAACAGAAACTCAATTAGGGAATAGCGGAGAAATAATTATCGTCATTATAGATCTCATCCTGAAATTTAGATTGATTTAAGAAAGGAAAGAATGGATCAAAAAAAACACACATAGCCTTATGAGTTCTATACTTTTCACACTAACAATAGAAACATAAAATGCGATAATAATCATTTTTAATTAAGGCATAATATTAGGATTAAAGATAAGTTCTAAATTTACTACAAAGATAGGATTGATAATTCAGTGAGTATATATAATATCTTTGAATAAACTTCTGAGTAATATTTTAAAATTCCTGGATAACCTTTCAAGTTAGTAACTTTTGATGTCCTTCCTTCATTAGAATTAATTGCATGTGGAAGTTATACAGGAAAATTATATCTAGGTAGAAAAAGAAAGCTTTATTTTGAACAGCAACTAGTCAACTAAGATCCAAACATTTTAGATCATGTATCATTTATAAAACATTTTGGAAATGACAAACTACTTATGTGTAATAATGACAATTAGGTACTAATCTGAGATTTAGAAAAATTAGAAGGAGAAACTCATAATTTTTAGTTCTGTGTTAATCATGCTTCTTTTTCTCCAAATTAGAAGTAATTTGCTGTTGCTGGAGATGAAATTAATCCTCTGATAGTTGACTCTCTAAGTGGTAAAGTGATAGATACGTTAAAGGGAAGTTGTGACAACCATTTTACTGTAAGTTGGAACCCGTAAAATCTAAACTAATTGGCAAGTGCTTGCCAAGATGGTACCTGTCGAATATGAGATATAAGAAATGGTAGCATTCCTTACTAAACCTTATATGGGGATTTTAATATGGTTTACAACTGTAAATTTTCTGAAAATGGTGAATAAATAACATTTTCTGAAGCAGCTGATTTCGTTCACATCTTTGATACAAAATATTTCAAGCATCATTAATAAATAGACATTCTAGGAGAAATAACAGGATTTGCATATACACTAGATGGTGAAGAATATTTATACATTGGAATAGGAGATCAAGATTTCTCATCATTGATAATGTTTTAAAAGAATAAAAAGCACTAAATAGAAAATCTGAATGAAAATAGAGAAAGTCATTACTAATAAAACTATTTTGAAGAATCTAAATTCATAAGGACTCTACTTTTGAAGGATCTCTATAACTGATATTTTTTAGTAATTTAAGTCTCATACATCATTACAAATTAATTAATAACTTAAAGCAAAAGAGCAATTGTTTCAAATCAAACTATATCTAATCAATCTACGCTCTAAATTAT
Organism: Loxodes magnus; assembly: GCA_946699065.1. Lineage (NCBI taxonomy): Eukaryota > Ciliophora > Karyorelictea > Loxodida > Loxodidae > Loxodes > Loxodes magnus. Next base: position 1,037,096 of record CAMPDV010000006.1, on the reverse strand, counting down.
TTAATTTATCTCTTAATTGTTAATTATAAGGGAAAAATTATATATTTGGAATTATCGTTTCATTAATTAGAAGCATTAAATTGCGAGAGTAACTATAAAAGCATAAAATGCAAATTAGCTTTAATGCAAAATTTGATAGATTAAGATGGAAATATTTATTTTTAATTATTTTACTAAATAGAAACCATTTTATCTATATTTCTCATTATCTTACATTTTTAAATCTAAAACAAAATATTTCTAGAAGCAATTCTTTTAAATTAGATTCTCTTATTATAAAGATAAAGAACAAATTAAAATTTAGTTTAGTATTTCTATAGATTTAGACATTAAATGATGCTTAAGAAATTAATGTAGTACTAAATTTATAAAAGCTTTAATAAATGTATGATTAAATAGATATCAATAATTATAATTACATTTATTGCGTTATATGAATTTAGTAAAATTGAATAATGAAAAAAGCACATTATCCATAAACAAAACAAAATTTGAAGCCAAGATGCTGCTCATATAAATATAATCCCTTTTAAAAAAATATAAAAAAGCTTCAGTGGAAGGAGAATGCTTATAAGAGATAATTAAACTGAAATAGACTTTAAAAAATGAATTAAAGATAAAAAGAAATTAACTAATAGATCTAAGAAAAAGCTCATAACCAAGAAAATGATTGAAGAGTTACAATTCTAATGTTTTTTCTCAAAAATTACTATATTTTTAGATTCAATTGAAGTTATAAAAATATTTAAATAACCACAATTCAGAAATTTAAATGAAAAATGAAAAAATAAGATAAGAAGATCTTTAAAGCTTCTTAGAAGATAATCTAATAATAATAATAATAATAAGACATAATATATGATTGCTTAATTTCTATGTAATCTATTTACTATTTTTCTTAGAACTTTTATAAAATTCTATCATTTAAGACTTAAAATTCTTTTAGTTAACTATATAATAGCAATAATTATAAAGAATTACTCTTTATTAACTAAGTTTCTATATCATTAATATATTTTAGGATTATTAGACAAAAGCAACTAATTCAATAATAGCATTGAATGCCAAATTTAAAGCATATAAGCAAACTGATAGCAAAGTTATTTTCAAATAATTCTGATATTAGTTTTGATAATATTTAACTTGATACAATGAGTGATAATAAATATTATGCTTAGTAAAAATAAATCCCTATTTATATAAGAGTAAGGAAATTATTAATATTCTTACCTTCTATAAATTAAAGCAAATAAATAAAGCATTAGTTAAGCAAGCTAAGCAAAGAGTTTATAAAAAAGGAAAGTATTTAATTAATAATAATCTTATAATATATTTATATTAGTAATAGCTTAATTATATACAAACTTATTTATAATGCCCCTATACAATTATTAATTACCCTTATTTTTAGAAAGCACTTCTAATCTTTATTCATTTGGTTAAAAAATATTTATTTAAAATCTTAAGGATAATAATGGTAGCTCTTGGAGTTTAATTAATTTTATTTAAGATAAGAGATTTTTAAGAATAGCAGATACACTTAAAAATATAATTTACATTTGCAGCTTTAGCTTAAAAATCGATCTATATAATAATAGTTATATTAATAAGATTCTGTGAATTAGGAATACTTTTATAATTTAATGAACTTTCCTTTACTTTAGCAAAAGAATATTTAATTAAAGAGTTAATTTATTATTAAAGCACTAGATAGCATTAATTTACCTTTTAGATAAAATATTATGCTTCTTAGATATTTATAATAAATATTATTAAAATAAAGAAGCATAAACAGTGCAGTTAGTGAACAAACTTATTTAATCTCTTTTCAGTTTTGGAATCATAATAACTGAACTTTATCTTAATTCTCATAATTCCAATTTTCAACAATACCTTATAAATCTTAAAATTTATATTTAGTATAGCTAGATCAAAATTATGCAATTATTATTCGAACCTATTTAGAAGGAAAATTGGACAAGATTTAATAATTGGTAGATTAATAAGAAAAAGACTAAATTTATACATAACTAATATCTAAACTAAATATCTCAATAAGTCTAATTACTTTTTAGATTATTTACTAAACCTTTTCAATTAAATCAGATGCTCAGCTTAATTTAGGAATAGGTTTAAAACAGTTATAACTAATAATGATTATTATCTAATTAAAGTTAGAAATGCTTTTAAATAGTTTCTAAATAGATAAGTTGGAAATTTTATTAAATATAGTTAAATTTTAGAAGTATCTTAATAAAAAGTAACTAGCCATTAATTAACTTTAAAAAAGAAGTAAAGAAATAATTAAATGAAGTCGCTTAATAATATAAGAAAAATATATCTGCCTCAATTAATTAGAAGTATATGTCTAATTAAAAACAGAGCTATTTATATAAAGTAGATCTCATGCTTAGTAATTTGCTTATATTTTGTAATATTTAGTAAAGCTATCCTAGTAGTAAAGCTTTGCTTATGATTTATAATGTATCTTTCTTTATATAATAATTTGAGAATATTAACGAAAGTTAAAAATTGTAAGCAAAATAACTTAAACACTATTATAAAGAATTTTATTTTACTGATTGTCTTAAAATAATGCTGCAAGAGTGAACTTAAATGAAAAAGATACTATTTCTTATTATCTATAAAGAGCTAATATAGATCAAAAGTATAAATTTAACATAATAATAAAAATACTTCATATAAATATATTTGAGGACTGCTACTTTAAATTAGGAATTAGAATAAGATTTTTAAATAGAAAGGATAATAACTAGAAATAATTTAAAGATGCTCTCTTAATGTAAAGCAACAATAATAAAATGTTTTTAGTTTTTAATACTCTATTTAGTGATAAATCATTACTTCATAAATTTTAAATTAATTAACTAAGTTATCTCTATTTATAATGTCAGATAAAGTATAAAGTAAAGAAGGCTATATAATTAATTTGCTAAATGATCGAATTTATTTTGGCAAGGAAAATACCCTTAAATAAATAAATTTATAAGAAAATATCTTTAAATAAGGTTGGTGGCATTTAATATCTACATTGATTGAAAGTAAGGATTTAATAAGCAAAGCAAAGTCTTATTGTAATATTTAAATTAGTATGAATTAATAGTTTAGAAAAATAATTATTTATAATAAAACTTTTATCTAAATATCAGAGAATAAATTAACATTTTAATTACCTTCACTAGGATAAGCTACTATTTAGTTTAAATTTAATAATTTATTAATTTTAAAACATTTAAAATAGTGTCTAATAAGCATTTTAATTGCAAAAATTTAATAAAGCTATTATTTTATCCTAATATAGATTTAAAAATCGAGATATGTACAATTAAATTAAAAAATGATTATTATAGCAAAAAGTGATTTAATTATGATTATTTATAAAGACCCTAACAAAATAATTAAAACTTTATACTTATTAAAATTAAATTTGATCGCTTGAAATAAAAAAGGTTCTGATACAATTAATATAAATATTAATATTTTGAATATAAATATTTAAAATATTACAATCAATTTGTATCATGAGCTATTTAAAATAATAAGGAACCAATTATAAATTAACTAAGACTTGGAGACTAGCAAGTTTTTAAATGAATAATTATGAAATTTTAAAATTTATTAGATTTATTTAATTAATGTTCTATGCTTTTTTATTAAATTTAAGATTCTAATAAAAGCTAAAGGCTTATGATAAATTTTGCTAATGATCAAGAAGAGCAATTTATTTTATCTATATTGGCTAGTTAAAAATAATAATAGAAACAAATATAAATCCATAAATCTTTGGTTCAAACATAAAATAATACAAAAATAGAAGTAAGGAATAAAGAAACTCTTATGAACTATAAGTTCTTAATCTATATATAAATAAACTAAATATTTAATAATATACTCTAGAGTTTAATATTCTTTATATTTATTTGTCATAAAATAAACTTTTATAAGTTATATGCTTATTAAGCTTTATCCCTTTTATAAAATATAACGAAACTATTATTTGAGAAATAACCCTTAGTAACTTATCTAATCTATCCCTAAATTATTTTATCAAAATTTAAATTACTTATTATATAATCTCAAGCTGAAGAAAAGCAGGTTCCATTAATAAATGATATATTCATAAATTTGTATGAGTTATATGATTTATGATAATATTACTTTACTTCTGGAATTAAAATAAGCTTATCCCTTATTTATTTAATAATATAATACCATTTTGTATAAATCTTATTTTAAATATCAGAAAAAGGATTTAAGAGAAATTTATGCTTCTATGTAGATGCTAATGCATTTTAAGCTTAATTTCTTAAAGGTATTAGTAATCAAATAGCTAAAGTTAAATATATAGCAGTCTGACTAATATAATTTATTGGAAGTTTGATATATATTTTCAAAGCAGAAGATTTAGTTGATGTGATAAGAATACTTAGATAGATGCAATATATCAATAGATTTACATAATAAGGTATATATTAACGCTAAAGAATGACAAATTTAATTCTAACAAACTTAAAAGCTTAAACTTAATAGGCTTTTTAATGCTAAGCTGGAATATAAATTGAATAATTTAATAAAAATGAATTTCAAAAAGAACCAAGCTCAAAAGAAAATAAACAACCGCTACCAAAACTTTCTTCAAACTTCTAGCTCATCCTTAATAGGGTCTTTTTATTGGGATTTTACTTAAAAATTCGATTTGAACGTACATGATAGTAAAATTAGTTAAGCTGAAATACTAGTAAACCCTTAAATCTTTAAGGGTATTTCGTCTGGTGATTTTATAGAAATTTAGGAAGATGTGAATGATAAAAATAGATTAGTTTGCTTAATCACTGAAGATTCTTTAAATTTGGCAAATTGTAATTAGCTGGTTTAGATTTCAATAGATGAAAATTTGTATAATTACTTTAGGAGTCACTCAGACAACATTAAGCAAAGTGTTAAAGTCAGAAAAATTTATCTCTCTGACTAAGAATTATCATTTGTTGAAGTCGCTATACCAAAAGAACTTCATCTTAATAGACGAGATTTCTACTATGCTAACTTGAATCTGATCAATCAACCTATTCATGAATCGAAATAAATAAGTATTTATGGAATATAATATCAGATTAGAGATATGTGAAAGCAAAGAAAATCTAGAAAATAATTAAAGAAAGTAAATATAGGAATTATTTCTGAAAACACCAAAGTCATATTTAGATCTAAAAACACTAGAGCTTTTCTACTTATCGAAATAAGTAAAGAAATGTATAATGCTTGCAACTGGCCTTTGCCATTTTACATAAAGGCTACTTATTTCATAAGAAATTTTTTAGAAAGATGCTAAGGAACTAATCATCATATTTCAATTGTTTTTTATACTAGTGTTGCTTATGAGAACGGAGAACTCGATAATATGATCTGAAAAGTATGTGACATTGAGGATGTAAAGAACTATGAGTAAGCAATATTAGCTATTAAGAAGCTGCTAAATGAAATTCCTTCTTTTCTTAATTGAACTATAAATTTAGATGGAATTGCAGAATCACTTAAAAAAGATTGGCCTTATAATACAACACTTTAACCATGCTAGGTCATGTATTCCAAGTAAACCTGCTTTTTAGAAGCTATTAATTTATGTCTCAACGATTTCATGGATATTTAGAAGGATTTTTAGTACACAGGATTTATGATTCATGTTTTGTCTGCGGGAAATGGAGTTTATGAAGTAGACAGATAGATGGCTAAGCTAACAAAGTATAGAAGTTTAGAAATAGGAGCGATAATAAGCTTAATCATATTAAGAGAACCCTGCATGCATATAGTGCCTTTATTTATTTTCACTAAGTCTTAACCCCTTCAATAAAAAGAATAAGTAACTTAAGATAATTAATAGCCTTAAATGCTATAGCCTACAGAAGTTTATATATCCGAAGGTTAATGAAAAGATAGATCATATATACACTGAATTTAAATTCATCACTTTTATAACTTCTTTCAAATAAAGGGAATAAATAGTTAGAAGCACGAAATTCAAATGATTATGTGTGATCAACAGAAAACATATCTTAAGACATCACCTAACTTCATGTTTTTATCCAAATATTAAGAATAAAATTAGCTTATCAACTTCAGAAATAAGAAAAGATAGTCAACAGTTGAACATTTGATGGCATTTGAGAAAGAAAATATTTAGAATAAGCTTTTATAGTTCTCAAATACATCTTCTCACCTCATAGATATCAATCTAATAGAATCTAATTCGTTCAATAGTAAGGAAGATGAAATATATCTACAAACCATGCTAACAAATACAGATTTCCAGCTTTAATTAAGTACAGCCTAGTAAATTCAAAAGAATAATACTGCTTTCTTTTATGAGCAACCATTTTCCAGTATTAATAAAACTAAAAAATCCACTAATTAAAGCTAAAGCCCAGAAAAAGAATTAGACCTAGTTAAATTAGCATAAGCACATGATGAATTACTATTTAGGATTCATGAAGTTTTTAATTTTGATCCCTAAAGTAAAGAAAAGATAGAAAGGAAAAAAAGCGAAGCCAATTTAGGGAGTAAATGAAATGCAAATTCTTAATTTAGTACTTACGAAAAGAAAAATTCTTTCTCTTAATTTGATAATTCAAATAGCACCAAAAGGAATAAAAATAGGAATTACCTTCAGTCTGACTAAAATTTGAAGTTTAGTGTTTTAACTCCTTCAAAAAAAAATCAATATTAGAGAGAGTTAGACATTAATAAAGATGATATTTAATCTCCTTAATGGAGTCCGTTTTATACTAGTATGATTGATAATAGAAAATTAAGTCACGAAGACTTAAATTAAGAAGTAGCGTCTACATTTAAATAGAACAAAACTTCTCTAAAATTGCAATTAAAGGGTGAAAAAATTATTTCGAGTTAATCTAGCTATAACCATCTCTCTGGCTTTAATGATATTTTTAGCTCTCAATATTTGTAAACTGAAAACTCAGTTAGGAGCTGCTGGGCTTTTACTAAAATTTGCCCTAAAGATTAACTTACCAATGAATTACGTTAAGTTAAACTAAATAAAGATGTTTTAGTTGAACTGTAATTGGAAGAGCCATATCTTTAAAATGTGGAATATGCTTGAAGTTTATTGACAGAGCCTGCTTTAATGCCTTTATAGCAACATTATGTTCAAGAAACCAAAAATAAATAGTTTAGATATTTGCTTTACTAGCTAAACCCTAATGTTTAAATAAAATGCCAATCAGTATAAGAAATCATATAAGAAATGATTGCAAGTAGATTGTAGCATGGGTGGTAAATTATATAAGAATTGGAAAAAGATCCAGCTACTCCAAATAGGTAAAAAACCAACTAACAGCAAAGCAATATAAACCTTGTTTTGCCTTATTATCATGAATATAATACTATTGTTCCTGATAACCAAGTTAACTTAAAAGTAGAAGCATATGAAAGAAATAGGAAGCAAGATTATTTGATAAGGAGAGCAATTAATCATTTTAACTATAAGCTATATGCTAATACTTAAAAAGAATGAATTCCAATGACCTCAACTTTTTCTATGCTTCCTGAAAAGGATTGGAATTAAATGGATCTAAATATAACAGGTTACCACAAAAAGTAGCCAGATTTTTACATGGATAGTATTGAAATAGTACTCTTATTTAAGAAATTCTAGCATCCTGTATATCAGAAAAACCCTAATCAGCTAACATATGCTTAAAAGATTGCTATAAAATAATCTGAAGAATCCCTCAAAAGATTTCCAAAACTTAAAATAATCAGAGTTTTGCAACATTAAGAAAATAGTCTAGCCAAAACAAGCAAGCTAACATCTTAAAATAAATCTATAAAAATTTTGATAAAAAAAACTCTCCTAAAAAGACTCTTGCATAATGCTTTAATTTTGAAGATGAGTAGAGAAAAATCTTCGGTGGGAAAAATCTATCTCAATCTCTTTTATTCATCTAGAATTAGGATTCTTTTATAGGTACTTTAGAAACTGAAAATGAATTTGAAGAAGATTATTTTTTTGCTTCCTAATCTCAAAATGATCTTAATGAAGAAGAATTTTGCAATGTGATTTTCAATAATTTTTTGGATTAACTTAAAGATAACATAAAAAGGATTTATAAAACCAGCAAGAAAGAATTAAAAAAGAAGGGTAGCCAGTCAGTTATATAAACTTTTACTTAAAACTCCATCAAAATTAATCAAAACTAATACCATGAGAATGAATTTCTTCTTCTAGAATGAAAAAAATTAAATGACCAGCCAAATGCTCTCTATTTATTTATAAGTTGGTGCTAATGCAGTCCTCTAAGTGTTAAAAATTTGATTTAGACTATTCAAAAAGAAGCCAAATTTTCAAGACTAAGCTTTATACAAACTCCTAAAGCTATAAGATAAACTCAATTTATACCAATTAGAATTCTAAACCTAAACTTCTATTTCAAATAAATATTTTTGGAGCATTTGCAGTACAAATTAGATTTCTTTATGCTATATTGCGACCAGGAAAATATAGTTCAAGTTATGAACAAATCATAAGAACCTTAAAGTATTGTGATGGTAGAATTTGATAGTAACAAATAGAAGATAAAACTGGTTGGATATGACGAGTTTGGTGTTGAAGAGTATTTGCTTGCGTTAGAAGTAGTATACACAATCTTGTTTTCATTAAAAGATTGACTTTAATTATCTAAATATTCTAAATCGATACTCTAGGAAATCTCTATTTTACTCTAATACTTCCACTTTAATCCTATATAATTATGAATAAGAAGTTCATTTTTAAATATGCGAATTAACATTTTTAGCTTAATATTTCTCTAAATTGATCTATTATTAAGAGAGAGTAAACTCCACCTATAAAAGTTGCAAACATATAATTGCAACTAATACTATGCATCTTTAGAAAGGAGAACTTCTTCAATAATTCCTAGCAATACCTTATATAAAATTCTAAAGATAGAAAACTTAAATATCTATAATATAAAGTCAATCTTAAAGAAAATAAAGTTCTTTTATTTAAAGCAAAGTAACCTTATAAAAGGGAATTAAACAAAGAAGGGAAAGAGTAAAGTATAGTATAAATTAAAGTAGATTTAAATATAATGACTAGTATCTTTAATTCTCTTATTCTTCTTATTTAAATTCTATTTTTCTTACAATTCAAATTTAAATTCGAATTCCTTCGAAACTCTATAATGTCCTATTTCGATTTAGAGACTCAGGATTTTTAGGAGTAACTTATATAGAATAATACAGAGGAAGATGAAAATTAGATTCTGTATTAGATATCTCAGAAGTTTGAGGATTAGTTTTTAACTCTATAGCATTCTTTATAAGATACCAAAGCAAATCTCAATACGTTTAAGCAAAAAAATATTAACTCACCTTTAAAAATCAAGGAAATTTAACTCTAAATATAGAACTGCAAAAATTAGGGTAGAGCTATTAGTAAAAATATTCAGCATTTATAAAGTTTCTAATTAGAAGGAGCTCAAGAAAGGCTTTACTAGAAAAAATTTCTATCTGGATAAACCTAAAAAATAGATCAATTTATGAAAGAAATATAGCTAATTACAATTGAACTCTAATAAATTCAAGTTAATGCTTTTAAAGAAGACAATAATAAAATTAAATTTAGAGTGTCTTTGCAAAGGAAGGAAGAAACTTCATAAAAGAAATAGCAGCAGATTGATCATAAATATGATGAAGGAAATGAGTAATAATTAGTTGAAGAAAAGGAGTAATCTAATTAGTTTATGAATGAATTGATACAAGATAGAGATAAAGAAATAAACTAAATACAAAAAATGACTTTAGAAATTGGTGAAATTATGAAAGATACAGCAGAATGTGTATAAGAATAAGGGTAGTAAATCCAAATGCTAGATTCGTATTTAGAAAAAGCATGTATAAACACAGATGCTGCTAAATAAAACATTGAAAAGTATTCAAACTTTACAAAAAAGTAGAACAAAAGGTAAGCAATTACATAGAATAATTGGATTATTTTTCTGTTCAGTTTTCATGGCATGCTTCGTCATTTTACTTTTTTACAGAAAGTATTTTTGATCTCTAAAAAAGAAAGTTGTTTTATATTAATTTATATATTTAAAATTTAATTTTATAATCAAAAATTATTTTAATAGTAAAAAGTAATTTTAAGTTTAAAAGAATCTCATTCATTCTCTTTATTAAAATCAAAGTTTTTATCATTGAACATATCTTTAAGAACAGGGTTCTAAATAGGAAAAATTACATTTTTCATAAGGTTTATTAATATTTTTTATTTTGATTCATATGTTTAAATTAAGGGTTCTAATTAGCTTATTTTTTTGCTAATTTTTTCATGCATTTGCTAATATTTATTAATGTCATTTTCCAATATCTATATAAAAAATTACTAATTGTCTGTCAAGTAAATTGTGATAGTCTTTTTAATCCAATCCAGATAAAAAAATTGATTAAGTATCTAAAAACAGATTTAATCGCTCCTTAAGACTTTTAATATATTCATTAGCTGTAGCTAGATCTTAGTCGATGTTTAATTTTCTTTAGACAACCTTTTCATATTCTTATTTTAGATTCTATAAATCCTAAGATAATATTTCTATATTGTAAATTTAGATTTGGCTGTTTTGAGCAAGTTATTCTTGTATAGAAGCTTTTAAGCTTTATAATTTTTCATTCTATAAATTAAATTCAGCTTAATATATTGCCTCTTCTTTCTTATTAAGCTTTTTTAATGTTGAAATCTTTATCTTGAGCTATTTCAAGTAGTCTTAATTGTCTTTACTTACTTTATTTTATTCTTCTTAAATAGAATGCTAAAGTTGTTAGATTTACTACTCATATTTGTTTCTCTATTCTTATAATTCTCTTTCCTAAAAGTTTTTTATATCTTATAATTAATACTAAATATCTTATTTCATTTTCTAAATTAATTGTTCAAGATTACTATTATCCTGCTATTTTTTTGCTAGTAGCTGTAAAATTGTCACTTTTCTGTATTTAAAATTGTCAAGTAAACTTCCAGCTTAGAAACTAACTTAAGCATGATGTGCTTTCATTTGAGTAAGTTTATCTTATAACTCTTTTATTTCGTTTTATATTGTAGAAATTTCAGTACCTAAATCCTATAACTCAATACTTATTTTTCTTTTTCCTTAAAAGTTCTCAAAGTCTTAATCAAAAAGCACTGGCATTTCACTATCAGAGTCCCTAAGTTCTTACTATTCTTATAAACGTCTAATTTCCCACTTTTTTTTATCATATTTTTGCTTGTACTTACGTTGAATGAGAATGATTTAAGCTCTGTACATTAAATAAGCTTCTCTCTATACAATGACTTTGCCAATTTTTTGTATCATAGTTATTTTATTAAGCAAATTCTAATAATCTTCTTCTGCTTGTTTTTTCCTAAACAAGCTTGAAAGCTTTACTTGGCTCTTTTTGTACCTTTTAAATTTAATTTTTTCAAATATTCTAGCATAAGTTTGGCAAATAGGCACCAAAGTATCCGCTTGAATTTGCCTATCAATGTCCACTAGATACTTAAGACCGATATGATTTAAATAGATTATTTAAGGCAATTTATTTTGACCACAGATAACATCATCACTCTAATTAAAAACTTCTTAAATTAATTCGATTAGATTATGAACACCTTCTTTCTCATGCTTTTCATAAATCCAATGGAAAAAAATTTTGAATTAACTGCATAAAAGCTTACTTTTAATTAAATTATATCATTTTAATTTGCTCTCTTTACTTTATAAAATAATCTAGTTCAATCCTTTATAACTATTGACTAACTAATCATTCATTTAACTAAAATGGATTCTTTTCTTTATCATCTGGAGCTACCAAGAACACAAATTTACAAACTGCCTTTTGTGCATCTACTAGTCAATCTTCCAGTTTTTTTCTCTTAGATTGAAAGTGAAGGTTCATATCAGCATTTTTACTTTTCTACTACTAAAACTTTAGAAGTTCATCATAGCCCTTTTTAAATATAAGGTTATACAAATCTTCGTGTTTAATTTCAGAAATTCAATTTAATTCAAAATAAGGATGAATGCTAAGTTCTTTTCATCCAACGACTCGCTATTTAAAAATATCTTTATTAATCTAGCAATTATATCTGAACTGATATCTAGTGTTGTCTTTTTTTATGTATTATTATCCTACTTCATTTTACTCTAAATTAGAAATCTTTTCATATAGAAATTAATGACTCTTCAAATACTATGTTATAGACTATAAATCGCTTTTTATCTCTTCCTCCCTATTCTTTTTTTTTTCATTCTAAAATTCTTTCTATTCAGAAACTCCAGAAGTTGACATATAGTTTTTAGAATTAAAAATGTAATCTTCATTAATCTTAGAAATAATCTCTGTGTATAGCAAGTCAAAATCTTTTCTATCGTCTCCCAGATGCAAAGGATTTTCATTTTCTTACCAAAACCTTTAAGCTTCTAAAGTTTTTTCTTTGAATAGTTTTTGAGTAATCATTTAGTTATACCAATTTATTATTAAGTGATCAACTCCACTATTATCACTCAAGTAATCTCCAGGTTAATCAAGAATATTTATTTATTTTTCAATACGAACCTTATTGATTATCGCAAAAGGATCTAAAGCAGTCTTTCTAGACGGCTAAAAGAATGTTTTAATTTTTTCAACTATAAACTCGAAAACCATCTCATAAATACATATGCACATCATATCTCTTGCTATTTCGGCATGATATCTATCCTTAGATTTCTTTTTATCAAAAGATGGCTTTGTTATGTTCATTTAACCGCATCGCTTTTGCTTTATTATCTTTTCTATTATTTTTTCCTTATCTATGTTTAAAAGAAGATTGCCTACTATGTGAACTACATCTTCATCTACTATCTTTGTTTACCCGTTTGATGAATAGAACTCGAGATTTCCAAGATGCAAGACTACTGCAAGAAGTCTAAAAACTTCAACTTGCTATTGAGGAGTAATTCCAAAATCACTTAAAAGTTTCTTTATAATAAGAGTAAACTTACCTTTACGTCATTAAAGTCTTAATATTCCACCTTTGGAACTGTTTCTGATTTTAGAAGGACAAATTCCTAAGCTGTACCTAATCTAAATTTCGAAAAGAAAGGATCTTTCCAACCTTAGCAAATTTTATAAAAAATCAAAAAGTTAGATAATTTAGCAGGCCTATAGCATAAAATAAGCCTATTAATAAGCATTGCATCAAATTCGAATTCTTCAAAGCGTTTATTTCTGTTAAGTTTGGCCTTCATAAAAACTGCGTATTTAGTATGGTTTATTTTGTTTTCATCACAAACACATCCGAAATTCTCCATAAGTTTCAGGGCATCCAGCAAAAGATCAAATTGCATTTCTTTTAGGAAATTTTTGATAAATGTAGACTTGCCGGATCCTATCTACCCAACTGGTACTATAGTCAGTTTACTATTTTAGTTTTCAGCTCCCTTGAAGAAAGTAAACTATTGATTAATTTAATGCTTGAATTCCTTTAAAAATTCCTTTTTGTCAGGGTTCATAACCAAAAAGGCATCATCTAGTTAAATAAAGTCTTGTCGTAAATTAAACATCATCTTAACTTAGTTAAATATGTCAGGTTATCTCCTAAGTTTAGCACCTAATTTAATAAGATTTTCAAACTTCCTCTCAGTTTCTTCATGATAATCCTCAAGGTGTTCTTTTAGAGTTTCAATTTCCTCTTAAGTTTAAATATCCTAAACCTCATATTTTTTCTTCTACTCATCTATTTTCACTACAACTGTTCAGCCTTTCCAAGGTCAATTATATCAATACATTTACTATTTCTTTGTCTGTCTCATGCTAGAACTTTCTTAACTGGGCTTTTAGATTTTATTTAGATTTTCGATATTTAGAAAGTTCAAAGCTGAAAGGCCATCCTTACCTGGCTATTTGCGTCTCTAAAGATTCTCTAAGCCTGAAGTAAAGAGTTAAGTTGCACTCATTTTTAATAAAATGGATCGGAAAGGAAAAAAGTCCAGATCTGTTGTTAAAGCAATATGGTTTGACTTATAAAACGTAGGAAAGAGATGGAAGTCTTCTAAGTAGAGATATACTTGGAAGATATAAATTGATGGTAAAGAACATCAAATAGACTTATTCGTGTCCAAAATGAGCTTAAAATATAGAATTGTTGTTGATGGCAATAGAATTCAAATGAGCAAAAGTATAGGAGGTATGTTTTAATACCCTTTTGAATTGGACAGACATATGCTCAATATAATATAGGAATAAAATAACTAATACAAATTAAGAATTGACAGCCAAGACTTCTAATAGATATACATGGCTTAGCGAATGGGAGATTAGTATCCTGAAGAAGAGCAATAAGATTAATAAGTGGAATAGTTGCCCTAAATAAAGCAGGATCCATATGTTTAAAGCAATCAGAAATAAACAACAAATGATTATTACTACAGAAATTAATTTGACTTAGCTTATGATCTTAGCTAGATAGACGAAACTTAATATAAGTTTGAATCTAATTATGCTAAGAGCTAAGCTGCAAAAAAGAGCAATCAGTAAGCTTAACAACCTACTTAATAGCCTACTATAAAATAGCCTATGTAAAATAACTAGAATAAATAAGATCTTTTTGCTGATAGGTAGGAAATATCTAGAGTGGCAATCCAAGAGAATCCAACTTATTAAACTTAGACATATTAAGAACCTTAAAGATCTTAATAGCAGCAACAGTAATAAATATTAATTTAAGAATAAAAGCAATAAAAAAATCTTTAAAGTGACTTAGTAGGATTATGGGATAGTCCTTGTAAGTATTTTTATTATTAGAATCCAATAACACTTAATAACAAATATAAAATCAATTAAGTCAATTTCCATAAAACTAAAGTAACTTAACTTATCAATAGTAAGCAAATCCAACTCCAGTTCCTGTTGTTTAGAATGTATAATCGCAAAATAATCCTTCTTAAGAATAATTAAGCTTTCTTCCAAAGTAGAATCAGCAATTCTAATAGCTGTATATGTCAAATTAGCAAAATCAGCCAAATGATCAGTTTGGATTCACTTAACCTTCTTAGGAAAGGTAAAGTTAACTTGGTCAATAACCTTAATAGTCTAGTTCTCAGTAAAATGTAGCTTCAGATTTTGATTTACTAGGATTCTCAGGTTAATCTTCCAACTAATAAAGCATGCAAAATCAATAGCCATAAAAAAAGTAGGAAGATAAAAGTAAAGAATTAGATCTTCTATGCAATTTAGATAATTTGGAAAAAGAAGACGAAAGTCCAGCTAATATGAAAAAGAAGTAACAAGCCAGCAAACCAGTGACGATAATTCCCGGAAATGTCCCAATGAAATAGCTTCCAGGGCAAACTTAGAGCACACAGTCTTCAAACATGTAAGGAATGCAACAGTAAGTTATTTTTATATTAAGGATGAATAATATGTAGCAATAGCAGATGTACTAGTCCATGATGTAGTAAATGATGATGTCAAATAATATGAACATGATGAATTAGATGAACCCTATGATGATGTAAAACAACATGAATATGAATTAAATTAATCCTATGATGATGTAAATGTTTAACACTATGATGGGATAGATGAATTAGGGAGGAATGAACTTTTAGAGCGGTGGACAATTTCCAGGTGCAGGAGGATATGGATTTAAATGAATAAACTAAAATAATAAATTTAAATAATCAATAAATAACCTTATTTACAAACTATTTTCATGATTTACTCCTAAGAATAACAAATTTAATAGCACTATCTTAAATTTATATCCTATAAGATAAATTAATATTATTGCAAATTATTGATAAAATTTAAGATTGTTAATGCAAGTAAGATTCAGTAAATACAATATATTAAATGCTATATCTAGAAAATCATAGTTGTAATTAATTAAGGTTAAAAAATAAAATTAACTATAATTTAAAATTTTATAAGTTGTTTTAATAATCCTTCATCTAAATA
Organism: Loxodes magnus; assembly: GCA_946699065.1. Taxonomy (NCBI): domain Eukaryota; phylum Ciliophora; class Karyorelictea; order Loxodida; family Loxodidae; genus Loxodes; species Loxodes magnus. Next base: position 1,021,076 of record CAMPDV010000006.1, on the reverse strand, counting down.
AGCCAACATCAAAGATTTAAGTTATAAAATTATAATTATAATCAATGTTATAAGAATAATATAAATTAGATACAAGAAAGTTAGTAGCTTTTAGATTTTCTTTGTTTTAAATTATTAATCATTTTAAAGTTATTTATCTTTTCATTTATCAATGTCTATTTCTTATAAGCACCTATTTAATTTTGATTAACTCTTCAAGTTAATATATTTCAAGCAGCTTATTCTTCAGATGGAAGAATTACGTTATTATTTACTAGTTTTAGCAAATATTTTTTAACTTGTAATCAAAATGCATAATCATATTAGGTTAATTGCAATTTGGGTTGCGAGATTTAATTATTAGACATAAGTTAATATCTTTTAAAAGAAAGACAATAAAAAGCAAAAAATTATCACTTATGTAATTACATAGAAGGCCTTTTCAGCTTTCTTTATCTTCGTTATTTTATTAATAACTTTAATATTTTTACTTTGCAAAACCTTCTTTATTTCCTTTATTTTAGAATTACATTTAAAACTTAATAAAAAGCATCATTTAGTTAAGTTTTCTTTATTTTGCTTGAAAGAAAAATAGAAATTATTTAATTATTATTTTTATATATTGACTTAGGTATTTTCTAATAAACAATTAAAGGGACTTTATAATAAAATAAACTAAATAAATAAAAATAAGTATCTACTAAAAGCATTTAGTATTCTAAGTTATCTAGAATAAGTTTGATATTTAAGTGAAAGTTATTTCTGATCTAGTAGTTATTAAACCAACAATATCTACTTTTAAATTCCCTTACTATAACTTCAAACACATTTAATTTTCTTATTATTTCTCTAAAGAAAACTTGCAAAATTTATGTCTCTTCATAAAATAAATAGGTAGTGTCTTTTAATTAACCTAATCCATGTTTAATGATGATAGGATATGTAGAAAACAATAATAGGATAAAATGATTCATTTTAGTATTTTGAAATAGCTTTTAAGTTTATTAAGCTAAGTAAAAATTAAGATTACTATATCTAAGCAGCTATTTCTATTAATCATTTATTCTCTACAGTTACCTTTATTATAAATTTCTTCAAGCATAAGAATAATAAAATTGTAAAAGCATAAACAGAGAAAAAGAGGTAATGTAATAGAAAAAAGTAAGAGTATGTATTAAGTTATTGGTAAATTAAAAGCAAGGAGCTAACATTGAATAGAATTCTAAATTTAGTAATTAGCCCTTTATATGAATTAAGCATTTCAATTATTAATAAATTTTCAGATTGAAAAATTGAAAGGAAATTTATTCAAAGGATAAAAAATGGCATATACTTAGCTAAAGGGAAGCGAGAATAAATATGGACATAATTTAGGAGATACTACTAACTTGGTATTAGTTAACACTAGCCATGCTTCGAATGCTGCTAAAATATTTGGGTAAAGATCAAATTTAAGAGGCTCAAATAATGGAGTACCGATTGTGGTTGAACCAAGAGACAGAGGATGCTGTCCTTGGTTATTTGTACCTGCAGGAACTTGGGCAATAATTGAAAACTAAGGGAGATATGTAGGAATTTGGGATGCAGGTTATCACTCAGCTAGCTGCTTTACTTAAATAAAATATCTAGTTACTCAACAGCATATTAATTTCAGAACTGAATTTCCTCCTTGTCCTAGTTCTGACAACGTTGGCATTCGAGTTTAATTGAGTGTAAATTTCCATTTTCTGAAAGATAAGTTAAATGAATTTGTCTATAACATGGGCGTAGAATAACTTGAAGAGCAAATGAAATCTTCTTTAGACCAAGGAGTTAGAGGACTTTGCAGATCTCGCTCTCATAAAGAAGCTTATAATATGCGTTATTCAAACATAACGGATTTAAAGTAAAATCTGAATAGGCATTTTTAGAATGTTGGAGTCATTATAAAAGATGTTATTATTCAGGATGTAAAGCTACCAGAACAAATAGCTTCAGATCTTGAAAATAAAACAATTTATGACGCTATTATTGAAGAATAGAAAAAAAACCAGCTCTACAACACTTTGGTGATTGCAAATAGTAGCGATCTTCAGCTAATAAAATAAAGCAAAGAATAAGAGAGAAATAATTTTGAATAAAGTTTCAAGCGAGATTATGCTGACTAATAACGTAAAATTAAAACTTTCGAAGCTGAAACTTCAAGAATTCTAGCTTAGAAGAAATAGTAAATTAATCTGGTTACACAAACTATTATCAATGAAGCCGAAAAAATAGCTACTAACACTAAGGGTGAAATGGAAGTTGAAATAAATAAAACAATCACCTAAGCAAGTAAGATTTTATTTCTTTAGAAAGAGAAGCAGCAGAAAAACTATCATCTATAAGTGCAGAAGTAAACAAGTTACAGGCCTAGACTGAATCAGAGGTCGCTAAATTAAACGCTTAAGCATTATAAATTGAAGCTGAAGCTGAAGGAAAATCTATTCAGCATATGAAAGTTAAAAGATAACTTTTGGAATAAGAAGCTTAGTATAACGCTATGATGATGTTAGGATAAGGCAAAATTCTTATAAGTGGGATTGAGGATGGCAACATCGTCAATTAGCTCGTCACTCTTGGATTTGCTGAAAAAATCAGTCATTGAGTGCATTAACAATTCTTTATTAACCTTTAATTTAGTACTTTTCATACATTAATAAAAGGCACTGTGAATAGCTCTAAATATTTTATATAAGTAATTAATTAAAACTTAATTTTAGCCTTCATTCTACTAAATTAAAAATTAATTAAATTTGCAAGCTAAAATAAATTGAATATAGTGTCAAATAATCAATTAGATAAATAAATTTATTCTTGTACAAAAATTTAATTTTTTAAATTCAAAACTTAAATAAACTCTTAAAGCATAAATTTATTATACTTTCAAATTGTATAACACTGATAAAGTTTAAACTTCTTCCTATTTAAAGTAAATTATTATAATAATACTTATTTTATACTAATTTACCTCAATTCAACTGACTTAGATATATTAAATAATTTAAGCAAGGTTCCTTTGCTAATAAGGATATTAGCACATCTATTTATAATTGCTTAATTATTAAAATAAAATTACTCTTTAGATTTATGTTCTTTGATAAATTTAATTATTGTTTGAAAAAGGGACTGATTAAATATTAAGCTAGTTGATAGCCAATATTTATATGAAATCGAAAGCTAAAACTATTGAAACTAAAATATTTATAATTTCAATTTTTCTCATAAATAAAGTATTATTTTGTAATTATAAATGAAGAAAGAAAATGCTATTTCTGTATTAAATATAAGCAAAACTATTAAAAATAAATAAAAGAATCAGTCTTTTAAAATTATAGCTAGGCTAAATTATCATAAATTTGTATTCATGGAAAATAGCTCTATATAATGAATTAAATTATATACTATCTAATTTAAAATAATTAAAGCTAATCTAATAAATAAGGCTGATGCTAAAATAATAAATTAAATAATTGGAATGCAAACTTATTTCTATTTTCTCGTGATTCATTTTTATTTATTTCTAAACTGATTTATGATATTCGAAAAAATCATTGCTTCTATAAGTTAAAATTTAAGCAAATAATCTCCTTTATCTAACACCATAACTTTTTGTTTCTCTATTGACTTTATTTTGTTACTACTATTCTCTTCAATTTACTTAATGTATTTCTAACTTATCTCATTAAATTTGATTATTCTAAGCACTTCTTTATTCTACTATTATCTATTCTCATCTTATAAATGCCTTGGGATATCATAGCAGTTTTTAAGTTACAATTTTTATTTTTGCACAGTTAAATTTCTCTTTTTATATTACAAAAATTATCGAGTAAAATTGATTTTAAAATAATAATTAAAAAGAATTTAAATTTCAACATTAATAGACTTTTATTTCTATAATATAATTCTTTATATAATAATAAATAATAGCTTTATCATTCTGCTTGCGTATTTTTTTTTCATTTTTAACCTTCTCTTATTAATATAAAATTAGTTCTTTTTTCTTAAAAAAATCAATATAGTAAAATAGAGCATATAAGGTCGTTTATTGGAATAATATCTTTACATATGAACATTAGTATATTTCCGACAAAACTTAGTTTAAATTAATCTGTTTATGTTTTAATCCTGTTAGGGTAATAAGAATTAATAGCAAAAAAATATAAAAAGCAATATATTAGCAGCCTAATTGATTATACTCTCCTTACTCATATTTTAATTAAAAAACATTTATTTCCTTCTAGCATTTTCTTACTAGAAGCATAAATTCTATCTCTTGTTCCTTCTTCATTTAATCTTCAACTTTTACTTTTTTTTCTGGTTTAGATAATTTTCTTGCTATAAAAGTAATTATGACTTAGATTAAAAGCATTACTAAAAATATTGAAATAGAAGCTGTTATAGCACTAAATAATAAGGTTTATTTATAAATAACTCAAATTGCTAGGTTCCCTCACTAATAAATGCTTGATAAAGCTATCTTATGATATAGCAAAGTAAACAAATAAAAGATAAATAAATAGCTTATGAAAGAAGCTGGTATTCAAGTATCCAATCAATTAAACTCTTTTTAGTCATAAGCAAGTCTAAGATTTGTCTTATATAAAATCAATTATCTTCACTTCTATTTACCTTTAACTTCCAATTAAATAAAATACTGTTTATTCCAGCAAGCTAAGAAGGAATTATTGTATAAGTAACTGCTAATTTAACTATTCTCAAAAAACATAGTAAGCCAATTAGTGCTAAGCTGATAGAATGATTGCAATGATAAGCATAGTAAAGGCATAAGAATATAGTTTAAAGATATTATAAAGTAGATTTACTAAAGGGACTTAATTTAATAAACTTGCTTATTATTAAAATGAAAGATAGGAATCCTAACAGAAATTCAAGAAGGTTAAGCTCGTAGAGTGAGTAGCTAGCTGAGTATATAACTAAAATCAATAAACTTAAAACTTTGACAAGAATTAACTCTAACTCGCCTAGGACCTAAGAAGCTTGCTAAATTCTTGATATTAATTTAAATGATTTAAAAGAGAAAAATCTTGAAGATTTTTGGGAGCAGGGAATAGACCCTGAAGTATAGAAATTAAGGTTTTAGCATTGATTAAAAATAGTAAAATCAGAAAAAAACAAAATAATAAACTATAAGATAATGAAATACGGATAAAGAGAAGACAAATGATAACTAGAAAAAAGAATCTTACCTGGCATAACTCCATTAATTCTTAAAGGTAGTCTATCTTAAAGAGCAAGCCCTTAATTTTCAATTAAAATCAAACCTAGTGCTCATTAAAAGTAGATTGAAAAGCTCTAAAAAATGCTGGAAAGCAGGTAAAATATTTCTCACTCTGAATAGCACGACTCTTTGAACTAGTCTGTAGAAATTTAATAGACAAGAGTTTTGGAATCTGCTTAGAAATTTAAAGAAAAATCAAAAAAGCAAAAAGAAAAGTTCTAACAAATCCTTTTAGAGTAAGAGCAGTAACTAAAGAAATTATAGAGACAAATCAATAATGGCTTGAAAAGAGCTACGGAATAAGAACGTAAGCATAGAGAATCATAAATGTTCAAACTTAAGTAAAGAGAAGAATAAGCAGATAAAAAGAGAAGATAAATTAGAACGGCACATATACAACGTGAAAATTCAGAAATCTAAAATTCAATGGATTATCTATATTTTTTGCAGAAAAAGTTTGACAAAGCGGCGTAAAATCATTAGGAAGTTCTAAATAAAATTTCGCGAAATGCTCAATCAAGAAGTAAGTCAAGAACTACGAAATATGAATGTAATCCTATAGATAAAATGTAAAAGTCCCTTTAAAAGCTTGAAAAATATCAAGCAAATAGAGAATAAATATCAAAAGAATTTTTGCATTAATTAAAATAACGTTAAGAAGTTGAAATTGCAAAGTAGAATAAGCGAATTGCATTTAAAGAAAAAGAAAGAATGCAACATAAGTAAGTTTTTTTCTCAGTATTAAAATTAAGGCTCTAGTTCTTAGGTAGGAGAACTATAACCAGAAAAATAACTCAATGATTGAGGCCAAGTAGCTATTGCTAAAAAATGAGGGGAAGAAATTATCTCAAACAACGAGAGAGAAATATTGGAAAAGGTCTAGGAAACTAGCAAATTTGAAAAAAGAGCTTCTCATTAGTAAGTGGAAATCATCAGATGAAAAATTTCGGTAAATGATAGCAACCAGAGAATAGTAGAACCTTTAGTCAAGATTATAGAGTTCTAAAGCAGTTATGTCTAAGATTCATTTGCAGAATTTAGTTTTTAGTAGATCCCAATCGCATCGCAAGATAGATCCAGAACAGAGTATTTGACATGCTAACAAATTTAATTATTAAAAAATAAATGAGATAGTTAATTAAACTACTTTTGATATTAAGTTTCTTGCCAGTTTTCTCACTCTGAAAAGCTGTTAACTATATCTAAAAGAGAGATTTAAATTATTATGCTTTGTAATTTAATTTAATAAAGTAACTAAAATAAACTTTATAAATAAATATTACTTCCTATATATCTTCAAAAGTTAAATTCTAAGCATATCAAGGATTTCAAAATTGGCTAAAGCAATAAAGTCACTTAAAAACCATTTTTGTATTATTAACATATTAATGCATGGTTGAATTTTAATAATTCATATAAAGAAAGTTTACAGCAAAGAAATAAGAAGGATGCTATTTTTAATAGTTGCATAAGATAATAGATAAGCAATAAGTTGAAGTAGAGAGGTTCATAAGGTTTATATTAATTTTTATTTAACTAATTATAAGTTTAATTAGAATTTAGATAAAGCGTTATAACAAAATGCAAAAAGATAACCAAACATCACCTAAAAAAAATTAGTCCTATTAGAGCTTGTTACGGGCATAGTCCGACTTAACTCAGCCTGTTCCTATCAGCAAATAATTTGAAATTAGTAAAACAAAAAGCTGCCGAAAAATAGTTAGCAGAGCTGGCTAGGTTATAGCTATTCCTTATAAAACTGGGTTTTACCAAAATTTAACTGATACGCAGAATAGTCCAATATAAAAATGAGAGTCTACTAGCTCAAAAAACGTGTTTCCCAGAGTGAGCACAAACTAAGAAACTTTTAAATATAGAAGAACTTTATATGCAGGAATGGGATAGAAACCACTTGAGCCTTATACTCCAAACGCGTTTAGGTCTCGCCTTGGAACTCCTGATTTCAAGTTCTATTCTAAAAATAAATCACAAATTGAACTAGGATCAAACTTCAAAGATGGGCGTAAATACGTAACTACCTACAAAGCTCATATAAGTTCGCAAAATATTGTGGATTTCACTGGAAATCTAGGAATTATGAGTGAAAGAACAAAATGGATTCACTAGAGAATGAATTTGTGATCGATCTATTTATATTAATTGATATTTACATAATTTAACCTCTTCTCCCTCATCTAAGCTGCTTTATACTACTAACTTCCTTTTAATATAAATAAATCTTATTAATATCAACAACTAATATTACTAACTTACTATTAATTCTACAATAGGCTTAGACAAATAACAGCATGAAAATTATTTCATATTGCTATTTTTAGAGGAATATATCTTGATATGATTCCCTGTCTATTAAATGATACTTACTCATAAAATTATAAAGCATACTATAAATTTTAATTTCTATAATTAAAGATTAGCATCATTCCTTTTAATCTTACATATAAGAATTGCATTTCTTAGTAAATAAAATACAAGCAAAATTTTCAATATTTGAATGATGGAAAATAATTGCATAATTACAATTTAATCTATTCAGATTGTTTAAATTTAGTTTTTTTACACTTAAGCATATTTATTTTCTTACATTTCTTTCAAATGTAGTTGAAAAAGCTCTCTTTTTCTATTGAAGTTTTAATAGACTGCTCATTTTATAGCTATATTTCTTAAAATATAGTTGCTGTTATTTTAATTACGTCTATTTATTAACGTTGTGTAAGTCATAAATTAAAAAAGTCATTATTTTTACTAAGCATTAAGTTCCATTTTGAAGAGAAGGATTTTGCTTTCGATGTGATGATAATATTTTAAATCAAAAAGTTTAGATAATTTGATAAAAGGTTAAAGTGAAGTATCAAAGAGTTTTATTTATTAATTAAAAATGCTTTAACTAAATTATTAGTTATATATAGGGGATTTCTTAGAAATGGGAGATTATCATTGTATGTATTTTTTGATTATCTAATGCAAAATTAACAATAAACTATCCTTTTAAATCTACTGATCAATTACATTATTAAGAGTCTTCATAAAATGTTGCAAGCATCACTCAGATTACAACAAGTAGATAAACGGGCTTTATTTTGATCATCTTCATCATGTGTTTTGAAATTTTCGGGGAAAAAATTAAATTCGCTCTACTTTGTTGTTTGATTTGGGTTGACATCTTATATGTCAAACGCAGGATCTTACTGTCTAACTTCCTCACATTCAGGATCTTGTAACATTTCTTCAAGTTTTTAATCTATTTAATTGTTATCTATCATACTTTTCTTTCCATTCTTATTAAGGTTTTACTTTCCTTATTTCCTATTCTTTTGCTCTTCTACAAAAGGTTAAGACCTTTAAGCGTCAAAGACAATTTGATCTTCCATTAGAATTAAAAAATTAAACTGAGCTAATATAGGGCAGATAAAAATAACTATTCTTTAGTAATTTAATTATAATTACTTGTACTCTAACTAAAAGTTAACTGTAGTTAAGATCTATATTAAGCAAAATTACACTGCTAGCATCCTAAAGTTAGATAGAAACAAATATATTGTTGCTAGTTTTACTCTAAATTGAGTAATTTGTCTAAATAAGTTGTTTAGCTTTATGAAGTATATTCTTCCTTTAATAATAACTAACCATAGAGGCATAGGTGGTTAATTAAGGTATTAATTTAGCTATAAGTTATCTGATAATGGTTAGATATTACTTAGAAACTATTTACTAAGTAGTTTAATTATTATAGGGTTTTAATTAGATTAGCTTTACTAATTAATGCTTTTTAGCTTAAAATAATGGGTAATAGTAATTAGCAGTAAAGTTAGAAAACAAAATGATATGTTTAGTTACTAAACCTTGTAAATATATTGAATTAGAAAATAATGAAAATAATTTTTTATTAAGTTGATCAAAAATAACAAAAGGTTAATTATCTGTTTGAACTTTTCTGTCTTTTACGTATTTCTCAAAGCTGATTCTACATGAATATTCTTATTTCTATGGTTTGTATCTGAGCATGAAGTCATATGGTAAATTTAATTGGGTAAAATGTCATATTAAATTCCAAAATACTAAATTATGAGCTTTTCTAAAGGTATCTAACTCTATCTAAGGATGATTTTCTAGGACGTTAACAGTTTGCTATTTTAGTGCTTGCAAGTTTAGCAGAGGCTATTTTTCATCAACGCTTGCTTTTTAGCTTCCTACTTATAACCCCACCCTAGCTCTTATTTAAGGAATAAATCTAGTTCCACAATAAATGCATTTTGCCTATTAAGTATTTGGATCTTATTATAAACCTTTCTTAATATCCTATTCAATTAGAATTGCTTTGCAATTATTGCACTTTTCTTTTACTAGAATACAAGCCGTATGTTGATTTAGTACAAATGTTTCTTCAGTTAGAGTAAAAATACGAGGTAGAGGCTGAATCATTTGTTCTTCTTAGTTATTAGACATTTTCACACTTATTGTCGTTAGATTGCTTCCTGTAATTGACATTGTTGTTTAGCTGTCTTGTTTTTTGCAAGATTCTATGGCTTGAAGTAAAACTTATAAAGTTGATGCGTCTGGTTTCTGTTACCTTTAGGTCATTATTTAGAACAGCTGAACGACTAATGTTGGACTCACTTCGCTGCATACTTATAGCAAACTTTTATAGATAGCTGAATCCAATTTTATATTGGCACTTTGCATAGTATCAAGAACATTCTTTAGCTCTTCAATTCTAATTGGCCATTCTTTTTCATTTTGAAAGGGCAAAGTAGCGGATCATATACCTAATCATACTTTATAGGCACATTAATCAATAGTTTGTGCTTATTTAAGTATCATTGACTTCGATAAGCTAGGATCTAAATCTTATGATATGGGCTTAGGAAATCTTTTTCTTGATTCTTCTTCGTTCAAAATATTTTCGTAATTAAAATCTGTAAACTCCACGTATTTTCATACTCCTCCAGCATCCTCAGAAGGTCTAATAGATTAAAAAGTATCCCTTATTTCTTGAGAAGCATCAGAAAGAAAGGGAGTGATCCTTTTATTTACATGTAGCTTACTTCTATTATATTTTGCATCAATCTATTCCTCAAAAAACATCACTTCTGCACAGTCTTAAAATGTCTCAGGCTCCACCCTCTATTATATAAACTTTTAAAAGCATTAAGTACTTACAAACTCATTGAGAAAGAGTTTGTTTCCCTCCACATTAGCTTTTACGAAGTTCTAATTGTCAAAATTTTTTTCCTCAGGATTAAGGGAACTTCTATAATGCTTAAGAAGAGACACTTAGAGATATAGAAAAGCATATCTTAAATGTTTCGCTTCTTCAGCATCTAATTATAGCTCAGGGTAATTTTAAGTCTGCTAGTATTTATTTATCTTCTTAGAAAGTATCTTCTTAAGCCTTTTTGTGAGCTTATTCTTGTCATGATCTGGAAGTTATGGAGGTTCTTACTTTTTACTGTTTCAAATGCCCTGCAGTTGATTTTTGTCTAAATCTACTATTGTTAGATTATCAATTTGCTACAGATCAATTTAATTTAGAATGCTTGCATGAGCACCAAAAATGTAAGGCATTGGGGCATATAAATAGTCAACCAACATATTAGGAGTCACTGGCACGTATATCAAACAATAATGCATGGGAAATAAGAAAGAAATAAAGGCTTCAGTTATATGAGTCAGCTTTTCTAAGTAGTTACTTAGAAAAAGAACTCTCTTTTCTAGAAGAATAAGTCTATACACTTAAATTAAATTATCCACTGAAAGACAATTGAATAGGTAAGAAAAATTTACATCACAAAGTGGTAAATTGTTACAAGGAGGTCTCTGAATGATCATCTTTTAATCTATAAATTTCAAACTAATATCCGCTTTGCCCATAGGTGGAATAGGGATTTCCCATAAATTTTGAATATATCTTTCATAGGGACTTTATAGGACACCTTGACTCACTTTTTCGTATAGACGATTCAATATTTTATACATAACTTAGAAAAATCCATATTTAGATATTAAAACTAGAGCTTTATTCACTATTTTGCTCTTTTTCTTTACTTCCTTTTCATTATCCTAAGAATTTGTTGTTTCTAAGTTTTCGTTTGTACTTTCTTTATTTTCTTTATTTTCTTCGTCTTATTTTGTAATAATTTGCTCCTAAAATCTTAAGCAGCCGCAATAAAGTCTAAGTCCATTTTCTCCTGTCATAACAAAATTGAAATAAGGTTCCTAGTTAGCAATTGGAGGGATAGGATAACACATAAATTGTAGATTTGGCTATAAGGCAATAGAGGATCTGCAAGGAGGAAAGTGAGAAGTTAGTTCAGGTACTTCCTTTGAATATGTAACAACTGCAAAATATTCAAAAGGAGTTTCTAAGTCGGAATATCAAGCCATTTATATAAAGATTTTTTTTAGTCCGCATAATAAATCAATGATTTCTTTCAGTTAATTTAATTATCTTAATTCCAAGTAGAATCTAATCTTCCCTTATAAAAGCTTATTATACTATATTAGCTTAAATTTAAAAAAAATATCGTTTTTAAGATATAAAGGCTTAAGATATTATTTAGCTTTATTTGAATAATAATATATCTGCTAGATAATTCTTGATTCTTAATTATAGCTGTGACCAAGAAGAAAGAAATAAAGCAATAAAGTTTATTATTTACTATATAATTAAAAAAAGATACTTAATATTATAAAAAGAATTTAGTTAGTGATAATTGAAAAATCAATAATAGTTTTTAGTAATACCTTTAAGCCATATTACAGGACATAATTTCAGCACATAAACTTTTACATTTTCTCTATTTACTTTTACATTATAAGATTCAATCAAAGTTTTTCTTTAATCATTGAAGAAGTTTGTCTTAAAATGATCTGATAATGGTCCATTCTAAGTTGCTAGTTTTTCTAAAACTTCATTTGAGTTTTTAGCTGGTCATTTATTTAAAAGCAAGGTTATATGAGGTATTTTATTGTATACTTGTATAATTTTTCCTTCAGTACTTGTAAAACTTTGAATATTTTCCTGTTTTTATTAAAGCACTACACCACACATTATTTTCCCTGGAACATAAACAAATGCTGCCATTTCTATAAACACTGTAACACCTTCAGGGAACTCACTTATTTTGCTTTAATGAGATTAATTGCTCCCTATAAATAAAGTTGTAACATGGAAATCTTTAGGCAAGCTTCAGTATTGATTAATCTATTATTATTGAATTGTTGGGTTTACTTTATTAAATTCAAGAAGATCATTAGATAAATCGCCATCATTAGGAAACCGCTAGCTTATCTCTCTTAAAGAAGATCTAATAACTGCTAGTAATCTAGGCTATAAATCTAAATTTACATCTATTCCAAGGAAGATTGGTGAACTGCTTTTCTTGACTTATATTTGTTCTACTTACTATGCTTCAAAAAACTCTTGAAAGGCCTATTGAAATTTTGCCGTTATCAAATTCGAATCTGGTGGCTTTAATTCAATCTTATTTTACTGAAGGTATTAAGTCAACTAATCAATTTCTTGCTATTTTGGAAAAGTTCCATTAGGTAAATTTTTTAAGACTTTCTTCAATATCTGAATTAGATTAGGGTCGAATATATTTCCTTCACTTGAAAAAGGAACTCTTATAATATAATCAAATCCTTGCTATTTAAGTTATTATGAGCTGATATTTACATCTCTGAACATATTGAAAAACATCATTACTACTCCTACTATTTTACTATCTGGGCCATTTAAAGTTTCATGATTCTTTCTGTTCAAGACTCTAACTAAGCAATTGATAAGTAAATCTACTGAAAAAGGAAAGGTAGCATCTTCTATTTTGAACTGATTTTCACAAAAAGGCAATAAAGCTACAATTTTCATGCTTTAGCCTCTAGAGCAAGCTTACCTTAAGGATTTAAAAGTTCCATTTAAAGCATTTTAGGGGTGATTTTTATCTAAGAACAAAAGACTTCGTCCAGTTTATTTTGCTGCTTGCTTAATAAAATTTTGCATTTTGCTAAAAAATTGATTTCTACCTTACTCATTTGTTTTATTAAACGCAATTTCCAGATCTTAAATATGATTTTTGTTCATATATTCTTACATACACTATCTTCTTATTTGATCACTCGATACTATTTCAAGATTTACATCTAATTCTTTAAGAATCTGAGTCATTATATTCAAATTATATGTTTTTCCCATGCCAGGAATTCCCATAGGAACTATTACTACTAATCTATTTTGCTGTAAATTGTCTTATTTATGCATAGCAGGGCATTATTTACTTTCTTCTTAATTAGTTGTAGCTTTTTTATTTGAAACCGAAGATTTATTAGTACCACAGCATTTTTAATATTAAGAATTTACTGCTTCGACTAGTTAATCTTCATTTAAATCTGCAAAATCTTATATAAATTCTCCTAATTAGCCTTTATAGGCATCATAAAATTTCTTAATATTATCACTATTTAGTTTTAACTATTTCTCTGGTTATTAACTATGATAAAAAGCAGATATTTAAGCGTTAGATGGTGCTAAGTTATTTTCTTTAAGTTGCAAAATTGCTTTTATGCTTTAATCTATTCCTTTTGGTGTTCAACCAGCAATAACATAGACAATATTAGGCTACGTTTATTTTGGCACATTTGATATGCTGTAAAGATTTTTAGATTTTTGCTAGTTCAAAATATATTAAACTTCGTTTTACTATGGGATTCCTAAAATATCTTTTATTTTATTTAAACTGGATTGATCAATATACAAAGGAGGGGTTAATAAAGCACAACTTATTTCTGATACTTGCTTTAAATTTGAGCTGAAAGGGAGATTTGTAAACTCCTTGATTTCTGTATATTACTTAATTTGCTGATAATTTAGATTCTACTCTCCAAACAATTTGCTTAACATTGGAGGAATAGCTAATATCTAACCCTCTACTTAAGCAATTACTGTTTAAATAAAGTTAATGTAGCCAGATTATATTTAGTTTGCACTTATTGGAATTTACTCTAAGTATTAAAAAGCAGCTTCTGCAATTTGAAAATAGTAGTCTATAGGCTTAGGAAGTTGATGGCCTTATATTAACTCTCTTATCTCTGTCTTAAATTAATTAAGCTTTTTGAAATGTTTACCTTTCTAAGAATTCTAAGTGTGGGATTTAAGTTTTTCTCTTAATTTTCTATAGATTCTGTATTCTAAAGTTTTCAGTTTGCATAAACTCAAAGTCTTTTATCTTCTCAAGGCTTGAATAACTGTTTCCTCTGGAAAATTCAATGGTTGCTTCTTAGTTATGTGTTCTTCTAATTCATTCAAAAATTTCAAATCTTGCTATGATGAACTCACAAAATAGAGTACTGAGCCTTCCTCTTCATCTCTAATAGTTCCAGAAGCTACCTAATTAAATAAATTCTAGATAGACTAGTACATTTCACTAACTCTTGAATAGTTTCCAATCAGTTATAGAGATACAATGTCGCAATTAAATCTTCTAAAAGTTAAATATGCCTGTAAAGGAGGAATGCAGGATTCCTCTGGCTTGGTATGATCTACAATAGCATAGAATAAAATTGTTATTTTGGTGTAAAGAATTAAATGCTAATGGCTTTAATCTCCACAATACTCTCCTATTCAGCTAAATCCATTCATTTCCATTTTCAGTTCTTGAACTTGTTAAGGAGTTAAAGTATCTAAGAAATTAAACCAAGCTCCTGCTATTAGACTGGCAAAATTATATCTGTCTTTTGATTAATAATAATCAATATCACTTCGTTCTCTAGCAGCCAAACACACATTTTTACTAGCACACATTCATGAACCTATTTTTGCGTTATAAGAAATTTAAGCGTTTTCTCCGTTAGCTTTGAGAAGCTTGTAACAAGTGACAATATTTTATTCCTCCAAAATAGAATCTTCTGGCTTCTTAAAAATTATTTATCTTAATTCTTTTTTGTGAAACTCAGATTAATTATATTATTCTTGGAAATTTCCTTTAAAGCTTCCTTAGATATCTAAGTTATATGTTTGACTATGATCTAAAAATTCAATATATACATCGAAAAATTTAAACATGCCTCGTCTTCCTCAATAAGCATCTATCATTATATGCTATTATCCTTCAATCATAGCATACTTTAAATCTTCATTGTCTTATCCATGCATTCCAGGCATATATACTTCTCAATAAGTAAAAAGGGTATTACCTCTTCTTATATTTTTATAACAATGCTGATTCATCATAAAATGCTTATCTTCATCGACACCTTTAACTCAAAGGGATAAATCAAAAAGAATTGCTGAACTATCATAAGGAACTTTCCCTTCCATCATTTTAACAGATTTATCATATTTCTGGTTTTTTCCTCAGCAATATATTTCAAAGCAGGATAAATAACCAACAGGTATTTAAATTTAGCTTTCTTTTTCTCTTTTTTTAAACCATTTAGGCGGTACCATTTTTATAAAAATATAAGAATTAAATATAAATAACTACAGTTCATATCTATTATTTTAATTAGAAAATAGCTAACATTTCAAGCATTTTAGTTTAATATTCAAATAATTAGAAAATAATTTCTTAAAGGATCTTTGCTTAGAGTAATTTAAATGCAATTAACTATCCTAATTATATCTGATATTTTTTATTTGCTTAATTATATATTTGGAAATAATTATTTCTATATGAGTGCTAAATAATTTTAATTTCCTATTAATACTCTAACTTTTAAATTATCCCTTTTTTATTTTTAATAGTTTTAATCTTAAATTAGCAAAAAATGCTATCAATTTTTCACTGTGGATGTCATCTTATTTTAAGTTAGTATTTTCTATCTTTTAATTATTTTAGTTAAATTTATATTAAAAGGTATGCAAATTTCCTTTACAATAAGCCTTAATAATAATTGAGATTGTTATATCTAAGGCAATTTTAATAAGATTAAGCATTAATTTTTCAAATTTTCGTTACTTATTCTATTTAGTATTTTATTTATAATAAAAGGCATTAAATTGTTTGAGCCATTTAAATGATAATAGTTTTAAATGCAATAAGATTAAATAGAGATAGCATAGTTTATAGCTATTAGTATATTAATAATAATAGAAGTTCTAAATATTTAATTATTAATCCTAAAGCTGCTCTTTAGATATATAATAATTATCTACAAAGGTAAAGCTATTATTGCTTGAATGTAGCATCTATTATAAAGATAGATTATTTAAATACTGTTTAATCTAATTGGGTATTTAACTTTATTTAGTTGTTTATATCTAATAGATAATTACTATAACTGCTGCAGTTTTGGAAATTGGAATTATGCTGATTGGGCTATAATTTACTTTTTAATGATTCTATATTTAGCTTTGAGAATGTAGTTTTCTTTTAGTTCTATCCAACTATAACAAATGATAATGCTTATCTAAACAAGAGTATGCATTTATTTAATAAACAAACTTGTTCCTTTTGAATAATAATTAATGTCTTCTAAGTAATCAAACTTAAGCTTGGTGAAAGCAAGGCTAGTTAAAATAACTAAGGGTATCTTTAATTAATATTGAATTTGCTTATTTAAATTGCTTAAATAATTAATCTATTATGAGGAATAAGCTACTCTATCCTTATTAAATCTATTTACATAATCATCTTATATAGGATAAAAGCAGGTTTTTAGATAATTAGACGAGCAATATGAAATGAAAAAAGCGTAACAAAGTAAGTATTAGAATAATGATTAGTTGCATAGTTACTTGCTTCTTAGTTAATTTAGCACTATTAGCTATAATTATAATGATACCACTATTTATGTATTTATTGTAAGCTGCTTATTAACTAAACTCTTACTATTGCTATTACTTTAAATTTATTAGTCTTAATTAGAACAATTATTTAGTAATTTTCATATGCAGAAAGTATTAAAGCTACTAAGGGAGTTAATCAGAAAGCAGTAATAGTTTAAGCTTTGAAATAAAATTAGAAAATTAATGAGGATTAAGAGTATCTATGCTTAGTAGCAATAGTAGAGAAGTAAAAACAAAATGAAAAGAAGCTTATAAATAATTTAAATTTAGCGTACTCATACTTTTAATAAGTAGACATAAAGATTAAATATAACAATATAACAAACATTAGAATTCATTTAGATTAAAAAATAATTTAAGGATACTTAACTCCTTATAAGAGCAATACAATCATCTACTAAGTTTATGAAAAATAAAAGAAATAGCTTTCGTTCTAAAGATAATTCATATAATCAAAAAAATGTATTTACTCATTTAAACAAGAATCTTATATGTTAAGCTTTATTTATAATTCAAATGATTAAAGCCTCTGTAAGTTGAGCGAAAAAGATTGTTTCCTTAGTGGTTATATGTATAAAGAGAAAGCAACTAGAAAATAAAAGTAAAGAATTGAGAAATAGCATAGTAGAATGAAATATATTCATTGATATTAAATTTCAACTTTTAATTAAGAGAGTTTTATTAAATAGAGACAAGAATAAACTAAGAGAATTAGCATAATCATTATTAAGAAACTTTATTAATAATAAAAAAATTAAAGTGCTATTATCTATTTAATATATAAGGTAATTATTAAATTTAATTAAAATAATATGAAGAGACTAGACTCTAGTAAAAAAGAATTAATTTAGATATTAATTACTAAAATTATTTTAAGCAAATATAAATAGTTTTAATTATTTTTATGATTGTTTGCAACATCTCTTCATATTTTTCTTTATAGATAGAAAAATTATAATTTAAGTTTTAGAACACTATATAAAAATAAAGTCAAAACCAATAATGCTAATTGAAATAGTTAATTAAATTAAATATAATATCTTAAAAATAGAATTATCTTATAATAATATTTCTATCGAACAAAGACAAATAACTTTATAGTTTCTAAATTTTTGCCTTCTGCATTATTCATTCAAACTTTAAAATAAATTCCTTATGATTAAGTATAAACTTGTAGCGAAGCTAAGTGAAATTTTAAATAATAAAATAATTTGATAATATTTGTCATAATCAAAGTATATTAAACTAGCAAGTTTATTTAATAGATATCTTAAATTTTTTAATTTATAATCTTAGTAGTTCACAGCATCTAATGATTCTATTTTAAATACAAGTTTACTATAAGAAAATTAACTGAAATTAAATCTTTCTTGCTTCTCATACTTTGCATTTATTATGTATATTATGATAATATTGAACTATAAGAAAACTTTAATCTAATTATCAAACTAAGATAAAATTAATTTAAGCTATATTTTGGAAATAATTGCTACTATATTATATGTTTTATTAGCTTTAAATTAAGAAAGTTTTATTTTTTTAACTTAAAAAGGTTAAGAATTTAGAATGAATAGTTAATAAACAACTATTAATAAGATAGCATAAACAAATGTTAATCATTACGCTGAAATATGTAAAGTTTTCCCTTTGAAGCAATTGATTTCCTTGCTAAAATAGTTTAAATTAGAGCATTTAGTTTTTGAATATCCATCTTTTCTTAAAGGTTGTAATATTAAAAATATACATTGCTATGACTCTAGAAATAATTAATAATTGGATTTTTTAAACTAAATAAGCTAAATTATCATAAAGTTAAAATTTTTAAATGGTTTTAATAATCACAGCTTCACAATAATAGTCAAATAGTTTTATAGTTTAAATTAATTCAGCTACTATATTATTCCAAGTACTTTCAATCTGAAGGTAAATTTAGAAAATTTAATAAGGATATCTTTTCCCTTATAAATCTACTAAATAATGTAAATTTTAGTGGATGAACCTACTTATCTATTTAATAAAGCAAAGGTGTTAAATAAATTCTGAGATATAGATTTTTTGTTTTTAATATGCGAAATTAAATTTAAATTTGTAAGGCATATATTATATTTGAAGATAATCTATTAAATAATAAAAAGATAGTGCTATTTTAAATAGATATTTAATAAGATCTTATTTAAAGGGATGCAATAACCAAATTAATAAATTATAAAATTATTTAAAAAAAGCCTAAACTGTAACCTGTTGTTTTAGCTATTTGCATCCATAAGAGTATTGTGACTTTCAATTAAAATTTATTGTAAAAGATTATTTAATTCCTATTCTCTCTTTATAGTTGTATTTTTATCAGATGCTTACTTATTTTTAAGCTTATCTTCCTTATAATCTATTATATCATATTTTTTAGTTATACACTAAAATGATTAAGTAATTAAATAATTTGTATGTAGCTCCTTTATCCAGAGTAAAATATTTCTTTCTTTAATTATTTTATTTGTTTTAGTATTATTTAAGTAAAGCAAATTTCACTTCAAAAGAAAGTAAATAGTAATCAAATTAATTTATTGAATTAAATTAAATTAGCTTTAAGCATTAAATCATAATAAATTAAAAGCTTCTATGCTAAATATTTCTCTATCTTATAATATATATAGTCATTTTATTATTTTTCAAAGCTAATAAAACTATTCTAATTGAGTTTACTTCTTAAGAGTCATATTTAAATCTCCTTTGTTATATACTTTTATCATTTTATCCTTTTATCTACTAAATAGAATTAATAGAATCTACCAGATCTTCAATTATTCTTTTAATCTAGAAGCTTTTATACCTGAAACATATAACTAAGTTTATTACGCTTTCCTAAAAAATCCTATTTGATATAATTTTCATAGTAATGCAAAATTTTAGCTATAGTAATATATAAAAAGCAAGCTTTAAATACTAATTTAATTAAGGAAATACAATTTCTTACAAGTACTCTTCTATCATGTAAAGGAAAGTAGAATAATCCCAAATAATTGCTTCTAAAACTACATTCTAATTAAGCTAAATAAACTATATTTAAACCTCAAATTAAGCATTTAGTCAGCTATTATTTTAATTTTTCTTATAAATTTCATAATTTTAATGAATTGCTAGTCAACATAATGTAACTTAGGCTATCCTTAATTAAGAAATTAGAAAGTATTAATAAGTAGAAGAGTATAAATAACTAGATAATTAATAAAAAGAGAAGGATAATATAATATAATTAGTATGTTGAACGAATTTTATAAGCTTTTAGTATTTAATATTTTATAATATTTACAGTTTAAACAAAAACTTCCTTAAATCTTAATTTACTTAAATAGAGTAGAAACTAGACTTTAGTGTTATGCATCTTAATGATACTTTTATTTTTTAATTTCTAAATTTATGAAGTTAATTGCTTTTTCTTAATATTGTCTTGCTGCAATTCTTAGATTGAGAGCTAAAAATTGTATTTTTAGTGTTTCCAAACTTTAGCTTTTAATTATACATATGCATCCTAAATTTAAAAATCACTGGTTAAATTTTTAATTAAGTTAGAAATTATTTTAATTAAGTAAGCTATAGGATCTAATAATAGTGAATTTAAAGAAACCAATATTTCAAATCATTTATTTTTTTTATATCTCTCATATAATAATTTCTGCTACACTTTATCTATTTTAGACTACTAAAGATTTTTATCTTTAGCTAAAATGTTATTATTATAATGAACTCCTCAATTATTTATTATATTAATAAACTTACTTGTGAAAACATGCTTTTTGAGCTCCTTTCAAACTTCATATCGTAATAAAATGATTCTATAAGAATCCTTAGTCTATTAAGTCTGATTTTAAGGAAGTTGGTAATAGATAACTTCTAAGTAAGATATTATTACTTAAAGATAAACTATTAATAAGAGATTGTATAAAGAATTGGATGATTCTTATATTTTATAAAATGCTTTGCTACTCTTTCTTCCATAGACTATTTTATTCAATCAATATCATAGATTTGTTTCTAAAATATAGGAATGAAATTTAAGAATCAGTGTCTTTAAAAATAACACTTTTAGATATTGAGTTTCTCAAATTATATTAGGCTAATATCTATGTTTGCCAAGATAGATTCAAATTAGCTTTTCCTAGCACTTCTTTATGAAATCTTAATGATAGAAGTGAGAAATAGCTACTTTATATAATAAAAGCTGTCTTTGAACTTTAAAGATTCGACATTATAGTAGAATGGTATTGAGGGGATAAAGATAAAGAACTAAAATCTATGAAATTCCAATTAAACTGAAAGTATAGAAGTGTTTAGATTTTAAATTATTAAGTTTGCTTAAAGAGATTTAGTTTAATATTACGCTTATCATTTTTAAATATCATAGACCAATTATGCTTTACTAACTATCTGTTTGATTACCTTTACTTTCTTTTCTGTTTAGTAGAAAATCATTAGACATCCAATCTTTATAATGACCAAAATATTTGAATGTTTGATGGCAAACCAACTGATGATTTGAATAAGTCTTGATTAAATAAAGCCGATTTTATGCTCTTAATATAATTGGGGAATAAATAAATTACTGCAAGAAGAGAGGGATCAAATATGAGAGTTAGATAAAATCTAGATAATATGAAAGAGCTTAAAGGAATTTCTTTAGTATACTCATTTAAAACTGGTTCTATAAAAGTAATATTTTAATTTTCTCATTTACTTGATCTTCGAAAATGAGAGTCGAGCTTAATCATTATAGCAGGTATCTATTTAATCAAATTAATTTATTTAAAGATCAGGAAGTTCTTTACCGTAAGGAAAAACACTTTAGCTGAAAATAATCTTTTTCGAAATGTTCAAACTAAAGGAAAGCAAAAAACTAATTTTTTACTCTCTTATTTTAATACTAACCCACATTAGATAAGACCTAGTGTGTTTTAATACTTATCATGATATGGTCTTTATACAAAGTAACGGAAACAGTATAAAGGAAAAACGAGTAATAAAGTATTATTTTAAATATCATTTTACTATATTAACAAATAAGCTAACTAGCAGATATATTTCTATTTAACTTGCTCATTGAGATTATACTACAAATCTCTATATAAAGTAGTAAATAATAATTACTTTATAACTACATTTTACTTTAGTTCATATGATGAAAATAACTGGGAAAATAGTCAAAATGATTAGAAAAGCTATTTAAAATAAATTAAAAGAAAAGTACGTGATTACTATGATTGTTGCTTAGATAGTTTATAAGTTAAACACTTCTCAGTTAAAATTTAGGTAAATTATGAAGATAAACTTTCTGCTTCTAATCAAATATCTGGAGATTTGTTAGTTAAAGATGGAATAGCAATAGTTATTGTGGTTTTAGCTTTTATTTATTTTTAAGTTTATAAGTTTGTATATCATTTTGCTAAGCCAGTACTTTATATGATATGAATTAAATATATTATGCATTCTGATCATCTGCTTTACTAGATATCAAAAGGTATATTTGGTAAAGACCGTAAAGCTGAAGAGATGAAGACATATTTAATTGAGAGGTTTACTTTAATGAATTTACTTAAGAGATATACTTGCAATATTTATTTAGTTAATTCACAGCATTATAATAATAATGAAAACAGATTAGAATACTCGTAAATTCTAAAGAAAGAAATCCCAGTGGTCTCAAGAGGAAGATAGTCTACTGCTGAAGCTTTACACTTAAAAGCCTAAGAAATGAATTAAGATTGCTAGACAGATTAATAAACTTATTCATAATGATAAGTAGGTTAGAGAGGCAAGAGATATTAAAGAAAGATACAAAAATCACATTGATCCTCGTCTTATTAGTAAGTTATAACATGTAGAGTAATAATGGACACCCTAGGAAGATTGGTTTGTAGTAAAGTCAGTTATGTAACAAGGAAATCTATGAACAGTGATTGCGTCTTAGATGTAGAGAAGAAATGATAACATGGTTAAAAACAGATATTTTCAGATATCCAAAAGATTATTCACAAAAAAAGCCTTAAATAAAATCCCATAATTATCTAACTCTTTGCCTGGAGTTTCCCAAATATTGTTTGATGTGAATCATTGAAGTAAAAGTCAAAACTATTAATTTTAATACATAATATTGCCATATCACAAATCATCCTTTACATACTTACCTTACATGATAGTAGACTTCAATTTACTCGACTTGTCTTTCACTTATTGAAGTAAATTACTATATGATAATAGAATTTAATTTACTAATAACGAGTTTTAAATTTGATATTTAATTTAAAATAATAAACAAATTAATAAAATAACGGTAAATTAATATCAAATTAGGCATAATAGAAAATTTACTCACCTTTATGCTTAATTATTCAAAACATAGATTCATTAATTTAACTTTTAAGTTCTAAGAAATGTGCATAATCACTTTTAAAATTTTAGTTCAAAGGAATGCTTTCTTGAGAACAAAGCTTCTATTATGTCCAATAATAGATTATTATTATTAAAGCTTAGCTTTCTTCAATAATTTGCTCGAGATATATTTTTCTCTATGATTTCATATAAGACTAAACAACTTAAATTCTGATTTTACTTTATTTACTTATATATATATATCAACATTTGGAAATAGCTTCTATTTTACTTTCTTAAGTTCCTATTTAATTTTATTTTTCTGACTATTTATTTTACTGTATAAAGAGGTTTTTTGCTCTTTTCACTTTTAAGCTTAGATATTTGCTTTTAGTTATTAATTTAAACCCAAAAAAATTAGGATATTAAATTAGATCAGCTCTTAATATATTATCATCATATTAAGAGAGAGAAAGAACTTATAATTGTAGTTTTAATATAATAACAGTCAGATTTCTATATTCTACACATACATAAACAATCACTCCTTACTATCTCTTTTGATAGTATGAAGAACTTTTAAAGTATTAGTACGCTATTTAATTAAGTCACTTTTCTAGCTAAAAATATAATTAATTTATAGTTCTATCTTTAACGCTAATGGTAGGTAAATATAGGAATTGATAAGAGAGATAAAAGTAAAGTCTTATGATAGCAATTCATTAAAAACTTTAATCATATATAAAATTTTAATTTACTAGTAATAAAAAAACTAACTTTTTAGTATAGTTTCTCTTATATTTCGCATTATTACTCATTTCTCTTTAGACAGCATTTATCTTTCTAACTTTCAAAAAGAGATGCATTGCAAGTTATAATTTTAGCTTAATATAAAAAGCCAAAGCACCAAAATATAATAATTTAGTAAGTTGATTAGAAAAGTAAGAGTGATCTTTGATCTTCGTTCATTTATAGTTTGAAGTATAATTCTTTCTATCTGTTTTAATCACTCCTTACTATATTTTGACAAGACTACTTCTAAATAATCTGCTTAAATCGCTTACTATTTAACTATTTTATTACAAAAGAACTTTTGCTATATTTATCTATAAACTTAGTATAATTATAAACTATTTATAGTAGAAACTAGTTAATTCTAAGTAAAAATAGTACTTATTCTTATGAGGTTTAATCTATCTAATTAAAAGCATCTTATTAAATATTAGTAGTAGATTATACTAATAAATACCTCTCTTTAATTATATCTATTACTAACTAAGATAATGCTTCTAAATTGAAATCTAATGCCTCACCAGTTCTCAAATTTATAGCATCACTTCTTTTTTAATTTTCTAACTTTAATACATTAATTAAAAATTAATTTTGCATACTAAAATAAAAAAAACTAGCTTCATTCTTTAATCAAGAGTTAAATTGAAAATTTTATCAGAAACAATTAGTGCTTAAGGAGCAAGTTAGATTAAGAAATAGAATATGCAAATGATTGGGCTTTGACTAACTTCATTATGGTATATTAATAGCATAGATTAGAGAGTTTATTAACCTGCTTAAAAAATGTAAGTTATTGCATTGTTAAAAATAATAGTTGCTTAAAGATCGTTCTAAGTACTCAAAAGTCAATCAAATTCTGCATTTGCTGCTTAAATGGGTCTTAAGCATTAGGACTTGCTAAATTGTTTTGACCAGTTGTAACGTTTTATGCAAAGGTACTTTGAGGCTGCTATTAAGAAATATTCTAAACTTCTTATACGTTTTCTTGCTTTCTCCAACTCTTTCGCGTAACCTTCATTATAATCTTTCCCTAAAATTCAGGAACTTTAATTCCTTTGTTATTGATGTCCATTCAGACAGTCTGTTGGTTAAAAACAAACTTGAAAGAAAAGGAATATTCTCCTTCAAAGGGAAAAGTAGAGACTATATCATTTAAAGTAATTTCTTATTATTTTTTAGCTATTGCGTAAGCATTTAAAATAGAAGGATCATCAAAATCTTCAGGAATATAGTAATAAACTATTGTCAATGCCTTTTTCTCCATTTTAGTTCAAATCTTATGAATAAAAACCAATAATTTAATATAATATTCTGACTTCAAAAGCTAAACTCTTTTACTTTTAATTAACTATTTCAAAATTAATCGAAGCTAAAAATGCTAAGTTCTTTTATAGAAAATTAAGACCATACCATTAAGCACAAGCAAATGCAGTCTGAGTGCTGTAAGTGTTGCATTAAGCTTTTTAAGCTAAATTTTGTTTGTTGCTTCTATATAGTTTTTAATAAAATATAATATTAGAAATTGAATTAAATTTGATAAGTAATAAAGGGTTTATTTTAATTTTATATATCAATCAATTTAAATTAAGATTAACATTTTCTATTATTAAAAGGCTATTCATTAACCAAAAGATGCTTATTCCCAATTTCTTAATTAATTCAATTAAATTGTATTCTATTCTTACATCTTTTGCTTCCTCTTTTAATTCCGACATCTTTTAACTTCAGAGATGTTGTTATGGATCTAAAGTAACAGATGATTAAGTTTATAAAATAAGTAAAAATGATATTGAGTAGGAATAGAAAAATAGAGCTAGTAAGCAATATAAAACAAGCTATCTAATTATCTAATATCTCTAGAAACATTGAGAACTGAAACATTTTATTTTGATTATTGAATTTTTGCAGAAAAGAAATTATAATAACTTAAGCTATTATTTTCAAAATAAAAAGCATAAATAAGCTAAGAAAATTTAATAAATAAAGTTTTAGATTTGTATGTTGTAGTTGATAAATGCCTCCTTGCTTAAGCTTTACTAGATGCTTATAAAATAAAAAGTTACTGTATAGTTTAATTAATCATATAATTTAATAAACTCCATTAAGCTTAAATATCCAAATCCTTAATTTTCTCCCTAATGGATTTAAATCTCTAATAAATTTAAACTTATAAAGGAGCTTAAAAGGAAAAAAATAGAATAGTATAGTTGAAATATAAGTCTAGGAATAAGGATTATATAGTAAATGCAAAACTTTAATCTAACTAAGCTAAGCATTAATTAGAGTCTATTTCATAATTTAAATTGAATCTTATTTACCCGAAGAGTAACTATATTAATTTATAACAAATAAGGTAAAATAACAATATTAAAATAATTTAATCTTAAATTATAGGCTTCTAGCATTGAAGGATGCAAGATGAGCAATAAAACGGATATAAATGCAAAATGGAAAATTGTACTCAGATTAATAAATATGCTATTTTAACAAGAGTTTATGGTTATTTTACTATATTAAAAATATTCTATTATGTTATCAATTGTTAATTAACTACTAAAGCTTTACTTTTAAGCTTTTATAAAGGAGTAACTTATCTATTTAGCTCTCATATTCTAAAAATATTAGCTTTTATAGCAAGTAATAAAATTCCATTAGTATAACATGAATCTGATATAAATTAAGTTTAGATTCATAGTAAGGGAAATATGATAATGAGTGTTTAATTAGGAAGTAAATGCATTCAGTTAATAGTTAAAGCTTAAAGTTAATGCTTTAATTTTAATTTCTTATTTTAATAGCACTTTTTATATTTACGTGTTGCCACGAAGTTAAATATTTAAACTCTAAAATCATATTTTATAATAATGAGCGAAAATAAGAAAGACGCCGAAGTTTAAACAGTTGAGATTGCTTCTGTAAAGATGTTTGCCTTTTTACCACTTGACGAATTGGAGTTCCCTCAAATTTTATATAGGCGTCATTCAATTTTCGCTCTAATACTTTTGCTCTTTTTCCTGATAATAGCTGCTTTTAGTTTTGAAGGACATAAAGCAAGTATTGGAATTTGTTTTGTTGCAATTATGTGGTTTAGTGCAGCTAATTTTGAAGATGATAACTTGCAAAGAAGGCCTCATCCTGCCTGCTGGAGAATGCTTAAAGGAGTTGCATTATGTTATTGGCTAATTTTAATATTCTTGCTTATGCATGATGCATAAACAGCAAGGGATATGGCTCATGCAATTTTCCCTGAAACAGGTCGACCACTACCTGAAAGAGATTATGCTGCAGATTGCAGACTTTATACTCCTGAAAATCCAGTATCAAGTTTTTATAACTTTAGAGAAGCTTTTTGGGATGCACATACATTAGCACATTTACTTGGGTGGTGGGTTAAAATGCTCATTCTAAGAGATTGGAAACTTTGTTTTTTCCTAAGTTGCTTCTTTGAATGGATAGAAATTACTTTTCGCTATCACTTAAAGAATTTTTGGGAATGTTGGTGGGATCATTTAATATTAGATATTTTTGGATGCAATTTATTTGGAATAATTTTAGGTTACTATACCTGCAAAGTATTTGAGTTTAAGAAGTATTACATAACTACTAGTCCTTAAATTTTCGAATAATTAACACCATTTTCATGGGTAAATTACAGATGGGAAATATTTTCCTCTCCAAAAAAGTTTATAGGTGGATTGTATCTTGTTGCTATGGTAAATCTAATTGACTGTGCTAATTTCTATATTCGCTTCTCAATGTATATTCCTCACAATCATATCATTCTTTTTTTAAGAGTCATTATGTGGGGTTTCTTAGCACTCTCTATAAACCGTGAATACTACGCGTACTTCTTCGAAGGGTAAGATTTTTATATATAGTTCGCTTAATAAACTGGGTTCTATGTCATGAATAGGGAATGCTATTATGATTACAGAGTGAATTTTAATTCAGAAGTTTATTTAAGGAATGTTCCATGCAACATTCCCAGATTGGGTTATTTATACTTGGGCTTTAATGATCAGTGTTGTAGGAATTATCATCATATATTTATTCAATAAAGAGCTAAATAAGAAGATCATGTGATGAACTAAAAATATTTAAATTTAAATTTAACTGTTTTTGTAAATTCATTCTATAAATCCCTATTGTCTCTAACCCATTACTCTACGCAATGAGGTTGCTTTATAAATTAAATTCTACCTATTAATTAAAAATCTGTATAACATTTAGGCTACTATCTTGAATGAACTTTTTATACTGTCTAGTCGTATAACATCTACAATAAAGGAAAGATAACTATAATGTTTTAATGGTGCTTTATCTTACCTGTTCGCTTATTTATAAGATGCTTGCCCATTCCAACGTTTTCTTTAAGAGTAAATCCTTTCTACTATTTAAGAAAAAATCTCACAATGCTGTTTACTAGCTTAGCAATATAATATCTAGACTATTATTTCTAAGTAGGTAAGAGTTCTTCTATCTGAATTTAGTAGTTTTATAGCCCCAATAGTTAAAAATGATAGCTCTAAACACATTTTATCATTGAATTAATTCATATTTATTACTACATTTTATCTTTAAATCGATAAATCAAAAAATATTAATATTAAAACATAAAAATCTAATTATTTTCAAATAAACCCATAAAAACGGGCTAAATTGCTTCTAAAACTAGGCAAATCAAATGTGAGCTTCATAGATACTAAGTGAATTTTAAATAAAACTAAGAGAGAATTAAAAAAATAGAGATTATAGATACATTAATTTCTTATTTAGAATGCTAAATTAGTTTTAGATTTATTTACTAAAAATTAAATTAAATCAAATTGAATTAAATTACTTTAAGTGATACACTATCCAAACTGGAAATTTAATTATTTCCTTATCTTATAATAAATTTATGCTTCTTTATTTATAAGTTGAAGTTTAAAAAGAATTAAGTTGCTTTATAGACGTATAATATAATGGTAAAGCAAGATAATTGCATAAGAAGTTTTATTATTTTAACTGTATTTTTAATACTTTGTAAGTATTAAATTTGATTCTATTCAAACATTATATAAAATACTACTGATAACTTGCAAATTGCTCCTTCTCTAGTAATTAGCAACCTATAGAAAATATATCTTATAATGGATCTTGGAGTTTCTCTACTAAATAAATTTCTAAGTTCTAAAATGATTCATTATCATGATATTATCTAAGAATAAGTTTTTTAAATATAATTATTTAAGAATATTTGATTTAATTTAATAGAATGTAATTAAAGTAGGATTTGAATCACTACTACTCTTTATTTTCTATAGAAATCTCTTCAGTTTTATAACACTTTATTTCACTTTGTAAATATTGAAGGATTGACTTTCTCGCTTTTATTTCGCTTTGGTACTATTTTATTTAATACTACAATTCACTAACTTAATCGTCTTTTTTAGCTAGTTTTTTATTATTGAATCTTATTATTGATTTTCTTGCTTCTATTTCTTTCAAGTATTGCTTTATTTACTTATTTTAATTTTCAAACATACTATCTATTTTTTTAATTTTGCTGCTTGAATTTTGCTTAACTTGCTAAATTTCTTGTTGTAACTACAATATTTTTAATTTTTGTTACTCAATGATATCTTTACCCTATTCAATTAGTTTTTCTTGACTTTATCTCTTATTTTACTCTCCTTAAATTAATTCTAAAAGGTTTTTATTTTTCTTTTAAAACAAAATTGTAGAATTTTTTTAATACTAGCACATTCATTTGTAAGCTTATTTTTCAGCCTAAATCATTTTTTACATTTCTTTAATTTTTGTTTATAATTTTTCTATTTAAGCATCTTTTTCTTACAATTTTATTTACTTTTCATCACTGTCTCTTTCCAGTAACATTTCATCTTCTTTTAATTAATTAACTTTCTCATTAGAAATTTAATCCAAATTGTTTAACATCTCTACGTTCAGTTTTTGGGATTCTAATCCAAGATCATTCTAAGCATTTTTACTTTTAAAAAAGCATATGTCCTTCTCTAGGTTTTTGATTTAATTCTACTATTCTTCATAGTTATTTTTATACTCAAGTAGAGATGCTATAAGATTCTATTAGTGGTTAATTTCACTTTGAAGCACTTTAATTGTATTATTTTTTTCTTCAAATTGTCAATTTTGATTAAATTCTTTCTTCTAGAGTTCATTCTTGAGGTTTTTTATCTTCTAGTTTAAATTTTAGATTTATTCTTGCTAGATAACTTCAGAATTTTTTATATTAGGATCACTGCTTTTTTTACGAAAACTGAAATTTTTTTGATCATGTTTATGTTAAAGCCCGATAGTCTATTCCGATTAGCATACTTAGTATGCTTAGCAAGCTCCGGTTCCTTTTAGTCTTTTTTAAAAGCACAAACTAATAAACTTATCTTTTAATGATCCAAAACTAAAACTTTAGTTACTTCCTAAGTTTAATTTTCACTAATATTACGCTTTTACGTATTTCATCTGAATATTTCTCTAAGTAAATACTTGAGAATTTTGGAAGAATCTTAGCTTAAACTTTGAAAGTTCTGTATAATGGCAAGTCATTTTACAAAATATGAAATTTAAATATATCACTAATATATAGAAAGCTTATTTTTTAGCTACCTAACTACTTTCTTAAATTTAAATAAGCTTTAAGTCTTATCTGCTTAGACTTATTCATTTTCCTATACTAGGAAGATTTAAAGCTAAACTGATGAAAACTAAAATATTTTGACTCCTATACTAGCTTTATTGTATTATTATACTTTAAGCTTTATACTTTAATCTATAAAATAAATAAAATATTTAATTATCTTTTTCTTATTATTTTCTAGGCCATTTGTGTTTTCTCATAAACTAAAGATAACCACATTATTAGCAAAGCCAGATGATTAATCTAAATTTTCAAAAATTGTAGTAAGATTTCAATAAGAAAGATTTGACTTAGAATCCTTCATAGTTAAAATAGATTTAAAACATAGCCTATTAATTAAAAGCAGCTTTATTTTAAAAGCTACTATATAATTATTTATTTAAGTAGCTGACTTTTAAATTGAAGTTCACATATCCTTGGATAATAAACTAGCTGTTAGTTAAATAGCAAAATCTAATTATAAATGATATAAATAACTTTAATTAGTAAAGTGCTAATCTACCTGGACTAGTTAGTTATATATCTTCATTATTGCTTTTATATTTATTAAGTTTCCTATATAGTTACTTTGTATTTCTAACTTATTTCTTACTTTATATCTTACAAAGTTATTATCTCTTTCTTACCTTATATCAATCCGCCAAGGATAATTAAGTTTTATTTATAATATAATAGAAGTAATTTAAAGGTATAACTAATATTTATATTAAATTCAATCAACTAGCAATAATAATTATCCAACAATTAAGCATAATAAAATAGGCTTTGTTCATATAAGTTTAAATATTCATTAAGTTATCAAGTTAAAACTTAAAAATCTATAAATTAAAAAGAAAGTATTCTTGAACATCTAATCGTCAAAGACAAAATGATACCTTGCTTATTAATCTAAATATAGTAAAATGCTTTTTAACTTTTTGCTTATCTTTAAGTATTATAATTTTCATTTACTTTACATTAAAGTTTAAGTTTTAATTTAGTTCCTGCTAAATATTGTACTTTCCTTTTGATATAAAAAGGAAATAATTTACTAGAATAAATAGTCAAAGTTAGCTAATTAAATAGGAAATGAAGAATAAAAGAAAGTCAAAAGATAATCCTATAAATTTGAATAACTAAGTAAAGAAAATAACTAGTTTAGGAAAGAAAGCAGTTAATAGTAACAGTTAGATTGCCAATAAATAAGCTGCATTTAATCAAAGTTCCTAGGCATTTTTCTTTTAAAGCATGCAAAAAAATGATAAAATTAAAAAGTTTTCCAGCTCGCCTATTAATAAAATGAATGATAGCTAATCTTAGAAGAATAACTTATTTCAAAAGGCTGATTTCCCTTTCTTTAATGAAGATAAATAAGAAATAAAGTCAAAATAAAATTCCAAGAGCTTAAATACTTCTGATATACTTAATAAAAATAGTTCCAAAGTTAGCTCTAATGAAAGCTCAATGGTTAAGGATTAAATTTTTATTTAAAATTTTCTGTAATAGATAAAGCAAAGTGAATAGAATGTAAGTTAAGAGTTAAAACCAGAAGCTCAAATGGGATTTAGTAAAAATACCAACTTTTTAATAGGAAAAGGTATTTTTGACAAATCATTTTAGTCCTCAAATAGATCTTTAAACTAGTCTTAACAGTAGCTAACAAATTAAAAATCTCTTTTAGAGATGAAACTTAACTCAGATATTAAAGATCTTATACAATTCAACTTCCAACCATCGAAATCTTTTAATCAGTAGTTTAAAATAAAACTTATAGAGACTTCTGTATTAAAGACGAATAAAAAAGACTATAGCAATACTCACTAAAATGCCTTTTTAAACTAATACGAAAATAAGAAATAAAGTAGAAATGATTTTATCAAGAATGCAAAGGAAAAAATGTAAAGTTAGTTCAAATCCTTGAATCCTTAGTTTAGTAAGAATTTATCCTCTATTAATATTATGAAGCTAAAAGAATGTGAAGATCCTGATGAGGAAAAGCCAGAAACCGTAATAAAAAGAAAAGGAGAAAGAGGATCGTTAGACTCAAAAACAAATACGTAATCTTCAATTACTAAATTGGCTTCAATAGATTCTATAGCTAAAGATATGGGTAATAAAGCTCCAAATTCAAATAGTTCAAGAAACTCTAGTAGAAGAGCGGCTATTAAAGATTATTTACTGTTAGATTCTTCAGTATCAAAAGAAAAATTGAAAAGAGAACAGAAGTCTAAGCTTAATAAAGCAATTTTTGAAAAAGATCAAACTTAAGAAACGTATCCAATATATGGAGAAATTCATTAATATATCGATAGAAATTATTAGTTCAAAACAAAAACTCTTGCTTAAAATAAGCTTCCTCTTCCTAAATGAAGTTCGAAGAAACTTAAAATGTAAAATTCGATGTTTAAATAGTGGTCAAGCGACAATATTTACTAGGCATTCTGACAGCTACCTTGTGTAATACGTAATAATAATGCTTCAGAAAAGCTAATGGATCTCTTTAATATTCCTTTAGAAGAAAGCAAAGAAATAGATCTTATAGAGAAGCTAATTAATACACAAAACGAAAGAAAATAGCAAGAAGTTAAAAATGCTTCTAAAAAATCTGCCGATCAAATTGAAGCGTTTTGATTATAGAAACATTGTACTGGAATTGTACCAGGAAGTCGAGAAGGAGCTACATTAACCTATTTGCATAGCAAAGTTTTTATGTTTGGCGGCTAGTGTGGAAATCGAAATAACGAGCTACGAGAACTAAATACAGGTACTTTTGTATGGTCATTTGTATATGGAGATGGAAAATACCCTAAATCGAGAATGGGACATACAATGATTTCTTACGAAAATAATATTTATGTATATGGAGGAAATGGAAAGCATAGCAAAAACTTAAATTTAAGAAGTTGCTATAAAACTATGTATGTCTTCAATATATATGAAAACAAATGAATTAAAATGAATTCATTAGGTTTAACGCCTCCCGGTAGATATTTTCATGCCGCAGCCTTGATTGGTTCTTGAATGTTTGTATATGGGGGTAGAGACTAACATAGCAAGCTTTTAAAAGATTTTTATGTCTGCGAAGTTACAGAATGCAGATGATTTAGACTAAAAACTCTAAAAGATTTAAATAAAAATGGATGCAAAATATATCCTGGAAAAAGATGCTATCACTCTATGACTGCAGTGTTTGACAAAGAATTAAATACAAAGGAATTTAACATTTTTAATCCTCCCAAAGTTAATTTTAAGAAGCTTCATTCTTTATCAGGAATATATCTATTTGGTGGATTAGGGGATAATGGAAAATGTTCTAATAAAATTTATAGACTTCATTGAGTTCATAACGAACTTGATTATAGTTAAAAGCCCTAAATGAAATGAACCAAAGTAAAGGCTGAAGGCAAACCGCCACAAGCAAGATATGGTCATACTGCTTGCTTACTAAATGACAAAATATGAATTTTTGGTGGGAGAAATGATTAATTATATTAGTAAAATCCTGATAAATAAATAGCTTTGAATGACATTCATGTTTTTGATGTTCTAAAATAAATCTGAAAGCAGGTTCAAATTAAAGGATGAATACCACAACCTCGCTGAGGACATTGCGCTTAATTTATTTGGCCAAATAAAATGATAATATTTGGAGGTATGAGTTAAAAATATTTTTGTACTCCAGACGTTTATATCTTAGAAACAGATCCATAATTATTAGGTGATTTAGAAAAAATGTATAATGATCAAGTTTAGGCAGAAACTTTAGAAGATTAAAGGAAAAAAATGGCAATGAAAATGGGATTAGTAGGTTTCCTTTTAGGAAAGCAAAGCAGACTGCTTAATTTTTTGAGAAAGGATAAAAAAATATTTACTTTACCTTCTAAGTCATCACAATAAAAAAATCCACCTTTATTAAGAAAATTATTAACATCTCATTAGAAAATAAGCCCAGAAACCAAAGACTTTATTTAATCAAAAGAAACTGAGAAAGAGGATAATAAAAATATTACGTAATTCATTAAGTAATTTTACTTCACAAAAGCAAGAAAAATTCTTAAAGGAGACAAAGACGCTCAAATTCTAGAGAAGATAAACAAGGAAAAATAAGAGAAAAAGGAAAGCATTACGATCAAAATCTTAAAGTGAGACATTAAACCTTTGCTAAATATGCATCAATTATTACTAATTTTTTTATTCAAATCACAGGTTTTCTATTTCAGATTTTCTAAGCAGATAATACCTATTTTAATCTAACATGACTTAATCTTCTATTTGATATAACTGAATTTGCTCATGATTTAGTTTTATAAAATTAAAGCAGAAAATATTATAACTAAAACTAACTTTTTTAAATTAGCTATTACTCCTACATTAATGCTATTTATTTATAGTAAAGCATCTAGAGATTTAATTCTATATAGCTTTTACATCTAATATACAGAAGTTATTTAAAAAATGTTATATACACTCAGTATTATTATTCCTTACCATTTACTAAATTCAGTTAAATGCATAACTAATGACTATGAATTTCTATATTTAACCTTTGTTAATTATATTATTTTAAGAGTTTTTAATGGTTTACATTAAGTAGTTATAGTTAATTGTTACTTCTATAGTTGTTTTCATAATATTTTAAAGTTAATATAAGAGTAACAGCTTTGGTTATATCTAGATTGATTAAGTAAATATTTAATGAATAAATAAAGATTTAAGTGATTTCAGTCTAAGTAGATTTGTACTATCCTTTTGAAGAAATCCTTTCATTTGATACTTAGTGATTTAAGTTTAATACTTGACTAGAATAATATTGTCTTAGTTTAAATTAGATAAAACGCTTAGTACTTATTATATGTACGGTTAGAGAATATTTAGTCTGAAATATTTTAGTTTTTGCATTGAAGTTAAGATATTAGCAAAGCTACTTACTAATCAAGCTTAATATCTTTTATAGTCCTAGATCCTTCATATATCGCTATTTATACACTTAATTATTTAAACTACAAGAAATGTACATCTTCTGACGAGTAATCTGTTTGACTATTCAAATAAGTGAAGCAATTTTATATAAATAATTTTTAAATCTAAAGCTTAAGTGGGTAAAAATAAAAAGATGAATAAAGATAAAGAAAGCAAATAATACTCTGATTACATTCCTTAGCCAAAAGAAGCTCATTTTCAAGGTAAGAATCAAAAGGAAAAGAAGCTTCCACATCTTATTAACTAGAATTTCATATCTCAGCAGAACTCTCCTATTTAAAAGTAATGCACTTGAATAAATAATTCATTTCAGCTAGATAATAGTTTAAACTAGTCTTTTTAATTCCCTAAAAATAGAAGAGTTGTAGAAGTAAGAGATATTACTAACAGCTATATAGGAAAAACTGCTAAATATGGCAAGAGAATGTATAATCTGTTTGGTAGAATTGAAGCTAATAAAAACGAGCTCTTTGAGAAAGTTAAAGAACTTCATAGCAAAAATCACGCTGGATAGATCAAGAACTTATAGTAAGAAATTGATAAGATTGAGAATGTAATTATGCAAGCTAAACCACGCTATAATAGCGTAAAAGGGCAAATTTAAATATTGACATAAAAAATAAACACTCTTCGAAAGGAAATTTAGGTTAATGTTAATACAATAAGATAAATGAAGAACGAGTATTAAAAAGCTATTATGTGATAGTAGGATTATTCAAATTAAGTTTACGAATTCTAACATGTAATACAAGAAAATTAGTAGGTTATAAATGAATCTAAGCTAAATTAATTTAAAATAGACTACATTTTTGGAAGAAAATGTGAAGAAAAGAATAATGAAATTAACTAAACTAGAGTCTAGAATTTGAGGCAACTTATAAAAGAATAATAACCTTAATTTTTTTTTTCAGAAGCTAATTATCAGACAGTAGGATCTTCAGGCATTTTTAAATCTAGAAAGAGATATTGAAAAAATTAAATTAAGAGTCTGATTAAATCGATAAAGAAGCAAAAGGATAGAAAAGAAATGTTTTTCTCAAGTTTTACTAAAATGCAAAAATCTATGGAAGCAATAAATTTCGAGTAATAATCTAAAACCAAAGATTTGTATTAAGACACTTTAGGTTTACAAGAGATTGTAGATCAATTTTTAGTAACGAACGAAAGAAATCTTGCCCTTTATGCAAAGTTAAACATACTATAATCAGATATTTTGGATTTTTAAGAAACTTCTTAATCACTTAGAAGCTAAATTTTAGCAGTAACTTAAAGGAGAGCATCTACTAAAGATTAGATCAATTTAGAAGCTAGAAATAGAATTACAAAACTAGAGACTGATAAACTAAATCTAAGGAGCCAAATAAAAGCAATGCAGCAAGAGTAAAAATATGACAAAGAAATTTTAGACAAACTTAAAGTTCCGATCTAAAGTCTAATAAAGAATTTTGAGTTTACTTTTTAAACTAAATTCCTTTGGGAAGATTAAGAACTATAACTAGATAGTAAAGGTTTAAAAGAAATATCAGGCTTGATTGATGATTTTTTAACTTTATTATTTATCATTTGAGCTTTCAGAAATAATAAAAATTAATTTCAAGAAATTGAAAATTTACCAACTAAAGAATGATTAAACTCTTCTTAAGATAAACCAAATTAGCAAGACTACACTTAATAATAAAAATTTCAAAACAGATCAGTATTGGAAAGCTAGTGAGATGAGCAAATAATATACGATGAAACTCCTTTTTCTTTGCAAGATTTTGACTAAAATGCAAGAGATATAGCTAGTAAGATTCAAGAGGGACAAAAAATTAATGATGCTTTTAAATAGTAAATGGCAGTTCTAGGCAGAAGTAAAAAAAAATATGATAGAAGAAAAAAAATAGTAATGATTAACTAGGAAAAAAGAGAAAAAATATATTATCTGAATTAGCCTTTGACAAAATAGCACAATGAATTCCTCTTTAATTAATATTTCCCTTTAACCTTATTCAAATTTCTAAAATCTTTTAAAATAGCTTCATATTTGCAGTCTATTCTAGCACACATTTAAATACAAACATTTCATAAAATAGTATTTAAGGGATAATTATTAAAAGTTAGAATAAGAGATTAGCATAATAGAAATTATTTGATATGATGACAGCTTTAAGTTAAAAGAATTAATGAGTATGTATTTAAACTTAAACTTATTAAAAAGGATTATTTTTATTTATTTTTGTTTAATAAGTTTGCTTTAAAGACTTAATTAATAACAAATTGAAAATGCAAATTCAGCTTACCATAAAAAAAATATAAGCCTAAAAGTAAACAATGTTTAAAACAATAAACATATATCATATCGAAACTGAAACTCCCTTCTCTATTCGAACTATTCGAAAGACTTACTAGGATTTTTAGCAATTACACAGGAGGCTTCTCTGCTACAAAGACTCAGAATACAGAGAAAATACATTACTCGAATATCTGCCTAAAGTACCATAAGCAAATTTCCTGCTAATGCTTTTTGGAAGTGTTGAGTAAAATAACGATTATATGAAAGATCAGTTGCATAAATACTTTGCTGATTTGCTGGCTTTACTATTTTCCAAATATACTAATTAGTTTATGCCTTGAGTTAGTATCATTGTTAAATTTTTTGAATTGGATACTCTAGCAAAGAAAGAAAAATAATCAGCTTTATAAATACAAAGATGATTTCGAAAGAGATAAAGAACCAAAAATACATTAAATTGCAATATAAACCGGAAAGAAAATACTTCATTAGAGACAGAAGAAAAGAAAGTAAAAATTATGCAGCAACAAAAGCTTAAAGAAAAAAGATAAAATAATTTTAAGTAATCAGACATCAAAAGTAAATAAAGTCTTAATTTAAAACAATCAACAGAAAAAAATAGTATTCCACTAAAAATTAACGAAGCAAAGATATTAGAGTAATTTAATAATGAATTAGTTAGAACAAAAGAAACATCTTTAAAAAAATAAAATTATAAATCAGAAGTTGATAAAGAATTTGAAATTCAGATATTTAAAACATTTCCTTAATATAATAAAATTTTTACTGCTACAATTGACTTCTTTGATAAGTATTTAATAGTATCATCTTCTAAAAGTTTTGCCTATTTTTATTATTTTTATAATTGATTTGCTTTGAAGATATCAATTTAAGTATCTTTCCTAAGAAAAGTTTTAATGCAAATTTATATAACTAAATCTAAATAATTTACTAAATTAAATATTTGAAATTATTGGTTTAGCAAAAAAACATATATTAATGATAAAAGATTTAGAAATTGATCTATTTATATCCTAAATTATTAATAATGCTAACTCTATATAGATCTACATTATAAGATAATTTTTTTAATTTGTTTATTCAGTAAATTGCTAATCTAGCAATCTAATTAATTATGTTTCTTATGGAAATTAGTGTGTAACTTTTAAATTATACATCTTTTTACTTTATTATTCTTAATAAAATAAACTTATGTCAGATTTATTGCTCTGCATTGAGTATCTTATAATATCTTATTTTATTATTTTTATTATTTAAAGCATTTCACTTGTAGGTTTAATTTGTTAAATGATATGCTTTTAGAAATCTTTTATGTTTATAATAAACTAAATGTAAATTATAGGGAACATAAAGATTATTTAATATATAAAGCTAGAATTTAATAGCTTATTTATGCTTATAAGCATATGATATTAAGATTTCCTTCTATTTCTATGAATCTTAAAATCCTTATTTGATATTATTCTCCTAATTTTAAATCTTTATTATTTTATGTCAAAATCAAGGAACCATTTATAGGAAAAAGGCTAAGTTAAAACAGATTTTTTTTAGTTAGGTATAAAACTAGAGAAGTAATAGGGAATAAGATTTGGTTAAGGAAATTTCTTTTTGTGGAGTATTTAGTGTTAATTTATTTTTGTTTTAGCTAATATTTTATTTTAAAGAGAAAAGGACTCTTTAACATACTAAACTAATATTCTTATTTATCCTTTAATCTTCAAATTTCAGATAGTAAAGTATCTTTATTCATATCTTATGTCTGAATTTATAAAGATAAATTCTATTTTGATTGTAAAGAATAAAACCTTCTTGACTTTACTAATTAGATGGATAGTAAAATTGAGTAATCCTACAAAATGAAGTAAATAATAGCTCTGCGTAATGTTTTACTGAAGAAAAGCTATAAAGCTAGATAATTTATATAATTAATTTAATAATTAATTCCTAAATAAGCATCTAGTTGCTCAGTCTAGTGCTTGTTAAAAATTATGTTGATTCTGCTGATAAATCATAAAATAGAGTATTAGATTGGCTTAAGAGTCTACTTTATTACTAAACTAATTTGATATTGAACTACTATTAGTTGACTAATATATTTAATAAGACTTTAACTGCTTGAAATAATTTAGGATTAATTAATGCTCTAGTAGAATTTACATCCTATTTTGCCTTTAAGAAATTTAATGATTATTTTAAAGTTTTGAAGCAGGAAAATCTTGATTAATATAACATATCTCAATAATTCGTTGCTAAATACAAATAAATGATCATAGAGATAGATTGTGATATCTTAAGGAATAATATTTGCTTATTTCTAGACTGTTATAGATATAAGCTTTTACTTTAGTGTTAATTATATTTAATACCTCTATTTTATTTATACGAATAGAGAAGCGTAATCAATATTTAAAAAGAAGATGAGAGCAATATTTAAGCTTTGATAGTAAAAGATTAAATTGATTTCACTTATTATGAGATAAACAAAGTAGGCATTTAGAAGTTTAAGTTCCAAGTTAATCATTTAAAATTTCATTAAATAATTCAATACAATTTATCTTTTTCAAAATACACAGCAATACTCCTGAGCAGAATTAGACTTCTGTCCTTTAGTTAAACAACTGCAAAAAGCTGTACTCTAAATTTCCTTAGTTTCGAAATTCAGTACAGGTTACTCTTGGAATTTTTAACCTCCAAAAGTACCTGTCTATATTTAGCCTTTATCTGGAGAAGTAGTACTGTTTTTAACACTTTTCAAATCATAATCGTTTTCTAGCATTTCCCTAAGTTTTTCTTCGTCTTTACTATCTTCTATTATGAAATTATTATTGAGAGCATTTTAATTCTCAGATTCATAGTCTGATGCCAGAATAACATTACTTTTATTTTCCTTGAACATATCTTCCAAAGATTTATCGCTCTAGTTAGTGTACTTTACCCCACTATTATTAACATTTTCGAATTCATTCTGAAATTAAATAAATTACCTCTAGATCAAGCGAATCTTCCTAGTTCATTTTTATTTTATTTTTAAATTATATCAAACTACTAACTTCTATTTATTTATTAACGGCTATTTTTTCTTTCAACTGTCTTTTCATCAGCTTGCTAATTCAAAATAAGCTAGAATCATAGTCTTTTTTATTAATTTGATATGATTTATTACAAATTACCTGCTGGAGGTTAAAATTAATAATTTTGTAATGCTTCACTTCTTTTGTAAGTTTAATTTCAAAATAAAGGTCTAAGATATAAAATAAGATATTCAATATTAGATTTTCAAATTATATGGCTCAATTAATGATAATAGAGGCATTTAAAAGCTTTACTTTAATAAATGCTTTATATACAAAGAATCTAAGCCAAAAGGTATTATAAGTTTTTATATGCTAGAGTTATTATTATAAAGGCTTAAAAAGTAGCTATCACATAAGCTTTAGAGATGCATCCTAATTAACTTAAATCTATAATATTTAAATAATTTTTAAGTTAAGTTTTAATACTTTGCTCCTAGTTTTGAGCTCTCTTATTAACAAATCCTACACTCTGCTTCTTATCTAATAAATATCTTTATTCTAAACAAAATTTACAAGGTAAAACATTTTAGCTTTTATTTATGTGCTCAATATTTATTTAGATAGAGTTAAAGACCTAACTAAGTTTAAGTTAAGATATAATAATTTTACCTTTCAAATTTTATTCAGAAATTTAAATGAGTTTATATAGATTTAGCTATTAAACTAAGCTGATAAAAGTAAGGAGTTGGCTAATTATAGTTAATATGCAGAGCTGATTGTAAAATTAATTTAAGTCTAATTATTTCCAATTTAGTATTTTTCATTAACTTGCTTACTTTCTAAATTAAAGACTTAAGCTTGTGAGAAAATGGTGAAGATATTTCCATAAAGCCTTTTAATGTTAACTTCTAACAAGCTTGCTCAATTATATTTGCTAAATCTTGCATTTAAATAGCAGTTTATTATTTGTAAAGAAGGTATAATTTATCTTTTGATATTAAGTTAAACATTTTAAACTTGTATAATGAATTCTTTTCTACTAGCAAAATAAAGACTAAGGTATGTTTAATAATGGAATCAATTAAAGATTATGAATGTGCTATTTGTCTACTACTAATGGTAAGTCCCACTACTCTACCTTGCAATCATTCTTTTTGTATAAGTTGCTTAGCTTAGTTAAAATAAAGCTTTGAAGTTAGTAAATGTCCTTTATGCAGGAATAAATTTAATGTTAAACTTAGTATAAATAAGTAAATATAAACTCGTATCTAATAGATATTTCCTAGCCAATTTAATAATAGAAGTAACCAAATTTAGCAATAGAGAAAACTGGATGAAAAGTATACTACTATCATGTTCTAATACGGAAATCATCATGAAAAAATTAAAAATGCTTAACCTCTAAGACATAAACCAGAGATCACTAATAACCACAAATGATCCATTTATGTCAAGTGTATAACTCCTGGCTTTGACACTGAAAATTTTGTAGATAAAGTAATTTATAAGCTCCATCCTTCGTTTGGATATGAAGAAATTATAAGAACAAGGGGACATAACTACGAATTCAATGCTGTTGGTTGGGGTATTTTCGATATTCCAGTTAAAATAATATGACGAAAACATATAGCATAGTATCTAAAACAAAAGCAAAGAGAGTTTGAATTTGAATTAAGTTTTGATGGGAAAGGAAAAGGCTATAAATTCGGAATTAAGATTGAAAAAGAGTTTCTCACCAAATTCGTTAGAGGAAGCTGACATTTATTTATATATTTTAATTATTTCAAACTTAATACAAAGCATTCTATTTTATAATTATATCTAAATCATTTAAGCAATTAACTAAAAGTATCAATCAACTAAGTAATTATCATTGCTATATTGCTAGATAAAGGGTAAAAAGCTTCGCTTACTATTCAGTAAATAATTTATTTCAATTTTACTTTGACGATTAATAATTTTAAATAAGGTAATATAACTATTTAGATTATGATTATAATGATATCAAATTGAATATATTTTATTCTTTTAGAGTTCAATACAAATATAAAAA
This sequence comes from Loxodes magnus, assembly GCA_946699065.1. Taxonomy (NCBI): domain Eukaryota; phylum Ciliophora; class Karyorelictea; order Loxodida; family Loxodidae; genus Loxodes; species Loxodes magnus. Next base: position 977,896 of record CAMPDV010000006.1, on the reverse strand, counting down.
TAAATTTTCATGCTAGTGATTACTATAAAAGTATTAATTGATACTAATTTTCTTTACGAATATTGTTTTTCATATAATTAATTTAGATATATAAAATACGATTAGCAACTTCTGCTTTTATTTAATAATCGTTTCAATCTTTTTATCTTTATTCCTATTATATAAGATAGTAGACTTTTGTCTAGATATAATTATTTAAAATTTTTATACTGAAATATTAAGAAATATATCTTGTATTCTTACCAAAAAAACAGGGTAAAACAAGAGCAATAAGAAATAAAAAGAGATGAATATATATAAAAACAAATAATTTATACTAATTCTTTATTTTTTCTATAGCCTTAATATATTTAGAGAAACTATCTACTTCATTAAAAAATTTAAACCTTCTTAATTAAGAAGAATAGAAAGAGGGATCTAATTTGCTTACTAGAACATTCTGGAAATAAAATATTAAAAAAGAGCTTCATAAAATAGTTGAATAATGTAATTTTAATAATAAACTTGCTTTTATAACTTAAATAAGTATTTCATTTTAAAATAGATCAATTTATGATTATATGCAAAAGACTTTTTATAACTAAGCACGCTTATTTTTAAAAGCTCGATTAAGTATTTAATAATAACTGGTAAAACTTATCTTTATTATAATAGAAGCAAACTAATCGAGATATAATTTATTTATTATAGAACTATAAGACAGATATTAGACATATAAGCTTTTAATTATTCATTCAGTTTTTAAGACAAAATTAGGATCTAATTTGAATTTCTAGTCAAATCTTGTTATCCATTTGTCTAAAACTGTTGTCGGTACTATTATAAAATCACCTCCTTGAGAGTTTTAATCGAATGATTTTATAAAATTAAATAGGTTCTGGGCTATTTTAATAGCATAAACTTGTCTTATGTCTGTTGATTTTTTTTCCTATACAAGAGAACTAAGAGAGTTAACTGGTTCTAAAGATCTGAATGTATGAAAAATTACATTAAAAGCTTTATAAATTATTAGGTGTTAACTTCGGAGTTTAATGCCCAGCCTGTATGAAATGTATCTGTAGGCCAATCATTTGCAATTGCGCCAATGAATTCAATATCTGTAAATGGATATTTAGAAAACGATAATGCAGCTAATATTATCACTTACCTCAAAACTCAGCAGGTATTTACTGAGTCAAGAAAAAAGTAATCATACTGGCAGTTGCAGGATTTGGTAAATCAAAAGTTCACTAATTCTACGAAATTTGAACAAATTGTGTAATAATTCAATTTCCGGGGATAGCGATTCCAAACATTATATATTTCAATAAAATTAAATTAAAGTTCAATATTTAGAAATAGTGAAGCAAGCTATATTATTTGATACATTGGATTTAAATTTTATTAGCATGCTAAGAAATTATTTTTAAATGAGGATAAATCATTTTTCTTTTATACTAGCGCGGATTTTATTGTGCTTGCAGTTAGGTGATGATATTCTTTTAATTAAGCTGATTATCCTTATTTAAAGATATCTAAATTAATCAAAGCGTAATAGGGAAAATAATAAAATCATAGATATTGTTTTTAATTATCATTACTTTTGCTTTTAACAAGTTGAAGTTTCTCAAGTTCTATTCAATTAAGATTCTGGATCTTTCTAAGAAAATTATTTTAGATGTAAATATTTATCTAGAAAAAAAGATGAATAATGAAATATTTTATTAGTAAGAAACTAAAAGAAGCATGCATTAAAATTAATTGAAGTAGCAAATATTAAACTATCTTATTCTTTTAAGTTTATTAGCTCCTCATTAAAGGTATTATATAGAAACACTACTATGAATAATATTTCTGCTTCATAATCCTTTTCTTTTTTTAAAGCAAAAGGTTGGTTTTTAGTTTCTACTAAGTGAGCAAGCAAAAACATTCTTTTTTATATTCTAAAATTTTAATATAAAGTCAGAAAGTTATCAATGGTTCAAGATTTGAATGAAAAGAATTTATAGTTAGTATTTAGAAGTGAAAGGATATAGTATAAAGAGATTAAAACTAAAATAAAATTCTTTAAGGTTCTCTTATATATTCGATTCATTTTTACATAATCCTAAAATCTCTGATTCTATTAGAAAAAAATGAACAAATATAAAAAGTAAAAACTAAAGCTATACCAATTTTCTTAGATTAGAAATTTGAGATTTAGTTAAGATATATTGATTTTCAGAATATTAGCATAAAAAGAATCTCCTGTTGCTTTAGGAAAACAATTCTGTAAGTATATTAATTATACATTTAAATTAGGTCATTTTACCTTCAATATCAACTTAGAGATAAGTATTAAGATGCGAAATCAATTAAAAATACTAAACAGATCAAAGTTCGAAGTTTAATCAATTTATCAGTAAATATAAGCTTCAATTATTTTAACTTATTTTTAAATTACAAAATGTGTGCAAATGACTATAAATACCGCCAATCAGATTTGAGGAAGTGATTAAAGTATAGTAAAAATCTAAAAATATCTTTAAACATAACTTAATAGTTTAATTTGAATGAATAAAACGTAAGTAAATAAACTAAACCAAGTTATTTATTTAGTTTAAAAGAAATTGAAGAAAATCGAAAAAATCTATCTAGCCATTTAATATAGATAAGGCATTCTTGTACTTATAAGTGTGGGAAAATAGATCTAATAAAGAAAAAACTAACATTAATTAATTAGCAATATTTTTACGAATTTAAATAAATAAATTTTTTAATTAATAGAATAAAGTAAAAAATCTCTGATTATTTGTATAAATTTTGTAGAAAGTTGGATGAGCTAACAAAAATTTCAGGCAATTTAATTAATTAAAATAATTGCAAGAATCAACAAAAACAAAGAGAATTACTCAATCTTAGTAATTAAAATTAGTAGATAATTATGCTATGCAATAAACTAATAAGAAATATTAATTAAATAAGAAAGAGGAAGGGAAAGAGAGGATAAATAATAAATAATAATTATGATAGTCTGATAAGTTAAAAGAAAAATAAAAGATTAAATAAAACACTAGAAAATTTTAAAAGAATTATTGTTATTTAAGAACAAATAGTATTAATTAAACGATTGCAAGATATTTTGGAGTAGAAGAAAGAAATATTTAGCTAATTTATACAAAATTATTACATAAATAGATACTGGTACTGAAATTGTTTGCATTTTGTATTATGTATTACGTCCCACTTAATATTAAAGAAATAGCAAAGAATAATTAGTAATAGGATGAGATAAAAACGGAGATATTATGGACTTTGCTTCTTTAATTTAATATCCTAATTATTAATTAAAATTAAATAGGATACTTACTTTTTTAAGGATAAATAATGAAAAGAATAAGAATTTTAGTAGACAAATTATATCTACTTGACTCTTGATGAAAGAATATCAATTACAGGCTTTACATCATCAAAATAAGATAAGTAATAGAAACTATTAAGTTAATTTAAAATATAATCTTGAGTAGATTGTATAAAATTAAGCATTAACTATTAAGTTAATAAAAACATTTAAACTTATTTCTATTTAAGCTGCTTTCAGCATTTTTCATTAAAATACTTTTAGTAAAAAATTCAGAGCTAACAGTAAGGCTAATAAGCAATAGATGACATCTAAAATAATTGACTATAATGATATAGATTCAAATATATAAAAGACAAAAATTAATTAAAAAGGCAAGAATAATTTGGTATCCAAAGTAGAAGGCCTTTGAGTTTAATTAGGGATTTCTATAAATTGAAAATAGCAGGTGTAACCTACTATATCATTGAAAAGCAAAGCATCTATTTCCTTAATTCATGATAAGTAATATTGCTTTTAGTAAATTAATTTTAGATTTAGACTTGATTTTTACTTAAAGACTCGCTTAAATGTATTTGAAATATAAGCTTAATTAAATAAATGAAAGTTTCTATTTAATAATTAAAGCAAAACATAAAGCTGATAACAGAGAAGCAAAAGAAGTTTCTATCTGAGAAGAATGATAATCTCCCACTTTAGCAAAAAAAACAAATTTTCAAAAGAATGAATTCTTATAATGACATTTCATTATAAGCCCAAAACTAAAACTAGGAGTCAAAATATAAAGATAATAAAGGTAAAAATACCATGAGTGAGCAGCTTAAAGTAATTAAACAAAAATAAAAGCTCCTTTATCAACTTCCACTAAGCATTAAGAAATCAGCAGATTAATCACCTATAGCCAAAGAAAATACTGAGTGATAGAAATTAAAGCTAAAAAATGAAGAATAAAAAGAAGAGATTTATATGCATAAGTTTAGGTAAAAAAATCTAAAAATTTCTGAAAGTAAAAATCAACGAAATGAGCATAACTGCTGCTCAGAAAATAAAGAATTGAGGTAAATAATTTAAAATCTGTAAGAAGAACTTACTAAAATGAAGCAAGCATAACAAAATTAAAAAAATGAACTGTAGGAGTAAAAGAATTTAAACTAAAAACTATTAGCTAAAATATATATTCTTGAGGATCAGGTAAATTTATTTTATTTTAGTAGATAGAAAAATCTCATACTATTACTCCATTAAGGTAGCAGAATTTTCGAGTTGAATGGAATAACTATACTCCATAAAAAAGCTAGAAGAATTTAAGTATTATATCTCCTTTTTCTGAAAGAGATAGCTAATAAAGTACTCTTTATAAAAATTAAAGTAGCAAAATTTTAGAAAATCAGAAAATTCTTTCTAACTTCGACTCCTTGCAAAGAAAAGAAAGAACTCCTAACAAAATTGAAAATACAGAAAATCAAGCTTCCTCCATAGACAAAGTTTCAATCCAAAAGCTAAGAGAAACAGTATCTAAAAAACTATAGAAAGTTCAGGAGTATACTAATAATTTTAAATCTAAATAGCAATGATTACGTTAATTTAATTAATATCTTCGTAATTTATTCAATAACTACTTTTAATGATATAGTATCTAAGCTATCCTTTTTCTTAATTAAATTGGGCTAATTTAGGATATACTACTTATAAATATAGTAATCTTATTATAGTAACTAAGATAAAAAGAAATACTTTCATAATAAATTAGAAAGGTTTATCCTTAAATTAATACTTTCTAAGTCAAAAGTAATTAAAATTTAGATACTAGCAATTTACATTTATTCTAAAATTTTCCTTTCTGTTTCTTTATTATTAACAAATATAAGCTTTTTATTTGGATATATACGAGACTATATAGTTTATTAGTTACAAGTTTATTTGGAATATAGTAAAATCTTTTAACTTTAAATAGTAAATAATAGTATTGAAATAATTAGCTCTGTAATTAAATAAAATACACTATTAATATTATGCACATTTAAGCATAATGCATATATAGCTTCTATTATACTTTATTTTACACATAATTTTAATTGGCATTAAAATATTTTTAGAGTAGTTATTAGCTAGAAGGAAATTATAATAAGTAAATTAATTTTATACAGAACATTAAGTTTGCAAGATCTTAGATGTATCTAATCGTTTTAGAGAAGAATAGCTGATGATTAAGAGAGATGATTGTAAGATATTGATATATCAATAAGATATTATGCTTAATTTAAAATTCAAATTTTTGCTATTTTAACTGAAAATATTTACTTATTGCAATGATAGCGCGGTTAAGTCCTAAAAGCAAGTCACATTTAATTAGCACTCTTTATTACCCTAATCTAAGTCTTTTAATTGAAGATTTTTTTTTGCTTTCAGTTGAGAGTTAAGCTAATTATATTGAGATATGAATTGAAAAGGAATACAAAGAAGAGAATTGAGAAATTAGATTTATAGATAACGGAAAAGGAATTTCAGCCTAAGATTTGTAGATACTAAACATAGATTTAACTTATTCTGATATTAACTAACATTTACAAAATCTTAAATGAGCAAGTTGGATAAGTCGCGTAGAAGTAATTACAAGACACAAAAGTTCTAATTCTGAGTATTTTTTAATACTTGATTCTAATTACCCTAATAAAAACAAACTTTAAGCTTCTTCAAAAAATGAGTTAAATAAGCCAGGAACAATTATTAGCTTCAAAAATATTTACAGCGAATGAAAATTAAAGAAAATCTAAATGAATGAAACCTCTTACTGAAGTAAAATCATTTAGAAGATTGACTAGCTTAGTATTCCAATGATCAAAGTCCAAATTAAAGCGTATCATAATAATCAGCTAATTTTGCACAAGAAAAAATCGGATTCTATTAGCAAAAACGCAGCTTAAATATTAGGCTTACATAATTTAACTGAGTTTTACTTGAAAGGAAATTTTTGTCGATGGAAGGGAATACTTTCCTAGCCCGATAGCTAGACCTAAACCAATTAAATTCATTTTTTTTATATGTAAGACAGGCCAATTAAAATAGCTTGATTTTAAAAATTGATCAAATAAATATATTATTATCTACGCAAGAAATTGAAATTAAATAAAAGAAACTTAGCAAGCACTAGCTACTTATATATAATTAATATAAGACCTAGGAAAAATATTGAACTGAAATAACTATTTTAACTATCAAGGAGTGATTAGGGTTGATCAGCCTAAATAGCAAAGAATTAAGAACTAGTTTCAGAGTTATTAGATATTTTTAAGTAGGTTTTCACGAATCATTTGGAGTTACTATATGAATTTATATAAAAGTATTAGGGAAATAGAAGGTAGAATAAACGAAGGTTGTAATTGAATGGCTAAAACTGTATTCAAATAAATTAGAAATACCATACTGTTGATGAGGATATTCCAGATATTGATTTTATAAACTTTGCAAAACGTAAATCTAAAGATTATTTCTATGACGAATAAAAAATTCTAGACTTTCCATTCAAATTCTAGACTGTCCTTCAAACTCCCTATAAGTTATTCTAAATGGAAGAGAACAAGGAACTCTTTGGAAAATTGAAGAGTGATGAGTTTAATAAATAGAGTTAAGATAAGCGGGTTAATTCATAATGTATGATATTTAAATAAGGTATTGCAAAGGAAAAGGGCAATTATAATTTATTTGAATAGGAAAGTTAAATTGATTGCTATTAAGACCAATAAGCTAAAAGTTTAATAGAACTGCTTCCTGAAAAAATCTAAAAATACGATTTGAATAAAAGCTAAGTAATTATGGATAATCTTGAGTTAAATAAGATTATCTGTGGAAAAAATAAAAACTGCAACTTATCAGTTAAAAAGGAAAGCATTAAACTGAAAAAAGAAGATTTAGCTCATTTAAAATTTATTTCTTAAGTGGACAAAAAATTTATATTAGCAAGCATCGAAAATAAATAGTAAAACAATTTAATAATAGTAGCTATAGACTAGCATGCCGCACATGAAAGAACTAGACTTGAAATGCTAGAAAATAGTTTTTAGGTAGGAAGTAAAGATTTAATTTTAGCAGAGATAATCTAGATATCAGCATAAGAAAAATAAATTTTGGATTAGTAAATAAGTAATTTGGAGAAGTTAGGATTTAAATTCCGATTTATTGACTTAAATAGAATTGAAGTGATTAGTGTAAGTACAATAGAAGGAACTGAAATAAATCCTCATGAATTAATACTTCTTAGTACTTAGCTATCATAAAATTAACATTCAATTCCCAAGTAAATTCTGAAAATTTTAAAGTCTAAATCATGCAGAGGAGCAATAAAATTCAACTAAGCTTTAACTAGAGAAGAGTGTTAAGGGTTGTTATTAAGTTTGCAAAACTGTAAAATGCCCTTGATTTGTGCTCATGGACGTCCTACAGTGTATCCAATTTTAAGCATTCAAAATTAAAGCCAAAAACAGTAAATTCTTATCTGTATAAATTAAATTTTGAATAAACAAAAAATATTGTCTCTTCCATAGTTTCTTTAAATTATCTTGTTTAGCTTATTATTTTAGATACTTAAGAATAAAAGACAACAGCTCAAAAAAATTTATAATATTAGTTAAAAAGAAAAGTCAATTCATTAAATTGATTAAGGGAAGATAGTACTTTAAATGAAAGCACTAGCAGCACTCAGTATCTTTTAGTGGTTAAATATTAAAATATAGAATTTATTATGCATAAATAGTATATTCCATAAAATGGCTAAACTTGAACCTTATTCTTTTTTAATTTTATTAATTTTAGTATAAATCTGCAATTCAGCTTGCTCATTTGGAAACATGTAAATTTCAGATATCAACATAACTTCTGAAAGTTAATTTCAGAAACTGCGAAAAGAGAAAGAAACATTTGTCTTAGGAATTTCAGCTCGCTGGTGTAGACACTGTTGTGAATTAGAACCATTGTATAATAATTTGTCTATAATGCTTAAAAATGATACTAAAATACAAAAGAACTAGGAAATCCTGATTATAAGAGCCGATCTGGAAATAACTTCTTGATTATAAAAATGATTGACTGAGCTGGAATCTCCACCAAGCATATACATATCTCATAAAAGTCAACTTTATCAGTTTTCAGGTATAAAGAATGCTTCAAACGTCTATTAGTTCTTATAAAAGGTAGTTGAACCTGTACTTAATTTAAATACTTATGAGTAATTTATTGAGTTTTATAAACTGAAGACTAGTCATTTTTTTATAAAAGTACTTGGATGTTTAGATGAAAAATCAGATGATATGTAGGAATTCCAGAGGGTAGCAAGATAACTGATTGATTTTTCTTCTATAACTTTCGCTTAAATAGTGAATAAAAATTTGAGGAAGAGATTGAGGGATTAAAAATACATAAAAGAATTTAATAGTATCATGCTTATAAGAGCAGATGTTGATTTCGTTAAGTAGATAGAACTTGACTACTTGGATATTTCTATAAGGGAATGGATTCTTAAATCTAGTTCTAAACCAATGGACTTTCTTGACTTCTATAAATTCTAACTTATAAAAGAAAACAATTTGCCGATGCTCTTATTTTTCCTTGATCCAGAAATGAAAGATCTTCATAAATTTCTAAGGGAAATGGCTGATGTAATCATTTTTATATTAGGTTGGTGAAATTTTTTAAGGAAAGGTTATGTTTCATTGAGTTGATGGAAATCAGGAAGATCATAAAATCAAAAGAAAGGCTTTGGGACTTCTTGATCCAAAGTAATTTTTACCTATAGACTTCCTTCTGTGGCTTTTAATTTGAAAGATAATAGAATTCTAGCTTTTGATTAGAACAAACCAATAACTCCACAAAATATTAAATTTTTTGTAGGAGAATTTGTACATGGAAATCTTAAACCTCAAAGTGCTTAGCAAAAGTTTACTGAAGAAAGTTAAAAAGTTGACTAAGCTTATGCAAAATGCAAAAAAATTAAGTATCAGTAATTTGAAAATGTTGCTTTACAAGAAGGTTTTGATGTTGTGGTATTTTTCTATTCTTCAAAGCAAGAAAACACCATGATAGCAGCCCCTTATATCAATAAATTGTGTGAAAGATTTGACTAATTAGGATATAAGTATTTAAAAGTTTTTAGAATGGATGCTGAAGAAGATCCAATTCCTAAAAACTTGAATGTAAGTTTTGCTTTACTAAATAATCTTATTTTAATAGATTGAAGAGCTACCTAGCATATATCTATTTCCAGCTTATTAAAAATAGCCACCTTATCCTTAGTATGGAGGAGAAGGTAAAATTTTGCCTATAATGTACTGAATTGAAAGATTTGCAGATATTAAATTTAAACTACCTGAACTTCCTCATCTAACACCTGAGTAAGTTGTAGAATATTATAAATAAAAGGCTTAGTTACCTGAGGAAAGATAAAAAAAGGTAGAAGAAGCTAACGAAATAAAGACTGAGTTTTGATAAGCTACTTTTTATTTAAATAATATCTTTATAAGACTTTTAACTAAAGTATATTTGTATGCGAGGTTAACAATTTATTTTACCTTTTAGTGCTATTTATAAGAATCTTATAAATTTTATTAGCAATATTTATAAAAAGGTTACATAGAAAGTTTAAGTGTTTAATAGAAATTAACTGATTAAATATAATAATCAAACTCAAAATTAAAAATCCTATTCAGTGTGTATAACTTTCATTAATAATTTCTTTCGTTCTTATATGATTATGTACAAGTCCAATGCTTAGGAATTTTTGCGTCATCTCTTTTCTTTTTTATTGTTTTTATGTTTCTACAATCATTAAAAAATGGTCCTCAACTTACTCTTCGATATAATTTTCTAAGGTTTCATAATCATATTCAGAATCACTATCTTTGGAGTTTTCTAATTTAGTTATTTTAACCGAATAAGAATATCACCTATCAGTTGAGCTTTCAACACTCGATGCTTTATGGCTTAATACACCTCTTGAAGAAAATTTATCATCACAATTTTGCAATACACCTCACTCTCTCAATAAAGCATATCCTCTTTGCTCTAAAATTAAAAATTACATTCGAATTTAGTTAAATCAAATCGTGCGTTATCCATTATCTGCATATTAAGGTCAATTTTGTTTTAATAGTAATAGATTTTCTTATGGTAGAATTTAAGCTGAATATTTAAATTAATACCTTGTCATAAATTCATTAAACTTATAACTTTATACTTCCATACTTAGAAGCATTTTCGCACTTTTCGATTTATACATTTTTTTCATTTAGTTCTTAAGTTAACTTCTGGGAATTATTATCAACTAAAACCAAGTCATACCACCTCTTATGAACCTCTTAGTCTAGTAAACTTTCTAACCTAATCTGAAAGCTTCTTTAACATCTAAACTAAAAAATTACTTTTAGCTAGAAACTGAAACTACAACTATTTCTTCTCCTGTTTGTATAGGAACTTAAAATTTTAGATTAATCGTTGATAGATTAAGAGAATCAACCTTAAATACCTGTTTTTGATTGGAAATAGCACTTAAGGATCCTTTTTTTCCAAAGCATTCCATGTTTCTTGTTCCTTTAATTTAAATAGCTAATAGAGAATCTGGATTTATTCCCTACTCATTGTAAAAGTTTATCTTTCTTTAATCTTTCTACAAAGCTTGAACTACTTTCAATTTCTCTTTATTAGCTTGGATTTTATTAGCAATTTCAAAGATAACTTGTTCTCTTCTTTATAATTCAGCATGGAAAGCAGACATAAATGATTTTTTAGTTACTACGTTTTGTATTGGCTACAGAGCGCTAAAGTTTACCACTTGATATTTACTAAAAATAATACTTAATCTCTCCAGATCAAAGTCATTTCCTTAGTTTATCGTATCAAAAGTAATCTCTGCATTTTAAGCGTTCCCCATTAATATGATTTCTATGATTTTCAAATATAACTATAAATTAATAAATTTAACATTCTAAATGCTTCTGTTTAAAATTTAATTTCACTTTACTACACTCATGCTATCTTTCTATATTTCCCCTTCTTTTCTTTAGTTAAGTCAATAACTTCATTTTTACCTTGCTTTAATATCCTCAGTTTTTAAGCAGTGAAATATGCTTTATAGCTTGATTTATGTAGTACTTGTGTTTAACTAACCTAAAGTTTATATTGCATGTATTTTATATTATTTTGGCATTTAAACAATTTTGAATGAGTACTCGTCTCTAGTAAAAATGATGACAATACCTATAAGTAACTGCTTAAACGTTGAATATATCATACAAAGCTAGTCTGGAATTAATTTAGCGATATTTTAAGAGCTTAAGCTGCCGCTTTCTACTTAAACGTTTAAATTTATAGAAGAAAATAAAATTTAGTTAGTTAATACATAACTAACCAACAACATAAAATGTCTTATCTCTTTATTAATTGACCGGTAAAAATTTAAAGGTGTATATTTTAATGTTAAGAGGCCTTTTAATACTTTTCCTTAATCTTGATAAATAAGGATTTAAAACTTAACAGTTGTTAAATGAAGCATCTTTTATTAAATCACTTTTAGTATTCCAATTATTATTTTTAGTTAAACTAGTTAATTTAATAAGCATTTGGTTATAATTCTAAGCAATTAAAGCTTAATCTTATTATAACTTTAGAAAAGTACAGACATTAAATTATTAAAAAGCTAATTACTTTCTTCTATTTTAATCAAAAGTTTAATGATATCATCTAGCTTTTCCTATTATTTAGAAAAGCTAAGTATAGTCTTATTTAAGTATTAAACTTTTATCTTAATACTCAAAAATTATTTTAAACTTAAAAAGTTTTTCTAAAAGAAAGTCTAAGAGTATATTTAAGCATGCTTGTATATATTTAAGAAAGGCTTTAAAATAAGTAACTTAAAATAGCTTATTAAAATATCACTTTCATAGTAGTTTATTTTTATGTAAATTTGAAACTATCTACCCTCAAAAATAATAAAGCACTTTATAATTAACAGAAGATATATAACTATTTAATTTGTTATTTCAGAAAATCTAAAATCAATTTATCGCTAAAAATTTTTCTAAAGCGTATAATTAAATTACTGTTTGGTCCTAAAGGTTACTTGCTAATAATTGCTCTCTAATTTTAAAAGCAAAAATACTCTCACGATTGTCTTTCCAAATTAGGCTGGGGTGTCTTAATTTTTATAAGTCACTAGCTAAAAAAATTTAAATTTTAAATTTAATTAGTAGATCTAAGAATTTTAATTTAAGCAAGTTGTTTTAATTTAACTTCATGTTGAGTGTAGATAGTTTCACTATCTGATATTTTCTAAATAATATTTGAAATATAAATTAAAGACATTTTTATTCTTAAAAGGCGAAATAACATAATTAACTAGATTTTAATTCTTCCATTAAAAACTTCTTATAGCTTTAAAGATTATCCTTTAACTTATAAATTTTAAACTTTCATTGATAGAATTACTATCACTTCTCTTTTTTGTCCTATTAAATATACCAGGGGCATTTAAAACTATTGCTTAAGTATTATGAATTTGATAATTCAATTATAACATGATAATTCTTACTTTTTAATTTTAATAATTAATTACTTTAATGAATGCCTCTTAGTAATTTATTCTTTCTATGCATTTAAAAGAAATTTTATAAATAATTATTATTAATTAAATAATTAACACATTTGGATAGTAGAAGTAAGCATATTTGAATTTTTATTTTACTATTAAAGAAATTACCTTATTCTTTAGTTTATTTGCCAAACTTTACTTTGCCTATGTCATTTTATTTTTTGATTCTTCTTTTTTATCAAATAGCTTTATTCTATAAATCTAATTTTTATAACTAATTCTTATAACTTTAAATGATATTTTGTAATTAATATTTCAGATAATATTTCCTAAAAGGATATTTATACAATACCAAACTACTTATTTCTGGTTATTTTAGTTTAGCAAATTAGTATATTTTTACTATTGATAAATACATTGCTGCTGTTAAAGATATAAATCTCTCACATTAACTTTATTCATTATTTGAATTAAGTGCCTAAATTCTCTTTGAGTTTACTTATTAACTAAATAAATAAAAATTATGATAAAATGTAAATATTCTAGGAGAATAAGCTTTCATCAATAATTCTTATAAATACTATTTTGTTATACACTCAATATTTAGATGCTATCCATTAATAATAGATTATTATCTTACTTTATAAACTTTGATTTCTTCCGTTATTTCTTTGCAAAGGTTTAAAATTAAAGAGGGTTTAGTTCTTTAGTATTATAAATTAGAGTAGATTAAGAACAGTTTTTATAAATTAAGTGACAAATATAGTTGATTTATAAAACTTCATTATGTCTATTTTATTTAAGTAATCTAGGTAAATAGAGTAAGTCACATATACAAATCATTATCTGACTTTCCTAATTATATGCTTAAAACATTATAAAGGTGAGAAACTGTAGTATACAGAGTAATACTTTATAACTTTTAGCTTTAAAATATTTGACAAATATATAAAAGTTATATTATTAAGATTTGAGTAATAGTCCTTAAAAGGCGCTTAGATCCTATATTGATTTCTTAATGCTTTCTATTTCTCTTGTTCTAGAATTATTTTGACAGTCAATAATAAATCTTTTTATCCATAAACATCTATAGCTATCTTTGAATTCTATTTCTAACTTGTGCTCTTTTTCTAGATTCACGAAATCTGGGTTTAAGTTTTCTTTTACAGTTACAACAAGTACATTTCTCTAAATATTTTCAATATAGATATCTAAATATCTTACACTTTTAATGTATTTCACCTTAAATTTGTTATTCTCTTTAAATTTAGTAAGGAGTAAATAGCTTTCGTTTTGAATATAGTGCCAGTTTCTTATTTTATTATTGAAGTTTAATTTGCAAGGTATTATGATTATCTTATCCATCTTAAATTCGTAGATTTATTTCAGCTAGTAATCTTTTTAAGAATGCTTTTAGATATTTAAATTATCCAGATTTTAGTAGCTAAAAGGGAATTAAATTATGTTTTTAGGATTAATTTTTTCTATTAGCTTGGTTATATAGAAGTATTGCTACAAGTTAAACTGAGCAAGCTCTATTCCCTCTCTAAACTAAATAATTTCAGATTCTTATTAATTAAGTATGTTATACTTGTTTATCCATGAAGGCTGAAACTAACTAGCATGGAAGTCATAAATAAAGTTAGCATTTTCTTTTAGCTCTTCTTTGAATTATTAAAGGGGTAAAATAGCTTTCATATCAAATAGAATTTAATCTATTTTTACATTAGTCTCATTACCAACAAACTATACCCATTATTTTTCCAGGTTTAAGATATAAATATCTTGTATTTAAGGATATATCAAATCCTAGTAAATATGGTCCTTAATGGCTGAGCATCTTTGCTAGATAAGTTTTAACTACTCTTCATGTAGCATAAAGTAATTAGTATTAATGATATGGATTAAGTTTTGCACTATCATTTTTAAAGTCACTATTCTAACTGAAGGTTCTATATTTAAAGCTAAAATTATTTGGTTCGTTAAATTCTGTCTGTTGTTCTCAAAGTCCTTCTGTTAGAATTTTACTTTATTGCAAGAGAATAAGCAGTGAAATAGCAAATTAGTGGAAAGTAGAAGAAAATCGTCTTTTGCCTGAATGAAAAATTACAGATAGAAACATAATTAAAGTTTGCTTGCAAGGATTAATAAAAATCAAAGCCTTGGTCATTTTTTTCTCTTTCTTCGATTTTTCTTGCTATTAAGTTTTCAGCTTTTACTATCTATGCTGCATAGAGTTATTTTCTTCAGTATCTTCTATCATTGTGTTCTAAATATCTTACGAGTTTTCCTAAGATTATCTATTACTTAGCATCTCTTCCTGCTCAACTTATACTTGCTCCTCATCAGGTTCTGGAATTGCATTGCTGAGTTACTTTTTATCGTATGCAAGCATCATTTCAAATAAATCCTGCTTAACTTTGCTACTGAAAATGATATCTTTTATCTCATTTATAAAATTTTACTCACACTTTGAAACTACATTAGCAATTTGCGCTAAAATTACTATAGCCAAATTAATGCTTATTAATGGCTTTTGGATTCTTGAAGTACACAAGATACTACCACAAAGTATTGGAAGGATAATTTCAATTTTAATAACTTCCCATAGTATATTTTAGAGCTTTGTAGGGATAGTTATAAATAGATCCTTGATATATTCAACAGAGTCTACATGATCTTATCATAGATGCTTAAAGAACTTTAGCTTATTCTTATTTTCTCTACTTTCAACTTCCTCGTTATAGAGCTATAAATTCTAAAGTTCGATATCTATCTAGTTTCATAACTAAATCAGTCACTATCCAAACTACTCAAAGTAATGAGTTGTGTCATTTAGAATAAAAGGCTGGAAAATCTAATTTTCATCATTAATTTTATGTATGTTTAAAGAGATAGTTCTTACAGCAGTTCGTATGAGTTGATTTTTGTGACTATGGAACAATAGAGTTTATCTATATAATGGAATATGGTTCTATACTTAAAAATTACATCTTTGATGAAAAATGTTATGTTCTAAGTGTTCAGCTTCAAACTTATAGACTTCAATAGCGTTATGTAGTTATCTAAAACTTCCTCATCCTCAAAACTCCAGCAAGCCGATTCAATGATAATATTCAGAAATTGATCTGTAAATATAAAGTTAATATATTCCTCTGTCTTAGCATTATGAATCAATATATGTAAAGTTTGAAGCAACTGAATTTAGACATGTCTATTGGGTTGAAGTGTGCAAAAGTGTGCAAAAATGTTCATGATTTTTTAATCTATGAAGTGTCTATAATTAAATAATTACTAAAGGAATATGTTTTCATGCTAGTCACTTCATACTATAAATTCAGATAGCATCACCATTGTTATAATTACTTCTTCATAATGTAAATTTAGCTGCTGTTAGTTTCATGTTAGATCTTAAATTATTTTTTAAAGATTAGACTCGCAAAACTTTTCGTTTGTCATTTTCTTGGAGATTTAAATTAAATAAAGCTTATAAAGCTCTTGCAAACTACTAGAGTTGATATAAACCTAACTAATAATTTATCTTTATTAATAAAAGAGTAAGTCTTAATGCTCTAATTAGCTATAATCTTACTACAGCCTTTGCTAGTTAGATAAACTAGGAGATATTAGGATTTACATATCCTTTAAATTTATAAATAAGCACCCCAAAAGTATTCTATTGGTTTTACTTAAAACTTTAATATTGCTCTGTAATAAAGCTTAATCTAACTATCTTAAGTCTGCTAAATTTTAGCATTAGAGAATTTTTACAATAGTAGCTTATTTGATAGCATAGCTATAAGGAATAGAGACATATTGTAAAGCAATCTCATAATATCTTATTATAGCAAATAATAAACTAATCTTTACTTATATAAGCTAAGTTTACTGTTGAATTATGTGAACTTATTCCCAATAGTTTATATATCTTATCAAATATAATCAAAATATATTAAATGCAAAGGCTAAATTAAGAGTTTAGAACTTGCCATAGACATAAAGAGGAAGATGAAATAATTCCAGAACAAGAAGGCTATAAAGTAGGGGCGAAAGTTAAAGTTACTTCAAATAAATAAGAAATCTAAGAAGAGTTTGAATGTGATAAAGAGATGATCAATTAAATTGAAAATGACTTAGAAATATTGTGGAAGAACAGGGATAATTTAGCGAAGGACTAAATGAGGCTGACTGTATGTCGAATTCCTTGGTAATTCTAATATTCTTTTCACTCCCTTTTGTCTTTTTGTGCAAAACAATACTCAATCACAAAAATAGGTTTAAGAAGAAAAGAAATTAAATTTTAAGAGTAAAGAATAGTAAGAAACGATACAAAGAAGAAATATTAATTAGAAGCAGAATTCACTTAAAAAGAGATCTCAAAGTTATGGATTTAAGAATGTTTTGAGTGTCTAATAAGGAGATTTCAAATAAGAAAGAAATATGCTATTTAAATAAGCCTATTAAAATCCTGGAATTCTAGATTTGCTGAATTCTTTCAATTTATCAGTACCATAACTATAAGAGCTTGACTTTAGAGAAAGTGGACCATGAGGGTTAAATACTGGAGCAGCAATAAAAATAAGATTAGTGGATAAATGTGAGGAATAGATGAGAGTTCGTGTTTATTGAGACATACTACTTACACTTATTCATGAAATAGCTCATTATCATTGAAAAATTCCTGGATATAAAGGTACAAAAGGAGGTCATAAAAAGCCATGAAAGGATTTTTACTAACTTTTGTTTGATTAATTTAAGAGAAACAATTTGCATGGACTTTCACCTCAAGATATAGATAGTATGGCTTTGGAATTTTAGAGAGATTTCAATAATTACGATGAAAATGGTAAAATTTATTAGAGACTAACTTAAATAATTTATTTATTCACTCTTTAGAAATGTTTATCCAGCAAATTAGTTTTAATAAATAGTCCAATTTACACTTACTAAATAATGAAAATAATATGAGATATATAAATGATATCTCTATAAGAAACTGTCTTTTATTATATAAAAATAAAAATTTACAATTTTTTAAGTTTCAAAGATATTTCTAAATTTCATATATAGTAAAACCAATTTAATTTAAGATAGATAAAATAGATATCATTTGGTAATTTAAATTTCCTATATTTGTGATAGAAATGTCATATAATGCGATTATACCTTTAGTTTCTTTTTAAATATCTACATGCTTATAAAATAATGCTGATATAAAAACCATTAAGAGATGAGACAGTTATTTATTTCTACTATAATAAGAAGATAAGTGTATATAAGATAAAAGTTAAATATTTAATTAAACAGAAAGAGTGTAAAACTTGCGTTAAAATAAAGGCTCTTGTTTATAAGAAAAATCTAAAAGCTAAAATTAAAAGTATCTTATATATTAAGCTAAAATTAGAAATAACTAAAATGCTATAAAACTAACTTTTATTCATATTTAAAGAGAATAAACTACTATCATTTATATTAGAAGGAATAGTTTAGTAATTATTAAATATATTATCAAGTGCTTTAAAGTTATGCAAAATAGATTAAATCATTTAAAAGATAATTCTAAATTTATCTTAATGCAGTGTATTGGATAGATAAGAATTAAGGCTATATCATAGTGCTATAAATTTTTTTACTATTAACAAAGCAAATTATATAGCATTTAGTAAGTGAGGCAAGTTTTTCATAAAAATTAGATAGGAATTTATTGGTGAAGATGTAAGTAAACTGAAGAAGCCTATTACATGCTTATTAGATTAAAAAGAACTGAAAGAGAGAAGAAAGATAGTTAGCAACTATCTGGATTTAAGGGAAATTTTTCTAAATATCAAGCTTCTTTATTTATTATTTAATTTAAAACATTTTTAGAACAATGTAAAGTTAGCTGGAGTCAATTTTAAAACGTTTACAACTTCTAGAATAAGAGAGCAAAACTGCATCGTTAGAGAGATAAAAGCTATAAGAAAGAATAATAGAATTAGAAGATTAAATTTAAGACTTAAATGAAAACGTCAGAATTTTAAAGGGAGAGAAAGTGTAGCAAAAGGCTAGTAAATAGGAAGATTTTATGGATTTATAACAGATTGAAATTAATAATTAAAAGAAAAAAACCAATTCTGCAGAAGACGAGGCTTGGCTTTTTTATTGCGAAAAGGGAAAAACCACTCAAGATATACTCAAAACTTTAGATTTTTTGGAAAATTAAGCAATTGAATTGGATGCAAGTGAGTGGTCAAGTGAAGAATCTATGTGGGTATAAATTCTAAGCAAGACGTTTACGGATCCTTCTGGTATTTATTAATATAGAAATTCCCACAAAACTAAAGTCATTATAACAATTAGTTTAAGTGGAACTTTCAACTGCTTGTCATAATGAATTAATGATAATAGTTCGAAATATTCCTTCAGATTAAGCAGCTTTCTAAGCAATTCTTCCTCATGTCGCCACTCTAGCAGAATATGTAAACATGGCATGAAGCGAAGTTGAGAACAACAATCCAGAACTTCTTGGAAGAGTAGCTCTGGTTCTCGAAAGCTAAGATGAAATAAAAATGCTTAGCGTTGATAGGAAAGACTCAACAACTTGCCTTTATGTAGAAAAACTTTGAACTTAGTATATTTAAATCTCTTTTATTAGATGTCATTATAATCTATTTCTATGATATAAAGCAATTAAAGCCTTCATTGAAGCCTCATTGCTTATAATCTACAGCCTTATATGTCAATCTTCTCTTAAATCTAAAATTATCATAAATAAATTTTAAAGAGAAGTTTTATCTCTAATTTTAAGATAAATTGAATACTGCAAAGTATATAATAAATATGTCCTTTAACTTTTTCTAATAAGTTAGTTTACATTCTAACTATTCAAAAGTTTAAAATTTAAGTTATAAAATAAAAAAAATTTATATTCAAAAGATAAATAAAATAACACCTAGACATTTGATTTGTCTTCGTTATATAATAATTTAACTTTAAGATATTTAAGAAAATTTGAATTTATAGGATTAGTTAAAAGTCAGTTATAAATATTACTTAAAATAAATAATTTCAAGGCTAATATTTAAGAATATGGTTAACAAGACAAGGGAACTATAAAAATAAGAGGTTACTCAATATTTATTAAATTTTGAACATGGGAAATAAAGTGCTTTGAGATAAATGAAATTTATCTTAAATTTAATATAGAAGTATATATAAAGATTAATATGTAAATATATCTCGCTAATTTTCTAATTCCGTCTTTAATTTGTTCATCAAACAGCCATTTATTTCTACAACATACTATCTTTCTTTAATATCAATTTATTTTCAGCTTGAGATAAAGTATAAGCACTTGTATTTAAATCTTTTAATAGTTTCTTTAATAGATAAAAGGACTTTTGCTTCACATTTTTTAATAATATTTTACTATATTGGCTAATTTTTTTTACTTTTTCTTACTCCTTTTTACTAGCTTAAGTTATAAGTTTAAAATAATAGAATAAATATATAATGTTAAGAAGCTACCAATAAAAATACATATAGTTTTAATGCTGTATGCAATCTAAAGGTTAATTGGAAGATGAAAGAGCTGATTAGCAGATTATGTAGTAATTAAAATATTAAAAAAGTTTAGTATATGATACAGTTGCACTTACAGCATTTTTTCTTCTAAATATTAAATATCTTACTATAAGCTTACTTATTTTGCTTCTTTTTTCTGATTAATTTTCCTGTCTAACGTTACGACTTCTATTTGTTGTACTAGGCTAAGTAGCAAATTCGGTCTGATTATCAATATTTATATTTGCGAAAGATGGATCTTCTATTATAGAAGATGGTACAATTTTAGCAAAGCTAACAAAGGATCTCTATGTTTTATTGCTGGAAGTGTCAAGTTTTTACATCTGATCTTTTAGAAGACTAATATCTTAGCTATTTTACTATCTCATAGTTAATATCATCTACTCCAGCTATTCAATCTTTTCTTACTGTACTTTCTGTTACTTTTTACCTTCTTCTTTTTCCTTTTTAAGCTATTTTATCTAATTAGCAGCTGCATAAACACTTTCTTCAAGTATTTTAATTTTAAACAAATATCCTTTCTCTTTTCCATCTAAGTTTTCTTATTAGTCTATTTAAGAATTATTTAGCATATTCTTTGAATTTCTCTTTTCATAATGAGATCATGAATTGAATTTTTCATTAAACTCCTTATTTTTATCAGCTATTGATGATTTACCTGATTCTAAGTAAAAATTCTCAACCAAAATTTTGCTGCTATTTTCTTAATTGTATGTTTCACTTTATTGTTAGAATTTTAAATTATTATTTGTTTAATCATTTTTTGGACTTATTCTCAAGTTAACTCTACTGCCTTATCCCTAATTGAGAATTTTCAAAATTTCAAGACTATCTTAGTTACTCATCGATCTTCTAAATTGATGATTTTCATTTTCCGATTCATTATTAGCATTTTCAATTAATTAGTAATTTTCTATTCATTCTTAGATTCCTGATATGAACGAAACGTTTCCACTTCCTTTAGGAGATATTTTTTTCTTCAAAGAGTACATAATTTATGGATTCTATTAAATAATAAACGCAACAGAAGCTAAAGATTTTTATTGCCTCAATTATTTCTCTTGAGGTAGTAGAGAAGGATCTGACTTGTAGCTATTTATCTTGCTTTTTGTTTTCATTGGGATCTTATTCGATTTTGTAATATCTGAAGATTTATTTTTTCAATTAATCTATTATGAAAAAATACTTTTAGATTTAGAAAACTCTGAAATGGTGACGAAAGAAGGAGATGGCGCATTTCCAAAATTTTCAAATCTATAGCTTTAATCTTAAGAATCATTCCTATAATCTGTCCCAAGCTGCTCCGTTTGTATAAATTCTCTTTTTTACGATTTAGATCCATAATTTTCATTACTATATAAGTTAAAATAAGATTATTAGGGAGTTTGAATTAATTCTTTTAGCTTTGGGCTATTGCTCCTAGTATTAGTCTTTCTGCTAGTTCCCAAATTTAGTTTTTCAGCTACTAAAAGAGGATCGATTTGTACTTCCAGCCAGTTATGATCTTTATTTCATATTTTAGGCGATTTGGTTTTTGTTAAAGTATGCTTTTAATTTTAAATCTCCATTTTCTTCTAATTATTAGTTTTATACTAATTGCTTAAGCTTACTCCATTTTAATAAACTGAAAGTTAACATTACTATAAAGTTAGCAAGAAGGTTTAGTAATAGATTAGAGTAGTATATATGAATTCAAAATTTAGATTTTAAATTATATTGTTTTAAAGTTTAGACTGTGCTCACATAACATAGTTAAGGTTAGCACCATAATCCTTGTCCTTAACCCATTCTTCTTGTAATACTACCAATGCTTCGGTGCTTGTTAATAATGATGCAACACTACTTGCTCCTTATAAGGAAACTCTTATTACTTTAGTGGGATCTATTATTCCTGCTTCAACCATGTTAACGAATCTTCCATTTAAGGCGTCATAACCATATCCTTGCTTTCCTGATTTTAAAATTTATTCCAAAATAGTTTTTCCATCTTATCCTGCATTATCGCAAATTTGAATAAGAGGTTTTCTGCATGCTTCTTGCACCATTCTGATACCTATTTATTCATCAGCACTTTATGTGTTTTCTCTTAGTTAAAGTAGATCTTAAGAAGCATTTATTAGAGCAACACCACCTCCTGGTACAATTCCTTCTTCCATTGCTGCCTTAGTTGCATGTATAGCATCAGTTATTCTATCCTTAATTTCTTTAAGCTCGGCTTCAGTATATCCTCCTACTTTGATAACTCCTACTCCACTAGTTAGTTTTCCAATTCTTTCCTCTAATTTTTCTTTATCATAAGCTGATTATGTTTTTTCTCTTTAGATCTATAGAGTTTCAATTCTTGTTTGTACTTATTTTTTATCTCCATGGCCATTTTGAATTAAAGTTTCTTCTCTTGTAATTATAACTTTTTAGGCGCCTCCCATTACATCTAACTCTGCATTTTCCCAACTAATACCTGATTCGTCGCAAATAATCTAAGCTCCTGTTAAAATGGCAATATCTTCGCACATTCTCTTTCTGTTATCTCCTACTAATGGAGCTTTAACTGCGCATACTTTTAACCCAGCTCTAATTTTGTTGATAATTAAATGTGCTAATGGATCTGGAAGGACGTCTTCAGCAATTATCAATAAAGGCCTACCAGTCTTCAAACTGTGATCCATAAATCTAGTCAAACGATCAGACACAAAAACTCTTTTGTCAGACACTAAAATTAGTGGTTTTTCAAGTTCACAAACTCCTTTAGTAAGATCAGTTGCAAAATAAGGAGAAATGTATCCTCTGTTAAACTTCATTCCATCAACTACCTCCATTTCTGTTTTCATTGATTTTCCCTATTCTACTATGATTGCTCCTTCTTTTCCTACTTTATGGCAGGCTTGAGCAACCAAAGTTCCTAGCTCTAAATCATTATTAGTACTGATGGTAGCAACGGAAGTTAAATCTTTTAAAGAGTTAACTGGAATGGATGTTCTTTTAAGATTTTCAATTATATGATTGACAGCTTTCTCAACTCCTCTTCTCACTCCTATTGCAGAACATCCTTAAGATACTCTTTCATTTCCTTATTCAAATAATTCTCTTGCGAGAATTACTGCAGCAGTTGTTCCATCTCCAGCTCTATCATTTGATTTTTGTGCTACTTCTCTCATCATCTAAGCTCCTAAATTTTAGTATCTATCTGGGAATTCAATTTCCTTTGCTACTGTAACTCCATCCTTTGTCAATCTACATTCAAAATCTCCATCCAAAAGAACGTTTCTTCCTTTTGGACCCAAGGTAACAGCAACTGCTCTTTCAAGACGTCTGACTCCTAACAGCATCGCAAGTCTAGCGTTTCTAGAGTATATAATGTTCTTAGTGTTTAATATATTCTTAGAGAAATATCTGATGCGATACTGTAGACTTTGCATATTTAATTTATAATAAACACGTATTCAACTCTTTAACTTTAAATCAATAAAACTAGAACCTTTAACCTAGATTCTTTTTTCCAGCTCTTCAATACAATTTCTCATTCTTTTTATTGATCTACTTTATTAATTTATTCTATCTGGTATTAACCATTTTAAGTCTGCAAGGTTCTGTGTCTTAAATATTTATCTTAATTCTCATATCAAAATTAATTTGAAAAGCCAGCAATTTTTAATCCAGGTTTGCTTGAGTAAAATTAGAATGGTGTTTTATAGAGGAGAGTATAATTAGTTGAAATAATAATAAAGAGAAAGTCTAATTTCATATATTTCAGTTAAATATAAAAATAATAGGCTACTAAATTTTTAATCTATCATCTATTCTTATAAATATCCTTAAGGTTTTTATATTATTGCATCTTTTTCACTAGATTTGTGTTAATTAAGTTGTAAAGCAGACATATTCAATCTTATAAGGTAAAATATATTAATTAATCTCCTTTTTAAATCTAAAATATTTAATAGTTATAATAATCTTTAATTAATTAGATAGTTATATAGAATTAAACCTTTAAAGCTTAGTCTTCAAATCTAGCCTCTTATAATTTAATCAATACTTGGTTTGCTCACATTTATAGCAAGAAATTTATTTTTAAGAATGTATTATTCATCTTTTTATACTAGTGATTCTTCAAATTTTAATATTTTTTCTTTATCTAAACTTTTCTTAAATAAAGTAATACCTTTTAAAGAAGAATTAATGAACTTTATTTAAGAGATGAATAATTAGAGAAAATTAAATTGGATAATGATGATTATCTTTATTTATTGTAGACTTATAAATATTTATCTATTATAATTTATTCACGTTAATCTTATTAAATTAATTATCATATACTCAATGCTTTGCTATACCCAAATAATTATTAAATGATATTTATTAATTAAGCATAAATGACTTAGTTTATAAGAGGTTATATTTATATAGAGTTAAGCTTAGGTATTTCTGCTTAATTGTTTATTTATAATTAATTAAAGGAAACTATAATAGTTTTATACTCTTTTAATTAATTTGCTATATTATACCATTACTATGTCTTTTTATTCCTTTACATCCTTTATATTCATAATGCAAACGGAAATTTAAGCTTATTATATAACTAAATAGACTCTATTATTTACACTATTTTGTATATTATTACTCATACTTATAACTTCAATCTTATTGAATCTCTCCCTATTTTTAAAGCTTAAATTTATTAAAGTTACATTAAAAATAGCTTATAATATGCATGGATTGATATAAAATATTAGATATAATATAACATCAGGCTCAAGATAAACTTGATAAAAGAATAGAGATAAAAATAATAAATGTAATATTAGCTATATTAGCAATATTGCAACTTTCTCTTATAATATAGGCTTCTTTGCATTAATTAAAGAGAATAATATTCTACTAAATCTTAGTCTAAAATAAATTTCCTATAGTTAGTTATTGTATTATTAATTAATCACTATTTTAACTTTTATTTTGCTTTAAAGTAAAGAGTAATATCCAGCAGTTATGATTAGATTTTGTAGTTACCAACTATTTTGACATAAAAATTTATAATTCTTTAATAGTAAAAATATATTAAGTTATTATTTAAAGCTTACTATAATTAATTTTAATAATTTAAGTTCTAAGAGGAAAAATGCTAAAGTTTCAATCAAAGGAATAATATATAGCCAAGATGATAAATTACTATAAATTCTCAAAGAAGACACAAAGGTTTTACTTAATTGGAAATAGGAAAATCAGTTATCTAATTCTAAAACTAGATTTATAATTTTACATATAAAGCTATGCTGGAAGCTAAAAATTTAAGTTGTTAAAATAAAATCTGCATTAGGCATTAATTAAATCTAAAAGTTTAAATAAAATAATAAGCAGCTATATCAGAGTTATTACAAGTTATAGAATATGTTATATCATCATAATACATTATATTAAATCTACACTCTTTTTCTTTTTAAATTTTAAAGCAAAATTTTTTAACGGTTACTCATAAAATATTCACGCAGAAATCAATGATACTAGAGTAAATGGTAAAATATCTCTAATATATGACTGTCTTTTTAAATAATTAATAATTTATATTTCAATCATTATAAAGTTGGTCTCTTCTTAAAATAAAACTTATTATTTTCTTTCTTATTGAAGATTTATAGCATTTGAGCAAGTAAATTTAGTATAGAATTCTTTTATATAATAAATATTCAGGATTGAGCAATTTGAGAAGGTAACTATGTATAATGTTAAATTTCGATTAATATAAATAGATATATTGATAGATGAAAAGGAAAGGGGTAAGAGTATTAATATATAATCATATAAATTAGTTTAATCCTTTAAAATTCGTAAAGAAAATAAGATCTTAATATAATGAAAAAAATTAGCGATTTAATATTAAGACCGACAAGAGAAGTTTATGATCCTTAAGCAGATCTAGGACCCCGACTTTTCTTTCTATAAAGTAGAGTTTTCAAAAGAACTGATTTTTAGCTTCGTAACAAAAGGAATTTAATTCTTTAATGTAGTCATTTTGAACCAATTGGCTTTAAAGCTGCAAAACTTCCTTGCGTGGTCTATTGCCATGGAAATTGTGGAAGTAGAATTGATAGCTTTGAAACTGTTGAAAATATGCTTCCAAGAGACATAACTGTTTTTGCTTTTGATTTTGCTGGGTAAGATTTTTAATTGATTTAGATCTGGCTGTAGTGAGGGTGATTTTGTTTCTTTGGGCTATTACGAATAAGACGACATTGACGCTGTTGTTACGTTTTTAAACGAAGAAATGGGTATTTAGCATATTTCCCTATGGGGTCGTTCAATGGGAGCTGTATCATCCCTTTTATATGCAAGTAAATAGCCTTAAAAGATAAAATGCCTTATATTTGACTCACCTTTCTCTAACCTGCAAAAAATCTTGCAAGACATAGTAAAAAATCTAAAATGAATGCCCAATTTCTTAGGCTCTGCTTTATACAAGCTAGCAAGGAATTAAATTCTGGAGAGAGTAGGCTTTGACTTAAAGTAAGCTATTTTATATAAAGTGATATAAAGCCTAAAGAATGTGCTTCAAACTGCAAACTTCCAGCTATTTTTATTCATGGAACTAGAGATACATTAGTGAGCATTTCTCACTCTTTTGAATTAATGTAATATTATTCGGGATCTAAATCCTTACTTGAAATATAGGGTGCGGATCACAATTCCTCAAGACCAGAGTGAGTTTATAGAAAAATAAACAAGTTCTTAGACTGCTATTTAATATCCACACTCAAATAAAAAATACTCGATAACAACAACTAAAAGATGCCTAAGATAGACTTAGATAACGATTAAGTCTATCATTGATAAGTTGATCCTTCATAACTTAATAGTATTGAAAAAACCAGCATTGAGTCTTCGTCTGAAAATAATTCAGCCTTAACAGAAAGAGTAAAGCATACTCCAACTTTTTCCAAAAATCTAAATCAAAAGCATTTTTTAAGCCAAAATCCTAAATTAATAAATTTGTCCAGGAGGTCTGTAATTTAAAGAGAAACAGAACTACTACAAAAATTGTAAAATGAGTTTGAAGCCTTAGAAATAAACGATAAACACTCTATTTCGGAGGAAGATACTCCTGAAGACCCACTTAATGAATTTTTGATAACACCTAAGCAAGTTTTAAAGCAAACAACTCCATAAAAGAGTAACATGAATTAAAATACAAATAACAATCCCAATAAAAGGAATAATTAAATGTGTGCATCTTTAATTGATATCAAGTCTTAAATTATGTGGCAAATGCAAGCTTAACCTGAATCTAAGACTTAAAAAATTAAGGAACAGTTACCTATTAAAAATTAATTTAGCAATGAGCCTCATTTTCATAAAAGCGATATAAAATAAAAAGTTAGAAAACCTGAACATATGGTTAATAGTTTTCATGGGCTTGATTAAAAACACTTAAATGAAGATGAAATTGAAGAACCAACATTTGAAGATAGCATCAGTGTCAATTCTGAATCTATTAAATGACATACATTTTACTCATTTATAGTTGATAATATAATTTACTCTATTAGGTTTTTACTCTAAAATGTGTCTTTACATTAAAGCACACTATAATATTTAATTATTGCATAGCAACCTTCTATTAACTATTCAAATCTGATATAATAATAAGTTAGAATGCTACGTATTTAAAATTATTAGGATTATTAATATACCATTATTTGTTAAAGCCACAATTAGTTCTATGCTTCTAATTAAATAAAAAATACAATTATATTGTATTATCTCTTCAAATAAGGCAGATATAAATAAAGGAATTCAAAATAGCTTAATCAATTAGATTTAAATATAGAATAAAATCAATACTTTAGTTAGTAAATAATTAACTATCTTTATAATATAGTAAAAACATATTAAGTAATTAATTAACTATCTTTATTCAACCTTTTGGATTCATTATATTGAAATAACATTCCTTAATTATTAGTCTCCTTCTAATTTGCAATATAACAATAATTTTAACTTAGTAAATTGTGAATATATATCAAATAGCTAATAGAATAAGTATGTTAAATTGATAGTTAAAATAATATATTTCTCCTAGATTTTTAAAGCTAAACTATCTGTTTAGTTAATTATTAGCATTTTTAAACCGAATTATTTAACTGAAAATTCACAGTTTAGTAGATTTTAGCCAGGTATCTGCTGTCGCTTTGTTTACATGGATGAATATCACAACTTTTTTTATATGAAAGGCTACTACTAATAATTTTCTACTTTTCTTGCATATTTTCTTTTCGCTTTTCCAATTTCAGTTATTCGCAGTTAGTTTAATGTCCTTCATATCCTTTAATATTTTATTTTCCGGAGTCTTCCAAGCTCAGAATCATATTATTTAATATTGGCCTAGTAGTGTTAGTGTTTTGGTCCATTTTTCTGGGTAATTTTATAAAAAGTTTTTTTTTCCAATTTCTCTATTTTTTTGTAAATTTATATCAGTTTTGTCTTATTCCTCTATTTCTTAATCAATTAATTAAACTTAGTCTTTTTCTATAGTTATGCTTTATTTTTGATTAACTATCGATTGAGATTACTTATAAAGTTACTATTTATAACTAAGTTATTTTAGATTAGCTTACGATGAAGTATTAATAACTCCTTATTTTAGTCGTCAAATTTTTCATCAATTTTCTAACTTTTCTCTTAATTAAAAATTGTTTTTTATACTATTTAATTAATTTTTTTTATTTTGTCTAGTTTATTTGTGAGTTTTTACCAAATTTCATAATTAGATCCTCTTATCTCTACAGCTTCGATCGTAACTTTGCATCCTGAAGAACTTGACCTCTCTTATTTCTATTGTTTTTCTCCAGCTCTTTCACCATTTTTCTTCTTAAGTTTTTAAGTTAATTCTTTGAGATAAAATTAGATATACAAATACAAAATTAAGTTTTTAGCGTTCCTGGAGGTATTTCAACCTCTTTCCTGTCAACCTCTAGATTACTCTAGAGGCTAAATATAAAAGTCTGAAAATATATACAACTCTTCTCCTTACCATGCATGTTTTCCTTTAACTTTTCTTTCATCTAGATGTTAGATATCTTTTTTCTTGTAAATTTCCCCAAATTTTTTAAGTATAATCTTTTTCTTTCTCTTGATAGCTTTAGTTATGATTATTTCTTCCCTTTATTCTCCAACTTCTTCTATTAGTTTCAATATTCTTACTTGAAATTGAGAAATTTCTAGCTTATTTTCCACTGACGCTTTTGAGAGTTATAATAATTACATCTTTTTACTTGTCGTTTAAGTTTAAATCTTGAGATATTTTCACCTTCAATTATCATTGGATCATTCCTTTATTCTTTCAATTCCATTTAAAGCTGCAATTTTGTACTTGTTTTCTTTTATTTTTTCTAATTTACTAATCAATTCTTTCTGCTTCTATTGTAAGTTTTGAGATTAACTGCTCAAGTCTTGTGATATATTTAAAATGAGTTAAGGTCTCCTTCTTAGGTCATGAGTCTCGATTCTATTTCCTCTGCAAGTTCAAATTTTTCCATTAACTTTTTATTGTCTTTCTTCAACTTTTTGACCTCTTCCTGGAGATCTAGCACCACTTTAATCAGCTAATCATAGCTTATTTGCTATTATGTGGTGAGATTCGAGACTTCTGAGCGCATAATATTATTAGTCTATTTCCTAAGCTTTTCTTCAGAGGTGGGAGACTCATCCTGATGGGTGACCTTTTTGGTACCCTTTTCCTTGTCCTATCTTTCTAGGATGTTGTTAACTCCTACTTTTAGGAGCCGCGAAGAATCCTGACATCGTTTATATCTTGAGAGACAATTAGATTATTCCATTTTTTAAGGACTGAAATGTAATATTTAGTACATTAAAATAATAAAAATTAAGGTTTATCATACTGCTTGTAATAGGTATTTTAAAATTTCTTCCCATTATTTATAAAACTAAAGCTTATTTTTTACAGCGAATTCAGATATTTCAAGAAGTTCATCTCTAAAATGACATCCTAGTTTACTGGTGAATATTCAAGGCATATCTCTTCAAGGATTTCAAGGCTCTTATATCTTTGTATGGAAATGAAAAAGCTTACAAATATGTCTAAATCTTGCTAGAGTGTTTCAGTTTTTATTTCTCATATATCTAAAGCAATTTGAATTAGCAGATGAATAAAAACTTCTTCAAGCAAAAGTAAATTTTCTATCCACTCCTGAATAGAGTAATTATTCAGTTGGTTCGACTTAAAACTACTAATAAGTTTGCATAAGTCATGTTTTATTGTGCTACTACTCTATTCAATTTTATATATATTATGAAACATAAAGTTCATCATAACCTCTTCAATCATTTTCTTTAAAGATTGCTATCATTTTATTCTGTATATATCTTCTTTTTTAATCATTTGTTCAATTTAATTTTTCAGTTGAATTAAGTAAAAATCTAACGTAGTCTGAGACATAGTAAGAGAATAGAGTATACATTTATCTCTTAGTTATTGTCTAATTCTTCCACATAAAAACCTCTCTTCTATAATAATTACTTCATATATGATAAAACTTTGAATAGGATATCTTATGCTAATGAAGCAACTCGCAGTTAAATAATATAATGTCTGCATCTATCTAGATTATGTAATCATTTTATTTAAAAAATAGAGGTATTCAAATTCTTTAATTCTGGGATCATGCGGAAATCATCTTAGAACTGTTTAACTTTTTTTCGGGAATGATGCTGTAATTTACTAGTTAAAGTCCTTATTTTTTCCAGAATTTCAGCCTGATTTATAATTCAGGACTTTATCAATTTTCTTCTATTCCTTACATAAAAAATATAGGTTTATATCCACAAATTTTATAAGCAACAGCAGCAAAAGGAATTATTTCAGAAGCGTCGCTTGTAGAAGAGATGGCAATGAATCTTTAGTTAGTAGAAATTTCTTTCATTCATATCTGAGTAGAATTAATCTAAACACAAATATTGAACTAGTCATATAGCTCCAAGATTTATGTAGGTGATGTTATATTTTTATTGTCATTATACTTATAGCTTCTTATATTGTTATGAACCAAATTTTCTAACTCCAAGAAATTTGCACTATTCATTCTACTTTGCAACTCCATTTGCAAGCTTTAATTTTGTTATTTATAGTAAGCCTTTTAATTTCTATTCAAAGATCTTAATTCGACTTTTTATCTTAAGTCAAAAAACTAAGATTTATAGTCAACTGATAAAGGAGAATAACTGAAAGTAAAGACACAAAGAAAAACAGTTGAAGCAATAAAGAATGATCCTCAAAGCAAAATAGTGAAGATCTTCATTTTAAAATAAGATTTCCTATTATTAAATTAAACTATAACTATCTCTTCTCTTTTAATTCACCTCTTATTTTAAAAAAATTATATGTCTTTATATTTTCATTTCCTTTATCAACTACTTGTTAAATCTTGCCTTTATATATATGTCAAACTTTGAAGAATTAATCTTTAAGTTGAGTAAGAGGAAGAGAGGCAATTTAGTGTTATACTGTTCAATGAGATATAAAAATGATTTAATTGTATAACTAAAATAAAAATGTAGAGGACTTAAAATAGTTGTTTAATATAATAGATATGATAAATCAATGTGATAGAACTCTTTAAATTTAAAGTACTAAAACTTTAATTTTCTAGGTTTAAATGAAAATAAGAAATATTTTAAAGACTAAACTTATTTAAAACTAAAATTCTGCTTATTGACAGAAATATGAACTTAAGTTACCTTAACTTTAGAAACTTGATTTTGATAATCTTAGTTTCTTTATGCTGATATATTACTAACTTTTTTTTATACTATCCTGTCTTCAAGCCTCAGAATGTCTAACTAGTAAAGAGTATAGTCAAATAAGGAAATCAAAGTATTTTATAAAAGGCTTAAAATGAGAATGAAGCTGATTATAATATAAAAAGAAAGAGTGCAAGAGATATTAATTGATAGAACTTTGGAGATGTAGTTCATTAAATTAGCGAATATTGAAAAAGATCAGATTAAAATGTTTCATCAGCAAGTCAAATTTTGGAAATGTATGATAAAATACCTGAATGTACATAAATTGAAACAAAACCCATATGATAAAAAGCTCCTTTTCCTAATAATAGATATGCTGTAATATCAGCTACTCCAGATAGATTTTCCCAATATTTTCCTCTTCTTGGTGTTGTATTTAAGATGTGTGGATATGAGCCTATATTCTTTTTGCAAGGTAAAGTAGAAGATTGAGAGAAATCATTTTTAAAA
Organism: Loxodes magnus; assembly: GCA_946699065.1. Taxonomy (NCBI): domain Eukaryota; phylum Ciliophora; class Karyorelictea; order Loxodida; family Loxodidae; genus Loxodes; species Loxodes magnus. The sequence goes on along the minus strand of CAMPDV010000006.1, from coordinate 945,182 downwards.
TGAAATGTAAATACTTTAAGAAACCAAGGGTTTAAAACCATATATTATGATATAGTTCCTTAAAAAGACTTAAATTCAAGTGTAAAATATAGTAGCTGAGCATAAAATGTTAGAATTTGAATTCCTTTATTTTTTAAGCCTAATGACTTTTTGACTTAGACTGATGCAGATATTTTCTCTTTCTAATGTGGTTTGTTTTACTTGCACAACTATACATAAGCTAAATTTTATCATAGCTGAAGAGATTTTTATGTCAAGGTAGAATGAAATTTTAGAAACCAAATCATCAAAAAGCGATAAATATTTTCATTTCTATCTTATTTCACCTCTGATTGGGTATAAATATTCCTTAATTCCACTGAAAAATTTAAATGATCGTTTGAAGATAAAAAGGAATTTGTTCGCCTTTAGATGAATTCTTTATTTGAAGGAAATGATTGATATGAGTTTGACGAGCTCTTTATCTCCTCTTACCTTTAAAATTGAACGTATTGATAATCAAATAAAACTTGGCTTAGTTAGATGTATAAATCTTATGGTATGAAACCTACTAATCAGTTACTGCTTTCGGGGAAAAATAGAAAGAAGGAGTTTAAGTTTAAACATTTCTATACGATACCAAGAAGATAGAATATAGAATGCTGAAAGTATATGGAAAGAATAACATGGAGCAACTTAGCAAGCTTTTATAAAAGATGCATCTACATTAATTTAAAAAATTGCTATGATAAGCTGCCCTGGATATTTACTACGAAATTAGGGTGTAATTTTAGAAACGAACTGTTGGTTATAGCATAATACGCTATGAAAGTCGAGTAGTTAAAAAATAAAAACTGGGAAGATGTTTTGCAATACCTTTTAAAAGCTAAAATTTAACTTTAATTTAATGTATCATAATAACCTAAGCTTCTTTAAGCTCTTAAAGAAATTAGAATTTATTATCTTATTACTTAAATTAAAGTTCTAAGAAGTAATCCAATAGTTATAATTGCTAGAGGTTTATTAAAAATATTAAACTAAGCAGCCTAAACATTAAAATAAGAACTAAATAAGAATTCTCAAAATTCAATTAAGTTAATAGACTATTATTGTATTTGAATCATTTGATAGGCTAAGCTTAGATTTAGTTAAGTAAATTATGAGCAATTGATTATTTAAAGAAAATTATATTATTTCATGTCAGATTTTACGTTTCCCTTGATTTTACTAAAAGTCTAATTTTCAATCTATTTAAGCTTATCATTAACATTAAATTGAGATATTTGTTATCTTTAATTTTCTTAGGCTTTAGTATAAATTTCTTAGAATGCTTTGCTCTATCTCTTTGAAATACACTTAAAGTATTTAAATATTCTAATAAAGTAATGATAAATCTAAGGATTTCTTAAAGAGAAGAATATCTTTAAACTGATAAGATATCTTTAAGCTTATTAATTAGAATTTAATACTTTAATAGTGATTTTAACTTTATCTCTCTATCACTAATACAAATAATTACTATTTTTTAAATAAAAAGTAAATATTTCTTAACTTAGATTTAAGATAGCATGTTATATATCTCTGAAATTTAGAAAGAACAAGTTAATTAAGCTATATAATAAATTAAGTTAGATCAAATAATAATATATTAGTATAGATATCCAATAAAGTGCTAAGTCTTGATAATTAAACAATCAAAACTAATTTATTTTACCAAGCAAAATTATTTAAAATTGTAGATCTGTAATAAAGCACTTCAATATTACTATTTGTATTATTCATGACTTAGATAAGCATTATAAGTAACTAAATAGATTATATGACTCTTTATTTGATTATATAGATAAAAGAAAAGAATAAGAAATAATAGGTACATTTCTATTGATCTATTTGGTATGAATATAAACTAAAGAGACATAAGACATTAATAGTTGGTTAATTAATAATAATTTAAAAATTAAGTTTAAAACTTAATCACAAATATAAGAGTAGTATTAAATCCTCATTTCCAGGAGTTATATAAATTATGATTTTTTTTCCTGCAATGAGCAATACAAATTATGCATTTGAATTTATTACAATCAGTACACCACTCAAAGCACTTATAACAAATTTATTATCTCTGGCAAGCTTCGCAAGAATTAACGATATTAATTTCCAAAGGCTTTTCCAATATTTAACTTTAAACTTTTTTCGGAACAAAAAGCTTTTTCTTAACACTCAAGCAAAAAAAGCAAATTCCTACTTTGCAAATTAGACATGCAATGAAATCAGTTCCTCCACAGGAAGAAGAAGCAGTAAATGAACAATCAGTAGGTAGTTACTTATAAAATTATTAAATATTAGTATCTTATCTTTAGGAATTATTTTCCCTTGAAGGCTCTCTTTTTGCACATAAACTTCCCATCTCAATTTTAAATAAATTGTTTTATATAAATGAAATGATAAAAATTAAAATCTAGTTTATTAATGTTCAAGTTCAAATTCAAAATACACCAAAAATAATAGTTATTCATTTAATATTTTATATGCATTCATTCCTGTATACCTTGTAATTACATATAAACAAAGAGAGTATATATTACCATAAGTAAGAGAATGAATAAAGGCTTTTAATTTACTTAGATTTGAAAAAACATGTTTAATATGAAATTAAAAAAATCACAATAATTCGACAAAACTACTTACATCCTCGATTTCAAGGTATTCACAAATTTTGCTTTTTACCTATATATTAAATCTTACTAATACTGCTAAAGACTAAATATTCTAATTATGATCATTAAAGTTCCAATCCACATCTAGTTTGTGAGATTATTCAAATACGTTGTAATTAACTGTAATCTTTTAAATATCCTCAGTCATGGCAGCTACAAATTCTATCTTTTAGATTTTGAAAGCTTCACTTTACGAGGTAAAATCTTGTTTGAAAGACATTACTTTTTCTAGTCCTTCTTCTTAGAAGATAATTTGAGCTTTTTCCTCCATTTCTTAAAGTTATTTCTAGTTTTATTCGAATTTTATTTATGTGCTTGTACAGAAATCATAACAAACAGGATCAATAATTTCTTACTCTTTGCATTTATATTGTAAATCAATGCAAACATCAGGATTTTCTGAATCTTCATATTTTTAGCAAATTTCCTTTTCTTCTTGACACTTTGTCATCCATTCAAGGCAAACATATGTCCACTAAGTGCATTTGACTTACCATTTTTTGCATTATTCAGAATCATCATTTTCCTCTAATATATTGGCTTATTCAACGCATACTGGTTCTTCTAATGCACATATTTTTTCTTCTTATATGCAAATTTAAGTTTAATCAACACATGCCATCTCATTTTCAATACAATCTGATTCTATAGCTTACTCCTTGCATACATTTTACGGAAAGTCAACACACTCATAGGTTAAAGAGCAATTTTCAGGTAAGCATATTAATTCTTCTATCTACTATAGAGTCTTATTAAATTCCTCAATCTATTTATTTATATCTTTATATATCTACTCTCCTTCTTCAAGCCATTTTTTAATTTTATCTTGCACTCCGTTTTAAATCTCCTTTAAATCTGTCGATTCTCCTTTAATTTAGAAATTAGAATTTAAAATATCATCATTATAAGTCGCATTTACTACTAACTAGCAATCATATTCTCCATCGTATATTTTTCCTTCCAAATAAGCTTAGTATACGTTATCATCAATTGATACTTCAATATCTTTCTTTATTCCATATATTAAGGATTTTCCTTTTAGTAATATGCTTTAATTCTTGCTTTTATCTAGGTAAATTTCTACTTCCGGGTCTGCAATAATAAAGTTTCTCGTAATTTCTAGCACAGAATTTTAGAAAAAGACCTCTAAATAATCTTTTAGAGGAAAATTCCATATGCTGAACCCTTGCAACTACAAGAAGCTAGTTACTCCAGCAAGCATAAACCCTTCATCATTTTTAATTTCGTTTATTTTGATTTAATTCTACGAGTAAACAATATCCAATCCTTCTGGGAATGTTAAGGTTTATAACCCTTTTAAGTAAGTGCTGTTTGAATCATACTATAAGAAGATTTCAGGAATTTCATCAATTAAAATTTCTTTAATATGCCCTCTAAATCCTATAATTTCATTCTTTTCTAATTAGAAATCTACGGGAGTATCTCACTTTTCACTAATTTTAAATTACCCTCTTACATTAATTTTAGGTAGTTCTACTTTCTACTAGCTTCCATCTATGCTTACCATAACAAACTCTCCATCCAAGTACATATATCCTATCTTTAGCCCTATAAATACTGTAGTTTCAAACCATTACTACTGAGTTTACATTTTTAGCAAACTATCTTAAATTGTTCCTTAAAACTAAATTATTTCATCCTTAAGAAGGCAATTTAGAAGTCCTTTAATAGTTAAGCTTCCATAATTTCTTGCAATTTCTAAGTATACTTTTACTTCTTGTAGTATGATCTCATCTAAAAGCTGTACATCTACCTAAGAAGAACTTAGTTTCATATCGTTATTGCCAGAGTCCACTTTTCCAGTAAAGTTGTATACTTATTCATTTGTATACCATTACTTTAGAAGTAAGCATTCCATATTACCCTCACAACTGCTTCTTAATTTTGCTTTACTGGCTAAATTAATTCCAAGAGTTCAATCTCCTTCAATTCAATGTACTTATAAATGTGGAAATAGAGATACTTCAGCATGTCTATTATTTACTACTAAGTCCAAGTTCATAAAATCAAAGAACTGCAAGCCTTCTAGATTCTAATAATCAAATAGGCTAAAAACTTCCACACTTGGTTGCTAAATACTCATATACATAGTGCTAAAGAACTAGGAATTGATCCAACTTCACTTAATTGCAACTTAGCAATCTCTTTCATATAGCAATGTTCCAATGCTTGCTATATTAAATACTAAAGGCTTTAATTAAAATTCTATTTATATATTTGATAATTTAAGCTTCTCCTATAATAATTATTGCAGGTCGTTGAAGTTTGAGTATAGAGGGAAAATAGTAGAGTTTTAATTAACTCTCTTTATCAATAGATATTCAAAATCCTCTAGATCCATTGCAGCACTTTGTAAGCTTCCCGAGAAGTATCCTTGCTTCCAGGTCAAATTGAAATATTAATCTTCATCTTCATCCTAACTAACAAACCATTTGCTAGCTAGAAGTACTTCAGATACCTTTGAACTATAATTAGAGCTAATTACGATTGAATTATCTTCCAAAAAGACTCCAATATAAGCTGCAAAATTAGGAAAAGCAGAAATAATTTATGACTCTAGCATCTAATAATTTTAGCTTTAATTACGAAAGATCAAATTTACAGTGTCAGCTGGGACATTGTTAATTGATTCAATTCCAGTAGGAAGGGCTAATGCACTGAGATCGGTATTATTAGGCGCTACAATTTTGTATAAATCTTCGTTTAATAATTTTTTATTTCCTTAGTTAGTAAAGATAGATAAAATTACATTCGAACCTTATACGTTTCTAATTACACTTTCAAAAGGATATTTCTCTCTTTAAATCAAAGCATTTCCAGAAATATTGATGAAAAACTCATTTCTGCTTTAATAATTTTCAACGATAATTTGCTTTTCACTTAAACTTATTCCTTGTTCGAAAAATTACATTACTGAATTCTGTGAAAAGCTGACACTTATATATTCTGCTTTGTTCTAATTAACTCTGGCACTAAACTAAACAATCCAAGGATTTGTAGAGCTTCACATTTTAGGAAGCAGTAGCATTATATCGTTTCACTGAACCTAGGATGGTAATAAGGATATAAAATAGCTTGAGTTCAATTTTTTCTGAGTTAAATCTTCACTAGCTACACAAATATTACTTCCGTTACTAGCAACTGCTAAGTTTAATTCTAAAGACTTAAGGTTATTAGCAATCAGGCCAAGCTATGAATTTTGCAGCTCATTGTAAGCATAAATTGAATCCTACTAACTTTCTAAATAGTAAGCAGATTCAGCCATACAAAGATTGCAAACTTTTTAGATTTAAGTGTCATTATCATCTTTGCAGTTTACTTCTTTCTATTCAAAAACAGGGTTTTCTTAATCCATACTAAGAGTCTAGCTCTCCTACATAAAGCGAACTGCTTAATTGAATACAAATAATTCAGCTATTACCAAGATTTGAATCCAGATCATTTTATTATAATTTCTCACAGGTGAAAGCATTTTAGTAAGAATATCTGTTTATAGTCGTTTTTAAGTTATTGATTGTAGCTGTTAATCAAGCAATGCTTATAGCGATATATTTTAATTATTAGTTAAAGCTAACTACTAAAAGCCGTTATTTTTTAAGTATTATACTAAAACTTATAAAAACCCTAGTACTTATAAAAACCATTATATAACTGCTTTCTATTATGACCATTCTAATTCCTTTTAGCTATTTACTGGCTCTATTAACTAGAGACTATTTATATTTTTATACTTATAGCTATTCTGGCTTGCAATTAAGATATTAGCTATTAGACTTCTGATGCAATCAAAAGATCATTATCATAACATTTAAATAATAAAATGATTATTTCTCATAGCTTATGCTTCCTATAGAAACATATAAAATGGCATCATTTACACATATCACTTAAATCAACATGCTAAGCTATCATCTCAGTGCCTTCAATTTAATTTTCAAAAGCTAAACCTTCTTGAAATTAGATCTACCTATTAGAGGATTTAGCAGAGCAAATATTTCAACTTCTGCTTAAATCATTTAGGATTTTAAGGAGTTTCTATTAGCTTGCTACTTTCATGATCACCCTTATTTAGAGTAAATTAATCTGTAAGAATAAATCAACTTGATGAGGAAATAAAATAGAAATATAACAAAACTCTTGAAAAGCCTACCTTTCTCAATAAGTAAAAGTATTTGTCTTAATAAGACCTACTAATTAGTAAGAGTAAAGCTAAGCTAATTAAATCTATAAATAAAGACTTTCAACTACTCCTATAGTTTATTATTTTAGTAAGATAAGATATTAATTACCTTCTTTAGGATTTTTAAAAATATTTGATTATTAGTCTTGAAATTTCAATAATAATCTAGAATAATTACATTTTTTAATTTTTCTATCAGATAAATAGCGATAAAGTCTTAAACATTTGTTCTTGGTATGTAGAAATATATTTTAGTTAAATAATAAGGAATTATAAAATATGATAAAGCTACTTTGGTTAATATAATTATAAGTTATTAATTAGTATTTATTTATATATGCCTTATTTAATTTATTTAGCTTTATCTCTTTAGTTCCTTAAATGGTTCAATATAATTATAGGAATTATTATATTTTTACTAAGTGCTTAATTAGGTTAAATTAGATAATAAGTTCCTTTATAATATGGCTAATTCATTTAGCTACAATATTATGCTCTTATTGCCCCTCTTAAAGCAACTATAAAATTACTTAAAGACAATATTTAATAGGAAGCTCTATTTTTAAATGTTAAGTTCTAATATAAGAGCCTCATGATTTTATAACTTTGATAGCTATAATTATTTGCTTAATGGTATTTCCAATACATTAATAGGTTATTTGCAAGTTAAAAATGCTTAATTTATTATACTAAGTTAAAAGCTATTTTTCCCTTTAAATTATTATTATTCTTTTATTAGTTTTGCTATTGCTTAAAGTAGTGAAAGTCTAAATATCACTCTTATAAACTATCAGGTATCTCTAATTTATTACTCCTTAACTATTTTAATGCTATATAATTTAAACTTTTGCTGAAGTTAAGATTTACACAATTAAAAAGGAATAAGATATTCTAAAGGTATTAGATGAGAAAGTTAGTTCAATAATAAGAAATAGATTAGCGAAACTATAAGAAGAATCTAGCCATTCAAAGTTTAAAGATACTGAAATTAATAATTAAGCATGTTCAATCTATTACAAGCTCAGCATTCTAGACGAATAAAGCTAATTTATCAGATATTTTATTCTTAAATGTATTAAAGTCCTTCATGAGTGTGGAATGAGCCTATTAGCTTTTTTCTATTTGTGTACTACTTAATCTTGATAAAATATTCAAACTAATTTGCTTGTCATGTATAGGTAGTCCTATTTATAAGTTTTTAAGTATGAAGCATTTATTTGTGCATTACTAGCAGTCTTCACATATTTTTACTAGTTCTAAATAGCCAATTAACTGTTAACATAATTCGTGAAAATGGTTTAGCAGGTTTTCGGTTCACCTTTGTACTTCTTAATCAGCACATGTAGTTAAGGGAAGAGGAATTTTAATACTAGGCCTGCTAAAATTACATTATTAGTAAGGTAAGCTTTAAATAAGTACGCTACTTTTAGGAAGTATCTCATTTATTTTAAGCAGCAAATTATCGCTAGGGAATTGAGTCTGAACTGTATGCTATCCTTTGTTCTAGTACATTAAGAAGTTTTAGTAAAAGCTAAACTCGTCACTTAAACAATTAATTACAACACCTTTCTTAATAAAATAAAAGAGACCTTCACTTTTAACCAACATATTGGTAAATATCAGTCATTCCATGTTTATTTCCTCTTAAGTAAGTATCTTTATATTAAAACCTTCTAACTAATCTTTTTAAAATTTGACTATTGCATAGCTGTTTTATTAAACTCATTCTAAATCCTCAGGCTTTAGCTAGTTTTAAAACTGGAAATCACTATAAGTCATAATCAGTTAATTTTGATCGTTTAAACTGGAATCAACAGAGCTGAGGTCAGAATCATAGTCCTCTTCTGAAGTTTCTACAATGGTTTTTTCGTTTTCTTATTCTATTATTATTCTTTTTCGGATCTTCTATTAGAAGCACTTTTTAACTATCTTTTTGATTTTGTTATCAACATTACCTATAGGAACTGCAAGTCCAAGTCTTGAAAGTACGTTTAGCACGTCATTTACTATTTCTAAATTACTATGTGACTTTTCAGCTAGCTCTTAAACACTTGCACTCTCCTTATATAGTATTTTACATATATCTATTAAAAATTATTAGTATTACGTCAGTCTATAATTCTACCTCTATGTTATATCGCTTGGGCATATGTATCTTAGCTTAATATCAGCAGGAGTTAAGAAGTTTATTAGATTCTTTTTATAAAGAGACTAAATTATAGCTATATCAAAGTTTCCAACTGAGCATCCTTCGCTTTTTTAGAACGTAAAGTTAAAATTCTAATCTTGATTTTTTTATTTCTGACTTATATATTTCAAGCATTCTATTTCTTTTTCACTGCATGCTTAGATTAAGCTAACATTTTGCTATATGCAAAGCCTCCATTAATGCTAGATATTTGGTAATAATTCTGGAGATTTTGGCAATAATTATCTAATTGCTCGTGAAATTTGCCTTTTGTTGCCTAATTCTTTGCTTTGCTATTGAATTCTAGCAAAATCTTTTGCAGTGATTCCTAAAGTAAGATAAATATCTAGCATAGTAAGCTAAGGAATGGATATTCACTCTAAGTTCCTTCTTAATGTCTCACAAATTATAAAAATATAATACTAAAAAGGAGAGCAAATATGAGTTATCTCAGGTAAAGCTATATAAGGATACAAATCAAACTATTCACGAGCCTTTTAAATTTGGTCACTTAGTCACTGAATTTTATGAAGTTGATCGTTAGGAGTGGGACTTGAATGATTAGAAGGGTTATGAGGTTAATTATTTTTTTGAACTTACTTGATAGGAGAAGAATTTAAAGATCTAGGATTTTTATTTGACATATTAAATATTTTCTATTGCCTATTCTTTAATCTCTATTAATCTGCTTATAATTTAACCTTACTATCTTTATTTATATCCAAACTATCCTTATATTCTATTACCTTTAGCTTCTTATAACTTAAACATTTAACTTCCTATTTAGAAAGCTAGTCTATTTACCTATAATACTGCTTTAAAATAAAATATATTGAGACTTACTAAAATTCGAATTAATACTTTATAATTACATAAAGCTAACTAAAAGCAATTCCTTTTATTTTACTAATTGCTTAAATAGGTAAATTATTTATATAAAATTGCTATCTCATCTTATATATAATCAAGCTATAAAATCTTATATTTCCCTTAGCCATAAAGTATCAGTCAACCATCTCTATCACCATATACTTTTAAATAGAAGCATAATAAGCAGATTTAATTACTAGATATCTGTTTATTATATACCTTCCACTAAATCTTATTTAATTCTAAGAATAAATTTACAAGTATAAGTGCAAAGCTATTATGCAATATAAAAGAAGATAGACTGTAGGCTTTTATTAATAGCCTTCTTTTTAATCTCTAACGCTATCCTGGTTCTAATAGTAAATTTAACTTCCTATTTAAGCATCTTTTCTGATTATATCCTTTTGGTAGATACACAAATTTAATAGGATTTGATATCCTTTAGCTGCTTTATTTTGGGAAATATGATTTTGTAAACAACAGATTAGCTGCTAAGAAATAAGATAAATCTATATTTAATTTTATATTGCAAAGCTGCCAAATAACTATATAGGTTTAGCTTTTTAATGCTTAAAATAGATCTAAGAGAATATATAAATGCTGATTTGACGGATTAATAAGTTTAGATAAGCTTATAGTAAAAAATGCTATAAATAGACTTCAAAATTTAGAATTATGCTAGGCATAATAAAAATAATCAGATAAGTACTAATTAACCTTTAATTATTAATAAGTATTGAAATATTTGTATCATAGCAGAAATTAGGGCTTGATAATCTAATAAAATAGGTTAAACTAATGAAAAGTTAATAAAATTAATTAAAATTATTGAATTGTTTAATTCAGTATATCTATACAAATCTTTGCTCTTATTTCAGATATTTTAAATAAGTCTTAGTAAGTCTAAACTAGTAACTTTATATAGGCAATAGATAAGGGAAAACTTAATGATATTAAAAATCTATTCAGAAAGGCTAGAAAGAAGCAATATGAATAAAGATAATTATAAAGATACAAGAGATTTAAGAAAATGATTACTTAAATTAATATTAAAATGGAGGATTCCAATTCAAGCAATTTAAATTATCCTCCTCAATAAACTCTCCATTCCTATTAAAATAGTGAATAGTTAGAATTTGAGGGAGATCTATTGAAATAAATAAAAATCAAAAGAAAGTCAAAAAGAGTTGTAGTAACTGAAGAAGAAAAACTTTGCATCGCTAAAATGTATTAGGAGCAATAGAAGCAACCTGATTATAAATCAAAAGGTACTCTTTCTGTTGGTAGTTCTCCCATTATTAATAACCTTTCTCCTTTTATGCAAAGTAAATCGAATTAAAAATTAGTTTTGAATTCTTCAGGATATATGCTACCAAATGCGGGATTAGATTCTATTGATCCAAAACTTAGTTCAGATTCAATGTTTATAAATCCTTTAGTATGTGGTGTAGCAGACGGAGTAGGGTAGTGAAAACACTTTAAAGTAAATCCGAGAACTTTTGCAGATTAGCTGATACAAAAGACATGCAATATACTATTAAAATTCATTAAAGATTATTAAATATTTCAGCAAAGCTAGCAATTTAAGTAGGAAGTAGCTAAACTTATTGGTCGAGAATCGCTTATAAAGGCTTATAACTAAACAGAATGTGCAGGAAGTAGTACTATTATTTTCTATTTTATCATTGATAATGTTCTTCAAGTCAATTTTATTGGGGATAGTCAACTAATGGTTCTTAGACCTACAAAACTTAATAATTTTGTTCTCATTCATAAAGCTAAATCAAATTAGTTTGGCTTCAATTCTCCTTGCTAACTGATAAGGTGACCGAACTAATAATCTGTTGATTCTCTAATAAAATGAAATGATAAGATAGCTTAGGAACTTGTAAAAATGATGAATATGAGCTAAGATTATAATTATGATCCAGAGAATGCTATTCGTAATTCAATTCCTCTTAAAAAAAATGATCTAATAATATGTGGATCTGACGGTTTTTTTGATAATATAAGTGATGAAGATATAATAAGCTTAATATCTGAAAATTAAGATTTATGCATTGATGATTTAGCTGATTTATTATGTACAACTGCTCATCAATTATCAAATGAGATGGATTATGATTCTCCATTTGCAAAAGAAAGTAGGAAAAATGGATAAAATCACATTGGTGGGAAGAAAGATGATGTAACAATAATACTATCCCAAATAGTTTCATCTCCATTCAGTTAAATTTAAAGCATTAATTTGTATATAATCTAATAAGCTTTTATTTATCTACACTTTACATTGCTTATAACTACATTTATCATTTTCTACTTTTCTATAATTTTAAGCTATTGCAGTTAATTCTTAGATAATGCTTGGTTTATCTAAATAATTTTAGGATTTACTTCTGTTATGACTTTTGAATTATGTGCTAATTGTTAGTTAAGACAAGTAATGTAGTTTAGCTTTAAATAAAGGATTAATTGTTTTAAATTATATTTTGCAAATATCTTTGCTTAACTTATATTTATTAAAAGTTTCTAATTTCATTTATTTACCTTTTGCTTCGTAAAAAATAGAACGTTTAATATTTTTTAATCTTAAACTACCTTAAGGTTGTAGAATAGTTATAATATCTAAGTTATCATCTACATAGTATCATTACTATCTTGTATGCTTAATTAATCTCATAGCATCTCACTCTTATAATTAGTTACTAGAAGCCAGTAAATAACTTATGATATAAGCATTAGGCTAGATGATAATGTGACCAGTTCTTATAAATTGGTTAGAGAATTATAAAAAGCTAATTTTATTTATTTTAACAAGACAATCTTGATATAGTTATTAAGTCATTCTTAATACATGCAATAAATCAAATAATTTATTATATATTCTTCATTAGAGAAATATGAAAGGTACTGTATAAATGAATGTAAGAAATAAATATGGTAGTGTATATAATTAACTTCATAATTTAGATTAAATTATCATAGCTTTTAATTTCACTCTTATTTAATCAATTTATATTCAATCATTATTTTCCCTTTATCTTACTCTTAATTGCTAATTAGATTTATCTTCTAACCTAAAGGAACAAAACTTTATTAGTTTTTTAATTAAAAAATTATTTTTAAAATAATTTGTTGCTAATTTAATCCTTATTCCTTTATCTAAAACAATAAAATATAAATGGAATTAAATAAAACATATTATAAAGGTTAGGTTATATATTCCTCACTGCCTTCTAATATTTCTTATGAGATTTTCTATTTAATTTGTCTTTATTATATCACTTAAACATTGTATTATTATAAAATAATCTAATTATTAGTACTTTTTTAATTAGTATTTTTGGACTCTTTGACTATACTTTTGTATTATATGGTAGGTTTAATTTAAATTAGCAAATAGCTTAGATAGACTAGGAATAATCTTACTATATTCTTAATGGTTTATTGATATATGAATCTGATGTATTAAAAGTGGAAAAGAAGGATAGTATTCTTGTACTTGGGACTTTTAGATATAAATTATTATAATAAAGCAATGTCAAAATTTCTAAGGCAATCTAGTGTTTTTAGGCGGTGGAAATCTAGGACGATCAACTGATTGACTTCTTTTATCATTTCTCTCTGAAATATTTAGATTGTTTTATTTTCTAAGTTTAGCTCGAGTAATTTACTCGCCTGTTAAGCCAGAAAATGTTTTCTAAAGTTAAAGCTTACATATTTATCTTTTTCGTATGACATATTTTGCTATTTTGGAGTCATTTAATTATTATTTGTAGGCCTTTATATACCACTGTCTAAATCTCCTCGTATTTTTCTTCTTAACTCATTAAGGTATTTCTCCATAGGAGAACTTCCAAGTTCTAAACTATTGCTTTATAGAATGGAATCAAATCTTTCATTTATTAGCTTTTGCAAGTCTGATTTAAGTGCTTGATTTAATCTGTCAATTGTTGTTCTTAACTCTAGCCTTAAGCTATCACCTAATTTCTGAATATTTATGACAATATCTCTATCAATTTTATCAGCTGTTGCACTTCCAAGTCTACTAGCTAAGATTTCTAGTCCTTTATCCATAAAGCGTAACATAAATTATTAGATATCCTAAGGTTCTTACTTAGGATTAGGCTAACCAATTGTAACTAAGTTTTCTAGATCATGAATTTTTGTTCCTTCTACTTGGATAGAAGTTTTTCTCATCTTACGCAGTTAGAATTCTGGCTCAGGTTAAAAGTTATTGTTTGGAATTTATAATCCCATAGCTAAAGCAGCGGAATCTAATCTTTAAAGTGCAAATAGACATAATTGCTTATATAATGTCTGACTAATTTACATTAGCTAAGACTGAAACTCGCTAATTATAGCCTTTTCAGCGTTATCTAAGTTTTCTTATAATTCCTATTCTATCTTATCACAGGCAAGTTCCCCTAATTAACTTCCAATAACCTTAATTCTTGCCTGTACTTATCTTTCCAACTCTTCTCTCATTTTTTTCCTTCTTTCAATCACAGTATCTTACGCTGCAGGAACTTAATACGAAGGGCCTTTTTATACTTATGTCATTTTAGTTTCTGGACTTTTTTCATAGCTTTTATTCTATTTTGATTCCATTTTTAGTGGAATAAGTGGAATTTAAGGGGAGTCAAGCATTCTTTATTCCATTGAAACAGCTTGTAGTAAGTTAAAAATATCAATACTTTTTGCTCTATCAATGGCTTTCTTTCCAAAGCAGTCTTAAAGATCTAAGTCAGCTCCGCATTGAAGTAATACTTCTACAATTCTAAGATGACCGTGATAAACAGCAATAGTTAGAGGAGTTCATCCTCTTTAATCAGGTTAATTAATATTAGCCCCCTTTTCTATAAGCAAATCTACGCATTCTTCTCTTCCTTACCAACATGCGATAAATAAAACTGATTAACCTGCATTATTACGTGAGTTTACATCAGCACCTAACGTTATTAGAGTTCTACATACATCAACATGTCCATTTTTTACAGCAAGGGCTAAAGCTGAATAGCCTACTTAATTTTTATCATTTATTTTATCTTTCTTAACCAACTCGAAAACTTTCTAGTTATCTCCCTCTTCAGCTGCGAGCATAAGAAGATTATATCCTCCACTTAAAGACATTTTATCGTTAGAAATTAAAACTAATTCACATAATTAATTATTCTTTCCTTCATAGGTCTCTTACTATTTAACTAGCTAATTTATTCTTTAAATACCTTACATTTCTCAATTTCTTACCCTTTGTATTAAATAAGCTGAATAAACAATGCAATGTCATCTTATGATACTAACAAGTTCCAAAACTTTTTGTTGTAAACAGCATTTAGAATAATATAGGGCTGCTTAGATTTAGCATGCTATAAACTTAAAAGAGTTAGGATTCTTAGTAAACTATAGATTTGCAAAGCTCTATGTTTTCTAGCTTAAATCTAGTCTGAAGATACTTAATAAACCTTTTTATTAACTATTTATTACTATCACTATCACTCTTAGCACTCAATAAAATTGCTTAAATCTGTTTACAACTCTTTATAAAGCTATCTTAAGAGCTTACATTACTGAAATTATGGAGATATAAGTAAGAACAGGAAAATACTAATAAAATTTGATATCCGATAAGATTTTAGGATAATAAAGCTTAAAAGTTCAATTTTAAATAGATTTAAAGCAATAACTTCAACTACTTATAGGAGATTATTTATCTATGAAGAACTTAATTATATAGCTAATAATTCAATTGTAGGTCTAGGCATAAATTCACTTGGAAGCAATTTAATTTAATTATAGTAGGAAAATAATTTTAAATGGAGTGAAATGATGTTTTCATATTGGCAAAGAGAATAATATAAATGATTGCTTTTAATGATAATAATAACTATGTAATCTAAATACCTAACTAAATTTAAATTGAAGGTAAACAGTTTTCATTATTTAATCTTCATATTTACTCATAATATGAAACTATTAATTGCTCTATTAAATATAAAATAATTCGCTTGAAGTTTCATTAATATTTAGCTAATTTAGGTATCAAAGTTGAAACGAGATAAAAGATATCTACATTAGTTTTAACTAAGTATGATTAAAATGTGTCTATCTTAGGACTATAGTTTAATGAATAAGAACGAGATAATAAACAGATATATAAATTTTAAATAAAGCCCAATCTTATAGTATCAAGATATCAATCTTTCTCTCATTAAAGCCTGCTATTTTTTTCTTAACTAGAATAATTATTCACTAATGCTCTCTATCTCTTGACTACTCCTGCTCAAATCATTTCTTAATTGTTACATTTCACTGGCAGTGTTCGCTTAATGAGCTCGTGATAGTAGTTATTTGTATTAAGCATTTTTATTTGAAAGGTCGGAAGTTAGTTGATCAATATCTTTTTACATAAAATCGGTTTTAGATTGTTAAGCTGAGAGTGAAGTAATTGACAAAGCTGTTTCTTAATTATCTGTCTTTTTACTTTTCTTTGATTCTTTGTTTTAATTGACATTTGACTACAAGCTACCTGAGTAATTATTGCTCATCATCATACTATGATTTGGAGATTTTTTCAAAGTTGAAACAAGTTTTTCATTCACTTGAACTACATCCTTCATAAGATTTTGAGCTCGTTCATTTTATTAAGCTAAAATGCTTCTTGACTAATCAACGTGATACAGCTAGTTATTCAAATCTTAAATCTGGCTTTTAAGTTAGTCTATTGTAAAGTTATATTCCTAGTTCAAGGTTCGAATTCTTTACAACTCTTCTTATAACTCATTGTTAGCTTTGACTTAATCCTAGTATTTAGCTTCTAGTTTAATTAGCTTTTAATCGTATTAATACTTTTTTGCTTTTTCCTAAGAACTGAACTCAACTTACTTTTTATCTTTCTCATTAATTTCATATTATATTTCTTATACTTTTTTATTTTAATTTTCTATTTCTATTTTTAGATTTTACTTCTCAAGTTCGTTACTTTCAAGGGATTTTTATAAAGAAGATTTTTGCATCTTTTCGCTTTCTAGAAGTTTCATTGCATTTTCATACTATTTAAGTCATTCCTACTTTTGCTGAGTTTGTATGTTATGTTGCTAGAAAAGTTCCTACTGCATTTATTTACACCTGATTTCTAGTTCTTACTTCTATCTCTGAATAGCCTCTATTTATTCTTCTTATAATTGGAGTTCTTTTTAAAGATTATCAGACTTGCTTTTCAACTCTTCTGAATGTTACTGCTCTTCTTAGATTTAGTAAAGGAATTTCTATTTAAGTTCTTCTATTTCTTATTCTTAGGCTATCTTAGCTTCATATGCCTACTATTTCATCTTACTGATAGTACTTTCTTGTTAAGCACATTTTTCTTATAATGCTCTCATTGCTTCAGCAGCTGCTTTTGAGTTAGCCTAACTGCTTTATAACCTTCTTTACTAACGAACAGGAGTTATGGAATGAGAATTGTTCTAAAAGTTTCTATTAGGACTCGCTTAGGATTTGAAAGGAGAAGTTTCAAAGGCAACAGATTAAGTATTAGGTGAGGCAGATTCTAATCTAAGATTAGGGTTGCTTCTTCTGTTCAAAGTATTTTAAATCATTCTAAATATTTAAATATAACAATACTTAGACTAATGTCTCACTTAACAATAAAACCTTCAAACTCTATATTACTAATATTCTTAAATATGAAAATCCTCTTTTATTTCATATTACACATCTAGCTCCCTTATTGTCCATCTTATATCTGTTATTCTATTGCCTGTTTATCACCATCTTGTCTATCAAATACTTAATATTGAGGAATCTCTATATTTTGGATATAATTGAAGCTTAAAATTTTGTATTTTGCACTTAAAAATAAAGGAATTTTATCAAATAATAACAAAAGAAGTTAAGCTAGCTAAATAAGTAGTTGAGAAACTATAGATTGCGCTTATAAGATATACTCAGATAAACACTTTTCAAAGGATAAAGAAGAAAGGCTTAAAATAATAGAGATGAAAGAATGGAAATTAATTAATCTAAGCTATGTAATTTAGCATAAATAATTAGACATTATCAATCGTCGTAGAAATAGCTCAAAAATTCCTTACTTTCTGCATCCATATCTTCTATTTGCTACTCAACCCTCTCTCCCTGATACTATATTTATAACACTTTTTTAACGTAACTACTTTCTTTTATCTAGTCTACATCATTTTCCGCACCTCTCCAAATAAAAAGTTTGCTTTTTGTAGCAAGTAAGAGCAAAGAATCTTCCATTAGATCATCATCATCAAAATGCTTAATTCCAATAGAATCGGGATAAATATAAAGCAAAGGAAAATGCACAGTTTCCTCTTCCTCCTCTTCTTCAACTATATAGTCATGAGCCTCCTAGTCTTTGTATTAATCAAGCTATAATAATAAAATTTACAGGTAAAAGCTATTTATCTCATTACTAATTTTCTTCTATTTAGTAATGCATGCTTTAAGGTGGATTCTCAATTTCAACTAGTTTAGCTATTATTTTATCATATTTATGTGCTTCTCTAGCGAAATATTCTGCAGCTTATTAGTATGCGGTTTTATTAGCAGGAGAGATTTTATTGCCTCTCCAAAGAAATAGATCTTTACCATTAGTAATGATGAATAATCCTCTTGGATCGAAGATGAACTTTTGACTTTAGAATTCTTCGAATAAAAATTTAAAGACAATGTTATGAGGCTACTCTGTACAATGAGAGCAAATGACCCAAACTCTCCATTAATCTTCATTAAACATTTGATTTAATCTTTTGTGCCAGTAAATAAGTTAGACCTAGAAACCTTAGTTTGGTCCAGCAATACCTCTAATAGTTCTCAACTATTCTAAAGCTAAAGGCATACTTAAACTCGGATTTCTTCACATAATATAGGCCATACATATCGAAATACTTCTACTGGCTCCATGCTAACAATGGACAAACACTCTACCTTTACTTTCTCTTGCTTTTTCAATAAAGTTGATTGAATAGTAAAAGCAACTTTCTATGTTTTCACCTTTTCCATCTTTCAAAAAGAAAGTTAAATAGCTAAATTCATTTGGATAGTAATTAGAACAGCAATCTCCAGCTGTATTTATTATATGTGTGATTTGCTTGTTTTTTAAAGTAGACATACTATTTGCTATTTTAACACCTCCAACATACAGAAAATCCTTTTCCACTTCTGAAATTTGACTTGAATAATATTCTAGTTTCAGCTGTTTTCTGTTTGTATCTCTCATATCAAAATACTCATCGTGAATTTCTGGGTTATATTCAATTTCCTGTCTTTCTTATTCACGAGTTTTTAGCACCGCTTGCTTCATTTCAATTTTTGGAGGAACTCTTTAAGCTTGAGGAGGATTATCAAACTGTTATTAATCCCTTTCAGAAAATTTTAATTGCATTTTAATTGCTTAATTTGATTCACTTGCTTAATTAATTTAGTTAGGGATTCCTTTCCCTATATTTAAGTTAATGTTCTTTTTACCTTAGTCTTGCCTTTCTATAATTTAAACAGCTTTATTTTATTCAGGCTTTATGTTGTTAAAGTTTAATTTGAATTGCTCCTACTTTACTTACTGCTACTGAGATATTGGTTATTGCTTCTTTTCCTCAATTTTCATCTAGAATTGCTTCTTATCAGATATTCCATGAGATGTAAATAGTTTATTTCTCTCTGTTTTGTCGTTGATAAATATCTTGTTAAATAAAGGAAACTTTGATTGTTTATTTTGACTGAAGAATCATTTTAGAAGAAAATTTGTTTTTGGAAGTGAATTTTCATCTATTTTATTGGATTCTGATGAGCTTTATGCTAGAGAGTCCAAGAAAGATACCTAGCCTTTCTGAAGTTTATTTTACCTTACTACTCCTCCATTAAATAAAAACTTCAAAATAGCCTGAGACTCTTATTTTTGATTTTTCGTTAGAAGGTTTAAAAGTTCGAATCCTTTTGTAAGATTAATAGCTTTTAATAAGGAACTTGCTTAAGATCCGTTCCACACAAAGAGCATAAAGTGAAGTTCTTCTTCTTCAGTACTTGGTCTTGAAAGTAAAATAGATTCTAAAGTGCTCTAAGTTTCTGAGCTAGCAAATATGTTTTCCAAACCGCGAGGCGTTAAGTTTGAACTACTTTTAACTAACCCCTACAATCCATGAGGAAAGGATATAATAGGCCTTTCTTTTTCTGTTTTCCTGTACATTAAAAGTATCAAGTAGCATTCATTTTGTTAGAACTCAAAGTTAGCTTAGAATTCTGAAGCACTAACTCCTTTAGAGACCTTTTAAGCATCAAACCTTCAAATTTTAAGATGTTATGAAGCAGAGTCTTGTTAGAGATAAAACTCTTGTCTATCTTTAATCAAATGCTTTGTAGGAACAGCAAACAAATCTTCAAGAGAAGTAATATGTTTATCAATGCTTATATTTCCCATATTTTAACAATTAAAGTTTCTTCTAAACTATTTAATTACAAATTTCACTTCATTTCAAATAGTCTCTTACTCCAACCTTTATACTACCTATCTAGTATGTTCCCTACTTTACTAAATGCTATATCTAATTTAGAGGCATTTAGCTGCTAGTATCATAATCTAAGATTAGAGTTAGTTAGTTAACAAATAAGTAATTCTTTAGCATAAATGTGTAGTTAAATAAAATTAGCAAGGTCCTACAGTGTAAAGTCTAGATAAGATATATTTGGGAGATTAATATTTAATTCAGATAATACTAATATCTAATGGTTAAACATAGATCATCATTATTAGCTAATTCTTTATTAAGAAAAATCTATTAATCACTATGCCTATCTTTCTCCCACTTACTATTAATCTACTTTATAGCGAATAAGCTCTGTTTTGATAATTTATTATCTTTTAGTAGTTATGAGTAGCTTCTTTCTAGCATAATGTGATTAATCCTCTTTCCATATAAATAAGTTAAGTATAAAGGTTAATTAATCTTACCTAGTAAACTACTTATTTGCATTTAAGTTTTAATAATTAAGCTAATTATTGCTATCTAACTTATATCTTCCTCATCATTATTACAGTCAAACTAGTAGATATTAGAAATAATTATGAAATTTACAATAATTTTTTAAAAATAATGGCGCGCTTGTAGGTTACTTAGAGAAATAACAAGCTAGAGATAGGGAATAGCTTTGGAAAGATAATATGAAGTAACTGCTAGTTGCCTAAAGAAATAAATCATATTGTTTAAATCAAATAAGGAATGGCTATTGTATATCCTCATAAATCTCCACCTCTAGGATGCGGATTAAATTTTCCAGCTGTCGTTTAGCTCTACAATATAGAGAAAGATGAAATTGAATTGAGAA
Organism: Loxodes magnus; assembly: GCA_946699065.1. Classification (NCBI taxonomy): domain Eukaryota; phylum Ciliophora; class Karyorelictea; order Loxodida; family Loxodidae; genus Loxodes; species Loxodes magnus. The sequence goes on along the minus strand of CAMPDV010000006.1, from coordinate 923,881 downwards.
GGATTTGTGAGTTATAAGGAAGTTAATTTATTAGCTTTTACGATAAATAATGAACATTTAGTGTTCAGCATTGAACTAAGTATGGACTGTAAGGGATTTCATCAGATGAAGAAGAAATTGAGGAAACATAGTAACCAATTTGGAACTAATCCCAAGATTAAAGTTAAAAAGAAGATTCAGATTCTGAAAAGGACGCTGAGGACCATAAATCTTAATTACACTAATTTATAGAACCAAGTGAATAAGCAACTTCATAATATAGCTCTGATAGAAATATAATTGTTTACCAGCAACCTGAAGAACAAGAACAAGATTAATGCTATTAAGAGGAAGTGTAGCTGTAGATAAAAGAAAATAAAGAAACAAAGCTACCAAAATTGTCAGAATAAACACCTTAAGAAACATAAGAAGCGATTTCAATTATAGAACAACAAGTAGAATAAGTACCAAGAGTTGTATTTTCATAGCATTTTAAGCCATTATTACATGGATCTTAAATTTTATTACCACTAAAGCAGAATAATAAATACATGCTGAAATTCTAATAGATTGGAAACTCAAACAAAGCCGTAAATGAAGCTTACATTAATATAGTTTTTGAAAGTACTAAGAATAAATAAACTCTTGATATGCTACTTCATGATTTCATGTTGCTGAGTGTTTGAGACAGATTCTAAGAGTTCTTATTCTGAAGTTTGTTTAGAATTCTATTTTCCAATCCTTGCTTCAATATTTATGAATACTTAGAAAATAAAAATCTTAGGTATAAATTAGAAAGCGAAACTGTGCTAAGTAAAAAATTAGGAGTCTATAACTGGCTAGTCTTAGCCTGTAGAAGCTCCTAGTAGCAAACTAGTTTTCAGGCATGCAATTATCTAGAATAATCATGCTTTTAGGCATAAAATTAAAGAAGTTTGCTATTATCAAGTTTTATTGCTTAAGACTCTACTAACTTTAAGCAAGGACTACTTGAAAAGAAAAAAGATACTCATGAGAGTTACAAAGCAGTTTGAAATTAGAACGCTAAAGACTGGAAGGAAAAAATGAAAATTTCAATTGATAATGATTCTTAAAACAGTTAGGATTTTAAAATCCCAGATGGTGAAGATGATATTTACATTTTACTATTTAAACATAATAGTGTTGATATTGGAAAAATATTGCAGAAGCTGCAAGAATTAGACCGTTCTTCATTAAGATTAAGTTATCTGTTTCTAAGATTAATTGATAATAAAATATAGGGCTAGAAGTAGGAAATGAAAAGGATAAAGAGCATATATGCAGAGGAACTATTTTAATAAGGTCTTAATAATTACGCTCTTTTGATTTGCTATAATGTTCATTATCTAAAAGATGCCAGCGATTTGAAGTTTTTACCTTAATAGATTATAATTGAGATACAAAGGGATAAAGCATTGCATAACAGATATCTATAAAACTTTGAGGAAAGTATTAAAAACTATTTGGAGATTTCTTAATATAACGATGCTCATTTAGTTTTTATAGAGTAATTTGGTCCTCAATTAGTTTTAAATTATCAAGCGTAGACATTAGAAGATAAAATGCTACCAGTTTTAGAAACTTTTCAAGAAAATTTCATTTAGATATAGAACTGGTCAGATGGTGGAAGCATCTATTTATAGTTTCTCGATGCAATAAAAATAACTAATGTAAGATCAAAAGAACTAGAAGTATTATGCCAAAAAATTTATGAAGATGTTTCAAAGTTGCCAAAATCTACTTTAACCTAAAAATCTGCAATTGGGATTATTCAAGAGACCATAGAACGATAAAGACTTCTCAACTGCAATCATAGTTTTACTACTTCCAATTCTCCTTGCTTCATCCACGATGACTCTTTAATGCAGCTTATCTAGGAAGGAGCATTGCATTACTTAGATCTTATTTGAACTTAACTTTATTTGTTTAACTGATTTCTTGAATCTTGAAATATAAATAATTTGCACATAATAATGTAATTAACTGGATAAATGCAAATATTGTAGCATAATATCCTCAATTACTTAATCTGCATATAAAGAATAAAGCTAAATATCATATTTATTTTTGCTATAACTCTTACTATTACTAAATCTACCTTAATATCTTAATTCAATCCAAATAACTACTAAATCCTAGTAGATATAGCTACTTTTCCTTATCTCCTATTTTTCTTTTAATCTACTTTGTATTTAATAATAAAAAGCTGATTACAAATAAAGACTTACTTAACATTAAATAGTAGTTATTATAAATGTTTTTAGTAACTTAATATTAAATATGAAATGGTACATTATAGTATTATGAGATTATTTATCCTTATACTTCTTATTTATTTAAATACCATTTAGAAACTATCATGCTTTTTCATATGAACTATTCTATCTTATACTCTAATTCTTGTTTTCTCTGGAACTAGATATTAATTTTTAATATTTTAGATATATAAAACATAGAAAGGGAATTTGTATTATAGTTTATTTAAAGGGATTATATAATTCATCTTTATAAAGTTTTGATTAAGCTTCTAATGCAGCAATTCAAGAATCATCTCTACCTATTTTAAATAATCCTTTTATGCTGAATTAATTTCTCTATAATAGATTAAATCAACTTTGGCTAAAGCTGCTTGATTTGCATTTATATTCCAATTAGCAAAGAAAAGTAAAATGACTTAACTCAGATAGTATACAATTGTATGCATAAGCAAGCCAAGTATAATAAAATAAGAATAAAAAGGAATATTGAAATAGCTAGAAATAGAGAAGCGTGTATAGTAAATATAGTATAGTTAAAGTATTTTATGTAAAGGAATATATTTCTATCATCTTTATCATTACAAATATTGCTCTTTAAATCACCCTATTTGAATATATCAGCAATACTAAACTAATAATATTCACCTTACTGGGTATTATTATAGCGTATATGTCTATGCATTACTATATAATTCTAGTATCAGCTTTAAAGCGATACATTAAGAAATATATATTCCTTCTTTATTAAGTTGCCTCTGAGAGATTTATAGGGTGAGGAGAAATAAAAGGTGATGAATGTAAGTATTAATGAGGGCTATTATAGAAATTAGATTGATAAGATGAATTTAAATATTAAATAGTATTTTGATAAAGCGATAAAACTGAAGTAAAATGACTTCTTCATAAAATTAAGAATCCTATCTATAAAAAATTGAATTAGCATTTGACTCTTAAAAGTAGCAAAGCATTTCAACTATGACTTTAAACCAAAGCTAATTTAAAGGAAAAAGAGTATCTAATCTTGATAAAGTTAAACAATTTCCAGTAGAGGGGAAAAAAGAAATAAAACTTGACTAATTAGAAGAAATATAGAAATTTAAATGAAAGAAGACTTAGTAATAAGTTGATATACAGCCAGAAGTAGCTGCCTCAGTTGTCTAGAAATATTTAATTCCTATGTTTGAATAAGATAATAGAGACTTTCTTCATAGGAAGAGAAAGTAAGACCATTGAACTGAAAGTACAATAAGATTTGATTAAAGTAGTAAATTTGATTCTAGTTAAAGGTCAGGTCATAGAACTCTAACTCCTATTCCAGGAACTGTATTTGGAGAATTAAAGTTGTCAGATAAGTTGATTATTGAGTTAAAAACCACTAAATAGAATTTATAAACAGTTAGTTAACAATTAAGAGATCTGGAGCAAAGTCTAGTGGATATACATTCTAGATTGGATTATGCTATAGCAGCAAAAATGCAAGCTGAAACTCAGTATTCAACTATAAAGCTTTAATATATAGAAATGTATTAAAAGGATACCATTTAGAAAGCCTTGCAAAGCTAATAGACTAATTAAATAGAAAGCTTAACCTAATAATTATAAGAAACTTAAGAAAGGCTAAAGCAATACACTTAAAATCTGTAAATAGAAAAGGCTTAAAATGATCAACTAAGAAATAATTCAATAAAGAATGAACATGATAACGCTTTTCTCAGAATGGAAAATGAAATACTATCAGAAAGACTTAACTCTTTATACCTCAGCTTATCAGAGTTAATAAATAGAAAACATTTGGAAAATAAATTATAACTGGAAGTAAAAGGAAAGCATGAAGCTATAAGATAGCTCAGATAATGACAAATGGAAATATAATAGAAGAACGCAGAATCAACATCTTTTTCTGACATAATTCAACACAAAATGGTAGAAGTTAGTAATTATAATGAAAAATTATAGCAAAAGGTTAATGACTGAAAGAAATAGAAAGAGCATGAAATTTTACACTTGAGCAGCAGTCTTAAAAAGTAAAGTGAAGAATTTGATAAGATAATAGATGAAAGATAAAAACTAGATAAAAGAGTAAAGGATTAAGAAAAATAAATTAAAAGTATGATCATCAAATTAAATGCTTTTCGATAAAAATACAAGAGGTTTGGAAATGATGGCATTAAAACATGCAAGAGATGCTAAAAGGAATATACAGAATCAGAAAATTTAAACTGAGCATGCAGAACGCATGTTTCAGGTTGGGGTGGAGAAATGTGGTGATGTTGTGGAAATTCTGATTAAAATAATAAAGGTTGCAAATTTTCTAAACATGAATCAAAGGAAGATGAAGAAGATGAAAATTTAGATGAGTTGGAAAAGATAGAAAGAGATAAATTAAGGCTAACTAATTTAAAATGTTAAGCATGCTTTGATTTCGGTCATTAATGTACTGAATGTCCGAAAGATCCTAATATAAGAACGGAAGAGGATATCGAAACTGAACTGGAAAGAATATAGAACATTAAAAGTAAGAGTAAAAAGAAGTATTAACATGAAATCTAGAATAATTAGGAGTTCATCAATAATCTAATGAATTTAATGGAAGAAAAATTAGTATAAACTGCTTTTGCTTAGAGAAAAGTATCTTCCATAATAGAGGAAAATAAGCAATTTAGTGATTTAGATGAAAGTGATGATAGTTTATTAGAAGATTATATAAGGTATTCTTGCTTTAATGATATTCTCATAGAAAGAGAGGAAGAAGAGAGAGTGCTTAAAGTAAGTTATTATATTTAGAATTTGTTCGTTATTGAAGTTCCAAATACGAAAGAAGTGTAAGAAAATAAAAAATTAAAAAAAGAAAATAATAGTTCAATAAGTCTTTAAGATCAATATAATAACCTTTACAAGCCAATTAACCCAGAATATTAAGATACCTTAGATACAATAGATACAGATAGAAGAAAAAATATAGATGAATAAAAAATTCCAACTTTACACTTTTTAGGAATATTACCAGTACTAGAAGAATTTAAATCCCCAAAAAGTGCAAATTCTATCTCTAAGAGCATCAATTCTCAAAAATCTCCTGCTAAATCAAGTGAGATAAACAGTAAAAACACAAGTAGAATGAGCAACTCAATATCAAAAGATAAAAGTAACTCAGATTCTTATCTATGATAATTTATATGCATCTTTGTTATTTATTTACTAATTGCTTATCTTTCAATTTACATATTTAAGACTAAAGAAATAAATTATTTATACTAGCAATGAAATAATGAATCACTTATCTTATTTTGATTTATAAGTTTAGATTCATCTATATTTAAGATAACTGCTAGCTCGTTCAAATTATTAAAAAACTTAGATTTTTGGATCTGAGTAAATTTAAATTTAGAAGCGTATAACTAAATCCTTTTTTGGAAATTCTACATTTTATTTTTCTTTAAAAGTTGTAGAAATTATCTCTTTTGTTGGGATTGTATTATTGTAAATTTTTTTTAATTTTGGAGCAAGATTCTTAGTTTTATAGCTTCAATAAAATCCTTTTTGTTTTTGGTTTCTAAAAATAAAGAGGAATTTCTCTTACGGATTTCGTTAAAATAGAAGCTAAGTAATAATTTTTTTTATTTTGCTTGTAATTTTTGTTAGCATCATCTTATGTTTTCCTATATTTAGATATTTTACTTTAATTATTTATCTATTAATTTATTTAATTAACTCCCTTTTTGTTCAAAAACCGATTTTTTACAAAATTGTATTTATTAGATCATATTTTTGATTCTCAGTAAGTATATGTTTTGAAGTTAAGCTTTCTTTATTTAATAATATTTATCTTATTAGAATTAGCTATATTTCTTACTTGAAGGGAATATTATAAGCAACATTACTTAAAACTTCCTCTCTTACATTAATTAAAAAACTTTCACTCTAAATATTTAAGAACTTTTTATATTTTATTTTTCTCAATTTTCATATTTAATTCAATAAATTAACTGAGTAATTCCCTAAAACACCATCATAATTTGTTTCAATCAGCAAGTTTTAATAAAATTCTTTTAGAATAAGAATGCCTTCATTACATATTTTACTTTTATCTAATCTTGGTATAAAATAATTTTTTAAACTAAAGCCACTCTTATCCATTGCAATAATCATTTTTATTCTGATATAATTTAACAATTTTAGAATATTCTAGTAAAAGAACAAAAGATAATATTATGCTAAGTACTGGATTCTTGTTGTTAGTCTATTGAAATTAATATATAAACTATTAGTTCTTTTAATATTTTAGAATTAATTTCTACTCATTTAATAATAAAATGAATCATTGATCGCTTATAAGCAGACTATTAATATATTTACTTAAATAATCCCTTCTTAAATTACTTTTACTTTTATTTTATCTTTAAGATTGTAGCCAAATAAGAAAAAAGCTTTATTTATTAGAATTTACTTTTTAGTTATTTAGGCTACTAATTTAGAAAAGCAAAAGCTATTTGTAATTCTTTATTTATTTATTTATTTATTTATTTATTTATTCTTAAATCCAATTTTTCAGTATGAATTATAATTTCCTAAGTCTCCTTTAATAGCAAATTAGTGCAAAAAATAAAATTATTGTACTATTTTAGTAATAAAAGGAAACTACTTAGGACCTTAATATATAAGCATATTATATTGAAGACTTTTAAATTCTTTTTTAAATGAGTAGCTTTAAGTAATAAGCTATTATCCTTTAAGCACTTAAATACTATCAAGGATATTTACTTCTTTAATAATTTCTTAAAAATGAATATAAATAATAGAACTAAAATATTTAAAGCTAATTGAGCATTTAAGTGTTGTCTATTCTATTAATATCTTTAAGCAAATATTTTAATAGATGTTTTAAATCAATTGCTTATTAGTTTACTTCTATATCAAGCTATTGTTTATTTAAACTAAACTGTTAAGTAAACTATTTATATGCTTCTTTAAGCTTCCAGTTCTGCTTAGTTTGACAGAAATAGAATATTATTTGATAAGCTTTGCCAATTAGTTTATGGATTAAGCTTATAAGGCAATCTTAAGATTTAATTCCTATTTATATGACTTTAAATCTTATCAACCTATTAAGGCTATTTAGTTATTAGACATAATTAAAGTAGAAGCATTTAATCTGCTTACTTAACTAATAAGAATAGCAATTTCAGTTAAATGTTTCAAATGATGGCTTGGTTTAATGCATAAAAAGGAAAATTAGAGGAGTAGTAAGTATTAAATGATTTAATTAATCAGTATTTTAAGTTTTGATATCATTATAGAGATTAGCTATGTAAGCTAAACTTAATAGTTTAGATTATTAGTTTTATCATTATAATTAACTATAAAAGTAAGCCTTAGCTTCTATAATTTAGCTTACTTCAATTGCTATCTTTTATGAGGCTACTGTTTCTTATCATATACTAGGACTGTCCAAATAAAAGCAAGTTAGGGATAAGAGATGCAAGAATGTTGATAGGAAGTGCTAAAGAGTGTAATTTGAACAAAAGGGATATAAAGTATATATTTTATTTAAATTAAAACCCTATAAATCCTAAAATGAGTGCACTTTTAGAACCTCCTTCTCCAAAAATGAAGCGTTAGAGATCACAGGGAACATTTTAGCAAACAGATATAGTAACTTTTATTCACATGCTATTAGCAAAGCTACGAAATAGTAGAAACTTTCTAGATTAGTGATATGCAAAGCAGCAACAGTCTGGTAGAATTCTAGCTGAGAAATAGAAAATAGAAAATACTATCAAGATAGTTTAAAATTTTTATGATGGATGCAAGTAATTAGACTAGTTAAGCTAAATTATTCCTCCTGATAGAACTTAATTAGCAGATTAGATGTTTGAGGAAGCTAAAGAAAGAGTTTATGATGTGCTTAAAGCATGTGACGCTTATCAGATGTGCCATAAATCTGTTCTTGATACCTTCAAATGACTTAGAAACAAAATAATTGATGTAAAGGTGCAAACTATACAGCCTTAAAATCCAACTTAGAAATTTTAGCAATTGGAGTCTATAATTAGCAAACTATCCAAAGAAAATTAAGAATTGAAAAATCAAACCAATATGAGAAAATCTGCAAGTTCTAAGCTTTATTAAGATATTAAGACATCTTTTGAATCTTCTGTATACGATAGTTTGGCCAAATTTGAGATAAGAGATATAAAAGAAGAATTAGCTTAAAAATCAGCTAGAATATAAGAGATTCTTAGTTCAAGCTCTAAGAGGCTTACAACCAAAGAAAACCCGAGAAAAATGTCAAATACAAGTGAAAATTTCAAGGCACCAGTTGTCAGCATCACTTCTCATTCTGAAATAGAGCCTATAGACTTGAAAAAGATAGTTGCGAAAAAAATAAAAGAGATGGAGAGCTTAAGGCAGTAACTAAGTAAAGAGCAAATGAAAACCTAGCAGTTATAAGAATACTTGAAATATTTACTAGAAAACAATCTGAAGCTTAATAAAAAATTCCCTCCCTTAATTCAATAAATTGAAAAAGCTAAGAATGAAGCTTAAAGGCTAACAACTTAAATTGAAATTTCAGAAATTTAGTCTTTCTGCTTAAGCTTATAAGATTTAAGAAGTTAAGTCTTAGATCTATAAATGATGAGTTAGGGTAAGCTTTTTGAAGTGTTGAAGTTTAGAGAGAAATGTAAAGAGGAAAGTGAAAGCAAAGTAGATATCTTTAATCAAGAAACTGCTTAAGTATCTACAAAAGATTCTACAAAGTTCAAATAATCACTAAAAGAAGGCATACAACTAATAAGGTATTAAGATTAAGTATCTCCTGAAAGAAAAACCTAGGAAACTAAAAGAAGAGTAGAGTTTTATAAAGAGCAAATGGAGTAAGCTGAAGCTTAAGTGCTTGAGATAGAAAGTTAAATGATGGAGTTAAAATAGAAGACAGAGTAGGAGTAAAGTAAATATATTAAGATCTAAAAGGAAAATCAAAAGTTGATTGACTAGCTCAACACAAAGAATCAAATAATTGAAGAAATGCAAAAGGAATTGCAAGATGCTTAGCATACCAACAGCAAAATACAGAGCTAGATAAATCTTAAATAATAAAGCATTAATTAAGAATCACATGAATACAAAAAGTAAATAGATCTGTTGCAAAAACAATTATTTACTGCTTAGTAGAACTGTAAAAATACGCTAAATATGGTCAAACTTTATATTAAAGATTAGGTAAAGTAAATAAATGATTCATTTCAGGAATAATTAAAGATGTGCGATTTAAAGGTAAATTAGAGAAACTAGTAGATAGCCAATTTTTAACAAGTGATCTAGAAACTAGCTTCACATAATAGGTATAATAATGAGAGAAAAGAAGACTTAGAAAAGGAAAATTCTTAACTCAAAGAGAGAATTTAGAAATTATAAGAGTATAATTAAACTTTAAAAAATCAAATTTACGAGATTATTTAATAGAAAAAGCAAATTAATGATATTGAGGATCAAAAGTACCAAATAGAAGAACTAGAAAGTGCCAATTCTAAAATGAAGAGTTATGTTTAGAATTAGTCTCAGTAATTACAGGAAATTAAATCTCAGTTTGAAAATTTGCAAAGAAAACTTCAGAAAAAAGAAACAAAATTTTAGCATTTATAGGAATAACATTAATAACTTCGGTCAGAATACGAAAAAATGACCAACTTAATAAAATCTCTTTAAACATAAAGCAAGAGTTAGTAAAACGATTCATAGATGTTACAATAGAATAAGTAGCTGATAGAATAGAATGAATTGGCTAATTCTAAAATTTAGGATCTTTAAAGTTAAAATAGCGATTTAATAGATTAGAAGTAGCAAATTTAAGACGAGATAACTAACCTATAAGCTAATTACTATGAGCTTCAGTAAGAATAGAAGAAAAACTAGCATTTAATTAGTAAAATAGAGAATCAATAGAAAATACAATAGTATTATGAATAACTTAAGCAATAGAATAAGGAGTATGATGAATAAATTACTATGTACAAATCAAAGATTGCTAAATTAAAGGATGAACTTGATCAAGAGCTTTAAAAGCAGGAAAATGAGCTTAAAAAGCAATTTCAAGAAACAATTTTTTAGCTTAACTAGCAATACAACGAAAAAAATGTGTTCTTGTAGGAAAAACTAGATTAAAACCAAACATAATATGAAAAGCACTTCTAACAGTAAAAGTAGGAATTGCAAAATTAAATAGATACACTTAAAGTAAAAATTGATAATTATATATTTACTGAAGAAAAGCTGAATGAGTAAGTTTAGGAATTAAAATCTCAGATATAATAGAAAGATTATATTATAGAGAAACTATAAAACAATACCTAAGATAATTTAACTTCTAAAGATTAGCAGATTAATTAATACAAAATTCTCGAGTAATAGAACAACCAAAAAATATATAAATTGAGCCAAGATATTCAAAACTTAAACCAGCAAGTTTAATAGTTTAAGTAACTGAATATAGAACTAAAAGATTAAAATTAATCTTTATAAAATAAAGTAAATTAGGTACTCATTTAAAATCAGGAATTAGAGTAATAGATTGACTCTAGTAGATAAAAATTTCTTTAATAAGAAACTTAAATTAGCAATCTGCTTCAAGAAAAAGATTAGCTAGAAAAAAATTCTCAGCAATTAAAGTTAAAGCTAAAATAGTAGAAATAAGATAATGATTAAAAGATAGAGGATATTATAAAAAGTAAGAAATAGATGCAAAGGAACAAAAGTAATAATTTGAAGAAATGATAAAATAAAGGAAATAAGATTTTGATTTCCAGTTGAAAGAAAATATCTGCAAAATAAAGGAATAATAATCTTAACTCCAAGAATCAGAGGAAATTTAGAAGTAATTAAAGAAACAATTAACTTAAAAAGAGCAATCAGTAAGTTAACTCTAAGAATAAATAGAATAACGGATTAAAATGGTTGAGGTGGATTATAAAATTAAAATAGACAACTAAGAATAGCATCTTATAAAATAATTTGAATTATAAAAAGAATAATTCATAAAAGAAGCTAAAGAAAAAGAAAAATAGAATTAAAGAAGAATATTGGAATTATAGTAAGAATTATTAAGTGAACAATAGATCAAACTAAATTTAGAATAATAGATTTATAATCTTAATTAAGAAATGAAAGTAAAAGATCAAGAAATAGATAGAATTGCGAAATAAGGTTAATAAACGAAGAAAGAATAAGAAAGTTTAATTTAGGAAATTGATTCAAAGGAAAACGAATTAAAAAAGAACATAAATTAAATAAAAATGCTATAGAACTAAGAATAAAATCTAAAGTAATTAGTTAAGCAAAAGGAAGATTTAATTTAATAGTTAAATAAGGAAATTATACAGAAGGATTAAAACTAGACAACGTAAGAAAATATAATGAAAGAAAACTTAAAATACTTAAAAGAGTAAATAGAACAAATAGGTTTGGAAAAGTAAAATTATGAAGATTTGATAAAGAAGTAAAATGAGAAGTTAATTGAAAATTAAGTTAATGCAAATCTTTTAAAAGAAGCAATTAGACTTTTTGATAAAAAGCAGCTCATCAAAGAAGATAAAGACTTTTTAGTTCAATTGAGATTAAGTATGGAAGAAAATGAAAGAGAGAAATAAATTTTAATTGATAAATTTGAAGAGTTTAAAAGTTAAAATGAGGAATTAAAGAGAGAAGTTAAATAACTATAATAAAGACAATAATAAAATGCAAACAACGGACTTTAAGATGAAAAAATTAAAAAAAATAAAAATAAAATACTGCAACTTAAGCAAAATCTATAAAAAGCTAGCATAGAAATTTAAAGTCTAAAAGAAATGCTTCAAGCTCAACAAGATGAAATATAAAGCATAAAAAAATCACCAATTAAAATACTTGAAGATTATTAACCTAATGACTTGGAAATCTTTCAAAAGCTTGAACTTGTGGAGCAATTATAAGATGTTTTGAAATCTTTGGCAGAAGTGTTAAACATAGCACCACTTGAATAAGAAAATAAGATACAGTATTCTATAAGAGTTCTGTATGAATGCTACTCTACCATATAGAAGTTATTTTCAGTTCTCAAAGAGCTTTAGGAACAAGTGGAATTTATAAATGAAGACTAAGAAACAGATGTGGCTTAAAAACTAAAGATAATTTTGGAAACTTCTCCCGTAAAAGAAGTTCAAATTCTCTAACTTTATCTCTAAGAATTCTTTGTAATTCTAGATATATAAGACTCAGATAACTTACATGAATAAGTAGAGCAAACTAAATTAACTCTACAGCGAATGGTAGAAGAATTATAATAACTTAAGAACTCCAAAGCATAGCAAGAATAAACTCTTTTAGAAATAAATTAGTAACTAGAAAGTAAAATTATCCAAATAAATTAAATGAAAGAGATTGAGCAAACTCCTTAGTCTTAGTATAGAGAAAAGCTGAAAATAATTACAGATTAATGCAAAAAACTACAAAACGAACTAAAGAAAGCAGCTGAAATTTAAAAGTAAAATGAAGAATATAGAAATAAAATAAACTAACTTTAACAGTAATTCGAAAGAGAAAAGAAGGTACTTGAAGAATAAATAAAAGCAATTACTTAAATTAAAGATAATAATATTAGAGAAATTGAAAGCCATTATAAAAAAATCATTGGAAAAATGAATGAAGATATTGAAAACGAAAACTCTTATACTAACAGAAAAATGTTCCCATCTAACTATTTGACCGTCAAACTTGTAGATCACAATGGTGTAGTTTGAGCTCTTCTTAAGATACAAGAAACTGACTAATATTAATGGGTTAAATTTACAGAGTTGTAAGAAGTGGAAAAAGAAAGAGAAGTTTACTAGTAAGAACTTCCTCCAATGGAAGATTATGCTCAATTAATTAATAGACTTAAGACCTTTATTTAATATTATATGAATCAGTAAACTTCCAGTCAAGACTTGCTTTAAAAGCTTAACTTAGTAATTTAAAATGTTGATTTACAGCAAATTTTTTCTTAAGTCAGAAAACTAGTAGATTAAGATATCTAAATAGCAGTTGATTTCACATCTCCAAAATCCTAAAATGATACGATTGAAAATATGTTAAACACTCTAAAAGGCTAAGGAGGATAAAGTGATCGTTGGGATGTAGCTAGTATTGAGGATTAGTAATAAAGTTTGTTCGACGCTAGTTCAGCTGAAAATGTTCATCATTTATTTACTTCAAAAAGTGCAATGGAGTTTATGGATGCTATGGTATAAACTGAATATAATTTTGAATTAGAAGCAACAGGAGAAACTAACGAAAAAGTCTACAGATTAATAAATATGAATAAAGAGCTAAGCAAGTAATAAGAATCTAGTTAGAAGGAAATTAGCCTTCTCTAGTAATAGCTAAGAGTAGTAACAGAAGAGATGAAAAGCCTTGAAAAGAAAAATGCAAGACTATTATTAATGGAAGATGCTCAGGCTTTTGAAGAACTTAAAAATTTCTTCACATAGTTATTGTAACAGATTCCAAAATTGTAAGTTATAATGTAGGTCAAATGAATGCGAAGAATTCATTGACAATATTTTGGTAATTCTTAAACTTTCTCCTCATGAAATAAGTATATTTAAGCAGCAAAGAAAATGCTAGAACAAAGGAAAAAATAAGCTCTGGCCTTTCAGTAAGAAAAATAAAACTTGATTTAGCAAATTTTAGTTTAATCTGTAAGCTTAAAATTCTTAACTTAAAATATATACTAAATTCGCTTTAACAATTAACATATCGTTAAATTGCTGTTATTAAGTCTCTAATAAATATTAATAAAACAACTATGTGCTAAGAGAAGATAATTAAACATAGGCTTAAGTAATCTTTAATATAAAGGCAATAAGATTACTTACTACTTTTAAGTCTTAATTAAGAACTAAAGTAAAGATTTAAGGAGTAAAATAAATAGAAGTACTAAAGCTTTATTAATTCTAAAGTGATAGACTTGTATTTTAGATTTTGATAGAATTAAACTAATTATATTTATATAAATAAACTTAAATGGATCTTTTGGAAAAAACAGCTTAATATGTAGCTAAGAACGGATCAAAATTTGAAAAGAAACTATGAGAAAGTAAATAGCATGATAGATTATTCCAATTTCTTCATCCAGATAACCCTCAAAGACCTTATTTTGACCAGAAAGTTAAGGAGTATGCTTAAATGCTTGCATAAGAATAAGCTCCTGGTGAAGAAGAAGTTACTAAAAAGGTAAAATAGCAAAAGGAAGTTGAAATCGATATAGAGTACTTTAAGATAGATCATCCAGTAATTGCTAAATTGGATCTAGATGTTCTTAAATTAACAGCTTAGTTTGTTGCTAAAAATGGAAAACAATTTTTACTTGCCATAACTTAGAGAGAAATGAACAACCCCTAGTTTGAATTTTTAAAGCCAAATCATGCTCTTTTTTAATATTTCACTAAACTAGTTGATTAGTACTCTATTTGTATGGTTCCTACTTAAAATTAGTTAGATAAACTAAGAAACGTCCAACCCTAATAAATCTTAAAATCTTGCATCTAGAAATTCCAAAAAGAAAAGACAGATGAAGTAAATAAACCTCAAGAAGTGCAATATGAACACGATTTTTCCTAGTTTACAGTTGTAGCTACAATTGATTTTTCAGCATCAGAAGGAGAGGAATCTTCTTATGTTCCTCCTAGCGAATCTTATTATATGGATTAAGAGAATATAGATGATTAAGATATTGATAATCTTATTTTAAGTGCGAAACTTGAATCGATAGAAAAAACTCAAGACATATAAAGCAAAAAAGAAAAGGAATATAGTTAAGAATGCCCTAACTGCAAATTGTCAGTCTTCGTTTCAAAGTGAGCTGATCATTTAAAAATTTGCATGTTGGATGAGAAGTATAAAAATGATAGAAAAGAGCAATAAGAATTGCAGAGACATTAATTTGTATCCAATAATGAAGTTGTGTAGAACTTGTAGAAGTTTCGTGATTAAAGAAAAGATCTGTTTGAAAAGCCAAATTTCCCTACGTTACCTTAACAAATTCTGAACAGCATAAACTAGGGTTAGTTGTATCGTTAATCTCTAAGTATACCATCCAAACTAAACTAATAGGTTAAGTAAATTGATATGGATAAAGTAAGTAATTCTAAATTTGAAATTTAAGCTCCACAGTTTATTCCCTAAACAGTATAAACGCTTGCTTCTAAAGAATCTAATCCAGCTTATGATATTCTTAAAGGCTTTAGTTCAGCTAAAAAGTTCAAAACTAATACTGGACAAATAACTCTCGTAAATGAAAGTTAGTGACTTTAATAAAATCCTGAAATTATAATTCATGTTGAAGTTCCTTAATTCCATGAATCTTACGATTTCCATGGACAGACTCTACAATTCAGCTGTTCTTCAGCAATGAAAATTCAAACAGTAAAGGAGAAATTGACCAATATTTTTAATATTCCTATCTAAAAAATAAAGCTCAAAACAAGCTAAATTCCAGTTCTTAAAGATGAATTTTCAATGGCTTACTATAATTTGTTAAGTGGATCAGTAATTTACCTGGCGATAAAAGAAAGAGGAGGAAGAAGAAGGAGATGAAAATGTAAAATAATATAGAATTTTAAGCTAACTGTATTTATTAATCTTTCTTACTTTTAACAAATAATCTATCTATCATTATCTATCTAAATCCATTTCATAATTAATAGTTGTAAGGCTTTATAGAAACCTATAAATGTCTTAAGATAAACTAGAAATTAATAATAGTCTGTTTTGCTTTTAATTCAATTATCAAAATATAGATATTTGATATTCTCCATATGCTTTAGTTTGTATTACGGTAGATATCTTTGAATTTTTATAAAACCATAGGAAAATTTAGGAAAATATGAAAAATTACAAAAATAAAGGTAAATATTGTTGAATAAATAAGAAATCAAACAGAGTCACTAAGTCAATGAAGAAATAATAAAAGAGGTTGCTGAATTAAAAATGCAGCAAATTAAAATAAAGTAAAGGACTAGGATTTTAAAATTATATTAGTAAATTAAATTTATTAAAAATGATTTGTGACTAAGATGAGTATGGCACTGATAGGCCAAAAATCTAAGATTGGCAGTGAATAATTTACATGCTCTTTGGCATTCTATCGTGAATTCTTTATAGCTTCTTGTTTTATCAGTATATAACTGTGCAAAAGAGTAGAACTCCTCCATCTGATTTGTCATTTTGGTAATGCACCTTTAGTATCTTAGGGAATTTAAAATATTTGATAGCAACTTACTTCAGCATTAAATTTAATAATGATCCATTTCCATAGAATTATTGCTATTGCTAGATTCAGGCTTTGATTCACATTTACACTTTTACTGTTTTTAGTGTTTATACTTTGGTATTGGCTTTTGAAGTATGATATAGAATTAGGGAACCGTTGAACTTTAGATCATACCCAACTAGAAAGCTGTTCTATCATATTGTAATTTAATTAATATCATTTTTTGTAGTTTTTCTGGCTTTTTTTAAGGCAGAAATGGGTGGAAGTTATAGTGGAGTTTGCTTTATAAAATCAGTTTCTATCACCTGACTAGTTTTACTTATGGCACCTCCACTACTAGGAATTCCTTTTTCGGTTTTAGCTATAATAATGTCCTGAAGATTACCTGTCAATAACTATAATGTTGAATACAGAACTGCTACTAAGAACAGCTTTATCTGCAGATTTACTTTTTATACTTTGATTGTTACTTTCTTCTGATTGTTTGATGCAGTTGCTACCTTTTACTCCATTTGAGATGTGGGAACTTAAGGAGAATGGATGAAAATTTTTGGAGTTATTTCATCAACGAGTAGCTTTTTTGCTATATTAGCAAGAGTAATGGAATACAGCTTGAGTGTAAAGAGATCAGAATCTCTTACCTAATCAATAGTTAACCCAGATGAAATGAACTTAGAATCTGAAAAAGTTTTTCTTCTTAAGCAATAGAGCAGTAACATTAGTTGGTTATAAAAGGATAACTTTGATTTGGAAATCACAGAGCAGAAAAAAGCCAAATAAGGATCATTTATATAAGTTGAGTAAAAAACAGAGGAAGGAGAGGAAAAAACTGATTCAAAATACAGAAAATAGATTTTCGTAACAATGGAACTTAGCATTAAATTTATAAAGTAAAGAATATCAGACCAATCATAAATATTCGCTTAGGCTATACAAACCACAATTCTAAATTCTCTACAAGCAGTACATTTTGTAATAATGAAAAGGAGTTAAAGAGAAGAAAATAGTCATGAGCATATGGTTTTTGACATATAAGATCAATGCTACAGGGAAAGAAATGAGTATGTAATGGATCTCGTAAAAAATCATTATACAAGAGAAAAAATTATTTGCGTTGAGTATTGCTCCAAAGTATTTTCCTGAATTTCATAATTATCAGGATATGAAAATGTGGATAATATTCTCAGAGCATTGGATATTAAAAGCAACTTCTAGAATATCGAAAAGCACAACTGAAAAATAACTAGCAAAAAGGAAGGAGAAGCAGCTGGAAAATCAGGCTCTTTTCTATTTATTACACATGATAAATAATTTCTAATTAAAATAATATCTAGAACAGAGGTTGATTACTTACTCTAATTGCTTCCTTATTATTTTAATCATTTATAGCTATATAAGCAATCTTATCTAGCAAGAATTATTGGCCTTTATAGTATACAATCCTAGAATTAAAGTAGACTTTATCTGATTATAATGAAAAGTGCCATTCCTCCCAATTTTTCAATCAAGTTTGACCTTAAAGGAAGCACATATTAAAGGCAAGCTTTAAAGGGTGAAGAGTAGATTAATAAAAAGACTATATATAAAGATATGGATTTTAAGAGATTAATCGATAATATTCCTCTTTAGAATTACGCTGAAATAAATAAGCAGTTAAAACTTGATATCAACCTGTTAGCGAATCTAAAGATAGTAGACTACTCATTACTCTTATCAATATCAGAAAGGAAGCTGCAAGATAAAATTTAACTGGATATAAGCTTTGGAATTATAGATTTTTTGCAAGTTTTCACATTTCGCAAGAAATTCGAGTATTACTTCAAGAAAGTAATAATGAGACAATCCAACTTTTCTGTCGTCCCTCCTAGATATTACTGCGATCGTTTCCTTTCGTTTATGGAAGAAATTTTTGTTCCTGGGAATTTCCAAAACACAACAACGTTCACAAATTTTATGGTAGAACATTAAACTATTGAATGATATTTTCTTTACATATTTAATATTTAACATCTCTACTTTTACTATTCTCTATCTCGTCTTAAAGCTAGACTATTAAAAGCAAGCAAGACAATGAAAGAGTTAATTATAAATCTTGGAATAATCTCTTAAAGAGTCTCTGTATTTAACGTTAAAAGATTAACGATAATTTAATTAATTAATGAAGAGAAATTTAATCTCCATTTGTAATTTAAATGGGAACTCATTCAAAACTAACAAAGAAGGAAAAAAAATCTGAGGAAAGTGAAGACGTTACTGTGAAGGAAAAGTCAAAGCATGAGAAAAAATCTAAGAAGGACAAAAATTAAAATCCATAAGAGGAAGAAAAACAGGAAGAAGAAAGCAAAGCTGAAAAAAAAAATAAGAAACATAAATAAGAATCTGAAAAAGAGATTAGTGAAGATAAAGAATAAAAGCTATCAAAAAAGGAAAAAAAAGAAAAAAAGGAAAAAAAAGGAAATCTCGAAACATAGGATAAAAAGAAAGAAAGTAAAGAAGCATCAGAGTAAGATACTAAAGAGGAATAAAAAGAAGAAAAGATAAAATCAAAAAAGCATAAAAGAAAAAGAAGTGAGGATTCTTCTGAGGATATAAAGAAAAAATTAAAGTAAGAAGAAAAAGAAGTCATAATCAAGCCTAAAGATGAACATGAAATTTTCGTTGGGGGATTTTCTTATGATGTAAAAGAGGACGATTTGAGATAGCTATTTGGAAAGAAAGTTTTAAGATTAAACTTACTTAAGAGATAGAATGGAAAATCTCGAGGCATAGCTTTTGTCACTTTTAAAAAGGAAAAATATGTAGATAAGGCTTGCAAATTGAATGGAACGGATTTTATGGGAAAAGCAATAAAGGTTATCAAGTCTAATCATTAATAAATGCCTAAACCACCAAAACTTCCAGAAACAAATAAAATTTTTATAGGAAACGTGAATTTTAGCACCTAAGAGAATAGTATTAGATCCTTCTTTGAGCGTTGTGGAAATATAAAAAAATTAATTTATGGAAAAAATCAAGATGGATAATCGAAAGGATTCTGCCATATTGAGTTTTCAAGCTCTCTAGCTGTAGAAAAAGCCCTACGTTTAACTGGAGGAAAGCTAGATGGAAAGCAAATTAGAATTGACGTAGCAAAATAGCAAAATTAATCCTTAAATTCTTAATAAAGTAAACTCATGACATTCTTTTTCTTCTCTTTTATAATTTATATTTAACATGATAAAATTAAGAAATAAACTTGCAATTTTAAAAATAAAAATGATAATTAGAATTTTATTTATTTCATTAATTAATTAACTTTTTCAATCTCTAATTAATTGTTATACTGTATTTAATCATTTGAAGTATATATCTCTAAGATTTATTAAAAAATTAAAACAACCTTAAAATATTACTTGAATTTTTGTAATGACTTTATATATTTATTTTATCTATTTTTAGTTTTTTTGCTTTGAATCATAAGTAATTTTACTTTTAAACAATTTAAAATTTGTACAAGATTCTTTAATTTTCCTTTATCATACTTATATCTTTTAAAGTTTTATGTTAAGTATAATTTTAATTTAGACTTTTTGCTTTTTAAATTTGAATGAGTAAACAATTAAGTGAATGTTTTCTCTAGAAGATAATTTATAGTATTAGTTTATTTGTATAGTCTTTTCAGCTATATTTATCTCTTAGTCTTTGCTATGCTAATTCTAAGCTATTCTTTTATCTGAAGCTAGTCTTTAATAATAGACGTTGGCAAATCAAACGCAACTTCTTTGAGCTACATCTTTTAAAGCTTTTTATTGAGCAGGATTAGTAAATCCGAAGCAGCGAAAATCTAAAAATGCGTTTAATTGTGAGTACAGGATCTAAAGCTGACATGGCATTAGGTAATGTTAAAGTCATTAATGTTAAAAGGTTAAAATAATAATTATATAAACTAATGGACAAGTTTGTTTATGGTCTCAAAACATTGGATTCCTAAAACCCATCTAGAAATAAGAATTCCTGGGATATGTCATTACTGTTTGCTAAGCTTTGTACGTGTCTATTCATGTTTTGTTTCGAGTCTATAAGTTAGCGGGCTTGAGTTTCATACTTAAATCAGGCATCTAGTAGCAAGATATATCTATCAGCGTAATTCACATAGAGTTTCCTCCTTTCAGTATTTCATTCTATTAACTTTGGCAGAATTTCCAAAGCTAAGTTCATCCTTTTTTCTTATCGATATTCTGGATAGAGTTAGCGAGCTTAGTTATTATATTCTCCTTATTATCTTCTTCTTCGGTCGAAGTTGTACTACAAGAAGTTGAAATCTACTTTTGTAGTTTCGGTTACTTCATCTTGATTTTACTAGTAAGTGTATTATCTATCTAAGACTAGTTAAAGTAATTAGTAAATAGTTTATTTTGATCTAGTATTTTCCTTTAGAATGCAAAGCAATTTTTTATTCTCTCGTAGTTTGCTTTATTAACCGATGCTCCTAAATTATTGCAAAGGGACAGGGGATCTTGTACTTTTAAATTAGTATCTCTGAATACTTGAATCTTATCTCCCATAAAGAACCGAAGAGGCTCGCTAATTTGTCTGATTTCATTTTCAGAGATGAGTAAATTATAGAAGTTATTATAAGAGAAGTAGTAATTACTATAAAACTGCTATATGTGAATTGGTCCGCAAGCTGTGATAACAAGGTTATCGAAATCGAAATCTGAAAAAAATTAAATAAACTTAATTAGAGTATCTACTGGATGGTTAATGCTTTAGTAGTATAAATTAATTATACACAAAACCATTATTTCCAAACAATATGTCGTCATTAATCCATAAGGCGCTCCTAATATTTTGGCTTCATAATAAGCCCATGCTTTAACTAATATAAGGCTCTATTTGAAAAGATGGTTTTTACCTATCTTCTCATTGATTTCTTACAAGAAAACAAGGGAACAAAGTCCTCCAAGTTAGTTAACTGAAACATCTAATCAGATATTATTAATTTTCAGCTTCAGAAGCTTAACCTAAGCATCAATAAAAGTTAATTGAGAGACAACAAAGTTGCTGTCCTTCTGATGCATTAATTAATAGTAAATTTTTTTAAGCAAAAGAGTTGCATCAATTTCAGTATTTTATGGTACAATAGTTAGGTCTATATCCGAGTGCGGTAAGTAAGTTCGTAATGGAACTGAGCCATATTCTAGCACTTAAACGTCTTGGCAAACTTACCCAATAATATTTGTAATAAACCTCTAAACTTGCTTTCTCTGATGAACTGAAAAGGAAGTTGGGCGCAGCTTAGATAAGATCCTATTAGCTTCTTTTATTCTCTCGTTACTGACTTCTTAGAATTTGCTCATTATTATTTATATATAAACTTCAATCACTTAATAATTATGTCTATTTTACAATATGTTCTAACGGAATTCCCTTAACTTCTATAATATACTAACCCTTTCTTTAATTCACCTTTATAAATATTAATAACTCATCTCTCTTCTCTTTCTTTGTAATCAATACATGCCTTTTTAATAATTAAGCCAGTTATCCCATTGAGGATGGAAATTGATGTTGAAAGTCAGTTTAAAGTAGAAATTTATTTACTGATTTAAATATAAAGGACTCTTTTTCAAGTATATCACTATATGTAATTAAGCTGCCTAATTTTTACATTACATATACCTTAATTACACTATATGAAGTATATTTGGAGTCTGCTATTTAGTCTAAATCCTTATAATCTAAATATTTATAATACCATAAGTAAAGATTGGGCTTGATGGATTTACTTAACCCAATTCTTTAAAAATGGCAAAACTAGTATTAAGTCCATAGTGATTACTTTGCTATGCAATATCTTGATATTCTAAAGCAAGAAACTATTTAGTTTAATAAGAAATGCTTTAATGTTTATATGCAAACTTTTTAGAGATAAAGAAGCTGTTAAATTAAACTACAGAAAATAGAAATAAGTATGGCTGGGTAAGCAGAAATAGCTATATTTGAATGCTAAAATAAGTATCTTTGAAGGTATTTATAAAAAGATATTAAGCAAGTAACTTTCCAGCTTATTAATACTCTAAAATGTACTAGGCTTAATCTTAATGTAGCATTCCCTTAGTAGCCTTTACAATTAGAAAATAGCTGAATTATTATAAAAAAGGTTTTTCAATTGTTAATCTAGTATCAGTCACAAGTTATAAAATTAACTTTTAATTAAAATAATTTAAATAAGCTAAACATGAAGACAGAAGGAACTGCTTGTCATTATTAGTTGTAAAGGATAACCAAATATAAATTTCTTAAGTAAAGTCAAATAATCTATTGCAATAATAGAAGAAACATATTATACAGTATTATAAAGTCACTGCTAGAGCTTAGTAAGAGAACTAACTATTTATTAGCAAAACAAAATAAAATTACTCTTAATAATTTCCTATTTCATAATCTAGAGAATTAGTGCTGTTTCTTTTAATTAAACTTAATAGATAGTAGAAGGTATCAATAAATGAGGTATAATCTACTGTTAAATTATATAAATTTTAGCTTTTCTAGCAATATTTAGTGATTTTTTAAAGAGGAGATAATGCCTATACTTAATATTTTTACTTTAGTTTCTATTTAAATTACTAATAATTTAACTACTAAGCCTTAAGATATTCTTTTCTGTAAAGTGCAATTATTGCTGTAGCCAACTTCATAAAGTAACTTCATTTTTACTTTTAGCAAACTTACCTAAAATTGCTTGATTTAAGCTTTTTAAATTAAATTAAAACCCTTTTTATAGGTTTATTATCTATCGCAGTAAGTTATGGAGTTATATATATTAATGAGGACTTTACCTAATTTTAACTAATTTAAATTTCAGAGCATATAATAAAAAAAACGTTAGCTTGGATTAAATAAATAACAATAAAAATAATGATAATGATAAATAAAAAATAGTTATTTTATAAAGAAGGATATATATAAAGTGTAAATTTGGTTAATTGGAATAGTAAACTGTATATCAAATGAAATTTCTTTGAAAGTAAAAGATAAAATTAATTAGATTCATTAATTTGAAATAACGTTAGAAGTTTTAGTTTAGAGTAGACCTTCACTTAAATTGTTTTTTATCAATTGGGCAGTTATTATTTGTTTCAAAATGTGTATCAATACATTTTTGATGGAAAATATGAACATCGGATTAGCATGGAAGTTGTTTAACCATATCTCCTAGAATGAAATTGTTCTTGCAAATTCCACATTGAAACTCTGTATCTTCAGGAAGGCATTAAAATGGTTCAATTTGCTAAACATCAAATTATCAGCTTTTTTAATCTCCTTAGATTTATTGTTTCTACTAAATTTTAAAAATTACTTGGGTCTCAGGGTTATTTGCTTGCTAAACATTTTCTTAAATGCTTTTCGCAACTTCGTTACATGCTTACTTATCTTGCTAATCAGTAGATTTAATACTTTCATTTTATTTTGGTTGCTTTTATAATAAAGGTTGCTCTTATTCTATTTACTATTATTTTATTTAATTGAGCATTTGACACTGCTAGACATGATCCTCGTATTCAGATTTCTTTATTCCTATATTACACTCATTGCAAAATGTAATTCCTTACGAGCCTTGCTGCTTCTACTTTATTAAATCTTCGTTTTCTTCCTATTATTTTTTAATACTTGGTTTAGCATTTTAACTGCTTTATCTTTAGAATTCATTTAAAACAGCTTAGAAACTTTGCTTGTCTTGGAAATATTATTCAACTAATTTCTGCTCTTTGGATAGATTGTTATGTTGAGTTCAATTATGCTATATTAATTAATCTAATTGAAGCTCTTTTCCACATTTCTTGCATAAAATTAAGTTAAAATTAGGTTTTGTTGAAATGTTTTCTTTTACTTTTAACTCTTAAGGTTCTTGTTTACTTTGTTGCGCTTAGGAAACTTCTGCCTTTTCTTCTTCCCTATTTTTGAACTAGCTATGTTAATAATTACCATTTTGTAGAACAAGTGCAATGAAAACTGCATTATACTTCATTTTGAAAACAGTCGCATCGTTCGTAGCATTCATTTTTACACTAGCAGCCTTATTTAATTCAATTCCTTTCGTTATTACTATATTATGCCTTACCTATTTTAGAAAAGATTTTGGTCTTCTTCTTTTTACATATTAAGCATTTAATTTTCACTCTAATATTCTGCAGGAAAAACACTTTGGTTAGTTTAATAAGGATTTATTATTATGAATTTCCTAAGCTAGCCACCTTGTGATGGATCATTCTATCTAATTACAAAACTCAACAAGGCTGGATTTTGAATAATAGGAGCGTAAGTAGCTTGATAATATCCTTATTCTTCCTCTTGATCATTAAAGCACTCAGCGTAATGTTTAGTTTCAAATTCTTTAGAAATCTTTTGTTTGCAGTTTTCACACTCGAATTCTTCGCTCATTGATTTATTAATTAAATTAAAGTAAACTTTCAAATGTTTACTCTAGATAATATTTCCTGGTTATTTCCTTACTTAAGTTGATTTAATTACTAAGTGTATTGATCTTAGTCAGTTATGAGAATATGAAGGCTAAATATAGAAGACTCTTTATAAATTAGAGGCTTGTAGCTTTAGTAAAGAAGAATATCTAGATAATTAACTTGTACACTTCTGCTTAGTGGTTTAGCATCCTAAGTTTCTAAAACTTAGGTTGATTCAATTACTTTAATAGCCTCCAAAATATAATTTCTTCATTCTCAAAAGCTAACATCACTATAAATACGATATACTCTAAAGTAAGTGCAAGAAGATATAAATTCTTAGTTTTCTCATAAATAGAAAAGATAGTAGCAAAAATATGTCTATTAAGGATCTAAATTAAAGATGAGCAAATTAAGAAAAGGAGTTGCTATAAGTTAAAGTTAATAAAGCAATTTACAATTTGACATACAAAGTAATTAGATTATTATTGCACTTTGTTAATTTTGCTAGTTTTAGCTGACTTAAATTAAAAGGTTAATTATTATACAGGACACTATATAAACCTTTTAATTAAACTTCTATTTTTTAAACTATCATCCATAATATTAGCGTTCTCTACGCTCAAATTAAATTTGAATTTAGTTACTAATAATTAACATTAGTAATACTAAGAAAGTTATGATAAGCCTGGATTTTATTATTCTTAATTTATTTCTTTAATAATTTAACTCTTTTTAAAGTATTCTTCAATATAGCGAGGATAATTGTCTTCCTTTAAAGTGTTCTTTTGAGTTAATTAGCTAACTCTTAGTAAAGTCATATGCAAAGTAATAGATCTTTATTATTTAGTAGAGATAATGTACTTAGTCTTTAAATTAGTGTACTAATAAGCAAAAGATTCTAATTTAGTATTAATGCTAATAGAAGATAAGTTAGTAAAGTAAACTAATGAATAAGTAATCACTTATATTACTATTCTATTATGTATTATAAACTATTAAGAGCATTTCAGCTACTTTTATTATTTAAGTAAACTTAAGACTTAAATTTAGGATTCACTTAAGATATTTAAAATATATTTAGATTATCAAAAGTTTATTTGAATAGCATTTTATTAAGCAGACTTGTTAAAAATTTAGAGATTCTGAGTAAATAGCTCTTAGAATAACTAATTTATCTCATTATTAAATCTATTTAAATTTAAGATAATATTACTATTAGAAACATGTAAAATGCTTAAATATCTAGATAAGTAGAATTTATCAGATGATTCTTGCTTCTATGAAATATCCTTTTATATGTATACTATCTTCGTCTTAAATACGATGGCTCAATGATTTACCTTTTACTTTCAAAGTTTCCCAATCACTTAAACTAACATAAGATCCATTAGTACTTAACGTTTTATCATCCTTACCATCATAAAAAAGCCATCCATAAACTGGATCATATACAATTCTAGCATGAAGTCTTGATACTTTATTATTTGGCAAAACAACATCATTACTAGGAATACTTCCTAGAGTATATTTTTTTTCTAATTTTGTGTTTTAAACTTCAAAGTTAATCGACGCCTAAAGATTTTCTTCACCCGGATTTTGCAAAAAAATTTTACCTTGTAAAATAGCAAATTTTCCAGTTTTAATGACATCTTATTCTAAATATTTAAGATTCTATTCAAATTTATCAATACTAATTTTACTTTAACTACTTATATCTCTTACAATTTACTCTTAAGGATTATTTTGCTAACCTAAGGAATTCTCTCCCAAAAATTTTGTAGTTATTTAATTTTATTAAATAACTTCTACTATTTAATTAGTCCTAACTTACTCATATTCTGATTTTACTTGGCCAATTTAATTTAGCTAAGGTTAGTTAAATTAATTTCCTTATAATTGACATGAGAATATAGCTTTAGATGTGATATCATTAAATTTGCTTCTATAGTATTGTCCATGCTACATTGACTTTAAACTCTTCAATTAAAAAATTCCATGTTTATTCTTATAGTTTTATATTACTCTGCTCGTATTGAATATTTTAATTTTATCAGTAGGATAGACTAATTTCTGCGTATCAATTTTATCGCTTATAACAACTTTTTCAATACGAATTCTAAATCAGTTAGCAATATCTATTACTAATCCTTCTTAAAGTACTACTGGCTTCTTTTTTAATCTCAAAGATGTTCCATAGATACTGCCTCTATCAAATAAAAACCAGGATTTTTCTTGCTTGATATAATATATTTGACATTACGCCCTAGAAATTACTAAATCATTATGACTAAAGTTAATTTAATTTGCTTTTTAGGGTATCATAGTTTCACGTCCAATATTTACTTTGCCATTTTAACTTTCAGAACCAGCAAATCCTTTTTCACCAATTCTTCATTGTAAATTTACTGGAAGTCTATCCTTTGGCTCTAAGTTTTCTTTATCCAAGACATTAGTAATAGTTAAGCTCAAAAATTATTCAAAAGTATTACTATTTATTAGTCTCTTATAATACCTTTCAGCTTAATTTATTAGTTGTTCTCTTTCATCTAAGACATTCCATTAAGAACTGAAGAATCTATCTATATCAGATAAGTCAGTATGCTTAATATTAGGATTTTGTAAAAGGCTTTCTTTTAATACTTACTCTATTCCTGCTCCGAAATTAAATATTTGCTTATTGAAGTTCTAGCTAGCGAAATTTATAAAGGCTTTCGAAAAATCTTAGAAATCGACTGTAAATTTCTATGTTAATTAATCGTTCTCTTTTAGAAACTATTAGCATACTTAATCTTAGATCCAGTTATTCAAATTAAATTACTCTTTTTATTACTAAGAAGCTTCGTAAGCGTTTGCCATTTACTACTTTTATAAATTGAGTAAGTTTATTTGTATTTCATCGGATCTATCCTTCAATAGTTGATCAAATTCCTTTTATTTGCATCCACATAGAATTTAATATTCTACGATTAGTTGCTGTAGCATTTCTAACTATGAGCTTTAATTTTATAAAGCTTAGCTTAGTTACACAGTTTTCTCTTATATTTACCTATAAAGGTTTTCAACTTCCATTATAGTTTACTAGAATGCTTAAGTCAAAGCTTTGTTTTGTTGGTCGAATTAACCTTATCGATTAGATCCAAAAGCTGCATCTATTAAAATTTTGACACTTTTATATATTTCCTGCGTAATTTAGTAAGCATTTACGTATATTTGAGGATAGTTATTTATATTCTAGCCATAGAAGTGCTCTATTTTAGGGATTTTAATTAAAGCATCAATTTAATCGCTTAGAGTAGGCAATTGGTTTTGAATAATTTGAATTATCTACAAGTTTTAGTTCTATACTTGTTACTTTTTCTCAGGAGTAAACTATTTTAGCATAGATAGTATATTCTATAGAAGCTATTTGATCACTATATGCTAATTTTAGTTGAATTCGGATGTGGAATACTCTTTAATAATTTGCTCTATGTGTTGCTCAAGTTTATCTATAGAAGCTGATTCCATTTAATTTTATAAAATAATTATTTTTTAATCTCTAAACTAAAAATAGACTCTCAGTCAATATTTTCATTATAATTACAAACTAAAAGTACCTCTACTTATTCTAATCAAAAGTATTATCTTTAATACTATAAACTTAAGTATATTACGTTGTAATACATATTTTCTAAATTTAATTTAGAAAGTGAAAGTATTAAAGGCAAGTTACTGTTAATAAGCTAAGATTTATATTTGCTATTCTATTTATAAAATAGAGTCTAAATATAAAGTATAGAAGTATACTAGCTATATCTCTCTTATATAGTGTTTAATTATTATTCTAAATATAGTTATTCCTTCTTAGTCTTTTATAATTTCAATCTTATTTACCTATTGTTTTATTATGATCTATCTATTTAACTTGCTACTTAGTCTCCCTCTTTGAAAAAGCTTCAAACTATAAAAATCGAATTTAAGATAATCTATGTATCTTGAGATAGAGCGAAATGATTTTTAATTTAAATGTAATAAATACCTTTAAAGTTATAAATCTAAATACTAAGTCTTTAAATTAGTCCTTAATAATAGCTATTAGATTCTTTTATTAAAATTTAGCAAATTGTTATTTAAAGTACTTCTAATTTAAACCTATTAAAAAGGCTGTTTATACTGCAATATCTTCGTAAGACTCTTTCCTTAAAACTTAATTGTAATAAGTAGAATGATATTCTGAGGTGTTTATATATCTGAATTGGTTTTAGTTTATACCTATTAAAAATTTAGCTCATAGAGGTAATATAACGCTAAGGATTATATTTTGCTAGTTTTATTTTTAAATAATTTATAATTATTCCTCATTCTCTATTACTATTCTACAAATTTCCAATCAATTTCTCTTTTTAAATCTAACTTTATTCACAAAAATATAAATACAATCATAGTTTACTTAAAACAGATAATACACCTCTACTGAATAGCTTATTTTTTAGCAAATATCTAACAGAGTAGCTGAATGGAATTAATTTTCTATTGACTCATGATTTTTATTAATAAATGTATAGGACTCAATGAAGAGAATAGGTTAAAGGAATATGAGTCTATATCTGCTTAAGCAATAGATTATAATTGAAATTAATTTTATTTAAACTTAGTAGATTAGTTTAGTCTATCAGCTTATTTTTACTTGAATCCAGTATCCTTTTATATGAATAATATCTTCATCTTTAATCCGATAACTAAGAGATTTACGTCTATCGTTTAATGTATCCCAATCGCTTAAATTGACATATGAACCATTAGTACTTAATGTTTTTTCATCCTTACCATCATAAAAAAGCCATCCAAAGATAGGATCATATACAATTCTGGCATGTAAAGATGATATTCTGTTTCCTCCCAACACTTTATTGCAACTAGAGCCTCTTCCTATTATATATTTTGTTTCTAAGTTGGTACTAAAATGCTCAATTTTAATTTCTTATTCAAATTCTTCTTCACTAGGATTTTGATAATAAATTTTAGCAATTAGCATGGCTTTAGTATTAGATTTAATAACATCTTACTCTAAGCTCTTTAAGTCTTATTCAAATTTTTCAAGATAGGTGTTTATTTTAATATTTGTTAACTATAAATTCTCCAGCTTCTAATTTAGTAAGTTTTGCTCATAATTTTCAGATATACTAACTACTTAACTTGTTTTTAATTGATTGTATATATCTTTTTTGATTTAATCACTAATATCGCCGCATTAACTTGTTTCTATTTATTCTTACTAAGGATATTATACAGCAGGCTTTTTATACTTATTTGCAGTTGATGTGGAAATTATAGACTTAGAAGTTAATTCATTAAACTTTCCTTTATAATATTATCCATGCTATAAAGGCTTCAAGTTCTTCAATTAGGTATTTCCATACTTATTCCTATAATTTTATATTATCCTGCTTGTATTGAATATCTTAACAAAGCCAGACGGATAAATTAAATTCTGCTAATCAATTGTGTTACTTTATATTACCTGCTAAAAATGAATTCTATATTGATTAGCTATGTCTATTACTAATCCTTCTTAAAGTACTACTGGATTTGATTGAATCCTCAGTGAAGTACCATAAATACTACCTCTGTCAAACAAAAACCAGGATTTCTCTTACTTGATATAATATATTTGACATTATTTTCTAGAAATTACTAAATCTAAATGGTTAAAGTTAATATCATTTGATTTTTCTATAATTAATGTTTCACGTCCAATGTTTGCTTTGCCATTTTGTTTAAAAGATCCAAAAAGTCCTTTTTCACTAATTTTCCATTATTAGCCTGGCTAATATTTTTAGTTTGGCTACAAATCTTCCTTGTCCATAATAGAAATAATCTCCAAATTTAAAAATCCTTCTATACTATTACTAGAATTTAATCTCTACTAATACTTTTAGGCAGTATTTATTAGTCTCACCCTTTCTTCTATTTTATTTCATAAGTTTACAAAAAATGAATTTATTTCTTCTAAATTGGTGTGCTTGACCCCTTCAACTACCAATATATTCTCTTAAAGAACTTGTTCCATACCTTTTTAGCAATTTTGTATTTGAATATTTTACTGTTTAGTGTAAAAATCAAAAAATGCTTTAGTGAATTCTTAGAAGTCCACTATAAACTATTTTGTAAGATTATCGTATTTTTATAGAAATTAATAGCATATTTCATCTTATACTCACTACTTAATATTTTATTATATTTCACGTTGTTCCAATTTAGAATTCAGTTGCTCTATATTTTATTTCTATTGGTAATAGGCTGAGATCTGAATTTCATCTAATTTATCTTTTATAAGTTAATCAAATTCTTTTTCTTTACTTTTACATAAATTTTATAACTCAAATGTTAGTCTCTGTAGCTCTTCTTGTTAAGTACTTTTATCTTATAAAGCTTAGTTTATCTCCTAAGCTTTCTACTAGATTTAGTTTTGTAGATTTTATACTTCATTCTTCAATTACTAGTTTTTGCTTTTTAATGCTTCATTTCTTAACTAGTATTATTAAGATTAGTTACTTCCAAAAACTTAATCAAATAAAAGCTTCACATTTCTAAAGATTTCTTGAGAAAAGTCAAAAGTATTTTAGAAAGCCTCAGCATAGTTACTTAGTGTTTAACTTTGAATCTGATCAACTTTTGGCGATCGGCATAGCTTATCTACTTATCCACTTAACTTATGCAATGAATTTTCAATATTTTGAATTTGCTATTAGTATTGGGACTATAAAGCTTATTATTTTTCAGGAGTTAACTAGTTCAGCATTTCTTATATATTTGATAGGATTTCTTTAATATACTAGTACTAGCTTCTATTGAACTGTGACTCATTGAATACTTAATCTATTTCCTATAATATCTTTTTAATAGATTCTATAGAAGCTGCTGACATTTTTAATTTCTTAGTTGTTTTCGCTTAAAAGAGTCTCTATAAAATTATTTTAGAATTTATAAGCGGAACAGTTTAATTATATCCTTTAAATAGAAAAAGTCCCTTCTTATATTTCCAGATATTGAAGATAATACATAGTTTAAGCTTAAGCATTTAATAAGAAAAGTTAAAATCAAATAGAAATAGAGAGTTTTCTTTCACTCTTCATAGTCTAACACAATAAATGAGAATATTTACACTTGGTATAAATTTAAGCTACAAAAGCCATTAAGATTATATTTAAAGCCTAAAAGAAAATATCAATCTCATATTTTTAGTTTAGTACTCAGAATCAAATTAAAATAGATTAGGCTTTATTATTAAATAAAAAGATTAATTTCTGAGACTTAGGCTATTGAAGTGAGTCACTATAATTGAGCAAAATAAGCTAAAACGAAATTAAATAAAAATAATAATAGTTATATATTTGCTTATAGCAAATAGGTTTGTATTCGTAAGTTAATAAATAGAATTAAAACTTAAACTTCTAATTCTCTTATTAATCATAAGTTTTAGATTAAATAGATTCCATTATTATGATATAACTGTAGAATTTTCTTAATTGAAGGAATTATTATTTATATGATAATTACTAAAGCTTGAATAATTAAAAATAATTTATGGTAAAAATCAGCATAAGAAGCCAAGAATTGTTAATCCTTATAAAAAGAAACTCACTCTAATTAAGACAAGTATGCTTCAAAATATACTATTATCATTAAATTTAGTAGCTATGCTATTGGATTAAAGATACAAAATTAGAGGATTCTATAAACCAACGTGAATAAAATATGTTAATTATCTAGAATCTAATGAATTTAGTTATTAAAACATAGATAGAATTAATATACAAATAGTTAGATATCTAAACCATCCTAAATATAATAAGTCTTGGATATTTATTATTTAATACAAAACTTTTACTAAATAAATACTTTTTTAATTTCTCATCCTTTTGTAAATTTTAAGATTGAAAGAGATAAAATCTAATAAATAAGAAATTATTAATTTAAATCTTAAAATTTTACTAAATTAGCTATACAAAAGAGATAGACATCAATTTAGTTTATATTAAGAATCTTATAGTTTATTTAAATTTTAATGCTTCAAAGGAAAAAGACAAGATATTTAATTTCCTTAAAATTAAAATAAATAAATTTTATTTAAATATATGCTGAAGAATAAATATAACTAGTTAAACTTCTTATAAACTTTAAAGATTTTGTATTAAAATAAAATTAGAGCTTTGCTAGTCTAAATAGATCTCAAAGGCAATAATAATCAAAAGGCTATATATCTTTAGAATAATGTTCTAGCTTTAATATTATAAAATTATGTACTAAGCTTATTATATCCTATCTTTATAAAATTTATTCTCTCTAATAATCTCTTTACTTTATGAATATTATTCAAAGTAAAAGCTGATAAAGAGATAGTTAAATAGTAATTAAAAATAATTTAGGATTAATATATATTTAAATGCAAAGATTTAATATCTTATAAATGAAAGCTAGATTAATATTTTAAGATTTATAAGTCTTTACATTAATAAGAAACTTAATAGTAGATAAAACTAATAGAACTGAGAAATATAATGATAACTAATTATTGTATATTAATTAATATAATATATGTATTTTCTAATTTTATTAGTTTACATCAATATAATAGAAAATTTTCTAAATCCTTTATATCATCTTTTTATTCAAGTTTCGAGTTATAATATTTCCTTATTCTTCTTCTAAAGCTTATTAATTATGCTTAATTTTATTATATTTTCTTTAGCTAATTAAAAGTTTCTTTATTATTTTACCAGTTGTTGTATTAATTAACTAAAATTATCTTAAATTATAGTCAAAGATTTAACTAGAGTAAGTTTGCAATTAAATATTTATTATCTGATGATACCACTGTAACAATGCTTTATTATAATATTTGTTTAAAGCAATTTTAGTGTTTAGAAGTAATTTTATAGTTGTATTTTTTGAGTAATCCCTCAGCATAATCTTATTTAATTAAGTTTTAAAAATATCTTATCTTCTATAGTGACTAGTCTCTTTATTTAAAAACTCCTTATTCTCCTTATAAAGTTTCAACTATTATTTTAGCTTTCCTTAGAAAAATAACTAATTAATTAAGATTTATTTCTTATCACTAATATACTTATGGGACTTCTTTTCCTTCACTTTGGCATTTTAAGCCAAGTAAGAATAAAAAACAATTTAAAACAGAAAATAATGAGAACTTTAACTAAGAATGATTGTTAGAAAGAGTTCTAGGAAAATGCTTTATTATACATAAGCAAGTTTACTAATAATATTAATTTAAATACTAAAGAATTCCTTTATCTTTAAAGCATTATAGCATGCTATCAATTCTTCGTTTTTAATTAATTAATACTCTTAAGCTTATATATCATTTATAACTTTAACCATTAATATTGCTTCTACATGTTTAAAAAATAGAAACTCTATCAAAGTAAATATTTATTTCTCTTAAGTAATTAAGCAGAAACGTATAAGAAAGGCTAGCAAAAGGAATTTATAGTAATCTTTATATTTTAAATTAAAGGCTACTTGAAAAAGGAAAAGACTACCATTAAAATAGGCTTTAAAATAATGATAAACTTAATCTTAAATAAAAATAGTAAACAAGCAGAAGCATTGATAAAGGCTTAATATATTTAAATTGATTAGATAAAATAAACTTTTAGACTATCTAAGAAAGCTTTTTAGAGATGAAATTAGATTGTATTGCTCTTCTAAATATTAGTTAGTATTTGCTTATACACTATTTAAAATATCTTTTTTCATGCTTATTTCTATAAAGAAAATAATTATTTTAGGTAAAAGCTTAATTATAATTATCTATTTTAATCAAATCTAACTGAGCAGTTAAGATGAAACTAAAGATAGATTTAGGATAAACTTTATATTAAACTAAACTTCTTTAAATTTGTTAATTTATGCCCAAAAAATAAGGATTTAAAGCAAAGTAATGCTAAATAAACTTAGTACGTAGTGATGGGTGAAAAATAGATTTAATACTAATTAAAACTAATAAATATTTATATTAAACTACTTCAAATAAAGAAGAAATAATAGAAAATTTTAAGCATATAAAAATATGATTATAACTAGAACATTTATTAAAGGTAAAAATAATAATTTTGAAAAGTTTTAATTATTTCATAATTAAATATTTAAATTTTTTATTAGGAAGATTATTGAGCAGGAATAAACGTTCTTTAGTGATTGAAAAAAGAGTTGCTTTATTTAATTATGCAAATTAGCTTTACTTTAATAAATTTTATAAGTTAAAGTTTATTTTTTTAATTTTTAAATAGTAAAGTTAAGAAAAATTTTTGTGATTCCTATTTGCAAATGCATCTTTTTTTTAAACTTAGCCCTAGATAGTTATTCTAGTATTTTAAATCTTTATATCGTTTAAAATAAAAATCATAAGTACGTTATATTTCTATTTATAATAGGAAATTCACCTAGAATTAATTGTTCAAAACTCTAACATGAATATTGATAATCTACTTTCCTTAAAAAGTTTAACTGCAGTCAAAACCTCATATGATGAATATATCTATTTTAAATTCGTGCTTGAAGGCTTATTTATACCTTATCGAAATCTCCTTTAGATTGGAAACAATTATTGACCTAAAACATATAAATATTTGATTTTTTATGAAATACTTTAGTTTTTATTAAAAGTTAAATTAAAGCTTTGTATTAATTATTTAGATTTAGGATAAGTATAAAAATAAAATATTTGATTTAATAGTTTCTCTAAGAGTTAAGTATTTGTATTTATATATTTAAAAGTGTCTTTATAACTCTCTTATATCTGAAATGATTTAGGACTATTATTTAGTTGCTTATTATCAATTGAAACTTTAAAAATTCGTTAGAGTATCTATAATGTATGACTTTTAAT
Organism: Loxodes magnus; assembly: GCA_946699065.1. Lineage (NCBI taxonomy): Eukaryota > Ciliophora > Karyorelictea > Loxodida > Loxodidae > Loxodes > Loxodes magnus. Next base: position 888,001 of record CAMPDV010000006.1, on the reverse strand, counting down.
TATTTAAATAGAATTTATATATTTTTAATCCTCAATTAATAAAAAGCTTTAAATTTCATATAAGCAATTAAGTAATTAGATAAAATCATTAATAGGCTTCTAATGCTATATACTTGTATGGCTTTAAGAATTCTTTATTTACTATTGAAGCAAATATATTAACCAAGTCTAGTTTAAAATGCTATTTAAATAAATTGTTAATTTAAACAGTTTGAAAGATTTTTTAAATTCTATACTTTCTAAAACTTTAAAATGAAGAAGCTAATTCAATTTTTAAGCAATCATTAAGTAGATCAGCTTAATTAATAAATAGAAAATTTAAAATTAAAAAGTAAATCAGAAGAGTTTGTATTGGATATGAAATTTGGATAAAAGTAGCAAACTATTATTAGCTTAATAACAGAAAAATTAATCATCTAAAAACACAAAACTTGGTCGATCAAAAAAGAAAATTCCTGGTATTTATTGGATAAGTATAATTAATCTAAATCACAAAATTTATTTCTATGAATTAATTATATAAAGCATTAATAAAATCTTAGATTTAAATAATTAGTTTATCTTTTTTTAAATTAAAAAGCAAAAAGATATAAAACTAAAATAGAATTAAATAAATTAGCGATTTAAACTATTTAATATTTGTAAGATTATCCTGCTTATATAGTTAAATTATGAACATTTCATTTAACATTCATTAATAAGATGATTTTTAGTTTATGGTGCTATATAATTAGATTTCATTAAACATTAACTGAAACTGAATTTCAGGCAATATAGTTTCGAATAAATATTTTTAAAGATTATAATTAATTAGTTTTATCTCATTCTTGTATCCATTTAGCCAATTAAATGCTTTAGATATTTTTAAGTAGTAATATATATTTAATTTTAGCTTATTTATATTTAGCATTTTAGCATTGTTCTTATCTTATAATATAGATATCAAATTTATTACTAATATATTAAAAATTAAAGAGACTTAGCTCTTTAAAGCTTATTAGTTCAAAGTAATTAAAATATTATCATTAACTAAATATAAAATAATACATTTTCAATAAGCTTTAACATTTATCTATTAAACTTCTTTAAATAGAGTAAACAAGTTAATTACTTCTTTATTTCCATAGAGGCTTTAATAGAAAGTACTGATGTTTGTAATCTCTAATTAGTAAGCTTCTTAAATGGTTTAATTAGATTACCATATATTTGAAGCAATAAACACTTTATTTATTTAATAAATTAGCTTTCTATGTATAATATCCATAATCATCATTTTAGCTTTACTATGACTGCTTTGTTCTAAATACCTTTTATAAGTTGTTATCTCTTACTAAAATAAAATATTGTTACTTAATCAAAAATGATACTAAAGGGTTAATTTTCGTTATTTTAATATACAATTTTGAATGAACTTAGATGCTGATCAATTAAAAAGCTTAATTGACATAAACGATTTATAATGAAGGAAAAGAAGCTAAGCGCTGCTAATCTAAAAGCAACTAAGCTATATAGCAATACTTTATTCTTGAGCTAAGAGTAATTAATTATACTTAAACTATTTAAGAACATTAGTTCGCTTAGCATTCTATTCAGCTTTAGATAAGTAGTTAATTACTATATTAAAAGATTGCTGCTGGTTGGTTAGTTAGGGTTTAAATGAGATATTTTTAAAAAGCTAAGATAAGAAGTATATCTTAAGTATCATTATATAAGATTAAATTATCTAGAAAAATAATGGAATAGCTATTTAGATTAGACAACTGTTAGTCTGTTGCTGAGTATTTATAGCACGCGGATTTTACTAGTTTATCAGGAACAGAAATTTGAAATTTTATAATAAGAATCCAACAAAAAGTATAAATTTTGCCTTAATATTAGTAGATGGAAAACTAGCTTGCTCGCTAGCTTGCAGATTTGAGAAGACTATCCTGCGAGAAAATTTAGAAAAGTAATTAGGATAATTAGCTAGCTAATAAAAATGTAGATTTGCTAAAGCTATGAACTAGAACTGCTAAAGCTTATCAAGATTTAAATTTATGCGAAGAGAGTGAGAAAATATTGGTAACAATTTGTGAAAACTTACTTGCAAGTAATTTAGTCTAAAGTGAAGAGTCTGTGCTTGGTTATTATTTATAAAAGTTACTTTTGTTCTGGTTTTAAGGTAAAATATGCTACTAAAGTTTAGAGTAAATAGAAAATCTTTTGAATAAAAATCCTCTTGAAAAGCTAATTGTCCTTGAAACAATTTCCCAAAAAGTGTTAGATCCTCTTTGATAAAGTGGCAATTGATAGGAAGTTGTAAAGCTTGGAACAAAAATGTTTTAAATAATGCAAAATTAATAAAGTTGCTCTAAGGTATAAAAAAAGGTAGTAAAAATATTATCAGATTCATTTATACAGTTAAAAGATTTTTAATAAGCAGATAAATTCTTAGAAGTTTTGGAGAGTAAGGACCAAAATGACTCAGCTGTTAAATTCTTAAAGTTTTAAATCAGCCTTGAGTTCGGTAAGCATTATGAGATGCTTTAAAATATAGTCACCAACTAAGATATTAATATTGAATTTAAACTAGCAGTGGTTGAAAAATTGATAGAGAAGAAGTTTTATCAAGAGGCATGCTAAGTTCTAATTAATTTAGAAAATGCATACAGCAGTAACGAAATTCCAATCAAATGACTATGAGCTTTATATAAATTCTATAGTGAAAACGATAATGAAATCTAAAAAACACAATATGAATAGCATATGGATATCCACTTATGCATATAAGTACTAAAAAGATTCTAATATACAGAACAAGTTTAGATATAAATTTAGAATATATTATGAGACTTAGCTTTACTCAAGTTTAGAAAAGGCATGTTTATAGAAAGCGCTTAAATTCTAGAGAATTTTTATTAATCTGATAATGATTAAATTTAGATGCTTGCTTACTGTTATCTAAATCTAGAAAACTACTCTAAAGCTTTGCAAGTAATTTCTTAACCAAGTAATGACGAACTAGTTAACTTTATAAAAATAAAGACCCTAATCAGAATGTAACTAAAAACAGACTACAACTAGATATAAAACAGTTTAGACTGCATAACCAGATAGGAAATTATAGAGGGAATAACTTATGAAGTAATTCAAAATTAACAAGACTTGGATTAGGAAAACTCAAAAAGACTACTTGATTCAATATTAAATAAGGCGCATTTTTAGCTTTAAACAAAAATAATAAAAAGTTTACTAAAACTATGGCAAAATGATTTCAACTATCAAGTTTATTTACTGTTTTACTAGTTTAAAAACTAGAATAACTTACAACTAATTAATACCTCTTAAAATTAATAAGTTAAGGATGAATTTTTGTTTAAATTTGCTTGAAATAAGGGTTTCGAATACTATGAGTTTAATATTTAAACTTCAAAGCAATTTTTTAAAGCAGCATGCAATTATGCAAGTAACAATGATTAATACTAGCCAGCGTTAATAATGCTATGTATGTGTAAATCTATACTTAATGAAAACTTCCATCAGTATATCAGCTTGTTGGAAAACTTTAATAGTTGTGATAAAGACTAAATGGCTTTAGTTATTTTGCTCTAATTTATTGACAGAGTAAAATAGAAGTAAAGCTATAATGATATTCTATAAAAGTGTCTTCAAAACTTCAACTGTTAGTAATTTAGATAGTTATGCAGTGTTTCACAGTAATATAATGGAATAGCAACAAACTGTATACTTACTTACTTAGAGCATCTACTAAGCTAAACTCCTATAAATATTGATGAAACAGTAATTTTATATAGAATGCTGATTTCTAGCGAGCATGAATTTGATTTAGTTTAAAAATATATTGATTAATCATTACAATACCTGAGGGAAACTCCTCATCTTTATTCGTCATAAGAACTAGACTGGCTTGTTGCTTATACCTGAAATAGATCTTAATAACAGTACAAACTTATGAAATACAAAAATGCTGAAAAATGAATGGCTCTATGCATTAAAATTTTTGACGAGGGTATTAAATACAGGAAATATGATTGCGAAGAGAATTTGAGAAGAAAAATGTTTGATGTTTATCAAAACATCCTAAAATTAGTGAGCAAGGTTAATCAGTTCTAGTAAGATGTTTAATTGATATTTTTTTATAACATTTGAAGTGCTAAATTCTTAAAAATGTCTCTATTAATTTAAACAACAACATAATATACAAATATACTTAAAATACTTCTTATTTAGTAAATTAGGTATGATTGCATCTGTTAAAATAAATTATTACTTAATTTAAAAAGAAAGGATTAGGTATTTTAAGAATTTATTTATTTAAAATTTATTGTTAGCCACATTTAAAAGGGAGTAAATATTTCAAAACTATATAAAAAGATGTCAACATAACCAGCTTCTTACACAGCTATGTCTGGAGATTAGCCAGAGTAAAAGAAGGATAGCAAAGTTTTTATACGGGTTTTAGTAGGAGTTGGAATCCTTATTTGCTTGATTATTTTCTTTTGCTGCATTTTTTCGATCTTTGCAGCTGGAGCAGCAATTAAAGTTTCAGTTGATGAATTTTAGAAAATAAGTTAGAGTGAAATTAACGTGACAACAGAGACAAGCGTACCTGAAGCAAGCGCCGAGACAACTACCTTAACTTTCTTTGGAAACTGATAAACTCTAAAAAATAATATTCAATTATATTAACAAATAATCCCTTAATTTTATTTAAATTCTCTCCTTTTTCAATTAAGCTTAAGCATTTATAAATTTTAAGCTTAATTTCTAGACATAAATTTAAAAAAGTAGTGCAGTATACTTCAATATAATTTTATCATAAATGATATTAAGCTAGGCATTTGCTTATAAAGTAAAAGGAAAATATTAGAGATTAATTTACTAATCCATGTCTAGCTTCCAAGATTAAAATAATTAGATATTCTTAATAAATATAAAGTAGAACATACTATTAATCTGCTAAGAGGAAATCTAATTTTATGAAGTTAGAATAAGTAATAAATTGAATCTATTGAAAATAAGCACAAAAAATATAATCAAGATAATTAAAAAAATATAAGGACTATTCGTTTAAAGAAAAAACTCTAATCAGGTTTTAAAACAGAACTAAAAGATGGATAAAGAGAAATATGGCGTTATATGGATAAAAATATAATAATCAATATATAAATTATTTTTTAGTAAAATTGATCTATAGCTTACATTTCTCTTTTAAATTAGTTGATAATCACATCAAAGATAAAAATATAGATTTGCTTAAAAGTTATGCTAGAAATACTAATCTACCTATTTGAGTCGAAACATTATCAATAAGAGTAGATATAAATTTAAGCAAGTTTTGTAGGTTGTGACAGAAGATCTTAGAAAAAATAGCATGAATAAAAATGTTTAAGCTAAAAGCCTCTATATTAAAGTAAGAAATTAAAACAATTTTTGATATATATATTTCCTAAAATTAGAAAATTATAGTTTTAAAATAAATTAGAATTTTCTTAAATCTGAGATACTTACGTTAAAATAGAAATATCTGAATTATCGGATAACAAAGAAAAATTCGAAAATTTCTCATCTATTTTATCTTTTAAATTTACCAAATTATTGGAATATAATTTGTATTTATTATATTAATTTCTACATTGAATTAACTTAAGAAAACACAAATTTTGCAAATCTTAATAAACTAAATGCTTTTTAAAAAGAGTTATTACTTTCTAAGAACTTAAAATTAATTATATATAAAAGATTTGAATCACCGAAAGAAAGAATATTTATTAGTACTATTAATCGCTATAAATTATTTGGCTTTAAATTCACATATAAAGCTTTTAATTGCTTATAGCTAAAACTATTTCTGCTGCAAGTCAAGCAGTTAATTGTTAGATGTCAATATTTCTTCCTTTAAATAGTATTTATTCAGTTATGATTATTTATATTTGCTGCTTCAAACAGACAAAATTCTATTTCCAAAGGATTTAATTATTTATATAACAGTTACTTAATAATCTCAATCTACTATTTTAAAATTATTTTCTAATAATTAGCTTTTAAAGAGCATCAAATATGATTTCAGATAACTTGTATTAAATATTACTAAGAATTACCCTTCAAAGAATTCAGATAGGTTATTAGATCAATTGACACTAAAAGTTTTCTTAGAAATATAAAAACAAAGCTATAAAACCATAAAATGTGATTATTTGAGTACTCTCCTATAGGTATGCTTATCTTTTAAATGTATAGAAATTAATAATTTTTATTATTTTAAAAATGTAGGGAAAGGTATTGACTGAAGAAATGATTTTAACCCGCTCAAAATCTGAAAAACTAGTTCACGTAAAAAATTTAAATCTTTGAGGTAACGATATTGAGGATATAAAAATTCTAAAAGAAATGCCTAATTGTGAAGTTCTTTCCCTTTCTGTTAATAGAATTATATCGCTTAAAGAGTTTTAGAATTGTAAGAAATTAGCTGAACTTTATCTTAGAAAGAATTTGATTTAGGATTTAAATGAAATTAAGTATTTATAAGACTTACCTTACTTGAAGGTATTATGACTGTGGGATAATCCTTGTGCTGAGTAGCCAAATTACAGAGAATTCGTTATTGCAAGCTTGCCAAAATTGATTAAACTTGATAATACTGCAATAACTCCTGAAGAGAGAACTAACGCAAATAAGTTTATTTAAGGTGTGAATAATTAGGAAAAAATAGCTCCAAAGAGAGAAGCTCCTGTCAAGTAAATGTCAAGTCCTGAAGAAAAATTAGTTCGTTAAGTAGAGCAAAATTAATAGAATGTACAATAATCTCAACAATCTTCACAGCAATAATAGTTTGCATAACCTAGAGAATATGCAAGACCTGTCACTCATTAAAATTAGCCAAAATAAAATACAAATGAAAACATTCTTTGCGCAATATTAGCCCTTTTAAAAGAGTTAGATGAGTAAGGACTAGAACTTGTAAGTTTTTATTTAGGTTTCGAGAGACATTTAGAGGAAGCTTAACAAAAACAACTAAAATAAGTACTGAAAATTTTATCTTTATAATCTAAATTCAATCTTTCACAGATTTAGCCCCTTTTATCTTTATTCTTATTATATTAATTTACTCAAAAGATTTATTTTTTAAATATGCATATCAAACAGTAAATTGAATAAGCTTGGATATATCATGATCTACTTAGACTAAGTCTTTTTTTTAATCCATCTGATGCACAATCTATAATTTTTAAATTTAATAGAATTATTTATATTTTCTTTTGTTAGCAAACTAAGTTGAAATATAGTTGCACCATGGATTTAATGCTTACCCTAAAATCTTAGAAAGCATAATAGCAAACAAATATTATTTCGGCAAACTAGCAAAAAATGATAGAATATTTGAAAGTTGGAAATTGTTTCTAAGTTCTTTTTTAAGCATTTTTAATTATCAAAAAGCTAAAATAAGAAGATTAAAAAAACTAAAAGAGCTCTTAAGAATTTCTACCACAACAAAAATTAAATAATAACTGAATCCAAATTAATGCGTAAGAGATATAAAAGAAATGCTGATTACGGTTAACTTTAATAATAAAATTATTAATTTATTAAGTTTAATTATTACTTTTTGCTAAATCTGACTGAATCAGGATTTTTTATTTTATGATTTATAGAGGTTGGTATTTAATTACTTTTAGCAGATTTTTAATTTTAAGTGCTTTATTTTTTATTACTTTCTTCTGTTTGAAAGAATTTTGCGCTGTGACTTTAGTTAAATTTTTTTTACTACGATTTACTAGGAGGACTTTATGACATATAATAATTCTGAATTTACATTTAACTAGCCTCTTCCTAATTTTTGTAATGAATTTAAGGATTAATGCTCTTGTTTGAATTCGATGTATTTAGTTCTCTAGTCTCAGACAATTATTTTTTATAATAATTATTGGTCTAAAAATTAGGTTTGGTATTTAGATAAGGAATTTATATTGCCTTTTTTTTTAATTCCCCAGTCTCATTTTTAGGAGTTTTGCTATCTTCTTAATATGCTTATATAATGGTAATTGCCTATTAGTTGTTCTATTATAAATCCTTTTTCTTAATTATTTGCTACAGTTATTAGATTTTACTTTCTCTTTCTTTGAGTCCTTACTGAAAGGCAAACAAATCTTTTTCCATCTTGTCTATTTTCCTTAAACAAGCGATTTTTTCCTCTCGCTCTTTCTCAAGAAGTGAAATTAACTTAACAACTTCTTCACTGATAGTTTTATCCTTTTCATTTAGCAGTTAAAAAGCTATTTGATAAGGCTTGATTCTCTTAGTAAACTATAGTGTATCATAACTTTATTGCATATTGGTTTAGTTAAGATTTATGAGTAACGCGCATTTCACATTATGTTGACTTAGCGTTTGAAAGAGAAATCTTGTCAATATAGAGTTTTTATAGTTTTTGTAATTAGTCTAAAATGAATCCTTTTAGTATTCGAACAATAGTTCTTCCAGAGACTGCATAGACTTATTTATTGATATTGATTCCTTTACTCTGTATAATTAATTTACATTTCAGATGAATAATGCTTTCGAATAACCTATTTTTCTGACCCTACTAAATCTATCAGCATTAAATTTCCACATTCTTCTTAGCTCTTGTTATATATTTTAAGAACAGTAACTGTGTGACTTCTATAGATATCTTAAAGGTTCTTGAACTTTTACTGCCTTTTAGAAAATGCTTACTAGATTACAATCCCCAAATTTCTAGTACTCCAGTTTTCAGGTAGATCTATCGATCAGGTTTAAACGTCTTGAAGTGAACAAGCTACCTCCTCACTTAGCAGATTTTTTACGGTTTCGTTATGAATTTCAAAAATCTAAATCTTTATTTTAAATTTGTTTTCAGATAGAAATTCACCAGCTGAATGAAGAAGCTACTAAATAGAATAAGTTTTTCCAGACCCAGTTTCGCCATAAGCTAGAACACAAGAAGTACCTCCGTCAATCGCATGTAAAATAACACTTTTGAGTTCTGTGTATAATTACTTTTCAGTAGTATTCTAGTCAAGTATTTTGTCAAAGTAAAAGTTTTTAATACTTTGCTACTTTTCTTAAGCTAAAAAGAGACTTAATTGCTAATTATTTACCTTTTGAATATATGACGCTTTATTCTCTTCCTTAGGTGAAATAGGCTTTACTCTACAGTAAATTTGAATTTTATTGTTGGTGCTTTGAAATTAAAATGATTCCTTATTTTTTATAGGGGTGGGTGGTTTTAAGATAGGTTAGATAGAGTGGGAAATTTGAGGCCTTTCAGTTGCTAACTAAGTTTATGCGAGCTACTTTTACAATTTATTCAAACTAATTTCACTAAAATTACTCTGAATTTTATTTATCTCTACAAAACTCTTGAATTATTGCATTGTTTTTTAGTCATTTAACTAAGGTACATCAAGATCTAAGTTAATAAAGAAATCGTCTATAAAATCAGTAGACTTAGATCTTTATCTATCTGTATATCTAAGTGGAACAATTTAAGCAATACTTGTTTTTTCACCATCCTTTTCTTAAAGTAAATTCGCTCCTCTTTAGTTAAAGATCAACTTCTTCAAGATCTATCTTTAAATTAATGGTTTTTTAAATGATTATGAAATTCTTTTCTTTTCGCTTTTAAGCTATATTAGATCACTTTCTATTTCCAAAATTCGCACTTTCGAAGTTTCATCTTCAGATTTTTTAAGATATTACATTTCATCCTATAGCTCTCTTATCTAGTCCATGAGTCTCTGGATTTCTTCTTATCTTGCATTTTTCATAGCATCAAGTTCTTCTTTGTAAATAACAGCTTCCTCCTCTGCTTATTCTAATTTCTGTTCTAAGTCTTGCTTTGAAAATGTCAATATCCTTGCTTCGTTTTCCCAGTTGTCATTTAGAATTTCTAATTCTCTTTTTTGCTTTTGATACTTGCTAAGATCCTACTATAGCTAAGAAATCTACTACTACAGTTTGGAGATATCTTCTGACTTAATTTTCAATTTATTATTGAGATCTTCATTTTAAATCTAAATTTCTTCAAATTTAATAATAGTACGCTTCATTTGCTTTTCTTGCTAATCTAATTCATTTTATAATTATATTTTATCTTCTTAGGCAGCTATTTTTAATTCCTCGTGTTGAATTTTCAATTCTTCTAGCTCTATTTAATTTTACAGAAGTTCTTCCTCCATTTTATAGAGATAATTATTAAACATAAAAACTTATGCTCTATAATTTTTTGCATCTTTAGCAAAAATAATTAAATAAACACCTTTTCTAAGAAATCCCATTCTGACTCGTTTCTATTTTTTTTGGTTTTTAATAATCCAGCTTATACTTTTAACTGGTTTAGCTTTTTTGCTATCAAATAAAATACTAAGCTTTTATTTTTTCTATTTATTTATGAAATTTAGTACTTCTTCAATTCTAGTCTTTAAAGCTTTCCCAATTTTTTCACTTGAATTTAGATATCCTGTAGTTAATAGAAAATAGAAGACAAAGACTTCGAGTAACATTAATTTTTTAATAACTTAAGCACTAATAAAGACAAGAAGATTTATTTAAAAATTAATAGTTTATTATATATTTTTATTTTCTAATAAAAATTATATTTTTTTTTGCCATTCAATCATTAGGTTACACATAATTGCCAGTATTCCTTATAATAAAGTCTGAAAAACTCTCAGTTAAAAATAAGATTAAAGTCATTATTGAAAAGATTATCATTAAGTAAATTAACCAAGTAAGAATTTAAGTAAGATAAGGATCTTAACAAATTTTTATATGTTTGAATCAATTATAATTGAACTTTCTAAATATTTAAATTTTATTTATTATATCTTCCTCTAGAGTTTAGAATTTTATCATTCTAAACAAATCTTATAAAATTAAATTAAATTAAATTAAAATTGGGTATATTTATTAGATTATATAGTCTGCATTGAATTTTGCTAAAGCAGTACAACCCTATATGCTTTAAAAAAATAATAAAGCTTCTAGAAAATTGATAAGCATGAAGTTCCTCCTATTTTTATTATGCTTATAATATTTTAGGTTTTAATGGCATTGCTTTTCATTGTCAACTTACTTTTAATAATAAATGTTAAATAAAATACTAAAATTTAAAATAAGAAGATAACAATAAAAAATATTAGATTATTAAGGAAATTTATTTCTAGGTTACCTATTTAGATTAAATTCAATTTTTAATGGAATTACATTAACTTTTTATCTAAATCTAAGGCTAATTGGTAATTTGCTTTATAGTTATTCTTTCAGAATTCCATTTTGTAAATTTATAAAAAATTTAATTATTTGATTGAGTTTCAACTTAAGTATCTTTTCATAATTTAAAAGTAAGCAATCAATTCTTAAATCTATGAGGGTATAGAGATTTCCTAATGTCAGGATACATCTACTAAACAACTATTATATCTTTACTTAATTTTCAAACTATTTTCCTTTTAATTAAAGGAGATAGGTTCTCTTTCATTTTTATCTAGCTAGTTTTTATTTATTACTTTTAGTGGCATTAGTAATAAATCATTCTCTTAATATGAAGATTAATCGCTAATTCTATTTTTGCTTATATACATCTTTTTTATGATTATCTCTTAGAAGAATATCAACATTAAAGGTATAGCTTTCGTTCATTTTTACAGTTAATTTTCAATTTTTTTAAAACTTACGTTATCTAATTATGAAATCAATTAATGATTCACAAAAATATGATAAGCAGCCCTTATCTCTAAAAGATTTTATACATCCTAATTTCTTAATTTAAACGTTAAATATATAAAGAGATTATCTAACTGATTGCATAAAGGTGCTCTTATTATTAAATCTAATCTATTATTATAATAATCTTTATACGATAAATTATATAATTCAAATTTTAAATATCTCTAAGATCTTTTTCTTTTATTCTTTATTTTTCTTAAGAAAATCATTCAGAAAATTATAGTGATAGAATATAAAAAATATAAACTCTGACGTTGTTATATAGATTCAAATTTTATTAAGAACAGTTTTAGTTAATCTTAAAGATAATCTATATATTCTTTTATAGTTAAAGTTTTGAATCAGTAAAATAATTTCCCAGGATTATGTATAATTTTCAAAGGCATCAACCTTTTATTAGATATATTTTATTTCTAAAATTTTAGGAAACATAATATTTTTTATCTCCAACTTGGGAATTATATTAATTTCTATCATCTCTTACACCACTTTGTTTCTTCTAATCTTTAAATTATGCTTTAATAAGAAATTATTTTTATTAGATTAAATACTTCTACCAAACCAAATACCTATTTATTCCATTACATATTTTTCAAAACAGTATATCATAAGTGACCATTACTCTCTCCCTTTCATACTTTTCTTTTTAAAAAATTAAAAAAATTATACCTCAGAATTAGGGATCCATGTCTCTTTGCAAAATCTCAAATTAAAAAATCTAATTAGACGTAGTAATCCTCTAGCAATAGCCAGCAAATTATTCCATATCTTAAATGTTGATTTTAGAATATAATAGAGTAATTTCTGATTATCTAAAATGTTAATCTTTTGATAAACTGATGCTTATTGATTACTATTTATTTATTCTAATTTCTCCTAGCTATTTAAATAGAATTATTGTCAATTCAAGCTAAAATTTCATCCTTTTGTACTTTAACAGTAAGCTTTCGTTTTGCATAGTATAAATCTGATACTTGAGTAATCGCACTTAAAGGAAGAAATAATTATAGACAAGTTAAATAACTTGTTTCGAAATTAAATATTTTTAGTTGTTTTACTCTAGTTAAGATGTAAAAAGTAAAAAAACTTGCTGAAAGATAGAATATAGAACTATGAAGCTTTAGCATAATTATTAAAGTACTATATAATCTAAGCATATATTTATTAAGGAAAATTATTTCTTTTATACTCTTCGTATTCTGGTTTCTTAAGAATTTTTAGAATAGTTACAAGACTTAACCTGGATTATAATTTAAAAGTGTCTAGCTTAATTAAATCTAAATAAAGTAATTAATCGTTAACTAAAAGAACAAAATAAAATTAATCTGAGCAAGTAAATGTTTATCAATAATTAGAATCAATACATTAATTAGCAGGGCATTATCAACTTTATATATATCTTCTTAATCTTCCTTTATCTATAGGATACTTAAATTACAATATCCTTTTATTTTTAAATATATGTGATATCTAATTAATAACTCAGTGATATCCAAAGTTTTTCTAATATAGACAGTATAAATAATCTTTAATAGCTATTAATTGAATAATAGCATATTAATTGTTTAATTAATAAAGAGCAACTAATTAAAGCAAGCAATCTGAATTAAGGACTAGAATAAGCTCTATTATACTCTATTTTACTATTTATTATATTTAAATTGCTAATTTTTCAACATAAGAGATAAATACACTTTTACTTCCTGCTAATAAACTTAGTAAAATGCTTAGTTGTGCTTCCAAGTACAAAATTATAGTTAAAATAGAGCATTTAGGAAGTTTTTATAAATAATTATTAAAAACTGAGCAAATTAGCACTAAAAATAGATATTCTTTATTTAAAGTTACTATAAATAAGATTATAGGATCTCTCTGCTTTTTAAAATAGACAGCTAAGTAAATTTAATTTATATGAGTAAAGTAAATTATTATATTTAACTAAGGAGATATTTAGTATACTATTCTCCTAATTTGAATTAGCCCTATTTAATAATAAAATTTATTTCCTAATAGATGAATTCTGTATTTTAGAGACTTGAAATATTCAAAGTAATAAAAGGATTTTAGATCTAAATATTAAACTTTAAATCTGTTTATATACCTTATATTAGAAAATATCAATATGCTTCTATAAAGTTAGAGAAGATTGATCTTACTAAAGCAACTATTTAGCTTGGACTTAAAGGTATAATATGCTAGAGTTTTTTGCTATTTTTAGTATCTATTAATTAAACAGTTAAAGGAACTCAAAAAAATTATAATCAAACGTTATTATCTAGTAAGAAAGGTTATATTTATAGAGTTTATCTATATCTAATAAATTAAAAGATTCTTTTTATTCAATATATCTAACAAAGTAAAAGATTAAACCAAATCAGTGAGTGATATCCGTTCAAATCTATAAAATGTAATAGAGAATATTAATCATATAAGGCATTAAATAAACTAATTAATATTATTTAAAGGTAATCTAATGAGAATTTCAGAATCATTTACTAGAATATCTAATATACTTACTATAGAATACTTAAAAATTATTAACTGGATAAAAATAGAAAGCTTGTTTAATCTTTTTAGCATTTTATGCTTGAAATTAGAAATTATTTTTAGAAAATTCTTCAAATTCCGTTAATTAGCAAAATATAAAATTTATGAAAAGGAAGTTGTTATGGTATTTCATATTAAATATATATAAAATATTTGATTATTATTCAAGAAAATAATGCGCAAATATAAGCTTCTTTATACAGAAGTTATTAAATATATTAGGATATCATTCAAGCAAATATCCAGTTGAATAAATAATGATAACTTTTTCTATATAGCTATAATAGAATATTAGAAGAAGTATACTAATATTCAATATTAAATTTTCTTTTTTATATTTGATTAAAAGGGATTCTATGATATTTGATTGTGCTTAGATTAAATTAAAGTCACCTAAAAAATAAAATGCAAGCTAGTTTAATAAAAGTTAATTCTTATAGTTCCTTAAAGTAAGTTCTTGCTCATGGAACGATAAAGAAGTAAAATGAGTGCTCTTAATAATAGAATTAGATTGACTTATGAATAATTAAATTAAATGTGATTAATAACAATCAAATTCATGTAAGCATATTGATGATTTTCTCAAGTTCTATTTCTGATACTGGCTTACAAAGTACTTCAGTAAATCCTTATTACTTGAAATTTATAATTTCTTGTGGTTAAGTAAAGCCAGTTTGCAAAACTATTGACTTTCTTCTAGCAATTTAATTTTGCATCTCAAAGGTTCTAATTTTATTAAGTACCACATCTCCGTTCATATTTTACATCTCGAAATCTGTTATTACTAATTCTATTTCGAAGTATTTTTAAAATAGAATTGAAAGTGCCTCTTCACCATTTTAGAATAAATATACCTCACATTTTTAATTTTGCAGCATTGTTTACAGAATCATTCCCTGGTAAATATCATCTTCTATCAGCAAAATTTTTTTCTTTCCTGATTTTGAATTTTATGATAGCTCTATAAATAAGTTTTCATCGATTTACGAAGTTAAAGCAACTCTAAAATTTGAATTAATGCCATCGTTGATTAGTTAAAGCTGAGTTTAGTTCTAATGCATTAGAATTATTTTAGTTTTGATCTGCTTATGTTCTAGTATCTGCTAATAGTTTTACTTTAATAATTGCATGCTTTCTAAATTTAAGAGATCGTAATTTATAAAAATTACATCAAAGTAATATTAAAGATTAATGATGGAAATCCGTTCCAATCCCTTAGAGATAATCAAATTAAATTTAAACTTTGACTTAATCCCTTAAAACTTAGTAATCATGTTCTTATTACTAGTAACTAACAAAATGTATAATTAACTTAATCTCCTTTCCTAGTTTAGTGCTTATTCTTTTTGTTGTAGTTAAATCATACTTGGAACTTCAAGCGGAAGTGAAACTAAAAATTGAGTTCCTTTTTATTTAAAAGAAATAACAGTCAAATTCCCTCCCATTGCTTTGGTTATCTCATTTGAAATTCATAAGCCTAAGCCAGTTCCTTAAAATTTCCTCTAAGTATCTTAATCTCCCCTAAAGTACTTTTAGAATAAAAAATTTTATGTTGCTGGACTAATTCCAACACCAGTATCTTTAACTTCTATAATAAGTTAACCTCTCTTTTCATAAGTATAGCTATATAATAAATCTCTAAGAGTTTTTTTTCTTGTAACTATATCAATTTGCTTATCTTTTTAAATCTTTTGCTTTTTAGTTTAAATAGCAGCATCTCTCACAAGGACTGATTTTTTATTTTCAAAAGCATTTTAAAGTTTACTTCTTCGTTTTATAAAGGGAGTCATTTTAGAAAAAAATCTAGGAGTAGCAGAATCGAATTCTTCTATTTATAGGGGAGTAAGAGTGCAGCACGAAAGATTTTTTATATCTTGTTTGCTAATAAGTTGCTAGCCTCTTAGCTTTTCCGTTTATTTGCTCACGAATTCAGTATAAGGTAATTTATTTTTTTAGTCTTCTTAGATCGATGACTAGTCAGCTATTCAATAAACTTATAAGCAAACACTTCCAGAAGAAGTAAACTTAATGGCATTGGAAATTAAGTTCATTATTATCTGCAAAATTCTGTTAAAATCACATTCTAAGTATTTAGGTACTTCAGAGGAAACTTCATATCAAAATTGTAGTCCTTTCTTAGCGGCGTTTGAGAAATTAGCCATAAAAATTTCTTCAATAATTTTTCTAATTTCAACTGTACTGATTTACAAACGTAGGACTCCTTATTTAAGAGATCCTATATCCAAAACATTGTTAATTAGGCATAAAAGGATTTCTCCATTACTTCTAGCTGTTTAAAACACTTATTGAAAGTACTCATCATCTTCTAATCTATTTTCCAATATTTTTAGACAGCCTAAAGTGGTGTTCAAAGGATTTCTCAGATCATGATTCATACAAGCTATGAAATCATCTTTCTGCTTATTAGCTTGTTAGGATTACTCTAGCAAATTTGTCATAATTGAGAGATATTTCTATTTCCTTCTTTCAGAGATCAGAATCAAAACGAAAAAATAGGGAGTTCTAGTAAATAAGCTCATCATTATTTCTTACTTTATGTTACTCTTTACGAAAGTGGCAAGACCATTTAAATCTTACTGTATTTCAAACCCATCAACTAGTAGCTCAATTTAATTATACGACTAAAAAGTTCAGAAAATTACTAGAAACCAACGAAGAATTACAATTCTTGAATCGAGTCCCATTAAGTGACATGAAATACCATTTACAGCCATTCACTCTATAGATACTATTCATTAGTACTAGTCCGTACTTTGTAAGATACAGTCAATATAAAAATTGAAAAGAGTATATAGAGTTACAGTCAAGTTTATGTTTCCGCTTCATTTCATTACTGCTAAAGAAGTTAGAGGCATTAAAAGCACCAATTTAAACTCAAAGCGGATTTCTTACTTTTATACAAAGATTAAAAAAACTAAATTGCCAAGCACAAGTATGAGTAATGCAAAAGTAAATCTCACCAAAAATGTACCGTAAAGCTTTTAATCTAGTTCTTTAAATCTGTTTTGATGCTTTATACTGTCAGTAAAGAATTTGATAAGAGGATTCTATATACCTAGCATTTTATCTTAGATATCTTCCATTTAATTTATTATTCCCATATTTGACTTAATAGCATTAATGGAAACTTAAGAATTAATTAATCTAATAGTTGCACATATTGGCTAAATATTAGAACTCTCTTAATGTTTATAGTAATATTAGCATACTTAGTACTATTTTCATTACTTGTTTAATCAATACCAAAGGAAATAATAAAAGAAACACCATTGAATATGACAATTGATAATTCTTCAATGTTTAAACAGTTAGAAACAATCCTAAGCTCAATGTAATTTAGAAAGTCAAGTAATGCAAATAATTATCAACAATAAAATGTAATTTTCTTGTGAAAAGTTGGAAAATTAATTAAATTCTTATATATAGAAAAGCTTAGCAATTATTTAGTTAGTATTATCGCTTTTAGTCTTTTGCAATTAATTATATCATTTTAAATAGTTTTCCTTTTTTAACTCTGAGTTAATTTAGTGAGATAAGTCCTTGGTTGACGGATTTTTCTTCACTATTAAAGAATGAATCAATAAGCTATACACCATAATGCAAAATCTACTTACTGCTCTAAATTAAATGCTTGTTGGTTTACTTAATTTGAATAAAGTAGTCATTAAATAAATAAATTCTCTATATATTGATTTAGTTATATTAATTCCTTACTTGATGCAGGTTTTTTAATTAAAATAATCAAAAGCAGTTTATTTGCTTCTTTTATGTAATTCTATAATCAAATTTCTCTAAATTAGTTATTATTTCTTTAATTAAGTTACCTATTGCAAGGAATAATAAATATCTCTAAAATTAATATAATAATAATTAGTAAATTTAGTCCTGAATATAAGAATATTTGAAGTGCTTATTAATAGTAAATTACTATTTTATCTTACTTCAGAATTTATTTTCAAATTTATCTAAAAGTATACTATTATTTTTTCTATTAATTCAGATTCACTATTATTGGAATTCTTTTTGAATTGCTTGAAAAATCTAGGTATAATTACTTTTTAAAATGACTATTTTCCTTTAAAAATCACTATGAAGTTAAAATTAATTTATGCTTAATTTAAGATACTTATTGCTAAAGAAAAGTAAAAAGTTAGTCTTATTATCATAAAAGTTTGCTATTACCATGGATAATATTTGTTCATATTTTCATTCTCTAAAGTTACTTATTATATTTAGTTCTTCAGATCTTCTACTATCAATTAAATTTTAATTTCTACCCTTGCACTATATAAGTATAGAAGATATATTTACATTTTATTTAGGATTTAATAAATCAGATTTAATTTCCTCTAATATGTTAGCCATACTCCTTTCTAGTCAATAAAAGTAAAGTTTCAGTTTATTATTATTTTCCTTCTAATTTTAAGTTAGTGAAATTATATAGAACTTATGGATAGATACAGTGTAGAAAAGGTAATTCAACTTTAAAAAGGATGTACTTTGTATAATCATAATTTAAGCAAGTTAATCTATTTTCTAATATCAGTTTAAAGCAAGGAAACTATATATATAAATATAAAATTCTTTAATTATTTCTATAGAGACAAATAAAATTAATTAGTTTTTTTAAAGCATAAATTTCAATTATATTACAATAAGTTAAGCTATACTTTTCATCTAGATTATTTAATTAATAAAACAGAGAGAAAAGACCAATTATAAGCTAGCACCATGCCATCAAATTCAGCTTAAGTAGAAAAGAAGAGACTTAATCTCTTGCTATAAATTTACTTGCTCCGTTCTAAAGAAATATATATTATCTGATATCTATTTCTTAAATTCTAGATAATAGATTTCAATCTTTAAATATTAACCTAATTTATGAAGAAGTATTATAATGGAATATATTTTTATTGTTGAACTTAAAAAACAAGTTTATGCTTAGTATTAATGGCACCTAATAGCATCTTTGAAAGTGTATTAAGAAAGTAGAGGAGAATATTAAAAAATATGAAATTTAATAAATTAAGGAAAGTTAAATGCTAGAGAAATAATATTCAAAATTTGGATTGAATTTGACTATAGGTCTTTAAGCAAATGTTATTAAATGGTAGCTTAGATATATTTATTACATGCAAATATAATTTAAACCATTTAAGTAGATATGCTTAAATGAAAAGAATCTAATAAATGGTTTATTTTATTCCTGTTTCAGCATTATATTGATTTAATTATAATGATAATATTAGAGCTTAACTTATTTAGCCTTTAATTAAAGATTAAACTAACACTAATATAAAATCTGAAATATTTTAAGCAATACAATAAGCTTTTAGCTTTCCATTAAAAGGAATAATATTACTACCACAAGTTGAGAAAGTTGTTAACTGAGATTTAAAGAGAATATTAATTAGAAATTTAAAATAATATAGCTTTAGTTTAGTAAATAAATAACTAAGTCTTATAGTATAAAACTAAAAAATAAACAATGCTTATACAAGTAATCATTTCATCTAGCTTACTTTTAGAATTCTGATAAAACCGATGAGGATTTTATCCAATTATATACTGAAAAAGATAAGAACTTTGAAAATTTTTATTCGTATATTAGCAAAATAGTTAAAAAAAGAAGATAATATATAATTAATTGTCTCTGTATTGATCAGATAATTGATAGATATTTAAGGCTCAAAAATAATTAAATTTTAGAAATAAATATTTCTAAAATTTAAGAATATCTTACATTATAATCAACTTAATATGATAATTAAGCAAATAATTTAAAATGTTGACAAGCTAAACCTATTGAGTAATTTGACCTTTTCAAGCAAAATTTCGCAAAATTTAATAGTGAAAGAGTGTATTTGCTGCTAAAATTAAAATAATACATTTAATTATTTACTTGATAGTGCTTAATTAAAAATAAGATGCTATTCTATCTTTAATTCAATATCCAATATTACTCTAAACTTATTCTTATATATTTCAATTATAATAGCATGGAGTTTAAGATATATAGCAGTTCAGGAACTTTCATCTTAATCATATTAATTACAAAAAAATATTTTTAAGTTTTGCTTATTATCAACAACTAATACTTTTATGATTAAGAGTGAATATAATTTTGACTATAAATAATCTAAGTTTCAGTTACAATAAAAAAGTAGAGATGCAAATAAAAATTTAAGTTTAACCACTCATATCTCTTATGTAATCTCTATTTGTTTATAAATATAACTAAATTATTCAATCAAACTTCTATTCTAGTTAAGCATTAATTTATACAGTTCTAATTGGAGCATGTAGTCTTAATTAAATATCGCATATTAGAATAGCATTAAATTTTTCTCAAATTATGCTTTTCTTGTTAAAGTAACTAGTATATGCCTTCAATTAATAATAAGATATAAGGTTTGGATTTATTTAGCTAATTTTATTTCTAAGTCTTTAAGCTTATTTATTGCAAAATGGTGCTCTATTTAAAGTAATAAATACTTTTTAAAGCTTATCTTCGTGGATATTTTATATATTCTTAGGTTTAAGTTGATAAAAGTGTATTTATTCTAATAAAAGAGTAAGCAAGCTTTAACTATTTTAGATTATATACTGATGAGGAAGAATAAATTAATAAGCAGCATTTATTAATTCTATGTAACTAAAGAGCCTCAAAAAGAAAGTTAATACTCTAATTTAGTCTATAAAAGTAAATAAAAAATATAGTTAGCATTCATTAGTAAATAATGAATTGCTTACTAAACCACGCTTTAAACGTTGTAAGAAACTAGTTAAATAATTAGCAAGAAGTAATTTATAGAGATTGCAAAATTATTTCTATGTCTCCTTTAGTAATTATTACATTTTAAAACGTGTTTATTGATCTTTATGAAAGCAGAATCAATTTGAAATTTTATATAAAGTAACTTATAAGAAACCTTAAATAAATATTACTAGCATTTAATATTCTACATACATTAAGCCTATGCTTTAAGTAAGATAAATCTCAAAAAAAGGATTATAAGCATAATAAAATTCTATTGTAGGGTTGTCCAAAGTTATAATTACATATAAGCCATATATTTGATTTAGTTAATTTTAAGATAGATCATCAGAAGATAATTAAAAAGAAATCCTAAGAGATCTAAAGTATATTTTGTTTACTTTATTAAATAAATTGCTGCTATAGGAAAATAAAAACTAAGCACTTATTTTTAGATTGTAACTTTACATCTGCAATTTTCTTTTTTTAGATTATAAAACTTAGTTTTCATTAAATCAATTTTCCACTTAAACATGCTGCCTTATATTAGGAAAACAATATTTTTAAAAATAGGTTTTGATATGTTCTAAAATTATGCTTTTTAAAGATTTTTTTAATAGTTCTAAATCTTTGTAATATCTAAAAAGGAATAAATTTAATAAATGCTAGCAACTAAGTCATAAGAAGTAAAACCTAGTAAATATTTGTTATTTTTGATTCATGATTATCTAACTTAATTTCCTAAGATCTCCTAGTATAAAATTTGTCGATTTGCACTTTAAATTTTAATACTTGCAATAATAACTAAATGCTTTTTTAAGTTAGAGCTATAATTACAACATTAAATAAATATTTTGCATAAATTCTAATGTTTTCTAACTCCAAAATTTAAAATAAGAGCTAAATGATAATGTAAGGTTCTAAAGCGATCACTTATTCATCTTTTTTGAAATTTTAAGGAAGCAGATAAAAATAAATATTTGTCTTCCTTTTAAAATTTATGCTTATGAATATTATAAAAGTCTATTTCTTAAAATCTTTACTTATATTATCTATTACTTTATTTATTACTTCAATAATTGGTCATTTACGTGTGTGAGTTTAGTCCACCAATTGGAGAGTTAGGTGAAAACTAAGAATGAAATAGTAAAATATCGCAGATTTGTTTAGAAATATTGCTGAAGTGGATTTAATATTAAGGTATAGATGTTGAATTTATAATTTTCTAATGAATTAAATACTTGAAGGCTAATAGATGATGTTTGACTTGAGAATAAAAGTGAGATAACTATAGGAAAAGGTTTAAAATTAATATTTAAATAATTTTATAGATTAGTGAGTTTAAAAGGCTTATAAATTGATTCAAAATATAAAATCAACTATAATGAAAGAAATATCTCAATCGATATTTACTGGAATGCCTTCTCTTCTTCCTGAAAACCAAACACTTGAATTCGCGACTGACTGGCCTCACTCTAAAGTTCTTCCTGTCCCTTAGGAGATTATGACAAACAAAATTTCGATAAAACAAGGAAATGAAGTGAAATATATTACAATTCCATTTAATTATAGTTCAGGTAAGAGATAGAAAAAGACAAAGAGAACTAAGAAGCTAGCATGAAATTGTGAACATGTGAAGTTAATAAATTACGCTAAAGGAGTTTGTTAGAAGTGTTATCTGGCTTTATACTACAACTGTAGGAAGAATAAAAGCAATTGACATATGTTAATATGAAGCAAATTTAATTTCAATTATTATCCAATTTCTTATTCTTGGTAATGTATCCTTAGATTAACTTCTTATTTCTAGACACAAACATCAAAACTGAATAGAAATAGCCAAAGATAATTTTTTTATATCTTCCAGAAAAATAAAATCAAAAGAACGCTTAAAAGCAAAATCATTGCTTTTAAAGAAGCATTCAATATAGACTTAAACTTGGTTGTTAATAACATAAAATAGTAAAAAAGTATTATTATGTAAATCTAAAGTTTATATACTTTTAAATATTTTAGCGTTCATTTTTAAATGCGTATCTTTCTGATATTTTAAATTAATCAAGTTATTTAAATAACTAAATTTCTTAACATTATATTTTAGTCTTTTTATCTAATTTCAAATTTCCTTTCGTTCATTTTTTAATTATACTACTAATGTTGCCGCGATTTTCTGACTGTTCGGATATTTTTGATAAGTGTGTTATTTGCTAGTACTAGATGGAGCCTAGTACTGTAAGAGGATATTTGTAAACTTGCAGACATTCTGATTTCTGCTTGGAATGTATTGTAAACTGAGCTAAAAATTCTAATACATGTCCCTTGTGTAAAGTTAGGTTTAATTGTATTGTGAAGCTAAGTCTTACTGAAACAGTTAGTTAGTAGGTTAGTAGGAAAAGTAGACAAATCCATGTAGAATAGAATCAGCTATAGCTGAATTAATAAATGACATCTTAAGATTGAGAATATTTGAGATAAATTGATACAACTAGATGCTAAATTTGTGGCGCTGATGATGAAGAAGAAAAAATGATTCTATGTGATAACTGTGATGATGGTTATCATACTTTCTGCCTATAATATAATGGATTTCCAGAGTTATAGCATTGATTTTGTAGGAATTGTATAAGAAACATGAATTAAAGAATATAGAAAGAATAATAAAACGCAATTGGTAGAATTATAAATGCCTAATAAAATAGAGGTAGAAGAATAGTTAGAAGATAAATTTATAGAGTAAGAATCTAACTTCAAAGACAATCTTCAGAAAGTTAATCATTATCTGAAAGCCAAAATTCCACTTAAAGTAATTTAAGTTAAAAGAGTTCTCAAATTAGTTTAAATTAAAATAGCCAAACTTCATTATCTTCTTAAGACTAAAATAATTCTACGAGTAACGCTAAAATTAATACATTTTCTACCTCTGCATAAAGACAAAATGAAAGAATTTAAAGTATTAGAAATCCTTTATAAGAAATAACCTAAATATCTCCTTTACAATCTAGTTAATAAGTTGAAGAGGTAAATTCTTGGGAGGAAGAAGACGAAGAATTTAACTTGTTAGTTGAAAATTATTAAAAAATAAAATAAAATGAACAATAAAAGAACCAAGAACATTTGTCAAATCCTAGCAATTCTAGTTTACCACCAATATAATCCATAAAAGAGCAGAGTAATTAAATGGAAGTAGAATAAGATTATGAGGATGAAGAATTGGATTTTTCATTGAACTAAAAATGCGATTAAATTAAATAAACGCAAAATAATCTCAATTTCTTATCAGATTTTAATGTGCATTCACATTAAAAAATATCTCAAACATAGAACAACTTAAAGCAAGTAAATCCCTAATTATAAGCAGTTTTATCTACAATCGATATGTATAATATAAGTAACTAGAATACTATGGTAAGTAATATAGCTAAAATAAAAGATAAAACAATCGAAGACTCTTCACAAGACTAATACGAAGACTCCTAAACTGATGCACTAATTTATGAGCTTATTAAATAAAAGGCAAATTAGAGTAATAAAAATTTATAAATTCTTTAACATTAAGAAAATATTTCAGGAAGTAACATTAATGTGATGTATTGTTATTAATTACTATTTATATTATATTAAAATCTATTAATTCTAGCATGTTAAAATATAAAATAGTTGTAGATTTATACAATTTATAAAATAGTTAGTAAAAAGGATTTCACTTTAATTAAAGTTTAAATTAAGAAAGGCATGTAGAATATAAACAGAGCTATATAGAGATTAAGAATAGAAGGCGTAACTATAGTTAGAGATAAGCTACAAGCATAAAAAGTTATAGATATCCTTTATAAAAATAAAGATAGAGTTCATGCATGGGATACTGAAACTTATGGAATTAATGTTTAGGAATAAAATCCTGCAAGTGGAATTGGTAACATGTTATGCGCAACTGCATTTATTGGTCCTGAAGTTAATTTTGGTAATGGACCTAGACTGTTTGTGGACAATTTTCAAGATGCTTAGGATGTAATTAAAGCATTTAAGAACTACTTTGAAGATTAAAACATTTTCAAAGTATGACATAACTATGGGTTTGACAGGCATATTTTTTATAATGAGGGAATTAATGTCTAAGGATTTGGAGGTGATACTCTTCATATGGCTAGATTATGTAACACAGCTTTATTCAACTACTCTTTAGAAAATTGCTCTAAGCAGTGGTAAGAGGCCATCTAAAAAATAAGATAAACAATTATTGATAAAATACAACTTAACTAATCTTAAGAAACTAAAGGTTTATAAAATAATTTGACTCAATTATTACTAGAAAAAACATCAATAAATGAAACTTTTCGTGAATAGATAAAACTGAAATCAGGTAGATTGAGTTAGATGACTTTTACTCCAGAAACAATTGATCTACATACGTTACCAGAGTATGCCTAACGATGAGTTTATTATGCTACTTAAGATGCTGAGGTTACATTTTACTTATATGAAGCTTTAAAATATGAGTTATCGAAATTCGAAGTAAAGGCTGAAAACTTATAAAGCCTTTGATAGTTTTACTGTAAATATTGGCTACCAATTGGAGAAATTCTTACAGACATGGAAAGAAAAGGAGTTTTAGTTGATTTATAAACTCTTTAGGAAATTAAAATAAAAGCAGAGTAATAGAAAGAGATGAACTTCAATAAATTCATCTCATGATTGCTTAGAATAAGACCTGAGCTAAACTTCTTTAATCCTGATAGTTCAGCTTAAATGCAATAACTTTTATTCGCTCCTTATAAGAGAGGGAAATAAAATGAAGATGATAACTTAGATGAAAATTTTTTTCATGATGACTTTTATGAAGAAGAAGCACAAGAAGAGTTCAATTTAAAAGCTAAACCAAAAAGAAAGCCTTACTAAGAAACTAAAATGGACTAAAGTTATTTTAGTGAAAGTGAAAAAGAAATACCAGAAGTTAAAGAATTTATTATATAAAACCCTCATTGACCTTAATTACAACCTAGAGTTATCAAACTTTAGATAAAAGGATTTGGACTTAATCCTATCTCTTTTACTAGATAAGGAACAGCTTAAGTAGATGATAAAACATTTAGAAAACTATGTGGAAATAATCCCTCAGAGAATCAATTTGGCTTAGCTTATTAATAATTTATCAAAAAAGGATTTTCTGAAGAAGATGCAAAAGATGCTTGCTTAGCATTAGAATCTTTCTTATAATACAAAAAAGCAGGCTCCTTATTAAAAAGTTTTATCATTCCTCTTATTTAGTTATTAGAACAAAATAATAGAATTCATTGCTCAATAAATCTCAATACTGAAACGGGTAGACTAAGCGCTAGAAAGCCTAATCTTTTGAATTAACCAGCTTTAGATAAGGTAAGTATTGATATTAGGATATTTTCAAACTCAGAAAAGCTTTTAGAGCTGCTAAAGGAAATAAATTAGTAGTGGCTGATTATGGCTAACTTGAGTTGAGGGTCTTGGCTCATATAACAAAGTGCAAGAGTATGATTGATGCTTTTAAAGAAGGAGGAGATTTTCATTCAAGAACAGCTATGGTAATTAATTATATAGATGATTTTTCCGGATGTAGCTTAAGCAGTAAAAGAAGGAACTGTTCTTCTAGAGTGAAATTTTGAAAAAGGAGATCCTCCAGTACCACTTCTAAAAGTAAGTATTAAAGTCAGGATAAATTTTTAGTAGAAAGAAAAAAAGCAAAAAACTTAAATTTTTCTATAGCGTATGGAAAAACATCAGTAGGCTTTGCAAAAGACTGAAAATGTTCTATTGAAGAAGCAAATAAATTTTTAAAACTGTGGTATGCTGATAGATTTGAAGTTAAAAAATGACAAGAAGCTGTCGAAGGAATAGCAACTAATAAAGGTTATACAAGGACTTTATTAGGTAGATATAGAAATCTAGCCTCTTTATTGGTTTTGTAGCGTGCTCATGCATTAAGAGCAGCAATAAATACACCAATTTAAGGTAGTGCTGCTGATCTGGTTTTAGCAGCAATGGTCAAGCTGCATTTTGATTAATATTTAAAAAATGAACTAAAATTCGATATCATTCTTCAAATACATGATGAAGTTATTCTAGAAGGTCCTGAAGAAAATGCATAGTAAGCTCTTTTGAGAATAAAAGAAATAATGGAAAATCCAATAGATAATCCATTGCTTATCAACTTACAAGTAGATGCAAAAATAGTAGATAATTGGTACCAAGCTAAGTGAATTCATTAAATACATTTAAATTAATTTTTAAACTTATAGCCAAACTTTAAAAAGCTATCATCTAGCTTTTAGTCTCATATCTTATTATGCTAGTATATATAGAATTTATATTTGATATATAAAATTAGGCTAAATAATAAATTATCTCTAGCATCTTATTAAAATCCATATTCTATAAATTTAACTTCAGTTAGTTTTTTATTAATAATAAGCAAATTTATATTTATTTAAGCTTTGATAAGTAGTTGCTTGCTTTGCTTCTTACTGATTATTATTAATTTTACATAAGAAATTCACTAAGGTAGTAGTATTTTATTATGCTATACTAAACAAAACAACTTATATAATATGGCAAGGCTATTAATTATCTATCTTTATTTTAGTAAATCCATAATAACTGCACTATTCATCTATCTTGCTTCTCTTTTGTATTTTAAAGAGTAAAATAAAAAGAACAAACTCGTAATAAAAATGAGGAAAATAACATATAAGTTAAATGCTAATTAGAACTAATTAAGTAATGTTTAATGGATGTCCTTTAATGAAAAGCTTTTAAAGATAAAAGCATTATTATGATGTAGAATTCTATTATGAAAAGTAATTTAAGAACTTATCAATGTGTTTAGAAAATTTATTGATATAGAAAAGCAGTTACAGCAAGCAATTGAATTATGATCTTTTAACAACTTCTATTATGTCTAATTATCGGAATGTATTTTAAAAATGGGAGAGATTATTAATTTACATATTGGTTAAGCTGGAATATAGATAGGCTCTGCAATATGAGAATAAATATGTGCAGAACATTAAATTTCTCTTGACGGCTAAAAATAAGGAGATTTGTCCTCAAAAACTATGTTTAATGAATTTAAAGACGGAAGATATGTGCCTAGGGCTATTTTTGCTGATCTTGAAAATTCAGTAATTGAGTCTGTTAAAAATAGTTAATAGAAATAAATTTTTAATTAAGAAAATTTTATCTATGGAAAGGAAGATGCATCGAATAATTATATAAGAGGAAAGTATACAATTGGAAACGAAATAAGTGACTAAATTCTTGATTAGATTAGAAAAGAGATAGAGAAGAGTGATTAATGCTCCGGATTTATTATGACTCATTCTATTAATGGAGGAACTGGATCTGGGTTAGGTGATTTATTATATGAAAGGGCCTCAGTTTTATTTGGAAAAAGGTTGATGAAATTGAATTTCTCTATATTACCCTCTTAAAAGATGTCGAGTTCTGTTGTTGAACCTTTAAATGCCGTTCAATGTATTAATTCCCTCATTGAATTTTCAGATTTAGTGTTTTGCTTTGATAATTAATCCTTATACAATATCTGTGCATAAAATTTGTAAATAGAAAATCCAAACTATACTGATATAAATAGAGTAATTGCATAAGTATATTCGGGTGTAACTTCAAACTCTCGATTTTAATAAGCAATTGATCTAACACAATTGGGTACTAACTTAATACCCTACCCAAGAATCCATTTTGTTTCTAATTCTATATCTCCAATTATGAACCATGAAATGAGAGATTCTCTTTCTTCTGAAGAAATATTTGAAAATGTATTCGAAAAGTAAAGTAATACACTTTCTATAGACTTGAATGAGGGATAACATATTGCCTCCGATTTTGTTTTTAGAGGAAATTTTTCCATTTAAGATCTAAAATAGAATGTCTTTGAAGTTGAAGAATTTCTGTCCCTATAGACTAAAAATAAAACATATAAAGGAACAAGAATTAGTTTAATAAGGAACGTTCCTAAATAACTGCCTAATAGTATTATAGCTTAAACATCAAAGTAGATATGTGCTACTTTTAATAGTACTTCTATACAAAAAGTTTTTTAAAATATTACATGATAGTTTGATAGAATTTATGCAAAGAGAGCTTTCGTTCATTGATATGTTGGAGAAGGCTTAAGTGAAGGATTTTTTACAGAAAACAGAGAAAATTTAGCATGTCTAGAAAAGGATTACGAAGAATTTTGTCCTATTTGAGTAAGTGATCATAGATACTTTTATAAATGTTTAGTTTAAACTAAAACAATAAAAATAATAATTAAGTCATCATGTTTAGAGAGATATCAATTATGTTATATTTTTTAATTAACTAATTGAAGCAAAGCTTTATAGTTTTTATTAATATACTTGCACTCTAAGAGTGTCAACTAATACTTAATTTCACTTTTATTAAAGCTTCAGAGTAGAAAAAGTTAATTCATATCTAATCAGATCTAAAATATAAAACTAAACTAAAATAAAATTATAAATTGCTAAAGTTAAATGCATTGAATGTACTAGTCCAATTTGCATATCTAAACTATCTATAAATTTTTGATTTATTATTATTAGTTCCTTTTATATTAATAACTATTGATGTAAGTGAATATTCTAATATATTCTAATGAAGGGATTAAGAATAATAACTAGACTTATTTACTATAAAAGTTAAATTTTATTAAAAGACTTTTATTATGGTATTTACTTAATTATAGATATATTAAAGAAAGCTAAATTGCAACTAATTAAACATTCTCTAATAGAAAATGGAATAAATAAAGCTTTGCTTAATTAATAAGATATACAGCTAAGTGTAGAAGTGGATGTAAATTGGAAGTGAATGAAAATATTTTATAGTAATAATAAGTAATTAATGATTAAATTTAGATGCTTATAATTATACTCATAATTTGCTTTTTTTAATTTAGGAAAAATAATTATTTCTAATTTTTATTTTTACAACTAAGCAACCAAAAAGTTTAAATTTAAATTATTAAATTTATTTTAAATTTGCAAAAGCTACTTTTTTAGCCTTCAAGATAGAAAATTAGAAGCAATTTTTGTTATCCATATTGCTAGAATCTAAAGGAAATATAGATTGAAGTAAAGATTCTCTCATCGTTTTCTATAAATGTAAATAAAATTATTTTAATGAAAGCAGAGTAAATTCTACTAAGTATAAATATAATTTTTTATTTTGATTAAATTAAAAAAATTAATTGATATAATTTATTTTTATCTAGTACACTATTTTTTTATGAAGTATTCTCTAGATAAAATCTCATATCAAAAATAGAAAAAAGCTTATAAATATTTTAGGTAAGATCATAATTATTTATTATATGCAATTAAGTGTAAATTTATAAGTGCTTGAGAGATATCATCAATATTTTTTTATTGTAACCAATCTTATCAAATTTAAAAATATTATACTTTCTTTGAATTCAAATCATTTTTTGGATATTTTTTAAATTTTTCACATATGGCATTAGCTAATGAGACTCTTGCTAATTTAGTTGTTTCAAATAAAAATATGATATATGATTTGTTAATTTAAAAATAATAAGAATAGCATTAATAAATACAAATAACTAAGTAAGTAATTTTAGCAAACAATTATTTAAAAATTTACAATAAGAAACTTTTAATTGAACTTCTATCTTGCTTTAATAAACATTTAGTCATAAAATCCTTAATCTCTTAGATATAAAGGATAAATTATTTTTCTTTATATTTACTTTATACGAATCTTTATAAATCAAAATTTTCATATCTCATAATTATTTTATTTTAGTTGCTTTATATAGATAAGCTCATAATGAGGATCTCGATGCTAACAATATAATATTTATTAGATATATAATTCAAATTATGTGAAATTATCTCTTTTCATTAGATCTAATTAATTTCTAATTTAATAACAATATTATTAAACGATAAATGTTTGTTACCTCAAAGCCATTCAATATACAAATGCATTCGTCATCCTAAAAACTTGATACTCTTTTATTCACTGAGAGTGTTCGCTCTGTTCAATTTAAATAGGTTGACTAAATATCTAATGATTTAAATTTACAGGATTAAACAATAAAAATAATAAGAATAATATTAAAATTAACACTTTTTACATCTAGTTATATACATTTACTCTCCTATTTATTTAACTAAAATAGCAAAGCAATATTTTTAACTAAAATAAGCTTAAAAATAGAAAGCTGTTACTATTATTGAGAAAGGTATATTAAAGCTAAAATGAAGAAATATTTTAAATTTTAGCAATTTCCTAAAAGCTTCATAATTAATCTCTTAAATTATAGAAAAAAGGAATAAAACTTTTATCTTTTTATATTTACTTTTAATAATCAATTAATTGCATAATTTATTAGTAAACAATGAAATAATTATTATTTTAATATTTATAAACTTTTTTATTTTTAACTTGTAAGATAGTGTTTTTACTAGCTCAGATTAATTGCCTTATAAATTAAAAAATAGCTTTCTTCCTTTTATAATAAGATTTAATAGCAATGAAAAATAAAGGATTTTTAACTTGAATCATAATAATAATAGAAAAAGATAATAGTATAAAGCAAAGGTAATTTAGTGTATTATTTTCAAATAGTTATTATATCAATTTTCCTATTAATTTATCTCAAGCCAGTTAATTAGCCCTACCATTATCAACAAACCGATTCAAATTGAAAATGTTCTTGATATCTCTGAGGTGTCTGAGTCTAAGTATCTAATTATTTTCTTTTTTTTGTTATCTTTAACCGAAGGATATTTTAACTACTAATTTAACCCAAAAGAAATAGCTATCAAAGATCCATGAATAATTATAAAAGTATAATTAAAAAACATTATAAAGAACTAAGCTCATAAATACAAGCATAATATTATAATTGCCATCAAAAAGCAGCTTCATAAGTTATATACTTATATTACACTAATTTCTTACCTTTTTTAGCCTTTTTTTATTTGGTTTGATTGTATATCAATTTATATCTAATGAAGCAATATTCCTGCAAATACTACTATGAAAAACTGGAACACTAACTATATAATTTCACGGGA
Source organism: Loxodes magnus (assembly GCA_946699065.1). NCBI lineage: Eukaryota > Ciliophora > Karyorelictea > Loxodida > Loxodidae > Loxodes > Loxodes magnus. The sequence goes on along the minus strand of CAMPDV010000006.1, from coordinate 855,832 downwards.
CTAGATTAAAATGCTAATTATAACTCAATAAGAATTCTATAAAATTTTCATTCCTTTAGCTTCCCAATAAACACAATTTACAAAGAATATTATTAATATTAAAGTAAAGCACAAGCATTAAAAGCAATTTCACTAAAGTCAAATTATTTCAAGTTGTTCTCTTCTTTCGTAGGAAAGTTTTCTGCTTCAAATTAAGTTTCAAAAGCAGCAACAGTTATTCATTAAAACTAATATTCCTATTTAAATGTAAATTTTATTTCAGTCTTCATCGGAAAAATCTTTATATTCTAAGTATTCAGTCTAAATTTATTATTCTTCCTGTTTCAATAATTGACTAGTTTTGTTATAGGAATCTTCTGTTTAGTAACTAATTGTTCAACCGAATAAATAAGTCGTTCAAGTAGGTCAATTAATTACAATTATAGCTAAAAAGGTAAAATAACCTAATAACTTCATAAAATGAAAATTATATCTATCATGCAGTTATGCTTATCTTGCAAGCTTAAAATAGCAACTAAGACTAACGAAAACAATGATAGTTTCAGATATTAGATTCCAAGCATTGTATAGATATACCTTAAGCAAATCAAAATAGCTAATAGTGACTAGTTATTTATTTAGAAATTGTATCTATTATTGTTATAATATTTCAATAGCTTCACTATAATGTTCTTCTTAGTTATTATTTATCAATCTATATCATAGTGAATTAGTAAATCATAAAATAGTAAATTCATAAAAGCAAAGTATGATATATGCCTTTAAAGTTCGTCTACGAAATAAAAAGCAGTCTATAAGAAATAATGCAATAATAACAAAAAAATATATAAAAGGTATTGTATCTCCTTAGTAAAGTTTAAAAAGACTCTTATAAATTTAATCAACCTATTGTTAAGCTACATTTTCATCCATTTTTTACTTAAAAACAATAGTTTATAGCTTTCAAAGGCCTTATCAAAGTTAAAGGTATAGATCTTTAAATTAAAATAAATTAGAAAGTATCATTCACACTTAAAAATTTTGTAAAGATGAGCATAAAAATTAAATTTAAGATATGAATAAATAATATCACTTCATTTTATTCTTGAAAATAAGTATATATAACCTTATAATTATGCCTGATTGCTTTATATTTATAAAGTATCTGTAAGTTATGCATTTAATAGGTTTTAAATTATTTTAATAAGTTGTTATATAGTGATAATTTAGCTAAAATAATAATTTCTATTTTTAGGATGATATTTCTATTTTATGTAATCTTTATTTATATAAACAATATCAACTATACTTCCTTAAATCTAATTTAAATTAAAAGAGTATATACTTTATTTTCCTTTAAATAATTCAAAAAAGAGTTAATTATCTATTATTAAAGTTAATCATAATCAAGATATTAAAATGCCTTTATTAAGAACTCTTTATTAATGTTTTATCTCTTTAGTTTAGCAAAGATAAACTCTATTCCCTTTACTTAAAAATATTTCCTATATCAATTAACTATATTAAATTAAAAAATAAGTGGTAATTAAGAAACAAATTTAACTATTAATACTAAAAGATGAATATTTGCATGAAGGTAAATTGTAATTAAAGCTTTATTTATAATTATTCTCCAAATAAACTAAAAAATTAAAGTATTTAAACCTTAGTAAATTACCTTTATCCTTTAATAGTTATTTAATTACTTTCTCTTTAAACTTAATCAAATTATTATTTTAGCTATCCTTTTTTGTTTAAATTTGATATATAAGTTGTATCTTCTCTTAAACTTTAATATTCTCCATATACCTCACATTTATTATAAACCAATAAGTTATAAATGCATTAATAAATCTTTAAATTCTTATTATTAAATTGAATGTTTGACGAAAAGTAAATTCTAAAGAATTAAGCAATAATACTAAAGAGATTAGCTCTTTATGATTCACTATATTATTAATATTATTATCAATTATAGAGAACAAATGCTTAGCAAAATATCTACAAAGCAGATATAAAATACTAGAGAAATAATTAGATATAAGCTTCCATAAAAGATAGCAACTATTTATTATTTATTTTAAAAATATAAAATAAAACAATATGAGCGAAATACTTATATTTGCCTAAATAAATTAAAAATAAGATATAATATGAAAGATACTTAAATTTCCTTTATATTATTATAAAAAGAAAAGGAATTTAAGTTCTAATGATTCTATATTGATTTGCTTTAAATTAAAGAAATTATGAAATAATTTCTTAATTATTTTGCCTTTAATAAGTTCTTTTTCAATTATTCTAATTGCTATATCTCAAAGCGTAGTATTATCATTAAACTAAACTAAAGCTTGGTCATAAAATTAGTTAAGAGCAAACATATTAATAATTTTATTTTTCGATTACTTGAAAGATAGTTACTAAATATATTTCAAAGACAGAAATAACTATCTATCTCAACTAAAATAAAAATAAAGAAATAGCTCTATTTCAATTATTTAAGCATATCCCAATATCTAAGCTTATCTTAAATTTTTGTTAATATTATTATAAAGGAAAACTAGTTTATAGTAAATTATTATCTTGTAGAGTAAAAGTTATTATTACATTGGCTATAAATTAGAAAAGCTACATTATATCTAAATTAATAATTTTATTATAGATTTCTTTAAGAAATCAAATAAAACTATCTAATATTCATAGTAAGTATCAGAAACCTAATTTATTATTATAGCCAACAATTATAAATTCTTAAATACTCTTTTCACTATTTTAAATCTAATTATTCACTCATATCTTTATCTTTAAACTGTCATTACTTTCTAAAGTTTTAATTACCCTTAATTTAGTGAAAAGCACAAGTTTATAACTAGATTTATCAAATATAATATTAAAGGACTTATTTTCGAGCTTAAAATGATAAATAATGATTATATTAAACAAAATTGAAAAGAATTGATTATAAATGAAATATAAGAGATAACAATAGATTAAAGAAAGGAAATATTAAATAAATTACTAAATCAAATAAGATATTATAATAAAATAGCTTTTTTCTATTATTCTTAATTAATTTATATAAAGCTATCTACCTCTATTTATACTTTCAAATGTTTTATCTAAAGTCTAAAAGAAATTTGCTTAAGTTTAACTCATTTAGATGAAGGTTTAATTTAAAATATAATAAATTGCAGAATTTAGATAATAAAAGTGTACTAATGCTTATAGAATTAGAAAAATAAACATAATAAATAAAGATAGAAAGTGTTTTCAATAAAGTAGTTTAAGAAAGGATTTAAGATATTAAGGTTTTAAATTAATAAGAGTATAAAAAAATTAAAAAAGGAAGCTAAATATCATTAAATTCATTTGAAATATCTTTTTAGCTAATAATTTAATTATATAGCAGCCTGGCAATAATAATATATATGTCTATTAATTAAGCTTAAAATTCTTAGATACAATCCAAAATTTACGAAATCTATTTTTATTGTTTCAGATGAAATGACAGAGAAAATAGATAAGGGATGCAAAAAAATATAAAAATATAAATATCTTAGAGTTCTTAATAAAGATAAATTAATTAAAAGAGAATATATAACTTAGAATAAATACCAAAATATTTTGTTGATAAAACAGCCAGGATAAGTATAAAATAAGGAAGTTGATAGAAAATTAATAACAAGAAATCAGAAACTTCAGTAAGCTTATAAAAATATTCTATAATTAAAGATTCAAGCCCAGTCTACCCAAGTAAGCGAAAGATATAGTGAATCTAGCATTCCCAATAATTAAAGCATATATTCTTTAAAATAATCTAAATATAAATGAAAATTAGTAAATCTTAGTAATACTTAGAATATTATAAAAACGTTTCAAAAGACTAAAATATAGTATACAATCTAGTAGTAATAATACCAACAATAAAGTTTTAAGAAAAGTATCAACTTTAGATAGAAGTAAATAAATAAATTTAATAAGTTAAGAAGAACATTAATACATAGCAGAATTAATAAAAATAATTGCTCAAATGATTACATATAATTAATATGATTTTTAGGCCTATCATTATTAATACATTAATTATTGATTATATCATAATTGATAACTTTTAATTTTTAACTAATTAAACAATTTGTATAACTTACTTAGCATAATTCTTCATCAAATTTAAACATTTTTCTTAACTTTTATCAATTTACCTTATAATAACATGAACTTATTTATTACTCAATAGTCCATCCCTGCGACTGGAAAAGATTCTTAATCTTTAATCTTATTTAACTTTTCTAAAATAAAATTTAAAGATTTACTTTATTTAAATATTTATATTAAAAAGTTAAACTAATGTTTGAACATAGTTTCTTTACTTAATTTAAGCATAATAAAGCTTAATCTTTTATTCATTACTTTTCAACTTAAAGACAAGACTTTTAATAAAAGCATTCTTTTATTTCTAGCTAAATAATAGAAGCTTTAATGACTCATCCTTCAAATATATTCTAAGCTACATAAGCATCTACTTAATAAGGCAAAAATAATTATTTTATAATTTTGGATTATAAATGATAGATAAAACTTAATTTAGAACTAATAATTTTATAGAAATGGATTAAGATTCATCTCACTTAGCGTCAGAATTAGTTTCTATGATTTCTTTTGCTGAATATTTAGAAAATACAATTCCAAATACAATTTGATCTTGATCAGTTTTCGCTTTTATTTTTATACTTAACTACTTTTTCTATTGCAGAATGAGTAAGGAAGCACTTTTAGCGTCATTTTTGATTGAAATGGCTGTAATGTACTTTTACTAATAAACTTTAAAGAACTTGATTCCCAACATTCTAAGTAGCTTGTGAGATGAGTAAGATAAAAATATGAACTAATAAACAGAATAACTAATAATTATGAAAGACTTCTAGAAATAGTAAGGCGACAGTTGATTGTAATGCTTTCTTATACTAGTAATTATCATGAATATTGGATGTTGCTGATAACATGTTATGAAGGAAGTTTAAATCACTTTTTAATAAAGATGCAAAAAGATGTTTATTATTTTATTTTTCACTGGAATTCAAATTATAATTAGTATGTTTATTTACTTAGATCAATCATTGTATAGTTAATAGCTTGATGTAACTTTCTTTCCAATTGAAAAAAAAACTAGAATAAAAGAAGAAAAAGAGAAGATTAAGTATATAGAATACCAAGAGTTTTACTAAAATGATTGAAATAAAATTTATTTTTTATTTGCAATTTTATCTCTAATAAATATCTGCTGCTGCTATTGAAATATAATTTGAAGTAGAAATCTTTCAAACTAAAGAAGAGTAAATCATGAATCTGCTTGCTTTTAGTGAACTTTATGGCAATGCTTGGGGATTTTTTCAATTATTATATTATGATTTGCAAATTTAATTATAAGAATATCTGAAGAAATGAGATTAATAGACAACTTTATTTTTATAATAGAGTAATTTTTTAAATACTGAAGAGAATATTTCTCTTTATTATTGCAATTAATAATTGTAATCTCATCAGGAGTTATAATGCATTAGATATCAATAGATTTAGGATATTAATATAAAACAAAGGGCTTTTAAAGAAAACATATCAATAAACTATTTTGTTACTCATGACGATGGTTATTTAGAATGCTAGTGTTTATATTAGGCCTAGCATTTTTGTGTTAGCAATTTAAATATTTTTTTAAAAATACTTTTATTATTAGGTAAGGATCTTTGATAGCTGTTTCGTTTGGATTTAGTCACACGTTGAAATATCCTTAGATTAAGACTAATAATTAATAGTATATATCCTAATTTTATAACTCAGAATATATAGAAATTGTAGGAAGTTTCTTGATTTGGGTGGCTTTAAATGGGATCTTTGCTCTTATAAATTACTTAGAAATAAAATTAATATAATTAAATAATTTTATATTTATAAGTTATCTTAATGACTTCTAATTGTTATCCTTTATTATTTTGCAAAGTTTATTTATAGCATCAATTTTCAAATCTTGCTAGATACAAGAGACTAAAGTAATTTAGTTAATTAATCTTATTTGCAAAATATGTAGATTTCATAGTGTATTTATTAAGATTAAATTAGTAAATCAACTGCTTTTTACCCATAAACAAAATTAGGTTTAATAAATGTTTTATTATAACTTAACGATATTTTGGAATAATTTTGCTATCTAATTTAGCTTATATTTGCTTATATTAAGCTAACTATTGCTTCTCTATTTTAATAACTTTTAATTTTTGACTTAAATATAAGTTTTGTAAATAAATCTTATTTAGAAAAAGAATAGTTCATAAGTATTCTTAATTAAAAAGTAAGAGTTATATTACATAGTTATTTTTAATTTAGCTTTAATAGTTCTGGAAAAAAGAAAGTTTTTTATATTTTCTTAATTATTAATTATTTGATAGCTATAAAGCTTTATTTCTATTTTTTTAATTAATTTAATTTTTATTCTAAATTTATTATTTTTATTTACATTTTAAATCATTTTATTATTACGAAAACATTTACTTCTCTCCTTAAAACTTGCTAACAATGTTAAATTAAATACTTTTCCTTTATTTATGGCTTTTCTATAAAGTTTTTTCTTATATAATTGTACTTATTTTTATTAATAAAACTAGCATTTCTATGTTTCTCTAGATAATCTCTCTGTACAATTATACTAAAGAGAAACAATGTTAAACTTATTTTTATTATAATTTTTATTTGTGTACAAAATAATAAATGTTTAATTATTTAAAGTATTATCTTTTACCTTTTAATAATTTGTGCAGTCTGAATATAAGTCTTTATATTTAATTTATTCATATATACAAATTTTTATTTGTCTATCATTTTAAATTTGCAGCTTGATATTTAATCTTATAATATGAATTAAAATGCTATCCTTATTTATTCTTTATTTAATTATTTTCCTTCATAAAATACAACTACAATACTTCAAACATTTAATTTTCTTTAAACTTATTAATAATAAGTTATTTAATAAATTCTTTATAACTTACTTAATTATTTTAATATAGAAGCAATGCTAATTTTATTCTTTATGTGAAATAACTATCTCAAATTATCTTTTTCTTAACATTTTGTTTGCTTTGTTTTCTATGTAAATCTTAATTATTTAGAAATATTTTAAAGGCATTTATTAAACTCTTTTATTATCCTAGGCTTTTATTCTTTCTATTATGATATTTCTCTTCAAGTATTTGTATTAATAAAATAGTACTAAAGTATACTTTTCAATACTTAAAATTATAATTTTAGCATTATTTTCATCAGATATTTCTATATCTTGTCTTAATATAAACATCCGATTATTAATTTAAACTAAAAAAGTTTTTGGACCGGAAACTCCTTTCCGATTGCACGACCCGACGCTCTCTTTTTATGGAATAACGGGGATATCCTGTTGTGCTCCAGGCACAGCTGCTAGAGAGCTCCATCGCTATGAGCTGCCAGGCTTCAAGCCCCTACCAAGAGCGGATAATCTCAAAGACAGCGTTCCCTTCAGAAAATGACTCTTACCAGGGACTATCTCAGCGACAGGAAAGGAACTTGTTCCTAGCCATAAAATCAGAAAGTTTAGTCACGAAGGTCATTCTCAGCTCTCACCATCTTTTCAATTATTATAAACATCCGATTTATTTCTTAGATTTAATCTCGCTTTATTAATTTCTACTAAATCAATAAGACATTAGCAAGTTAATTGATTAAAATAAATAAATGAGATTATAGAGCGCGTAGCACCTCAATGGTGGGCAGCTCTTTAATAAAGATTTTTAAAGTTAAAAAAATTCTTACTGAGGTCTTCCACAGTGCTAGCATTACCTTGTGAATTTATCTTCTAAAGGGCTGCGATCGGAAAGTCTACCATAAGAGACCTTAGTATCTGGCATCTTTCATCATTAATGCTACTTGATTCCTCTTCGATCTTGTCTTCTCTTCTTTTGGCTGGTTCTTCACCTATGGGGTTTCTTCCTGATACCAAAGTTTAAGTCAGTTTCAGTTAGAGGATTACTCCTCCCTATTTATTTATATTTAATAATAGTAAAATACATTTAAAAAGCTTATAATTAAAAGTGATTCTTAAATAATAATTTAGAATATTAATATTAATATTAATTTTAAACTTTTATTATTTTAGCATATTTAAGAAATATAAAATCTCAAATAGAGATTCTTAAGTCTACTTAGTGTAATTATTATTTTTATTTTTTATTATTTATTACTTTATTAAAGCTTGGCATGTTATTTTCAAATGCTTAAGCTTCGTTTTCATATAGGATATTACTTTCTAATAAGATTCACTTTAGCTAGCTTATAAAGTATATCTTCCTTATCAGTAATTAAGAAATTTCTATAAAGTCCATTTTTTTAATTCCTAGCTACTCTAAATAATAATATGCTCTTACAAACTAATCTTATAGAAACTCTTCTTTAGTCATAGTGCTTGAAGATAAAGTTATTCCTATAGTTATTATGAGGACAGTTAGTGCAGGTATTTTCATTTTTATTTTTAAATAACATTAACTTATAAAAATGGAAGTGAACGATACTTAGCTAACTTCAACTGAAGATACTTAGCAACCTTCAACTTTAGGATAAATATATGCAATGCCACTAACTTTATCTCCTTAGTTGTTTATTATTATTATACTTATTATAAACTGCTTTTGCTGCTGTAGAGTTCGAAAGAATTAATTATAACTTTTCTTTTTCTTTGAGTTCTTAATTTATTACTTCTACAAATCTTAGATAAATAGTTTTCTTGATAATAGTTGGGATACTTTTCAACTGATACAAAATAACTAGACTTAAGTGCTTTAGAATATGCAACAGTTTAATGAATTTGATATAATCAATTCAACAAATCAATTTATAAAGTTTGAGGGATTTTAGGATTAATAAGAAAATACTTTGGTATAATTTATTATATTAGGCATAATTTTGCTTAATTTAGCTTGCTGTTTAAGGAATGCTATAATGGCTTGCTTGATACATATTGGCAACGTGATGAAAAATTTTGTATTTTTGTGTTATTTATTGTAGTTGAATCTATTATTGCCTCAATAATAAATTTGTTTACTTCAATGCCTATAATTTTTACTAGCTCTTAAGGTTTATAATAAGCAAACTTAAATCAAAAATATTAAACTGAGTTTGTTTAGTACTAAGAGCTTAGTGAAGATGATTGAAATAAATTAAGAATTTATTTGTTTAGTCTCTTCATTGATTTCTGTATTAATTTATGAAATATTCTATTCTTTTATTATGATGCTTAAAATAACTTATTGCAAGTAAATAACTTAAATAAGTTCATTTTAATATATGCTATTTTAGCTTAAAAATGATTGTAACATCGTTTTTAGTATTTAATTCTTCTTTTAGATATTTTTTCTTTTTTATTCTAATTAGAAGAATTGCCTCATCATAATCAACTTCAAATTAATTTAAATTGAAATTATTGTATAAATTTCTTTAATTTACTTAATTAAATTTAAAAGTTTCTAATTATTAGATTCTTTTAGTAAGGGCATGTTTTTGTTTATCTATATAAATGTAATTAATTAATAAAATAAATATTTAGTTATTTTATTTATTTCACAAATATTCTTTCAAAGGAATTTATAATAATCTTATAGCTAACTATAGAGTTAAATTATTTTTTTATTTTAATTATTATTTCTTAAAGATAACTATTTTCAGAGTCTCTTGGCAAGTTTAGGATATTTCTAATTTATCTTCAAATTTTAAAAATATATTTCGTGCGAGCATAATACTTGACTTATGCAAATATTTATTCTCTTTTTTATAGCTTTTTGTGGATTATTTTCAAATGCGCTTTGGTTTAACTTTTTCTTCCTTAAGATTTTAAGATTACTAACATATTATGCTTTAAAAGCTAAGAAAGTTTATTGTCTTAAAGTTTTTTTGTCTTATTTGCTTACCTTTAGATTCGTTAAGTTTATTTTTTAGCATTTTTCTCAGAAAATATGTATTTTTTATTATATTTAACTATAAAATGATTTTAATTTAGTTATTTAATCCTATTTTGATCAATTTAACTCTTATTTTATAATTTTAAAATCTTCTTTTAAGAATTTGGGATATAGCTTTTTATATATTTTGATGTAATATTAATTTCAAGTGTTATATAGATTTAGCATTAAGCTGATTCTTTTATCTTCAATAATAATAAACTTGATGTTCATTTCTTAACTTTTCTTCAGCTTTAACTATATAAATTTTATTTCTAAAGTTTATTTGTTTTTATGTTGATTTAATATATCTTATCTATTATAATAATACAGTTTGCTCTTAATTTTTTGGATTAATGATTTACTACTTAAAATTTTTAATTCCTTCTGACTTTAATTTTCTCTTGACTAAATTAAAATGTTTTATTCTTTAAGTTTTTCATTCATTGAGAATATAAAATTTAATTAAATTGGCAAAATTTCAATAAATTGTATTTAAAGTTTAAATGATTGCTATTAAACATCTCTTCATATTGCTCTTTTTAATTTTTGGCATATTGTTCATCATGCAAAGTGGCACCCTTTATCTGCTTTATAAAACTTTTAATTAATTTAAGTTTTTTTCTTTATTCTAAACCACTTTATTAATTTTTTCCTTTTATTATACTTCATAAAAATCAGATATTTCTCAAAGTACTTTTGGAACTCCTAAAATAATAATCCTTATGAATTATTAAAAATTTTATAGAAAAAAGAAGCATACTCCAAGCTTTAATTAACGAAACTATATAAGAAAAATTAACTTAAATACAGCTATTTAATCTTCACAAGCTATTCTATTAAATTAAGTTATCTTTAGCAAATTATAAAGGTATAGAAGCAATACTTACTAATTCATAAAATGGATATAAATGCTCTCAAGCAAAGTTTAGAATTGTTTGATTTTAACTTTTTTGCTAATCTCTGAAAGAATACTATGCCTATTACACTCTCTTGTTTTGTTCTTAATGTTCTGTTTCTAATTAATTGCTCTATGCTTATTAAACTATAAAGGAGAACTTTTATAATGTTCATTGTTTATGAATTTGTTATTATGTGATAAGCTTATCCATTATGAGAATATATAGATGGTGTTAATTAAGAGGAACATAAACACTTGGAAAGTGATAGGGACATTAATAATAATGAGTAGGAATAGCAGAATTTGAATTAAAATGAATAAATAGATCAATTAATTACCTTCAATGAAACTTAAGAACATGCTAGTTTTAGTTGAAACTTATTTATCTGAATCTTTGTTATTATCATAAATCTTCATTGTGGCTTAAAATTTGTTATATAAGCATGACTAAATGATGGATTCTGACTTCGCAATAAAAAATTATTTATCTTTATAGCTTTTCTAGATACTCAAATTGCTATCAATATTAAGACCAGTTTTTTTAGTTAATTATTAGGGAAACTAAACAATGATGATTCTTTAATTTTAATAGAAAATTAAATGACATAGGAAGACCAGAAAATATTTATAGAGTATATAGAATATCAAGAATTTACTGAAGATGATTGATGTAGAATTTACATTTAACTTGGAATTCTAATTTTCATGAATAGCTGCTGCTTTTATTGAAATATAATTTGAACCAGAAATCTCTCATAAGAAAACATATAAGACCATGAGAATGTTTGCAATTTATGAAGTTGTATGCAATTTTATTGTTTTGCTTTTATGTTGGTTGTATTATTTATAAGTGGAACTTATTGAGCAGTTAAAGGAATGAAAATAGTTTACAACTCTTATTTAGTTGTACTTTATTTTTGTGTTTAGTGAAGTGAATCTATCTCTTTGACTTTCCAGTTTTTTATTGTCTTGTCAGCAGGAATAATTCTAGATTTAATTTCCCAAGAAATGGGAAATTAATATTAAGCTTACATATAATAAAAGAAACATATAGGTAGTTTAGTAGGGCATTCAATATGATGATTTTTTCAGGTGCTGATAATAATTTTAAGCTTGTTTATTATTCGCTAAATCTTAATTTAGAACTTTTAATATACTTTTATAATTAGACAAGGGTGTCTATTAACAATTTCAGTTGGATTAAGTTACATGCTTAATTTTCCCAAAATTAAGAATAATTATTAAAAAAAGTTATCCCGATTTAGTGACTCAGATTCTATAGAAATATCAAGAGTTTTATCAATTTGGATAGGTTTAATGATTATGGCAGCTTTAATTAACTACTTTGAAATAAGACTTTTATAACATTCTTTAAATTCATAATATTAATTTAAAATCAAATTAAAATTGATTAATAAAGTTACTATTTAGTTACTCTGTTAATCTTTACAAACTATCCAACTTTATGTTTCGTAATTCCTTATCTTTCTTAATTCATTAAGTAACAAATCTTTTGATTATCACTTTAAATTAAAGATCTAGGAAATAAAAAGAAAATAACTATTTCTTATTAAATTTATTGGTCATCTATCATTTAAATTGAGCTTTGTAATTTTTGTTTATAGTCAGGTAACTTATAATTTTTTGTGTCTTTAGTTAAATAAATAAACTAATTAGTCTTTATATATTTTCTTTAATTTCATATTAAGATTAAAAAATAATTTTCTTCCATTAAAGATATAGAAAAAGGACTTTAGATCTTTAGTGCCTAGACCAATTTTAATATGGATAGAACTTAAATGAATTAAACATTACAATTTTATGATTTAAACTTGAATTTTGAAAGATAGTTAGTTTTGTTCTTGTATAAAGTATTATTGTAAAAAATTATTTGAAGGATTTAGTGTTCTATTTGGATATTTTTATTTTTAAATCTAAATTGAATTTTCAATCTCATTATATAATAAATTAGGATCATACAATTTTTTATCAACATTTCTATTATCTTAACTTATTGTGGGAAAAATAAAAATTAAATATAATGAAAATTTGGAATTGTTTTTTCTTAATCTGGAAACATTTAAACTGAAATATTTAAAAGAGTATCCATTAATAACCCTGTTTTTAACCTCAAAGCTTTCTTTAACTTATTGATAAAATTATTTATATTAAAGCTTTTAATATATTAATAAGCCATATCAATTAAAATTTCTTTTAAATTGTTTAAATTTTTTTAAGTATATACCTTTATATAAATCATATTTTATAAATTTTAAGCATATTTATATATTTATTCAATACACCTTTGCTTTTTGTGAATCTAAAGTTTAACTTAAGATTAAATCCTAAAAAATAAAGTTAATTTTCAGAATTTTATCAATGAAAATACTTTTAATTTATTTAAATTATTATTTTTAATTAACCTTTATATATTTTCTTTTTTCTTAATTATTTTATTTACTCATTAAATCTGATTTTTTAGTTTTATTATTTTTTTAATTTTAATGCAAGTTTATTTTTTAAATCTTTAATTACGTTAGTTTAATAGGCTAATTTTCTTTATTTTAGCAATTAAAATAATTCCTTCTTATATTATGAATAATTAGAAATTATCATTATTAGTTAAACTTAACTTTATCAATTAGGTTTTATTTTTCTTTTATTTTTATAGGACATGTATAAATAGATCCTTCCAAATATTTTTATTAAGTTTAACTAGTTTAATATATTTCAATTACTTAATGCAATTGCTATACTTTCATAAGTCTTTCAAACTTCTATATTTAAAGGCATTATTATTATAATTTTTAGGATTTAAAATTGCTTTAATTATTCTTTAATCTAGTAATTTTAGTGTGCTTTAAAATTATAATAAAAATAATCATTTGTTCATTAAAAGTTTCTAATAACGTCCATATGCATAAATTTAAGAGGCATAAGTATTTAAAATGATAATTGCTCTATATTTTTTATTTATTTTTAAAAAAGACTAGGATTAATCCAAATAGCTTTAGCTAATAAGCAGAGGAGAATAAATAAATTAGACTATCTAATGATTAATTAGTTTACTCTAAATTCGATATACTTATGGAGCTTTTTTCCTGATTTTTAAAGTTGATTCTTTTTAAATAGGAAAAATATACTATAAAATAATAACTTATTTTAATAATAAACATAGCAGACTTAAAACATAATAGTTACTTAATTTATGTCTATTTAAAACTTATATAAAATAAATAAATTTACTCACAAAACTAAGGTAGAAACTGAATATATTAAAAGCTATGTGCATAGAAAGGAATTTTTCATATAATATTAAACTAATTTTAAAAGCATAGAAGGTAAAAATATATTAAGCAATTCACAAATTAATAATGCTATTTATGTACTTAAATTATATTTAAAACCTTATTATTATGATTAAAGATATATAAAATGGCTTCTAAGAAATAACAGAACTTTGAACAAAACATTTAAACAGGAAAATTCTCTAAAAAATAAAAAAGCGAAATAATTACAATGAGTGAAAGTGAGAAATATGATTGATATGACGAACATTAACCACTTGGAAATCCAGAATTAAAAAAACTTCCAACACAAACTCAAATAGAAATATTATCTAAGTCATTAAAAGAGTTTATGTTTAAAAATAGATACCTCACTGATAAAGTAGAAAAATTAGAAAAACTAATAACGTCTTTACTTGAGAAATAATATTAATCATCATAAGAAATAGAAGACAAACTGGAACAAAGAATTCTTTAAATTTAATAATAAATTCAGGTAACGCCATTTTCGTTTTAACAGAATTAATCAGATCCTATGGAAATAGAAAATGAAGCCTCAAATTAAAATAAACAGTAAAGGCTTATTTAAAATAAGTAGTAAATTTAAATTAAATAAGTGTTACAGGAATAATAGTTTAAAAGAAGAATAAAATGCTACGTGTGCAATAAATAACACCAATGAAAATACTGTTACTAACTAAGTGAAATTTAAAGAAAGAATAAATAAGATATTTTTAGAAAACTATTTATGATATATCCAACATAAAGCGGAAAAATTTTTAGAAAAAAATTCTTTAATTCAAATCTTAATCCTTGGATAAATAATTAGGAACGTTAAGTGCAAGACCAAAACTATTCCGAATACTAAAGGATGGTGCACTAACGAAGTGCTACACCGCCTAACTAAGCCTAGTAGGAATTCAAGACAAACTAATGGAGACAAGCTGATAGAATAGGTCAGATGGCTGACTACTAAGGCTTTAACAAAGCTTTTTAACTTTTTTTTTATATTAGCAGAAATACTTCATTATATTGGAGATTAATATAAGCGAAATATTAATAAAATTATCTTTATAATATTAACCTCTATATTAATGTAATTATACAATTATTAAAAGAAAAGCTTTTTAAAGTGAGGAACTAAATTAGCATAAATAAAATCAACTATAATAGTGAATTATGAAGATATAAAATAAAAAAAATAAATTTAATTTTAATAAAAGTAGATTAACTAGGGAAACTACTCCTTAGCCTTGATAAAAATAAAGTTAAATTAGAAGGAAAAGTAATAAAGAGAGAAACTTTTACTATAAGAAACTAATAATTTTAATATTTAAATTAATAAATGAAAGACTATATAAATAGAAGTAAAGCAAGAAATAAAATTATTTTACAAAAGACTAATAAATAAACAAATATTTTACTTTAAGAATTATATTATTTAATTTATAAAAAAGCACTGAGTAAAGAGAATAATCAATATAAGCAATATCAAATCTCTATTATATAGATTAATTTTTACAATATTTTAAAATATTATTTGAGTTAAACATTTAAAATAATAATAAATGCATACTAGCGATAATCTATAATTAATATATTCTTTTAATTGAATAAATAATAAATGAGAACTTTTTAAGAATATATCTATTATAATTACTAATTAAATAAAATATTATCATTAATGGTAATGTTTAAATTATCTACAATAATTTAGTTAATAAAATAATTTAAGTATTACTTTTGCGTTTTTTTAATAAGAGACTTTGAAGGAAGTTATTATGACTTTTCTTGTGCTAAAATATATAGCTTAAATTAAAAATATTTTAATATAAATAGATAAATATCATAAACATGTTTAAAGTTTTTCATTCTAGAAGGAAATTTAGAAAATAATAGTGTTTAATTTTAAATTTTTCAATAGTTTGCTAAATCTCTGCTTTATCTCTAATTTTTTAAATATCTATTAGAAACACAATTTTCAATAAGTGATAAGAGTCAAAGATTTTACTAAAAATAAAGTAACAAAATAGCAATTAAACTTATTTTAGGATTTTTGTTTTTTCTAATTTTTGATAATTTTATGTAATTAAGATAGTTAGTTATTCCAATTTATGCGTTAACTTAGTCCAAATTTATGGAATTATAGTTGTCTTTATTTTTAATTTTAATATTTTAAATAAGTTTCTTGAATTGTTGACGTTATCTTTAGGTATAATAAAAAATTTCACTTCTATGAACACAACATAAATTATAATATCTCAAATAATAATAAAAGTACCAAACTAAAGTATAATAAAAATTATTTTAATAAAATAAGATCAGTCTCCCTATCTATCATTATATAAAATCTCTATCTAAATTAACAGAATCCTTAACTCTTTAAATATTTGCTCTTTATCTTTAAAAATGTACAGGAGATTACACTTAACAAAAATTCCTATTTATAGGATAGTAAATAATTAATAGTAAATATATATATATTTTATTCAATCGATAAATAAGTCAAAACTCAAAAATAATTGTAAATAGTTTTCATTTTTTAATTGATCAATAAATTACAATAACAAATATCAAAATGAAATCATGCAATAAATTTATTAAGAAGTTCCCAAATTAAAAATTTTTTTGTTATAATTATCAAACTTTTGTATCATATTTTCTGGTTCAAATTATATATGAAAAAAACTAGCAACTATTTACTAAAATTAAAACTAAAGGAAAGCTATAAATCATTGTTAATCATTGTTAATTATTTTAAATTAACTTAATACTTTAGATTCTCAAACTAGGCTAAGTCTTCTTTTAATTTAATTATCTAGATTTAGATTTTTTAAATTACCTGCTAGTTTACTAAGCATCAACTAGAAAATTATCCTATTAATTAATTACTGCTTAATTTAGTAGAAACTTGAAAGATAACTACCTTTATATGACAACACTACTCATTATAGTTATGCTAATATTATGAAACTAAAATAGCAACTAAAGCTAAAGATAAAAAGTAGTAGTCAAAGTAATAAAAATAAACTAATACTTGAATGCTCTTTAACTTAATTAAAGTAAATAAGCATTTCTACTCAATCATTTAGATTTAATTTCTAGTAAAACTGCAATTTTAAAGAATATCAATTTAGTTTTTTTAATTTCTCTCAAGTACTCCTTTCAGATTTACAGCACTAAATTAGTTATTTCTTAATCATAATAGCATGATATTTTAGCTTCAAACTAAAGCTAAATTTTATTATTTATAAGTGTTTTATTTATGCAATAATTTAGTTTTATTACAACTAAAAAGTTTTAAAAGGCTAAACAGTATAAAGTAGCTAGCAACTATAAAACTTATAAATTTTAGGTTCTTAAAGGATAATAAAATGATATAATAATTATTTAAAGCAGCTACTCTAAGTAAATAATTTACCCTTTAAATAATAATTAAGTTTACTTAAAAGCAAATCAGCATTGCTTATAAAAGCTAAGTAGAACATTTTGGAATAATTAAGGGTATTTAATCTCATTAGGAGAAATTGCTTAAAGAAAATAATTGAAATAAATAATATTTTATAAATTAATTAAATTCCTTAGAATAAAGAAGTGTATGAGACTAAATAATGCAGCATTAAACTTCAACGATAGAAAGACTAAAGTGTAAGAATAATCTCTAATTTCCATATTTTAGATATATCTTTGCTAGAACTAAAAATAGCTAAAAGATATTTAAAAATGAGAAATTTGTTGAAAAATGACAAATAACTAGTCAAGTCTTTGGTTATAGATTGATTTAACTTAAGAAAACGAGATTATATATTATAATGGTAAAGCTTAGAAAATTTAATAATATTTTAAGATAAACGAAAGGATAAAACAGCAAGTCTATTATTTTGATATAGTATATTTAAAAATAAAAAAAGGTAAAGCAGTAACTAAAGCAATGCGTATAAATATAAAGTTTAGATAAATAAATGTTGATATTTGAATAATAAAATAATGATTGAATGCTTCTTAGCGTTAAGCTTTATATTAAATATTTGAATTTTTAATTTAAAGCTAATAAATGTATTTAGATTATTTATGTTAAATCATTATCATTACTAGAAATCTTAATTCTACAAAATAAAGGTATTCTATTATTTAAAAAATTAATATTAGGAATCTTTTTAGTTTAGTGCTTAAGCAGAGAAATATATTTTTATAGCTATCATTAATAAACTCATTGGATCATAAAGATAAGGCAAAGAAAACTACCATTTTGCTTAAGTTACTAACGATTTTATTATAAAGCTAGCAAGCAAATCTAATAAAATAGTTTTGATAAAAGTAAAGCTAAAAATGCTAAATATCTATATAGTTTTGCTATAAACTTAACAGGAAAATTCTTATTTTTAGCATTTCTTTGAATCAAAGCTATAAAGACACTTAATTTTGCAAACAATAAGCTATAAGAAATATAGATAAACTAATTATAAAAGTTAAGGAATAAAAGGAGCCTCATTAATTATAGAACAGCTTCATAAATCCTATATGAAGAAAATATTTAAATTATAACTAACTCTTATGTACTTAATCAAGCAATAATTTAAGTAAATTGATTTAAGCCAATAAAGCAGTTGCTATATATTATTTAGATAAAGCTTATGTAAAAACAAATTGACAAGCTATATTACGAATAAAAATAAAAAGATTTAAATAATAGCAAACAAATGTCTTCAATCTAAATATCTAATTGTATATAATTAGTTGATAAAACTCAAAGAAAATACCATAAAATTAAGATACTAAAGGTAATAATTACTAAACTAATTAGTTTCATAATATAAAAGTACCTTTATATATTAAGTGATGCTTACTAAAATGATAATACTTCTTACTATAAATAAATTGCTAGTAATTTTATTTAAACTATTAAAAGAAGAATTAATAATAAAAAGCTTAAGATATTACTATTTTTATACTTTAAATTATTTTAATCTTTCATACAAATAATAGTAAATATATCTTCCATAGCTATAAAATAGAATAGTTATAAATCATAGGGAATTAATATTCACTCATAGCCCTGTGTTAGTCTCTTAAGATTTTAATTTTATTACTTTAAAATTTTAAATGGCTTAAAAGAAAAATTTAATAAGCTTCTAGTTTATTATTTATGAATAGGTTATTTTAGAGATTATATTATTTATAAACTTGCTAGCAACTAAATTATTCACCTTAATACTTTTAATTTTTAATTGTAAAAAATTTAAATATTTGCTGTCATATGAATCCTATTCCCTAGAAGTTCATGAAGGCAAACATAGCAGTTAAACTAATCCAAAGGGAGAAACTTTCTGCAATTATCACACGTTCTGATAGCCAGATTTAGTTTATATGCTGCTAATTGAGATTTTTTAATTGAGGATACTTTAATGAATGACCCATTCCAATTGAGATTGCTATTAGAGATCCATGTCTAATTATAAAAGTATAGTAAAAGTAATATGAGATAACTTAATGCATAAATATCAAAGCTAAGAAAATCAGTAACATCAAGAAGCATTTCCATAAAGTATGAGCTGCTGTTCTATCAACATCTTACTTTTTTAAAATGGTTCTACTATAAGAGCTTCCTATTTCTATGGATAAGTAATAAAGCATAGATCCTGCTCCAATTACTAGTATAAGTTAAACAATTAGCGAAATAACTTCTTTGCATTACTTTATCAAATACACAATAAACCAAAAGGAAGTATATGTTATTTAAATTCCTTAAGCTGCCCAGTAAATTCCATTCACAAAAAACAACATTAAAAAGAAAGTAAAGCATAAACATTAGCAACAGCTCCAGCAATAGCAAATATTATTATGTTAGTTTCTCCTTCAATACGGAAGATTTTAACTTCAAATTACATTCCAAAAGCAGCAGCAACTGTTTATAGCAACTAGAATACCAAAAAAGATATAAATTCTATTTCAATCATCTTCAGTAAGCTCTTAGTACTAAACAAACTCAGTTTAATATTTTTGATTTAAGTTTGCTTATTATAAACCTTAAGGACTAGTAACAATCATAGGTATTGAAGTAAACAGATATATTACTAAGCTAATAATAAATTCAACTATAATAAATATCACAAAAATGCAAATCTTTTCATCGCGCTATCAACGTGTATTGTATAAGCTAGCATAAATAACGTTTCTTCAACAGCAAGCTAAATTAATGCCAATTATACCTGTTCAAATTAATCTTGCTAAAGTATTTTCTTATTAATCCTAAAATCCCTCAAACTTTATAAATTGATTTGCTGAATTGATTATATCAAATTCATTAAACTGTTGCATATTCTAAAGCACTTAAGTCTAGTTATTTTGTATCAGTTGAAAAGTATCCCAACTATTATCAAGAAAACTATTTATCTAAGATTTGTAGAAGTAATAAATTAAGAACTCAAAGAAAAAGAAAAGTTATAATTAATTCTTTCGAACTCTACAGCAGCAAAGGCAGTTTATAATAAGTATAATAATAATAAAAAACTAAGGAGATAAAGTTAGTGGCATTGCATATATTTATCCTAAAGTTGAAAGTTGCTAAGTATCTTCAGTTGTAGTTAGCTAAGTATCGTTCACTTCCATTTTTATAAGTTAATGTTATTTAAAAATAAAAATGAAAATACCTGCACTAACTGTCCTCATAATAACTATAGGAATAACTTTATCTTTAAGCACTATGACTAAAGAAGAGTTTCTATAAGATTAGTTTGTAAGAGCATATTATTATTTTAGAGTAGCTAGGAATTAAAAAAATGGACTTTATAGAGACTTCTTAATAACTGATAAGAAAGATATGCCTTACAAACCTGCAAGTATAGCAACTATTGGAATGGGATTAGTAGCGCTTACGATAGCTGATTCAGAAGGATTAGAAAATGACGCTGAATAATAGGTAATTTAAACACTAAGATCAATGAATTGGGAAATTTCTGGAGTGTATCCAGCTAAAAACAAAGTAGGATTTTATTGGCATTTCCTGGATTTAGAAACTGGAAAAGCTATTAATGGTACTGATGGCTTTTCAGTTTTAGATACATCTATATTAGTAGGAGGTGCCTTGTTTGCAAAACAATACTTTAAACACAATGATGAAATCAAAAGATTAGCAGATAAACTTTTTGCTAGCGTTTAATGGGATAAAGCTATAGATGACATCGATGCAGGTTCTTTTTATTGGCTTTTAGACGAAAATGGATCTCCGGTTGGATAAGGACTTGATTCAAAAGCTTATCCTTTCAGCGAAATTATGGTTACAGCCTGAATGGCAAAGAATAATGTAAACGAACAAATAAAAGGAAAAGCTTTGTGGAAGAAACATTATGGGGATCCTGCAAATTTGCCAACACATAATTACTTGAACAAATTTAAAATTCTTAAAGATGGAAGCAAACCTACGTCATATCTATCTGATTTCACTATCTAATTTTGCTTCTATTTGTTAAGTTCATATTACAAAAATGAAATATACATGTCATACTTTAAAAATGCTGCTTAAGCTGATTTTTTAGATTGGAGAAATAATAGTTAAGTTTAATATAGCTATTTCTGGGGATATGGAGCTGGTACTGATGGAGACGATGGGCTCGGATACGGAGTTAACAGCATCATGAATAATCCTTAAAATATTGTTTCTCCACATATTATTAGTGGTTTTATGCCTGCAAGACTTGAAGGTGCTGACGATCTATACAATATCTATAAACTTCTAGAAAACGAAGAATATGGATATGGTAGCAATAAACTCCCATATGGCTTGTGGCGCTTTAGAGCTAATTAACAACCACCAGAATGGCTTCCCAATACATATGTTGGCATTGATTTTAGCACGATGCTTTTTGGATTAAAGGAAAGAAAAGATCCAGGATTTTTCGGGAAATATAATAATTATTTTGAAGAGGATAACTGAAATAGTTAAACTTTTTTAATTTAAATTTCATTCTCTTATAAAAGTTTATAAATAGAAAATAAGGCTTAGTTTCTCTTTAATTATGCATCTTATTTTTAATTATAAAGTGATAAAATAAGCATTCCAGCTTCTATGATATGAAGAACTAAGTAATGATAATTAAGATTGCAGAAATTATTAGATAATTATGCTTTAATTTTTAATTGATAAATTTTTTAATTGAAATTTGTTTTTTAAGACGCTCATTTGGATTTATGAAAAGTGTTCATTGGAGAAGGACCAACTTTTGGAGAAGCGTTAAACCTAAATTTTAAACAGTTACCAAACTTTTGACTAGCGTCTAACAGAATTGTAGAGCGTTTTTGATTTTTGATGTTCTTCTGTCTGATCTTCTTTAACCTTAAGACATTTAAATTATGCATCGGGTCCAATTCTAACTAGGAATCCCCATAACAAAGTACCAGCTCCAATGGCAATGCAATATAAATGCTGCTCTACTGTTAAAGGTGAAGTTCTCAAGCCATATCTATTCATAAAATAAAATTTACCCTCCAAATTAAACAATTAATATTTGTACTATAGCAGTTACAATTGAAATTGTAATGAAATAAATATTATTGCAGAAACCGCTGAAGACGTTGAGCTCTGATTTAAGAAGCTTTCTGCAATTTATTTCATTGAATAACTGCATAAACACAAAAGTATTGAAAAAGATGGTTAACAATTATCCATTTTCTTATGTCCAAGTGACTCCCATTCCCATTGAACTTTTTACACCGAAAAATTCTTCTCCGTAAATGAGGATGAGCATCAGAATTATGCACTCATAAATAGATAAACCTATAATATTTTTCCACATTGCAGGTGTTACTATATTCTCATCTTTTTTGTAAGGCTTTCTATCCAACAACTTATCACTTGGAGGTTCAGTTGCTAATGCTAAGGCTGCTAATGAATCCATAATCAAATTTACCCATAGCATCTAAACAGCTGTTAATGGAGCTTCTTAGAAGATAGCTGATCCAGTGAAAGTCATGAAAAGAGCTACTACGTTAACAGTCAATTAGAATTGAACGAATTTTCTAATATTGTCATAAATATTTCTTCCCCATTTTACTGCAGTTACAATGCATCTAAAATCATCATTAACCATAATAATATCGCAAGCTTTTTTAGCTACTTCAGTTCCAGCAATAAACATAGCAAAACCTACATCAGATTTTACTAAAGCTGGAGCATCATTTGTTCCATCGCCTGTAACAGCAACCGTAGCTCCTAACTATTGGAGTCCTGTCACTAGCAAGAATTTATCTTCAGGAGAAGATCTTGCTAACACTTTTAAGTTTTCTTTAACAATTTACATTTTATCAAGATATTTAACTGTGGGAATTTACTTCTTCTCTTTATTTTCTCCTGTACCAGAAGTTTTATCTTTTTTATCATCAACATATACTAAGCCTCCAACGAAGTTATTAAAATCACTTCCTAACATTACTTCATTTTTATTATAAATCTTTCCAATTATGTTGCATTCTTAGGCAATTGCAACTGCTGTTTCAATTGCATCTCCTGTTACCATTCTCACTGTAATTCCTGATTTTTTAGTAACTGTTTCAATTGCTTCTGGAACTCCTGGCCTAACTGGATCTTAAATAGCTACAAGTCCCATGAAAATCAAGTTTTAGCTTAATTATTCGTCTTCTGGTAATTATGAACTTTCTAATTTTTTATAAGCTAAAGTGATAGACCTCAAAGCTTGCATTGAATATTATTTAATAACGTTTTATCTTATTTTTTCCTTTGCTTCTTATGTCAAATCATGCAAGTTTCCCTCTGATGAAATGTATTGAGTACATTTTTCAAGCATTCTTTCAGCTGCTCCTTTTGCATATACGAAATATTCTCCATTTTTATCAATAACGGTTAGCATATATTTCTTTTCAGAGCTAAATGGTATTACATGCAATTTTTTATACTTATCTCTTAAATCTAAATAATTATATCCCATCTGACTAGCCATTTGAATCAAAGCACAGTCTGTTCTATTACCGAATTGATCCCATGCATTTTTTTCTTAATTCCACTTAACATGGCCTGTTGAATTGATGCATATGTTTTCGTTTAATATTTCAAAGAATCCATAAATCAATGGTTTAAGATTGTTAAACTATTCAAACTTGTAATTGCTTTCCTGGACATAAAACTGAACCACCGTCATTTTATTCTAAGTCAAAGTTCCTGTCTTGTCAGAACAGATATTGTCAGCTCCTCCCATTGTCTCACAGGCATTTAGATGTCGAACTAGATTTTATTCTTTTTCCATTTGTTTTACTGAAAAAGCCAAGCAGAGTGTAACTGCTAATGGAAGTCCTTCTGGTATTGCAACAACTATCACAGTGATACCTATAATTAAATACTACATTATCTCTAACCAGTACTCAGATTTCCACTCGGTTTCCTTTACATATATCTCACCAATGAAGAATCTACCATAAAGGACAAGAACAGTTAAGATAGCAGCTACAAGGCCTATTAAACCAATAGTAGAAGCTACTATTTCTAATTTATCTTGTAAAGGAGTTGAACTTCCCTCTTGAGCTTCTTAGGCCTTTTCCATCATTTCTTAGTTTCTTCCTGAAAAGCTATTTTTACCTACTGCTGTTACTATCATTTTTCCTGTTCCTTCAGTAATATTTGATTCAGAAATCAAGAATGGGTCGTGAACAACTTCAGCTCCTTCACGCTTTGGAAGGGGTTTAGATTCTCCAGTAGCATTACTTTCATCACAGACTATTCCATTAGATTCAATTAAAATTCCATCACATGGGAGTCTTTCTCCAGTCTTTAACTCAACTACATCTCCCACTAATAATTCCTCAACTGGAATAATATCTGCTAATCCTTCTCTTTTGACTGTAATGCTCTATTTCTCAGTTTGCTCATATAGTTGTCTAAATTTAAGCTCTTTAGCGTAATCATTTCCTGCTCCTACGAATACTACAATGACAACAGCAAATAAAATAGCAGTTCCTTCAATCCAGCCATGGTCAGGTTCCATAATTAAACCTAGAGTCAGAGAAATTAAGGAAGCTACAACAAGAATTCTTAGAATGGTATCTTCCAGTTATTCAGATATGAAAAAGCAAAAAGTTTTAGGTGGTTTTTCTCTTCTAGCATTATCTCCAAATGCTTTAATTCTATTAACTTGATCTTTTTCATTTTTAGGAAGTCCTTTATTCAAATCAACTCTAAGCTTTTTTGCTAGTCCTTCAACATCTCCATGAGACTTGAGTTGCTAGAGTCTTAAATCTAGTTTAGAATTAATATCGAACATAGCGATAAGTTCTTAGCAAGTTACATCAAACAATCCCGCCTTATCCCTAATAAAAGGTTCTTCTAAATTGTTATCAACCATTAAAATTATAAAAATGGTTGTATTAAAGAAGCCTTTATAGTCCTTTATTTAAATTCATTTTAATAGTTATAAGATTTATAGTTTAAATCACTATTAAACTTAATCTACTATTCTCTTCTTATAAAGCTTCCTTATTTCTTATATTTTCTATCATTTTTCTCAAATCCTCTAAGTTTAACTTCTACCTTCATTACGTTTTAAATCAAAAACTTCAGTCTAATAAATTTTGTGGCCTAGTTCATAGAATTAGATTAAATTTGTACCTAACTAGTCTTTGAATCAAAAGCGAGATTTAAGGCTAAATTAAAATAAATGTTTATTAATACTTTTTCTTTTAAAGAGTATAAAATACTTGATAGATTGCAATATCTTAATTATTTGATAGAAATAAAAATTTAAATGCTCTAATACTCAATTTAAACTTTATTATACTCAAAAATTAGACTTTAATCTTCATACTACAATTCAATAATCTTCATAAAAGTTGCCAAGCTTACCTCTTATAAGGTTTTTAATGCTTCTTTTTATAACTTTATCTCTAGAAATATTTATCACCTTCAATCTAAAGTTATTGCTTTGTAATGTAATCACTTTAGCAAGGGTTAATATAAGATATAGAAGTAATATTAATTTATCCTATGTATTGTAGTTAGATATCACAACTAATATTTTATCAAAGATGCATTTATTAGTGCATCTTTAATAATCGATATCTTAGAACAGGTTAATTTAATCTTCAAACTGTTTTAAAGAAATAGGATAACTAAAATTTGCAAGCTTGATAAAGGATAGATTTATAAAGTTAAGCTATATTCATCTACTTAATTTTCTATGTGAATGGAGTTTATTTGTTTGCTTTCAAACCTTCTATTCATTTTACTTAGTAGATGCTTTTGAATGAAATGTATGTCACTCATTTTTTATTATGATAACTTCATATTAACTTGAATTTTAATAATTTCATTAGCTTACTCTCATAAATATGGCAAGAAATTTATCATAAAGAAGTCATAAAATAGAAAATCTAAGTTAAATAATAGCTAGAAAAATTAGATGGAAAGCTTGCATTAAAACTTTAATGTGCAGTTAGTTATCAGACACCTTATTTAAAAGAACTAATACAATTTACTATTATGCTATGATTAGCTTGTAGAATATCTTTCTAATATTATTTAAAATCTATCATATCAACTATATTTTTAAATTAATTACTAAATTTCTTTGCTTTACTTGTTTTCCTTAGCTTAATCCTAATATTCAAATATAATTTTCATATTATACTTGTTTCCTTTTAATAGAATTACCTAATAACTTTTATAGCCTCAATTAAATTGAAATTTTTTTATGAATTCAACCCTCTAGATTAAGGGAAATTATTATATTTATCGCTTATAAAAATAAAAATTATTATGAAAATTAAATAATTAACTAGTTCAGATTCTAGTTACTTGTCATTATTAAGGCTCTTATGATTATGCCATTCTATTAATACTCCAAATTTAAAAGTTCATTCTTTTTGTTATTTATATTTCTTTATTTTGTTTACACTTAATATTCTAAATATAATTAAGCTTTTTAATAATTTTTATGATTTTATTGGAATTTTTTTGCTAATTTCATAGATTTTTCTCATATATGTAAAAATATTTTGAAGTATCTTTCTTAGACTATTTATCTTATTCACTCTAATTAGAATCTTGGCTCTTATAGTGATAATTTTTGCTTTATATGAACTCATTATTTCGGCTTTTTTATTAATCTAACAATCCAACTTGAATCTTATAAAAATTGCTCATTAAATAGGAAAAAATAAATGATTATATAATGCATTTATATCTTTAGTAGCTAATTTTAGTTTTTTTAGGTCAATACATAGAGAAAATGCTAAAAGCTAGAATTTGTTCTCAATTATATCTAGAATTTTGGTAAATTTACTAAGAGTAAACTTTCGTTTAAATTAAATCATAATCTAGCTCTTCTAATTGAAGCATAATTAAAAAATCGTTATCTTCAACTATAAAAATAGAAATTAAACTAACCGTTTTGCTCCTGGAACTGGATTTTTCTATAAATATTAAAAAATATTTATCCAGTATTAAAATCCCTTAAGCTAGCTAAATATTATACTAATATATACTTTAAATAGCTTGCAAGATCTTTTAAGAATTACGAAAATTAAGATGAAATCTATAGCTACTAAGCTTTATTATTTATACTTAGATGGATTATATAATAAGTTAAAGGTATATCTACTTTAATTCCTATTCATCAAGCTTTATGCATAATTATTATTTTAATTTATAATTATTTTAGAATTTTTAATTATAGGTTTGCTAATGGAAAGTATTTAGAAATATATTAATTTTTAGATCTACTCTATAAATTTGTTGCTAATATTCATTTAAGAGATTGATTTCTTTCTATTGTCTTTATTTATCGCAAATTTCAAATTAAGACACTTGAAACTTTATTTATTCATGATCTCTAGATTTGATAGACTAAAGTATATATTTCAAGATTTAATCTTTAACTAAAACCTTTCTTTTTTGGAAGTGATGATAAAATTTAGTCTTTCCTACTTAATATATAGTTGATAAATCACAATTTTCATTCTAGTAAGAGAATATCAAATCTGCAATGTTTCCTTTCTAATTTCATACAGCAACTGATAGTTTATTTCTTTATAATAGCTATAGATAATTCTTATTTCCAATAACTTTTTAATGGAACAAAGGTATATAATTATAGACAATACTTAAGTAAATAATTATTTAGCTTGCTAAATGATAGAGCTGGCTTAAATCCTTCTTATATTGTTCATTTAAGATTGTATCCTTTTCTTGATACTATAATTAGATTTATCTTAGCATTTTACTAATTTATCTATTTCTTAATATTATCCAAGCAAGAACTATCTTATTCTAAGTTATTTTTTATAGTAGCATTTTAAACTTTTGTTCATCGTCTTTGCATTGACAAATAAAATAGATGGCCTAAAAGACTTGGTATCTTAGAATTTCATTGATGTAACTAATAATGACTAAATTTAAACTTATAAACAGTCCATTAGTTAAGTATCTTTACTTAGGAATACAAATTTAGCTTATTTAAATATATAAATACTACTCTGCTCTATTTTTGCTTAGAACGCATACATCTGCTTATATTATTAGACTTCTCTCCTTTCTGCTTTACTCTCTGAAATAAATAAGTTAAGCTACAATAAAGAGATGAGATATGATTAAATTATTGATCTATTGAGTTGAGAGCTTGAGAATAGATTAATAGCGTACAATTTATTGAAATATGTAGAGGTAGAATAGATAAAGGTTTGAAGATAAGGATCTATTATTATTGGCATGTTTTTAATCAAATAACGAAATAAAGGAAATAAATAATTTTAAAGTAAAGATGATGGTAAAACCCAGATTATACGCTGATGTCTGCTTAGAACGTCCACGGGAGTATAGTGATTACGATAACATCACAATAAACTGAGGACGCTAAGATGACTATGAAGTGATTAGAAAAATTGGAAGAGGTAAATATTCTGAAGTCTTTGAAGGAATAAATGTTACTAACAATTAGAAAGTTGTAATTAAAATTCTTAAGCCAGTCAAGAAGAAGAAAATCAATAGAGAAATTAAAATTCTTCAAAATTTGAAGAATGGACCCAATATCATTACACTACTAGACATCGTAAGAGACCCAGCTTCTAAAACACCAAGCTTAGTATTCGAACATGTTAATAACACTGATTTCAAACAACTTTTTCCTACTCTTTCTGATTTTGATGTCAGATTCTATATATATGAAGTTCTAAAAGGTCTTGATTTCTGTCATTCATAAGGAATTATGCATAGAGACGTTAAACCTCATAATATTATGATTGATCACGGTAAAAGATATTTACGACTAATAGATTGGGGACTAGCAGAGTTTTACCATCCTGGACGCGAGTACAATGTAAGAGTGGCTTCTAGGTATTTTAAAGGTCCTGAACTTTTAGTTGATTATTAACTGTACGATTATTCGCTAGATATGTGGAGTTTGGGATGCATGCTTGCTGCCATGATTTTAAAAAAAGAGCCATTCTTTCACGGACAAGATAACTACGACCAATTAGTGAAAATTGCAAGAGTAGTAGGAACTGACGACTTAGTAAAATATCTTGATAAGTATGATATTGAGCTTGATCGCCATTATGATGGTATACTTAGTAAACATTCAAAGAAACCATGGTCTAAATTTGTTAATGCAGAAAATCAGCATTTAATCACTTAAGAAGCTTTAGACTTTTTAGACAAATGTCTTAAATATGATCATGCAGAGAGAATTATACCAAAAGAAGCAATGGAACATCCTTATTTTACCCCTGTAGTTGAAATGTGGAAACAAATTGAGAGTGAAGGACCTTTAACACTTCAAGCAGGTAGTCCTGCATATGTTACTGCTCAGATTATTAAGACTTGTAGATCTAACTGATAAAAAAATATTTTCTAAACTTAAACCTATTTTAGAATTAAAGATTCCTTATTACTAACTACCAAAATTATTCACTTAAAAGTCTCTCATTAATTAATTTATAATATTATTAAAGCTTAAAAGCAGTTCGTATTTATAATTCAAAGTTATCATGCTAAAGTTCTAAATATAATAATAGCTTCATAAATTTCTAATCTTATCTTGCTAATTTATTTAATAATAAGTGCATATCTTAATACAATCCATCTGAAAATAAGATAACGTTTTTACTAAAAATTAGGCTATATAAGATATTTTATGTTATAAGATATTGAAAATTCTTTATTACTAATTAAGAAATAACTTTAATAATTTAAAGATACTTTTGAGGAAATTATGATAAATGATTTTAAATTGAATATTTAATTTAATCTTTAGTACTTTTATTTAAAATCATAAAAATCAATTTTAGCTTTATTAATATTTAATGGAATTATTTGATTAAATTATGGATCATAAATTAAGAATGTTCTGCAATAACTAATTATTCTTATAATCTTGACTTTGGCTATTTTCTTTACTTTCGAAATGCTATTTACAAACTTAAATAAAGTTATCTAGAGGAACTTAATTCTTCATTAGCAACTTACCTTATATTCTGTGGGTAAAAATTTCTCTATATCTAATGCTCCCTTTTAGATTTTGCTCGTGTACTTTTATTCAAGAATCTAAAGTACTTGGTCAAATTTATTTTCATCTTGCAGTTTTTATTCTATTTTTAAAATTATTTCCTTCTAATCTTCTGATAAATTTGGAAACCCATCCCATGAAAGATCTTACTGCTAGAACTGTTCAACCTTTTATTTTTTGTAAGGCTAAGATTAAACTTTTGTATTTTCTTAAGATTCTTTTTTAGATCCAGAAGCATCTTGTACATTTTTCTTTTACAATTAAGGTAATTCTTACTAATTCTGTTACATTTTCATAGCTTTTTCCTTTTTAATTTATTCTAAACTTTTAATTCCTAACTTGTTATTGCTATCACTTGAGATAATTTTCTTCTCTTGATTTTACACGGGCCAATGAATTTGCCTAGGGTTTTTCTTTTTCTTTGGGATTTCTTAACTAATTTTAGACTATGGAGTTTATTCAATTTGCTCCTTTTAAGTTTATTTCTCAATTTGCTTTATATCTTCTTATTGATTAGCCTAACTGCTTTAAATTTCTATTGATTTTTCACTTTAAGTAATATCTTCTAAAGTCTCTTTTATATTTATATTATTTTTTTCATTTTCTAAAGTTGTTTGGATTTAAAGTTAATCATTTTCCTCATTTAAGCACTTTAGTATTTCTAACTCTTCAATTTCCAATTTGGAAAGGGTATTAGGCTTAAATTAAACAGATTGCTTTATTTATAATTTCTTTATAATTGATTATGCCATATTTCTAGCAAAAATTTTAGTTGAATCTCCTTTAAAATTTACTAAATATATAAATTCTTTTCCAGGTTACTTAATAGTTTAGCTTGAATCTAAAGAGAAATGGATACTTTCTTTTAGTTATGCGCTAATAGATAGTTGCTCTTTGATAGTTTCTTGTATTAATGTACTTTTATCTTTCACTTACTTTTAGTTAACTTTTAGTATTTGCTCCTAATTTAGACTATCTACAGAAAGTTCTTTCTTGCTATTTTTCTAATTTTATTTTTATTCTTCAGCATTTTCTACATTTTAGAACATTTATTATTAAGTAATTTCTTCGTTTAAATACGAAGCTGATTTCAATTCAAGAATTTATTGAGGATCTTCTTCAATCAAAGGAGAAGCTTCTTTTGCTTTTAAATTGTTCTTATTTTTAACGTTTCTCGAAGGAGTTTTAGCTTTAGATTTGTAATTTTTTGGAATTTATTTCTTAGATCTCAACTCGAGGCTTTAGTTCTACTCCGAAGTAATGTTTAATTATCTTTTATCTTATTAGAGCTTGGATTTATTAGTTCTTTATCTCTTCTTCATATTTGTAACCTCTTGCTAATTCTCTTCATTCTATTGCTATTAGGCAGTAACATTAGCTTAAGCTTTCTTATTATACTATCTCTTAACTTAGACTTTCTTCTATAACTTGTTTTTAATCTTTTATTAAGTAGCTTTAGAAAGATTCTTGACTAGCCTTTTTTTAGACTAATTTTCTGCTCCTTTTCCCTTCTATAAATTCTATTTTTCCTAATCAATCTAGTTCAAAGTCTAAAAATCCTACTATTGTTATTAAGCTTGATCTTAGTTTAAGTCGCTCATTTAACAATTATAAATATCAACAGATAATTTAAAAGGCTAATAGAAAATTAAAAGCTATTATTCCTACTTTCTAAGCTTTAATCCTTACATTTTTCACTCATTTCCCTTTAACCTTTCCAGTTAAAGTCTGCATAGAAGCAAGTCTTTTTAAATAGAGGAAGAAGAATAATTATTAATTCTTATAAAGTTAATTAGGAATAGTTTGGATAAGCAAGAGTGTAATTAGAGGAAGGAAGTATAAGGGTAAGTAAGGAAATAAATGTAAATAATAAAAGTAATTATTTAGTACTTTAGAATATGGGAAACTAATAAAGCCTTTCAAATTACTTTAGATGCAATTCTTGCACTGCCCGATTTGATAGTTTATTCTTATCTCAGGAAGAAAAAATAATATTGGTATATGAGAGATAAATAGGATTCAGTAAGCATTCTCCTTAATAAATCGACTTAATTTTTAATAAGTATAAAAAAGGGAAAAAATTAACGGAAAAGCAGTTTAGAAAAGTGTCTCAGATCTTGCAACTTAATATATCTACGAAGTATAAGGTTTTCTTTGACAATTATTGAAGCTAAGATTAACAAAGTTACAAAGCTCAGGATTTACATTTAATAGGCCTTTTCCTTTCAAAGCCTAATTTCTTTGATAAATTAAAATTAATATTTGAGTAGATTGATTTAGATATTAAAGAAAAGATCCATATGCACTAATTTGAGCAATACCTGCAAGTAATATTATCCTATATCATCAATTATTAACTACCTTTATGTTACCAACCTGGAGAAACTTCCTTAAACTAAGCTTAAATAGTATGAACGCAAAAGATTTGAAATGATCAAAAAGAGTTAGCAGAGAATTACTTGATTGAATAAGTGTTTAACTATGTGGATGTTTTGTATAAGTATGAGTTTATTTAAAAGTTTATTGAACAACCTAATTTAATGTCATCTACTGGTCTTAGAGATATACTGAAAAATATAAAGCGAGAATGGATAAAGGGAAAACAAAGCCATGTCGAAATATTGGAAGACCTTCCTATTTTTTGACTTTCAGTATAATTAAAACAGTTTGGTTATTTTATTCTATCTAAAATGTAAATTTAGTAAATTCAGCCTAATGACTATGAATGCTGACTAAAGTTTATTAATATAATAGCTATTTTAATTTAATTTATATCTATCTAGCTTAAATAAAGTGTTTAACTAACACTAGGAGATTATATTTATATCTAATTACATAATATTAGATTCATATTCTGCTTAGTAATATTAATAAGGCCTTCATCTCTAATTCTGAGTTCAAGAGTTTTAATCAATAATTTCTTTTATATTTCGTGTTTTAATACTAAGTATATGGGAATTCAGTATCTCTAATAGTTTAAGAATCTAAAAAGCAATTGAGCATTCATATCATTGTAGATAGAGCTGTTTAAGTCACTTGGAGTAGTTTTTAGAGTAATTAATGTCTTTATTTATAAAAAGAAGGCTATATAAATGAAGGCATCATACAACTATAGGCATTAAAATGAACAGTTATATAGAAAGTATTAGATATTATAAACTTAGATAATAATTAATCTTCAATTTATAGAAGCAAGAAATAATTGCTATACCTTTCTAAGGTATTATAGTTATAATACAGTTAGAGCACTTTGCTTATTAATGATATAATGTATATTTCTGTTATGTTGAGATAATTAATTCTACTTGCTATCTTATAATCAAACTGCTTCTATACGCTTTTTAGTTAACATCATCAATTATAAATTGCAGAAACTCTAAGTTTGTACATTTCAGCATTGATTCGGATATTATAGTAGAAGATATTTAATGCAGCAGAACAAGAACATTGTTTGAAACTTGATAAGCAGTCCAAAAGCAATTTAGTAATAAGCAAAGGCATATTTAAATAAACAGTATTCCTTAATTTAAGATTTTATACCTAATTAAACAAACAAATTCCTTATCTAAATAAATAGAAATTAAACTCTAACTGTTATCCTAAAAAAAGAGAATTAGTAAGATATTCCTAGAAATAAAGTATTATTAAAGCTTTGTTTATAATAGGATAGGAATAATTTAGCTTACTTTATAATAAAATAATAAAAGGAAGTTAAAGGTTCTGTGCAATAGTTATAGCATAATTTAAAATGATCCTTAAACAAGACCTAAAGTCTTGGTAATAATATTAGTTCATGAGAAAAGATAAAGATATTAAAAAGCAACGTTAGTTAAAGCTAAATTAATAAAATGCAAGATAAATTTATATGATACTGCTTATTTTATTTACTAATTCAACTTATTCAATATAGTTTATATTAAGTCTCATATTCATAGACTTTTTTCCATCAAAATTAGTTAAAGGCATCTTTAGATAAGAGCCTTTAAAGACTATTTTTTGTCCCTAGGAAAATAGATATTTATATAGAGATGATAGAAGTAAGTGATAGAATTCTAGTAAAGAGTATAAAAGTTTGTTAGTGTATGATTTGATAATTAGTAGCATTAATTAGAAAGACTAATTTATCTTTTAAATAATTATATTCAATGGGTTGTTGTTGTATGAGAGAAAGAGATAAAAACCTTTTAAACACTCCTTATTAGAAGGAAGATATGAGTTTGAATAAGAAAAATTAGGGCTAAGTAAGTTGATTATTTTAGGATTAGGAAAATAATGCTAGTTAAAGACACTTATAAGAAACTATAGAGGATATATACGGAAGACTTGACCTAAACTACACACGATAAAATATTACATATCATGAATAAGTTACTTAAGTTAAAGTGGTTAAGAAAGCTAAATTTATTAACAATAAGTCTGATGATCTAAATTCCAACAAGGAGATTGGAGATGATAAATCTTAATGAAGCCAAAGAGTTAATAATTAATTATTAAAGTTGTTGTTTAAAATTTTTATTATGATATAGCAATATTCAACCAAAAACTTTGATTCAGAGTTAATTCAAATTTTTACCATGCTAATTATTAAAATCCATATACCTTCATATTATTTCTAACTCTATATCACTTTAGATAATTCCCTTCATCTTCATAAATAAAGCTTTACAGCAAACTCTTTTAGACCTGATTAATATAAAATCTTGATCCATTTCTAGATAAATGAAATGCATTAGAGTTAATTAAGAATACATGAAGGGTAAGCTTTTGCTTTTATTTCTTAATTTAGGAAATAAAAATAATTAGTTTGTATGAACTTTTCAGAAATTAAATGATTATAATATAAGAACTGCTTATAATACTAGAGAAGATAGAAGCAAATATAAAATATTCATTCTAAAGGTAGTGACTACATAATTCATAAGCTGCTATTTTAAAATTTTAGATATACTTTAAAAAGAAGAATTGATATATTAAATATAATTACAGAAATAGGTTTTCCTTAGTTAATAATAGAAATATAAAGGACTATATTATTTTGCAGGTATAGAAGTATTTACTAAGATATAAACCTCTTTTGTAGAAAGAGTTTTAATAATGTTTAATCAAAGTATTACACTGAATTAGAGTATAAGATAAGTAGAGTTGTAATTAAAATGAGTATCTTAAGAGAGAATTAATATAATAGTTGCAATTTGGAAGAAAAGCAATAATGAAGCAAAAATGAAATAAAGTAATAAATAGGAAAGTTGTTAGAGTTGTGTAAAGAAGAGGTAGTCAAGTTTAATTTATTCTAAGCATTTTAATAACTTTGTATTTAACATTTTTAAAGAAATTAGAAAATTAAACGTATAATGGGGCAAACTTGTGCTTTGCGAGAGCAAAAGAACGATTATGGAGTCGTAAACAAATGGATGGATTTGGCTGAGAAGGAACTTGGATTTTGAGATAAAGACGCAGTTACACTCGAAAGAGTTTTCAAAAAATTTGGTAATGGAACTCTGATAAGCGAGCCAATTCTGCTAAAATCTTTATAGTTTGCTCAACTTCCTACCTGAGAGTCAAATAGTTATGTATTAACATTTTACAATTGCTTTAAAAAAGTTCAAAAGGAGTCAGAAGAGCAATAAGGTTAGAGCAAACAAGAGTAAAACTATATGAGAGAATAAATTATTATAGCTGCTATATTCATGAGTAACTCAGAAATTGACGTAAAAACTAAACTAATCTGGGACAACCTTGATTTCCATCTCAATTAAGTAATTATAGAACCTAGACTTTTTACCTTTATTGATATGGCGGTAAAAATTTGCGACGAAGCATTAGTTAACATAGCAATCTAGATCCATTAAAAGGAAAAAGGTCCGACTTTGGATCTTCAAAATTTGAAAGAAAACAAAAATCATTATATAAGAAAAGTAATGATGCAGCACTTAAATCCCAAGTTTGAGTATTTCATTAGCTCTGATATCTTTTTTAATAACTTTAAAAAATCTATTCCCTTTGACTTCACATGTCCTAAAGGTTTGTAAGCAGCTCATGAAAAGATTAAAAATGAATATGCCTTTTACGCGAAAGCTGGAGAACTGGC
Organism: Loxodes magnus; assembly: GCA_946699065.1. NCBI lineage: Eukaryota > Ciliophora > Karyorelictea > Loxodida > Loxodidae > Loxodes > Loxodes magnus. Next base: position 819,059 of record CAMPDV010000006.1, on the reverse strand, counting down.
AGTGCAATGGAAAAAAAATAAGTATTTTAATCCTTAAAACCCGATTATAAACGAGAATTGCTTAGTTAATTAGGAAAAAATTCAAAGCTCTAGCAAATATTTAAATGAAAAGCAACTCTGGAAAGTAGGAGATATTCATATACTGAAATAATTATCAAGATAATTATTTTTAAAAAACATCATTGTGAAGGATCTAAGCTTTGTTAAAGACTTTGAATCAGTAGCTGTTGTGTATGGAATAGAAAAGCTATGTGAAGAGAAATTGGAATAACTCAAGAAAGCAGGAATACAAAATGATCAAGATGTTTAACTAGTAGGAGTTTATGATTAAAGTGAGGATACTTTGTGGGTTAATGCTGCTATTAGAACAAGGAGAAGTTCTATTATTTATCTACCTCAAGAAACTTCTTAGGAGAAAAAAAATGAATTGGAGTAGCTAGCCAATCTACATAAGAATACAAGTATTTCATTTTAACCCTGCTAGGAAAATGCAAAGGAACTAAATAAAAAATTAGAAAAGGAATTATTAAAGTCCCAAAATCCTTAACAGCTATTAGTTTTATAGAAAGAAAATGAGCATATTAATATTTTATGCTATGCCTCCTTATTTTAAGAGATAAGCAAATAAATGAAAGAACATTTCTTCTAAGATTAATAATCTGATACTCTTGAAGTTATTCCTACCCATATTTTCATTCAAGCAGGATCTGGAAGGTTTGCCGCTTCTTGTGCATTATATTATTACTCGCTCCATAAAGAATTTTTAGAAGATAGATAACAACCTAAGATTATAATCGTAGAATCTAAGGATTCTTCTCTGATTTTTGATTCTGCTGACAGCGAAGAATTATTGAAAGAGTCTGGCAAACCCATAAAAGAATCAAAATCAAGGCTAAAGTCTATGATTAATAATGAACCAGTGTCAACAGCTTGGGAGATTTTAAAGCAACTAGCTTATGGATATATTACAGTTAGTGATGATGTGGCTAATATTGCCATTAAAAAGCTTTGGGAACCACATTAAAGAGATCCTCAAATTTATGCAGAAGAAGTAGGTGCTGTCACTTTGGGAACTCTTGCAGTTATAACTAGAAATCCTGAAATGGAATAAGTAAGAAAGGATCTTGCAATAGATACCAATTCTATAATTCTCTTATTCAACTTAGAAGACAAATGTCCAGACTCTGATAGACAAAGGGTATTAGCTTCGCCTTATTGCTCTTGACATAATTACATTTTAATTATTCATAATAAAAATAATTTTCTATAATCTTCAATTACCTATTTCATATTTATCTCCCAATATTTTACAGGTAGCTTTTATATCTTAAGCCTAACTTTACTCTAACTTCAAAATTATTTTTCTTTCATATATTTATTATGTTAAAATACCTAAATTAGACCTATCAAACTTTAGATTTGAGAATAAGTAGAAAAGGAATTATTGCTCCTTTACTAAATATAGTAATAATTTTAATTAATCTTGTGTGTATTTAACTAGTGCTCTAAATTTCTTTACTATATTGCTACTTAATATAATAAAAGCTATTTGCATTACTTAGAATATAAATAGAGACATAAGCTTCTAATTAAATTATTTATTGGCTTATTAATTATTTAATTTATTTATCAAATTCTTGTAAAATTTTCCAAACTTACTTTCTACTGTGATTACATTGGTCATTTTAATTTATATGTTAAAATATCTAAATAAGACTGATGATAAAGTGTGTAAAATTAAGAAGAGGATTGGCGAATAATGAGAATCAAAACAATTTCAGTTAATAAACTTCTAATATAACTAAAGTCTTAATAGCTTAAAATTATGTATACTATATTAATAATTTCTACTTTTATGCCTTATTTTAATTATGCTGCTTGCTTTATTTTCATAATTTTAATTTTTCCCTTTCTATGTAAATCATTAAACTCTATTTGGTGGTAACTCTAAAAGAAATTTGATGATATTTATTCTCTTAAATAGATATCATAGTTTATCATTTCTATTTGCCTAAAAAGTTTTGAAGTACTGAGTTCATAAGAAAAATAATTTTTCTTTTTATAAGTCTAAAAATGACTAAATAAAGCAATTTGCATACAAAATTTGCTGATTTGTAGAAGTTTATAAGTATAGTGCATTATAATGAGAATGTCTATTTAAGCCTAACTATCAATCAAATATTTCTATAGTAAAATTAGATATCCTATAGTTATACTTAAATAAATTACTTTCTTTTATATTAATTTCTATAATTCATGCATTTAGAAAAGTGTGTTTTTCATACTTTTTCTCTATTTTTAATCTAAATCCTAATTATTTTAGTATTTCATATTGAGGAAACTATTTAGATATTTAAAATTAGCATCTATTATTGTGAGCATACTCTTGTATTGTTTTTTAATAATAAAGAATCTTCCTGGCTTGTTCTCTTAGCCTCTTTTTGGCAATGTTCTGATATAATTTTAATTTATTTTTGTTATTCTTAGTTAGATGTAAAAAGATATAAAACACTTTTATGGCATAGTAAACTGCTGTTTCTTAGATAATTACACATATAAAGAAAAATTAAATTTGAAGCAAAATCTTAGAGGAAGAGGTATTAGAAGAAAAAGCTTGGTATAAGAGTCTCACTTATAATTTGATATTTAAATAGATTGTGAAAAAGCTTAGCTTCAAAGCTATACTTCTATTATGAATAATTGTTTTGTTAAACTATTAGCTAAATATCGCAATCGATACAAAATGCTCTTATGATTAGTTTATAACAAAATTCTTACCATAATAAATACATTTATGGAAATTATTATTTAGAAATATACTCATACTTTAAGAAAAAAGAAAAGTAGCTATAAAATCTCATACTTCTTATCAAATGAAAGTGATTATGGGAAATCCTAAGATATAAAATAAATTATATAGACCAGCATTTAGTATTTAATCCAAAATATGAAGATATTTTGGATTAAATTTGCTATTGAATCAGTTAAAAGAAAACAATGTAATACGAAGTGAGATAATAAGCTAAATTAATTGTACATAATGAATTCTCCTACAAAATAAGCTTTTAATTAAAATATTATTCAAAACTAAAAAGCAATAAAGACTTAGTAAGCTTGATTTCTATATAAATCCTTAAATTCTCAAATAATAAAAAAGTTAAAAACAGAAGATTGTTCTATATTTTATTAATCTTTCTCTTTTTTTAATCTCTATTTGTGTAGAAAAAAGCAATCCTTATGAAGCTGTTTACTATTAAAAAGAAATTATTATAAATAAATCAATAAAAGTAAGGCAATACAATAATTTATCTCAATTACAGTACTAATTTATCATATAAGTAATCATTTCTACTATATATTACTGCCATTTTAAACTTTCTTTAGTATTATTTTTAAGATTATTTCTGCTTTTTAGCATTTTTATTAAAAAAAGACTTTTAAAAATAACTTTGTTCTTATTGTCTCTTGGAGATGTAAAAATAAAATAAATGGTTAATAGTTAATTGATATTCATATAAGTTAGTCATTTAATAGCAAATAGGAATGCTATAAATATACTATCTAATATTTCAGTCAAATTGCAATAGTTTTTAAGATTTATTAGTATTATTGCAAGGATCTTTAGCTAATTTAACTAATTTAGCTGTTATAAATAAGTATTACCTAGTGCTTAACATATTTGAAGATGTATGAATTAGATTATTTATTTTCTGTTGTTAATGATATGAAGGCTGTATTAAAGCATGCTTTTTAGATAAAAATGACTAATGTAAGATGATAGAATGATATTATAGTGCTTTTCTATTTTATAGTGCATTTGTAATAAAAGCTAGCTTTCAGTTATTAAATTACTAATTAAGTAATTTAAATTTAATAGTTAAACTAACAATACCAAAAAATTGTATTTAGCTTGGTAATATGCAACTTTTTATATAAGTAATGAAAGATAAATATAGAAAAATAGATAGTGAATTTATAATTACTTAAACTTAGCTAAATATAATAAAAAGCACTTATTTAATCCATGAAAGCTAAAGGAAGTAACTAAAATTGCATGAGTATTTAAAATTTTTTATATCTAAAAAGAATAAAAGAAACATTTATAAAATTAATAAAATAGGTATTTTTAACGATTTTACAAAGATATAGGGTAATGAGATTACTGGAATGATATATGCTTATACTGAATTTAATTTTTACTTGGTTTTTTTATCAAAGATTTTAATAGAAATACTAAATTAAACTAAAGGTTTTAGATAAGATTTAAGTAATTTCTCATTTCTTAATAAAAAATCTAAGCAATTAAATAAAAAAGCAACTTATTATTTAATACTTGCTAATTCTACCTTTTATATATTTCCTTCAGTTTACTTATAGCTTAAATACCAAAAAATAAAAGAAATAAAAACGCTACTATTTTTATTATTTGTGGGTATTATCTTAAACGAAGTTATCTGCATGAAATAAAACGGGCTAATTAAATGCTAGGGAGATTATAGTTATAGCTATAATAACGTTAATGGATTTTAATTAGAATATAAAAGTATGGACATGAACTTGATAAGAATAATCTTAAGTAGTATATAAAGTAAGTACAGAGTAAATTTATAAAATATTGCTTTAAAGTAGAAATAAAAATTAAGTTGACGATGAAGAATTTTGTTAAAAGTAATGTCAATTCCTAAGAGATACAATTTCGGCGCTATTTATCATAAAATTAGCGACTTTGCAAAAGTAGAGAAAATTGCCATTAATCTTCCTCAAATTAACAAGAAAACCTTGTTCATAGGAATAAATTTTGATCTACAAAAGAGATTAAATGAAGCTGTTGGATTTACTTACTTCTATTTTGTTTTATTTGATGCAATATGAATCGAAATTACGACTTACTCATTTTCCTAGTTATTTCATCAGTTCGGTAAATTTATAACTTGTAGTAAATTAGTTTTAATTCACAGAACATTTGATATAAATAGGAATGCTAGGCTCAGGACACAATTCATCTTCAAGTGATAAATTAAAGAAAGATTCATCAGAAGGACCTGATCTAAAAACGCCTTTCGTTTTTAGCTGTCTCTCACATAAAATTTACTTTCATACTATTTCTCACTCCTTTTTAACAGCTTAAGTTTCACTCTCAGCTAAATACAAAAATTTGTCAAGCTTAATAAAGGAGATACAAGGACGTTAGCTTGGATTAATAGAAAGCATTTTATTTATAAGATTTCTAAGGTTAAAATCACACTTTATTTTACTTGATTTTTACAGATTTTCTCAGTACTTTTCATTATTATTTAGAAATTCTTTGTAAAATTTGTCTTGAGTACTCGTAAAGGGAATTTTCTAATATATTAGCTCAAATAATACTACTCCTAAAGAAAAAATATCGCTTTTGAGCCCATCATATGGTCTTTTCATATGAATTTCTGGTGCTGTAAATTCTCCAGTACCAAGTCAATCTTTCAAGCCTAACCTTGAGTTCTTAGTTGCAAATCCAAAGTCTATTATTTTGATGTTTCCTTTTTTGTCTAGAAGAATGTTAGAAAGAGAAAGATCTCTGTGTGCTATTTGCTTCATATGAATATACTAAACTGCATCCAGAATTTGAAGAAAGAGGTATTTGATTACATTTAAACTTAAGTCTTAAAGTTTTATTATGTTTTCGAACAAAGAACCACCTTCCGCTAGTTCCTATAAAATGTACATAACGGGTCTTACTTAACCTTTTTTACTTATATAGTTTCCCTAGCCAACTACTCCCAATATTTTGATTATATTTTCATGATGCAAACTTCCCAAAATTTCAGCTTCATTCATCATCATCTAACTATCTTTTGAATGCTAATATATTTTGGCCACTAATTACGCGCTTTCATTTTAATCATAGATAAGCTTAACTTTTGAATAACCTCCTTAGCCTAAAGTGTATCACACTTGGAAATTATCAAGTGTTGAGAATTAGTTAGGCTCTATTTATTGAAAGGTAATTTAGCAAGATTAAGTTTGCATTTGTTGATCAATGATTTCTATTTCATGAAACGATCTATTATTTTCTGAACCCTATGCACTATTCTACATGGATTTGCGATCTTCTTTATTTTTCTCCTCTTTCTTCTACTTGTTCTATTCTTCCTGATTATCCATTTAAACCAAATTTATGGTTATTTTAAAAGAAAATATCAAATTTATAGTCTCTTTCTATTAAACTATTAAATCAATTTTAATTATATTATACACATCAAATTCTAAAACTGTAAAATCTAATTATAGTCATGCTAGTCTTTCCCTTGTAGTTACCTTTTAAAATTATTTACCAAACTCTTAATTGTTCAGAGTAAAAATATATTTATTTTTATTAACTACTCAATGCTTATTCCTATTATTTTAAAAGCTACTTAGTGATTAACTATTATGTTGCTAATCTTTAATAACCAAGCTAAGAAAAAAAGAAAGAGAGCTATAATTAAATTTTGATTAAGTTAGCAACTGAATTTGAAAATAGTTGTTTAATAATTCTTGAATAAATAAATGGTTTTAAATGAGTTTTATTAATGACTCACTAAATCCCTTAATATTTAAATTTAATTATCTTTCTTTTACTTATTTCAATATATCAGATAACAACCATATACTAATATATAAATAATGCTTAGATAGTCTCCTTGCTATATTAATTAGTGAAAGTATATTTCAAATAATTCTACATAACTTAGCTTAATCAGTTTTTAGGCATCTTGTTAAATTCTTAGTACTTCATATTCTCAAAAGACAAAGTCTTTAAATTTCTACCATACAAAGCTAAACATCTTAAAGATATATAACGTTTGCCAATTAAAAAGTTTAAAGTATAACCTTTTGCTTCCTTTGATAATGCTAGCCTTATAAAGCTTTTAATAATCTAAAAAGGTAATAAAATTAAAAATTAAAAGCTATATTTAGCTGTTATTCTTAAATTTATTAGCTGTAGAACTAAATATATAAAGCTATAAACAAAGTTTAGATACTGCTGTTATTTATTTCCTAATTTAAAATAAAAATATAACGTAACTTAAGAAAATTTCTAGTGTTTCTATATCTTAATAAGATTTATCTACTAAATTAAGCCTTTTTATATCCTAACCATGTATCTTTTACTTGCCTTTTTGATGCTATAAATATTATGCTACATCCAGGTTTATTGCTAGCTGAATATCGATGTAATCTGGCAACAAAATTAAAGCTTTGATAATGAAAAGTATCTTAATCTGTTGTTTAATTTATGTAAAATACTAAAGTGTAAGTATATTTAAAATGTAAGTAAAAGAATAGAGCTATTTATAGTTAAAAATATACACAATTTTGAAACTTAAACCTATAACAACTATCTAATAGTAAATTCCTTTTGCGTTAGGCCTACTCAAAGTTTTGAAAAAGCACTAAGTTAATAGTAAGCATGCAAAAGTACTAAAATAAAAGACTAAAATCAACTTTCAAAGCAAAAAAGTATGTCAAGGAGATTACTGTGATTTACCTTATGTTAGTGGAAATAACATCGGAATTAAGGAGCATTCTTAAAAGCTTAATGATAGAATACGACAATATAAATAGTAGCTAACTAAGAAAGCATAGGCATAATAGCTTGAATCTATAAAAATGATGTACGAAAATGATAATAATTAAAGCCTTGCTTATTAATATAAAAAACCTTGCTTCTTTAAAATTTTCAGACTTAAAATATTCTAAGACAGATTGAAATTTAGAAACTTTCTGTCAAAAAAAGAGTTACCTAAGTAAAAGAAGGAAACAGCGTTTTTAGATAGAGATTTTGAAATGGTAAACGTTTGTGAAACTTGTTACTCTTACTATTAAACACCTAAATCTAAGAAATAAATAAATCCTACATTTCAAATATTTCCTTCCACTGAGGAAGCTAAATTTTGAAGAACTCAAAAAGCTTTTGATAATTTTCCAAAAATTTTAAATAAGAATCAAAGTCCAACTGCGATGAGAGAAAATAAAACATTTATAATTAATAAGAAAAAAAAGAAAAAGGCAATTAATATTCTAATGACTAGCTTTTAAAAACACTTACTTATTTTATTTATTTAAAGCTTCACTTTTTTGAATATTTTCCTCATTAACTTTTAATTAAAAATTAGCTATGAAATATTTAAGGATTGGAGATAAAATAGAAAGATCATAAATATCTTCTAGTAAGTCAGGGCTTATAACACTGATATGCAATAATGATATCTTTATAATAGACAGCTATTCTTAAGGTTTAGATATAATTTAGTATTCAGATCCTAGAGAAGAACTAAAGAACTAAGATTTAATACTAGTATCTACATGTTTGAAGCAATAGTCAGATAAAAATATTAAAGAGTATCTGCATAACTTAGATTAAACTATAGGATAAGATTAAATAAAATAGCAAGATTCTTAAATTACAATAGCTTGCGTATATTCAGATGGATTGCTATTTCTATATGAAGTAAACTAGTGAAATGAAACCTTTAAATGTAATTTACTAGAGTATATTTAGAAATAAGAGCAAACTATGAAAGTAGAGTCCTGCTATTTGTAATTTTATCAGGAGTTATTATTTGTAGGGTTATAACATAATCTGCTAATTTTCAAAGGATAATAGCTATAGCAGAACATAACGGATGAATAATTAGTGGATATCGTATAGATAGATTATGACACCTTCAATTAATAGCTTTTAGTTATTACTAAAGATTAAATCATCTTTTACAGTGGAAACACCAAAACTAATGAAAGCTAATAAATTTAACATTCTAAAACTATACAAATTTAAGGAGAGTTAAGCATCAAATATTAAGTTCTAAATGAATAAATAAGGAAAAGCCTTATCAAAATGACAGAGTAATAGCTAGTTTTAGTTGAAGATATTCTTCAAAATGCTTAGAGGGTTTTAATAAGTAATGAGTCTGTTGTATTAAAGGATTTTTTTATATCCTAAAGTAATGAGATTATTTTAACTTTGGATTCCTCTTTCAAATTATATCTTTATAACCTTAACGTGATTTCTGATGAGAAGCTTTAACCGAAGTATGAACTCATAAAAGTAATAGATTTGAATGAGTTTCTTTAAGAGTAAATATTACAAGCTTTAATACTGAAAGATCACATCTATCTGAACTCATATTGTATATACTGCCTTACTGAGCAATCCAAACTTATTTGTATAAAGTATAACTCAAATACTCACCAAATTATAGTAAGTTCAGCTAACTAAGTTAAGTTTCCCGACTAAATAGCCTAATTATACTTCATATAAAGTAGCACACGAAAGTAGATGGTAGCATGAGCGGAAAGTAATTATATATGATATCTTGATATCAAGAAATGTAAACATTCATACAGATAAATTACTAAGGAAAGTATTTTTCGAGGAAGATATAAAATATACTAGCCTTGCAAATAATAGTGACTTACTTGTAGTTACAAGTACCTCTATAAGCATCTATAATTTTGAATAAAGCTCCGTCTGCAACTTAATCACCTTTGATAAGTAGAATATTATTCAAGGCCATTTTGAAAATGGTTAGCTAGTTACTATAGTGCATGATAATAATAATTACAAAGTTTAACTTTGAAATTATTTGGATAATAGCTTGAGACAAGAATAACTTGAGGAAAGCACCTTACCATTAGCAGAAATTTCTAGAATTAGAATTTGCTTAGATTCAATAATAGTTTAATAGATAAACGAACTTAAGCCTTAGATAACAAGAATAAAAATAGCAAATAAATAGTAAATCGACCAAAAATAGCTTTATAATGTTCTTAACTATTATTAGAGAGAACATTTAACCCTAATCTAGACTACTGAAAATCAAGTTAGCTATTTTACTCCTAATAGCTAGTATGTCTTCTAGCAATAATTTGATTTAATCGAACTTAACGAAGCTGCTAACAAAATTATTTGTACAAGTTCCTAATTGAACTAAACATTTCTATTTGACATTTCAGGTTAAGAACCTTAAGAAATTAAAAGCTTCAAAATGTGTGCACAAGCAATTTAATGAATCGATAACTCTCATTATTTCATATACTTTACAAATAAACTAGCTTTAATATGTATTGATACGGAGTATACATATGAAGGTAAATAAGGCTTATACAGTAATCCAAGTTTATTGGAAACAAGCAAACTAATTAGAATGAAATATCTCATTTCGTTGTTTTCAAGTAGTGAGTAATTCACTAGCTGCTTATGCAGCAAGTTTGTACTACAGGAAAAAACTTCTGAAGATCTATTTATAATAAAGAAATTATCTTAACTTTAACCTTATGATTAGTAATAACTATCTCAGATATTAATTTGAGCAAGCTAGTTCTTTTGTGATTAATAGGAAAATATATTTTGGCAAAGTTGTCTAATACTTTAAGAATCTGAAAACGTAAATTAATCAGATAACTCTACTGAAACGGAATAGGAAGAACTAACTTAAAGAGTTAATTTAAAGAATGTTCTAGAGCAACTAGCTGATTATGTTGCTAGAAAGGATAATAGCTATTAGTTTAGGAATAAACTATTCAGAAAATAGCATTGAGTTTAGGATAAGAAAGTCGATATTTAAAAAGAAGATTCTGTGTAAAATTTACTCTTTATGGGAAATCCATTAGAAGCTACTTAAACTCTAATTCAACAAGCTTGCTAGTTTTCAGATATTGAATTTGAATTAAAAATTTATAAGGCAATAGCATTAACTTCATTACACAGCCCAACACTTTCTCACTAACTACTTAAAGCAATAGCTGATAATTTATTCGAAACATTAGATCATGAAGTTTCTGAATAGAGGATAAACTAGATAGTAGAGTTGTTTATTATTTCTAATAATATAGAAAAGGCTTGCGTTTTGCTATAAAGATAGGATAGATGATAATAAGCTGCTTTTCTAGCCTTTAATTACAATTGCAAGTCTTCTTTACTTAAATGAAGTGAATATTTATATTCAAGAGGCTAAGTATGGAAAAGTCTTGAAGTTTTAATTCACCTTAAAGAATTTGGAAAAGTTTTCTTGATTTTACAAAGTTTTAGAATTGATATAGCCTTTATGTTCATGAACTTATTCCATATTGAAATAAGAAATTCATATGCAAAGTAACCTTTATAAAGTTTTTAAAACTTAGAATGTCAAAATTTTGAAGCATCTGCCTTCAAGATTCAAGACCAATTTATTGAATTTCTTAAGAAGATCCAGCTAATAACACTAGTTCAGCACAATACTCAAAGCAACTTTTAGTGAACTATGAATATCTAATTATATTTTTAGTAATTATAGATACATTTCTTACATTTTTTGCTTAACCTATTCATCTTCATTTATTTAGATAGTGTTTTAATTATGAAGCAAAAGCAAATACTCAAGCCAGTGTTATATTTATTTTATTAATAAAGTATATTATAATTTATCTTCCTAATTCTTATAAATATATTGTAGTATTACACTATGATGTAAAAATCCTAGCTTTGCATTTCATTCAAGATAAATATTAAAAATCTAAACTGGTAAACAAGAGTTAGATTACTAATACTATCCCTTCTACATTTGTGTTTTATGAAACTAGACATTTACTCTATATTAATATGATTATTATTACATTTTCTTATTAATTATTTCATTTGAAAGCGATCTAAAGTTATAACTTCATAAAAGCTACCAAGTAGTTAGATTTCACTAAATAATAGAATAATAGTTCATATACTTCTAAAGAATATAGAAAATCCAATTTTTATAGACTATATTATTTGTTATTGTCTAATGCTTATGCTTATAATAGCCTGCTGAGCTGAATGCGCTTAAATTAGTAAGAGCTTTAGTTTATCTAAAAAATATGAAGTTTTATTTATAAGAGACTATTTTAAAAATGTAGCAATAGAAGATAAGAACTTTAAGTTAAAATATTATGGATAATTACCGCTAAAGAATAAAGTTTATTTGCACTAGAATAGAAACATAAAACCTTAAAATCTACTACTCAGTCCTACCTTTCTTTTGGAATGTTTTTATAATAATATAAAATATAATTATGAACTATATCATAACTTAAGCAGACTGAATGCAACAGAAAGATTCTACAAATGATAGATTAAAATATATTATAACTAAAAGAAGCAGCTTAAGCAATACTTCTTTTAAGTAAATTTCTATTAAAATAAGCTAAAGCTATTTATTAGTTTAAATATAGCTTAATAATTAATTACTAATTACTAGCAAGTAATATCATCATCAAAGCTTAATAGTTTCGTTTTTCCTAATATAGTATTACTTTTATCATATTATATAAGATTATAATTAAATTTATTAATAGTGAAGGCTTATTTATACTAGAAGAAGGAGCTTTTAACTAAAAAATAAGCTCTATACAAGATTTAAATAAATAAAGCTATAAGTATTTAAAGGTACTGGCTTTTTTAATTTTCCCTATGTGCTTTAAAAGCTTTAAATAATTTATTTAAATGTTAATGTTAGAAATCAGGATTTGCTTTAGATTTCAGAAAAAATGCACAAAAATATGAACATAACTCCTAATAAGCATACTATCAATGGAAAAATGTTTTCTCTAAATTCTTAAATCTTACAGTTTAGAGAGCTAGAAATTTCCCAGAGCTAACTTAAACAAGCATGGGATTATAAAAGCTATGCTGTTTGCTCCTATTGCTCCTGTAAATGTAAAAGCCTATATTAAGAATCACCTTTTTAATATCAGGAAATACAATAGAGCTGAATACAAGTGATCCAAATAATATCGAAGTAACAAAATAGTAGATAAAGCTTTGTTTAAAGCTTTAATTTGATGACAAAATCTTTGAAATTTATTACTATTTTCTTGGCTAAGATGGATTTATTAATAATTCCTCTGATTAGCTAGTGTTATTGCTAATTTCTATCTTAAAAACCTTATAGATTAAGAGTAAAAAGTTATTTCTACACTCGAAAAACAAAACAGGTATCGAAATGCAAATCTTCAGCATGAAAGCTATAACAATCAAAACAGATATGTAATTCTTTTCCTTAGAAATGCAACTAATACTATCTACTGTTATTTCCTCCTAATAAGTTAGGTAGGTCAAGTTAGCAAATATTAAATAAATTACCAGAACCAGCATTAGGCCAGCAATATAAGCAATTGTTATTCTTTTTCTTGTGGGATTTTTCAATTCTCTATAAGCAGGAAATAAATTAAAATGGTAAGTAAAAGCTAGAAATACATGAGACAGACATATAAGCTTATCTTCAGATAAATCTGAAACTACTTGCTTTTTTTCTTTATGGAGATATAAATAAGAAACTCCATAGATATAAGTACCTACTGGAATCAGACTTAAAAAACTAAAATTTGCAATAAATCTTATTTGCTTTCGGTATATTAAGCTAAGGAAAGCTACAGAAATTACTAAAGCAACTACTTCAGGTTTAATAATTAAGCCACTAATATCACTTAAAACATTGGAAAGTGATGTTTGAATGATTATAAAGTAGAGCAAAATACATCCGTAATTACTTAGCACTATAAAAATCTTAGAGTAAAAAGCTCCAAATGATCCATATAATTTATAAGCTATTTCTGAACAGCTGATTTATCCAGTTTAGTTGCAAGCTTAAATATACAAATCGCTAGTATAAATACACAAGCAACACACCAAAATGATCCACAAATTTCCATATAACATTCCTCAAACTCTTATAGCATAAGGAAGTGCAACGATACCAATTCCTATGATAGTAGTAAATATCATAAAAATAACAGAATAAATATGAGTAGTTTGCAATTACTACTCTTATAACTCCTACTACATCTCTCCATCTAAAATCCCTTTCTAACTAGTGATATTTACTTCTTTAATATCGTCCTAAGAAAGTTACTAGTAAGCCATTCCTTTATTTTCCATTTATATAGTTATGTTTCAAGATATTAAATACTAATTTTTAATAAATATTGAAGTAGTTTCATTTCATCCTTTCGTTAATATTAAAGATTAGATTCACGTTTATAACTAATTATTATATTATAGGGTTTAATTTCTTTATCTTTATGGGTATAAAACGTAATGATAGATTAAATCTCTTGATTATATGTAATAATATGTTTATAATCATATTGTATTTACTTTCATTAATCTTCCCTATTTTAATTTACTTTATTTAGAAAAGCTTATACTGAAAAGTTGATGCATTTTGTTATAAAATATAAGATACAATATTGAGGATTTAATGTCTGAAAAAGTATTTCTATTTAAAGTATAATGGAAAGTAAAGCTAGCTTAGTATTTTATAGAATAGATACTAATAATTGGATATTTTAATTTACACTTTTAAAATTATATAAAACGCCCGAAAGGGTGAATCGAACACCTGAGACTCTCGTCTCCCTAGGATTTGAAGTCCTAGCCGAGGTCCACCCCGGGTCATCCAGGCAATATTAAAGTTGAATTAGAATTATAAATAGATCCTATGCTTAAAACTCATTTATGTATATCTTCATACTCTCCTTACACTTTAATTATATAGCTTCTTAATAAATTTAGCTACTCATCTCTATTTAATACTTCTATATTATTTATAGAACAGGTCTTATGTCTTTAAGGAAGCCAATAAACTAACCTAAATTGATAAAAGGATCTTAAGAATTAGAAATGTAGAAAGTAGCTATAAAATACTTGAATGTAACTGCTAACATAATTGAAGCTAACTTATATTAAATACTTATTAAACTAAAGGTAAGCTAATGACTCATACCATGATTAAAGAAATTAGTATAAGCATTAATTATAAATAGTATATCAAGAGCAATATCTAAGATAATTATAGAAATTTAAAGCTTAAACAAATACATAATAAGTAAACCTTTTCAAGACCTTAAGCTATTATAAATTACAGACATTTAAAATTTTAAACAATCATATCAATTAAAATAAACCAGCGTTCTTGCTTATAATCGCTAATTTGAATAATTAAAAGAAGAGAATTTAAATATTTCATAATAAATAAAGAGTTATTTTACTCATTTACAAATTATCCAATTTTAAATATCTTCTGTGTTATTCAAGCTTAAATATAGAGTAATATTTATTCTAGCCAATATAGTTTTATATGTTTAGACTGTAAGAAGCTGGATATTTTCTATTTTAAAGTATTATTAAAACTAAGTTCCTATTTTATTTAAAATATTTTATATAAGCATAATCTAAAAGTACTCTTAGAGATGTAACTAATAATTAAATAAAATTGATACTTAACTAGTCATGTATTCTTAAAGAAAAGCTACTTCTACTATTGCTGCTAGATAATCCTTTAATTGGCTATTTAAACATCATTCTAATAAGTTCATATTTAAGTCTCTTAAGTTGACTGATAGCTTGCTTAAAGGATATTAACTTCCTTTAATTAGTTAAATAAAAAATGCTAAAAGTTAATTTTAACAGAATGCTAGCCAGATAAGAAAAATGAATATAAGAGCTTGATAATGAAGAGTTACAAAGCTAACAATAAAGAATTTAAGCTTTCTTAGATTGCTTAAAGAAAGATGCCACTAAGCTCAAAAACATTAACTAGCTATCAGAGTATTTATTTATATAGGCAATAAGAAAATAGTCTTAGGAAGCTTGAAATTTTCGCTAAGCAAAAGAGAGAAAATTTGAACAAATAACTGCTTTTTAAGAAAAGAACTGTGATTTCAGACTTTTAAGAACAAGAATAACAAGAAACTTTAGAGAAAGAATTATTAGATATGACTACTTAAATGAAAAATATGGCCAAATCCTTCCATTAAAGTATTAAGGATGATTCTGTTTTAAGTCAAATAGGTATAAATTAGGAAATGAACTCTTAAAAGATAAAGAAAGAGGATTAAAGTTTGTAAAAGCTATAGCATAATTGAGGTTTCTTTAATATTTTCAAAACTTTATTCTGCGTAGGAATTTGCATAGCGTTGTTCATTTTCTCTTTATCAATCATATTAATGAGAAGACCAAAAAGAACTATATTTTAATTCTTTAGTATATTCATTTGAAAATCTAGCTAATAAATCTAAAAGCATCTCTATTATTGAGACGATTAAAGAAATTTGAACAGGGATAAATTCCTTCTATATAAAATAAAATCTTAAGCTTAATTTAAAATTGTAACTAATAAAGGGAATTTTTGCTTTATGTTCATAAAGCTGTTTCAGTTAAATAAATAATAGGTAAATATTATCTCTCAGCTGATTCAAAAACGTATTGCTTGGTATCAGTAATTACTTAAACAATCTACTGTTTTTGACTTTTAAGTTAATGATAGAATTTTTTTGGAGTTTAGCTTCTCTTCTTTTTTGGTAAAATTGAATATAAAATTTTAAAATTCGTATATAAACTACAATTAGAACTCATATTAGTTTAACTATCAAGATATTTAATAATTAAAGGAATACAAAGAGCTTAATTACATCAATTTCTGTCATTTTAGGAATTCTAAGATAATAGTTTGAAGATAAAGGACTTTCAGCAAAGAAAAAGACTAAAGTCGTTTAATTGTGGATTAAAGAAGGAAAAGGAGAATAATGAGATAATAAGGAAGAATAACCTAAGAAGACATATTAAATAAAAATTTCTCTAATAGTTAAAAGTTTGCAGCAATTGAGAAGTAAATAATGATCGTAATAAATTAAACATTATAATTATTAATAGCTTATATCAATCACGAGATATCTTAAAATGAAATGTCAGGAGATAGCAAGTGAAAATTAAGAGTACAAGAGATATGACCATATATCCCAAGAGCAAAAGCTTGCCTTATTGGAAATGGTTCTTAAATCTAGAAAAACTATAATGGAGTCTGCTCATCATTTAAATATAAAATATAACACAGCTAAAGTCATACTACAGCACTTCAAGAAATTTGGTTCTGTTCCAGGAGAAAGAACAAGAAAGCGAATAGATATCCTTCAATTTTCAAATCCTGAGAGAACAAAATGTGCTGACAAGTATTGCATTTTTTGTATCTAAAAATTACAAAAAATTTACGATCCCTAGAAAACTCTTGCTTTGCCAGAAAAAATGAATCAGATATTTGCTCCATGCTAGTTAGATAAAGCACAAAAATAAAAAATTTATCTTAATTGATTATTAATATTTCGTAAAAACTGTCACTTTCATTCTTTTTATGCAAAGAGTTTTGAATTTTATATCTATCTTCCTTTAACTAGGAAAAGTTAGCATGGAAGCTTTAAATTTTGATAGATAAAGTATGACGAAATAAAAATTTACTAATACATAAACTAAAATAGCAATAACCTATTAATTATTGGAACTGAAACTTTATCTTCAGCATAAAATATAAATCTATCTACAAATTAATTTGGCTCAGTTTAGAGAAGTATTTACTTTTCTTTTTAATATTAATAAAGTATATGAAATTAATATGCTTTACAAATGAATTATTTTGAAAGGAGAATTTGGATCAGATTATTGAATTTTATAATTTAAAGGAATATTTTTATTAAAAACCTTTTCATTTTTTTCTATGCGCAATGCTCGTTGCAGCAGTTACAGCCAGAATACAATATATCAAGTTTGCAAAGACACAAAAGAGAAACATATAAAAAAAAATTAAATTTCTGCCTCCAATGCATTTACCTGTCCATGGACAGTGGTGGTCAAATTCCATAACGCATAAATCGCAATCTTCACAGTGTCAAGTTCCTTTTTGCTTAACTACTTTGCAAGCTTTACAATATTTTGGCTGATAACGAATATCTACTTAATCAGTTTTTTCTAAATCTTCCATTTCTTCTTCGTCTTATCTCATTTATATACCAGGATTTATTAAAGAAGCACCAAGAAAACTAAAAAGGAAAGAAAACATAACAAAAAACCCTAATCACTTTAATCAGCCTGGCATTTCAAGTATCCATACAAATAATCCATCAACTAGAGAGAAAAGCAGAATCAAGAATCCGCAAAATGGTCAATGAGGGCCTATCGTGAAAAAAGGAACACCTTATTTATTGAAAAATATTCCTACACAATTTCCTACAAATCCTATAAGCTTTTATCTCTCTTTTTTAAAATGTTTGTCTTTGTAATAATATCACTATCTTCTTTTTCCTCCATTTTATAACTTTTCCTTTAAAATAAACTTCTATTTTCCTTTATAATATCATACTTATACATGCTTTATTATTAACTTTTTCCCTTTATAGCTTTAAACTTTTAAAAAACCAATTGATTTAGATTAATTATTCTGTTATAATTTAAAAGACTTTTGTTCTAATTTTAAGCTGACTTCTATATTTAAACTCTTAATAGTAATGATAGCATATCCTGCTTTAGAAATAAGTTTTATAGTACTACTGCATAACTAAACTTTTAAAATAATGTAAATAAATAGATTAGATAAAAAAACTAGCATCTAGCAAAATAACTTAGAATATCCCTTTATATTATCGAAATGCTACTTCAACTATAATTTCTTATTAATTAGTATTAGTTTATCATTGCTTATTATTATACTGTAGCTTACTGTTACTACTTTAATCATTTCATCTTCCATTGGCTTTTCACTTTTTATATTATATAATATAAATCTTCTGAACATTAACTTAAATGCTTAAATCTTCTTATTCAGAAATCTTTACATCATTAGGTATGATAACTTTAGAATTTAGTACTGCAATAATTTAATAACTTCTTCAGCTAATTAAGAGGTAGTAAAAGAGATTAAGCTATAGTCTCTTTATAAGTTAATTTAATAATGCTAGATTAAGTAGTACAAATACATTGCTTAAATAAATATTTTAATAGCCATAACTAAGCAAACTAGTAGTTAGGCAATATAAATGAATCTTTAATTGCTACTAACTACAATACTACCATCCTATCTTGATTGATCTATATACTAAACTATTAACTTCTATACTAAGAATATTAATAGTTCACAATGAATTCATACATAGGCATTAATTGCTATAAACAAGCTAGCTGTATCTTAGTTTAAAATGAGAACAAAATTCCGAAAATAAATAAGGAGTAAATAATGATGAAGTATAGTAGACTAAGAGTGTAGGTTTTTAGAGTATATAAATAAAAGTGAAAGGAGGTAATGAGAAAGAGCTAGTTGCTAGTAGTAATATGGTAATTTAAAGGAAAACAATAATATAATTATTTAGACTTTTATATTTTAATTATGTTTGAGGAAGAAAATAAATCTAAAACTACCAAATCAAGGTAGGTTAGCCAAATCATGGAAAATCCTAATAACGCAGCTTTGGAATCTTTGGATAAACACTGTAAAGAGTTTATGGCGCTGCTTTAGCCTGGAACTGATAGAGAGACAAAGAAGTTGAGAGAAGTAACGGCAGAGTTACTTGATTCTTTGATGCAAGCTAGTACGATTGAATATAACTTGGAAATAAAATAGGCTGAGCTTATTGCTAAAGAGGCAGAATTAGCGAAGCTTAGAGAGACTTATAACAGTCTTAAAAATAAATTACTTGATAATGAACGACTTAATAAAACGCTTACAGAGTAAGCTCATGCTCTCCAAGAGCAGTATAATAGAGCAATTAGAAATGCTCAGGTTGAAAAAGCAAAAAACAATGAGCTAGCTGCTAAAATTTCAATTTTAGAATCAGGTATTACAGAACTCAATAAAACAAAGGAAGGAAACGAAAGTGGAGTTAATATAAAGCTAAAATAAACTATAACAACTATAATGAAATAGAACCTTGATCTTAAGAGATAGTTAAGTCAACTAAAAAAAGAACGAGAAACTTTAATTCATAAAGTAAATAAATAAGACAACAAAATCAATAGGTTAGCAAACAAAATTAATGAAATAAAAACCAAAAAGCTGTCAGTTATGTCTGAAAATGATTAGGTAAATGTTATGTAATCTTTAGCACAAACAAATGTAAAAGGTAAGGTGAATAGAAGGTCAGCTGAGCCTAGGTCTTTATTCTATAGAATAAAAGATTTGCCTACCTGAATGAAAGACAGATTTGAAGATATAATCGAAAATGGTCCCTAATCATTCTTGGCTAACTTGAATTAAATGTCTGAGTAAGATAAAGCTTTAATGACTTAGCAAATGTCAATACAATTGAATAGTCTAAACGATTTCGTAATTAAAGCTTAGAAGCTTGTTAGTGGGCTATTTACTTTATTCAATGTAGGTGAAATGAACGAACTATTGGTAAGGATCTAGGATGTAGCTAAAGATTTAATACCTTGTAAATACGCTTTTTTATGAACCATTGATTTTACTAATTCTGAAATTTATACGTTGCACGATATTTTTAATAATGGAGAGATGGTACAAGTTCGTATTCCAAGTGATAAAGGCTTGCATGGTGTCTCTATTAGAAACGGAATTTTTATTTCTAGTAAAAACGTTAAAGAAGAAGTAGATTATGACAGCACAGCAAGTGAAATGCTAAACATAGATATTTCTAACCAAATAATAGTACCAATAAGAGGTACTGAAGGAAGATTTGTAGCAGTACTTGATATAATAAATAATATGAATGGAAGCTTTAATGATGATGATGAATTCCTTGCCGAATAATTAGCATATTTCCTTGGAAATTGAATAGTAAGACTTAATGGTACTAAAACCATAGTTCAGCATTATAAATTAAGAGAAAATCTTATTAAAGCTTTTAACGCTCTTGCAGCTAGTCCTGATAGAAAAGCCTTCAATACTAATATAGAAGAATGGTCTAAACAAGTCTTTTAATCCTAAAATGGAAGATTCATTCCAATTGAAGGTGATAACTTTTTGATTATCTCAAACGAAGGAGAAACCATATTATTATCTGATACAACAGGCATTTGTGGAGAAGTTGCATAAAGTCAAGCACCTTTATTGTTAGAGAAGCCTGAAAACGATCCAAGATATGACAAAAGAGTAGATATCTCTTCAAACCTATTTGTATATTACGTTCCTGTATTAGATAATACAAACGGATTTTAAATTTCAGTAGGAGTTTTACAAATTGTATTAAAAGATGTTTAAAGAGTAAAAGGTGATAGGTTTAAAATAGACGCTGATACTGAAGAGCTTGCTAACCAGTTTGCTTAGTTTATTAAAGTAGTTCACGATATAATCACTGAGTATGAAAATCTCCATGATCCATAACTATAAATGCAAAGATAGTTCACTAGAGAAAAGACTTAATTTAAAGCTATGGAAAAATTCTAAAAGTAAATAGAGTCCAAGTTTTTAAAGAACATCAGCGAAAACATTGAAAAAAAGGAGTCGAATAAAGAAGAGTAAGGCTTCAATACTAATGATTGGTTAATGGATTTACTTTTCAATAACGAGAATGAACTTGCTCCAATTGAAGAAGAGAAGATAAACAAAAATAAGATAAAGTCCAAGTAGTGATAGACTTTGCTTTAAAATTAATTGTTCCTTCTTAAATTTATAATATAATACTCTTTAAATAAAATAAAAGCTTTATTGTATTATCAAGACAACTAAAATGTACATAAATTCTAATTAAGAAAGGCAAATAAATTTGAAAGATACCTAATAATTTTAATTTCGTTTTAAATAAGTAAGAAGGAGAGGAAAGGGAGTCAAATATTAATAGTATGTATTTGAAAATTTCAATTAAAAGATTTCGAATTCATTGTATTTTAGTTGTCTGTCGCTATTCTTAAATAGAGTTTATATTTTTAATATTTGAATTTAATTTAAATAAGAAATTCATCATACTTTAAATAGCCAAACCCAAATTCAAAATAATTCACTATGAGTTAGCAAGAAAGATTGACATAAGAAAATCAGTTAGCAAGATCTTCATCAGGGTCTCCTGCATTTGAACGATTTATCCCAGTTAGAAAGTATTTTAACTTTGAGAGAGCGTAATATATCCTTAGTGAGAAATAGTAAGAATCCTCTGATCTCAACTAAATATTGACTAAAGCATTTATTGGAGAAACAAATTAACCTATTCTTTAATTTGGTATTAAGCCTGAACCACAGACTATGCCCAATTCAAGCACAATCTTCTCTTTTAGAGAAGCCATTCCACCTTAATAACAGAGAGATATTCCTTCCTAACCTTTTAGAATTTTAGATGCTCCTGATCTATAAGATGATTTCTACCTAAATATATTAGATTGGTCTAAAGATAATATATTAGCTGTTGCTCTTTATGATAAAGTATACCTTTGAAATGCTACCTCTTCTGAAATTAAGCTTATATGAGAAAATGAAGGGTCTTATGTGAGTTCTCTCACTTGAATAAATCAGCATTTGGCAGTAGGAACTTCTAAAGGAGTTGTTAGCATAATCGACATTCAAAAAAATGAACAAATCAAAATTTTTAAGCGGCATTCGTAGCGAGTTTCCTCTATGGATTCTTTAAGCTATGTGCTTACAACTTCAGGTAAAGATTCATCAATTGTGCATTCTGATTTAAGAGAATACGGTATTTTTACCAGATACTAGAAACATTGCTAAGAAGTTTGTGGATTAAAATGGAATAAATAGACTTAATAGTTAGCATCAGGAGGAAATGATAATTAACTATATATTTGGGATATGAGAAGTAGTTAACCATTTTGAGAGATAAAGTAACACAAAGGAGCAGTTAAAGCTTTAGCATGATGTCCATGGGAAAGCTAATTATTAGCATCAGGAGGAGGCTTAGAAGACAAAACTATAAAGTTTTGAAAAGTTTCAATTAAACAATAAGTAAAGGATATTAAGACTACTTCATAAGTCTGCTCGTTATAATGAAATAGACATGATAAAGAAATTCTTTCTGCTCATGGTTTCAAAAATAATGAATTAATAGTATGAAATTATTATTCTGGATAAAAAGTTGCCGAATTGTACGGTCACAGTGCAAGAGTACTACATACAGCGCAAAACCCTGAAGGAAGTGTAGTGTGCAGCGCTGCTTCAGATGAAACTTTAAGGTTTTGGAATGTATTTGAAAGTAGCATAAAATAACAAAAGCAGAATAAGACGTTTTTAAGTCTTAGATGAATGTATAAAATTAAAATGTTTAAATTATTGGTTTAATTAATGTATCATAAAATCTTTTACTTTCTTTATATGATAAGCTATGCTTCATACCTTTATTTTACTATCCTTACTTATCTAGATAATTCCTAATGGTTTTAAAATTAAGATTAGTATTCTTTCCTAATATAATCTATTTTCAATGTATGCAAAGCTATTTATACTTTCTTTCACTCATATTCTATTAAATACATTATTTAGTTATAAAATTTTCCTAAATTAATATGAAAGCTTTACTAATTATAGTCATTACAATTATGGCATTAGGTAGATTAAACTAATTTGAAAGTAATTACTTTATTCAATATCAACCATAAGATCTTTTTTGAACTTACTTTTTATCTAAATCTCAAATATTAACTCTATTTAACATTGATCTTAAATTTAATTAAGAATATTAATAAATAAAATAAGATCTTTTTTTATAATCTTCAACCTATAATTTCATACCTTATGTTATAGTAATTATTATTTTTCTAATTCTAATGCTTTATCTATTTCTGATATTCTATCCTCATTTTGTCAATTTTAGCTATAAATATATCTTATTAGCATATCTTTATATGTTTGATAATCCAGATTTTAGTATGATTTAATATTTTAAGTGATAAAAGAGTTGTGTTTCTTAACATTGTTGCTTAAATTAAATACAATAGCTTGCTTCTGAACTATTAAACTAACTGTAATTTACTCTACATTAGTTATAATGCCAAAGATATTTCAAATTTCCATTCTTTTATATAACTTTTACAAGAATCTAACTTCATAATATTATCTTTCTAATAACTTTATTTAAATTAATAAGAGTCAAGCTATTAATAAATATCATAGGAATCTAGATACTTTATAGTAATTGCTTAAAACAGTTATATTAAGTAGTAAATTAAAGAAAAGATGGTAATCAAAAAATAGTTATTAATAATCCATTATGAAATTTCAATTGTTTATATTCCCGATTTTCTTAATAGCCCTATAATTAACATACTTAGGTCTAAGGCTTAGAAGTTATTCAAGCAAATTATTAATATTTGCTTTAGATAAATTTAGTATTTTTATATTTTATGTCTATGGAAATTATTAAATACACTAGTAAAGAAAAATACTAAAAGCAAAAGATGAAGCTTTTCTTTTTATATTGTTGCTTGTATTTTCTATTACTTTTTTTATATCTTTAGCTTTAGCTTTCTTCTTATTCTGATGCTTATTAATTTTGCTTATATTCTCATAATTAAATTGATTTATAATATTAGGAAAGCTTTATTTGCAAGCCTGAAAGTTTAGAGGATAGTATTTGTAATAGCTTTAATCTATGAAAGGAGATAATATTGTGAAAGATAATTTAGACAAATTTCGTTAATTTAGATAATAAAATTATTAGGTCAAACTCTTTTAGGCTTTCTCTATTCCTTTTTCTTAAGAGCGTGTCTGAAGTAATCTACTTGGAAATCTATTAAATTTATATTTCTCTTTTGAAAACCTTCCAAACTCGCAGGAGGAAAACTGAAGTTCTATCCATAAAGCACTTCTTTGATCCAAAGCTTAATATTCCTTCTATCAGTTAATCTCTCCTATTCTATTCTTGCCTTACGTCTCTGTTCTCCAGCTGGTTAATAATCCCAATTATAATCCTTGAGAAATTTGTACTCTTTTCCTTCTTTATTTTTTCAATATTTCAAATCAGTATAAACCCATTCAATCATGCTAGTAAAATAGCCAGGATCATAACAATGTTTATGTGGTATCATCATCTTCCACCTAGTTCTCATTTTTGATTTATGATTTAAATTTAAAAACCTATTTGTTTATTTATTCCCTTTCACTATCTATTAGTTCATAACTACCTACAACCTGCACTAAATCCTTTGCATTTCCAATTAGAGCAAAGTAGCTATAAGCTGCTCTTTGATATATCTATAACATCAATAAATATCCATTCGCTAAATTATCTTTTAATAGCTTAAATTAGATAGTTAAACAGACAGTGAATAGATGATAAATACTTAATAGAGGAACCTAATTTAAAGTAGTAAAGGAGATATATAGAAGTGGATATTATAAGAATAGGCTGATAATTAAACTAGATAGGTTTATTAATTAAATCTTTAGAATAGAATGGATAACTAGCTATTTTCTAGAACTGGCAAGTCAGCTGCTTAAACATTCAAAATTTTAAAGTATAAGGATTAGATAATCAATAGCCAACCTATTAAAATTTCTTTTAAGCAGAGACCAAAGTCTGCTTTAATTCAAATTGGATAAAAAGTAACACCTGAACTGATGTAAGAGATAGCATCATAGTTATAATAAGAATAGACTCTTAAAAATTAAAAAACTATGTAGAAAAGTAAGAAATCCAGCATGTTTGTATCTTAGCCTAGAGATTCCTGATATTAAGTTTAAAAAGATTAGAACAATTAACCTAAACTGGGAAATTATGAATTAAATTATGATGTTGTGAAACCTAAAAAGCAAATAACTGACTTTAGAGAAAGATAGAAAACTGTTTCTAAACGAATTTAGCAAATTAAAACTGAAAGTTAATTAAACCCATAAAAGCCTTTAATGCACATTCCAAGTGTTAACTTAAATGTATCAAGTAAACGATTAGAGTTAAATACTTCTTTTAATGAGTAAAGTCTAAGTTGCTTGAATATTTCTAATATGTCAGTAAAGTAAAAGTAAGACTTCATTTAGACACATTCGAGAAATTGACTTCTCTAAGTTCTTATCTAGGGATGAAAAATAAAACTTAGTTTGCCCAACATTCTATGATGCAAAACTAAGCTAAGTAAAGCCTAGACGTGATATTTGTATTGATTTTAAAAAGTAGTTGGGACACTAACAATATTATAATAATTTGGAAACTCCTAATATCTTAACTTACAAAAAGGATAAATCTAATAAATCTTTCTCCAAAACTCCTGATTTTGATAAGTAAAAGAAAAGAAGTAAAGGACGTTTGCCATTATTTATGACACCTACCAATAGCAGAATAGACATTGGTATTTATAATAAAAAGTCTTTTGAATTAAATTGTTCATATGGCAGTAGATAAAAAATGCAACCTAGACAAGAAATAAAAAAACACTAAAAGGTACATAAAATTAAAATAAAAGCAAACAAAAATTAGAAAGTTAATGCGGACAAGAATGTCACTTACCATGATTTAAATAAAGAATCCAGAGACTCTCAAAAAAATTTGTAATTTAATCCTAATAAAATGAAATATACTTTCATATACTATAATTAAAAAAACTAAATTACATATAAAAATAGCAGTCATAGCTACTAATCTCAACTTGAAAAATAGTTTTAAAATCTTAAATTTCTATTTGTAGCCCTATAAACAATAGAAAAATAGTAAAAAGTGAATTTTGATATCTTTAAGTATTTTTAATAAGGATTAAACTAATATTTCTTGTAGGGCCCAAATTTATAATTAAAAAGAACTATATAATCTTAAAACATCAAGAATTTGATATATAATAAAGAATAAAAAATCAATTACATTCTAATTAAGCTTGGCTTATAATTTACTAGATGTACTTGGATATATTTACAAGTATTTATATACTTTAATGTTTAACTACAAATAAGATTTTGTGAAAGTATGAAACACTTAATTTTAATATTATATGAATAATAGAAATATTTTATCTTATATAATTAAAGTATTTAAAGGAGGAAATCTAAACTAAATGTTGCAAAATATCTGATTTATGAAATTAAAAAATAATATTTTGAACTAGATAAAAACTTAATTAGTACTTTAAAAGATATTTATATGTAAATACTCTTGTATTAGAGTTTTAGATTATATTTGTAATTTTTGTAGTGATATAAAACTCTATTCTCCATTTAGAAAAAATGCAACTTTAATCCTTGAAATAGTAACTAAAGTAGTTAAATATAATTTTATTTCTTTATTTTAACAGTTTTTATAATACTTAGAAAATTATATCTATTAGATATTATTAATCAGATAAAGATTTTATTAAAGTAAGTTCTTGAGGTAGGACTTATTCATCTTCATTTCTACATCATTTATCTTTTCGTTTTCTTTTATAATTTACTTTTGCTGTATCTAAGAATCAAGGAATTGCTTTTAAAGGAGTTACATTTTCTTTTGTCTTTATTTTTTTTCAATTTTTCAATCTTTACTCTAATATTCTTCTTTATCCTATTATATTCCTTTTTATTAAAAGAATGCTTTTTAATGAATCTATTCGAGCTAAATTTATCTGTTTCTTTCTTGCATTTCAAGCATTTTTTCCGTTTCTTCGTTATATTTAATAGCAGTCTCTAAGTCCTTTTTCTTTTATTTTTATTTTTTGATATTTACTTCTTAAACTTAATTCATATAAAATTCATAAATATGCTTTTAAGTTGCTTGCTTTTATTCTTCTTCATCAAGCTTTTTCTTTTATTCTTCTTCTAAAATTTTCTATATTTTTTCATATTCTTACTGTTTTAACTCATTTTGCTTCTGCTTTTTTATTTAAAGTTCTTCTTATATTCTTATCATTTCCTGTCTATGTATTTGCTTTTCTTTAAATGCTTTTAATCTGCTTTAGTCCAATACATTTTATTTGTTTTAAGCATCTAAGCATGCTAGGTATTTCTCTGCTTCCTTTTACCTTTATTTTTTTTATTAGACAATTTACTTTTTTTTATTTATTTACTCTTCTAGGTCTTTCTAATAATTCAAGTAAGCACTTTTTACGTTTTACTATTGCTATTTCTGAAGGTTTAACCATTATTAGTCCTTTATCTAATTGATATAACTTCAGTAATCACCTTTAGGATTACTTTGAATTTGCAAATCTGATAACTATATCTAATTGAGCATAATAGAGGTTAGATTATGCTATTTATTATGGTTTATTACTTTTTTCAAATTTCTTAACTAAGTTTAATCTCGCTAGGGATTGTTTTAAGGTTTATCAGGAGATCTTTGCATAAAATACTTCATGAAACTACTATTCAAGTTTTTATCTTTAGCTATAAAACCATAATCTAATGATTTATTATGCTAATTTTTATGTGTATCCATGTTTTAGTTTTTGTATCTAATAGAAGGCAAAAATATATCTTCATTATTCTCAAGTTCTCTAGTTGTGTTTGGAATTGAGGAAGTATCCCTCTTTCTCATAGTGAAGGAGTTATTCTTAGAAGTGCAAAACTTTGAGAGTCTAGATTCAATGTCATTAATATCATCTATGGAAATAGTATTTTAAGCACTTAGATTTTTGATTTCTTTGTATGCTTCTTGCTTTATCATTGCTTTGCTTCCAAATTTTTATATTAATCTTCAAAAAAGCTAATTTAGGGCTAATTTTTTGTTTTCTGACATTAATTTGATTTTAAAACGGTAAGCTAAGGATAAATATCAAAGTAATAAACTCTCCTTTCAAAAGAGAAAACTTATTATTAGTTATTATATGACTTTATGCTGGAAAGGTAGTTTAAATAAAGGATTAGAAGAAGATAATTTAACTAGACTTTAGGATTAGAAGTAATATAACCTTTAAAAAGAGAAATGTAAAATATAGATAAATAGCTACTTTAATAGCTAAGATAGGTAGCTTTATCATTTATATAGGTACAATATTGAGCTATAAATCTATGCTTTACATATAAAATAAGGTTAAAATAATAGAGTTACAAACATAAAATCAAAAGCATCACTGAAAGGACATATGAAGTTATTCCATAGGCTTGGCTGTAGTAATCGAAAGCTTTTTCCATATCAAGATTATTATTACCATAAATCAAATCTTGAGTGAAAGTATAATCTAAACATTATAAATCCTTATTTATTTAAGCAGCCCAAAAAGCACCTTTACCGATATCTGCATAACTTTAATCTACAACATCATACAGCTCAATCAAAGAGCAGAAAGCTTTTTAATCATCATCACAAGCAGCTAAATAAACTGCGTAGTTTATAACTGAAATTTCGTAATTTGAAGTTCCGCATCTTCCTGATTTGTCCTAGTTTGGAGTGCATACACAAACTCCACTAAAGCAATCTGAATTTATTTAGCAAAAATCTCAATTAAATTTTGATGAATCAGCATCCTTAGACTCATTATCTATATCTTCTTTTAATACATCTTCCTAGAAACTCCCAGAATCACACTCACTTTAAAGTGTTTTAAATTTAGATTTGTAGCAGTCATTTCGGATATATTTAGTATAAGAAATTCTAATATAATCAACTGAATAAAATCCATAATCATCTTATTCATTTACATCACTACAAGAGCTATAATACTAAGTCTACTGCCACTTATCATTATTCTATATAGCTAAAGTAGTTTCATAAATTGAGCAATAGGGTTTACTTTCTTAACAAGCTCCATCCTATCTCCATACCAATAAGTTGCTACTTTAGTCAACTTCCACACAGTGTTCAATCTTTGAAGCTTCCTCTGATGTTTGGCATGTTCATCTTGGACAGGTTGAGAAACTTTTGTCAATAGTAATAAAAAGAAGCAAACTTGCTAGAAGCATTTTATAATAAAAAATTAGAAATAAATACTATTTCACTTACTATTTGCATCCTCTATATCTATCCATTTCTTCTTTCCATACTCTAGTACATCACATCTTGCTTATGTACTTAGATCCTTTCAACTTTGAAATAGCTCTAGAGATTCAAAAGTATAAGAAATAAGTAAATAATTAATAGTTAGTTATTAAGACTAGAACATAATTTAAGGATGATAGAGACTAAGAATAAGCAAGCAAATAGACTTACTATTAATTCAAATTATCCAATACTAATATATTATAATATATTAAGACCTTAATTATATGCAGCTGCTTTTATATCCAGAAGATAGATAAGTTATTAAGAAAATTAATTAAGTTAGTGTAGTATTTAAAAGGGCTCTAGTATTAATAATACTTAGCAGGATTTAAAAATTATTAATAACGTTTAGTACTTATGAATCAATTGAAAAAGGCAAGGATTTATGACTTTTATATTAACTTATTAATAATAACTAAGTATAAAATTATATTAATAAATATCTTAAATAAAGGTCACTGAAATAAACAATTAGGAAGAGTATATTATTTACATTAGTATTTCATAGAGTTCTAACTAATAAATGTGCATAACAATAGCTAAGACTGGTCTAATTAAATATAATTTGAATAATTAAATTTACAGGATCTAACCTTTCTGGATGAAAACAAATAGATTTTAATCTTTAAATATATTTTACATCTAACAAAAACAAGAATATCTATTAAAGATTTTTAAGTTAAGCCTTTAGTTGATCATCTGTTTGATAAGATATGTTAGTTACAGATGACTTTGATTAAAGTATTTATAAATAAAGAAAATGATTCTCTTTAATTAATTACTCTATAGTCATATTCAACTGGTATTTTAAAATTTCTTGTTTTATAATCTGTTTAGCTTACATTACTAGTTTATTAAAATCTAACCTAAAACTTATATAGTTTAGATAAGTATCAGTAATCATAAATAGATTACTCTAAGTAGATTAAATTAGATGATTAAAGGATTTTTATTAAAAATAAAAGTCCAATAAAATGATAATAATCAACTATTTGCTAAAATTCTTTTTCTTTATCCATCTAGAAGCAAAATATTTAAATATAAGTAAAACTATAAAACCAATATATAACTATAGCCACTGTAGCCAAGTATTTAATTAAAGCATTAATACTATTTAAAAAACCTATTTGATTTGCTATCTCATTAACGGATGAATTTCTAAGAAACTTAAGAAAGCCTATAACGTTTAAAATTCTTATTATATATGAAGTTATTTCACTTTTTTTGCTTAAATTATTCCTTTTTATTCTAAATTTAAAACTAATTTCTTAAAAACTTCTAAGAAAATCGATTTATTTATGGATAAAAGGTTTTAGTCTTATCCTAGTAAAATAAATTTTAACTTAGATCATATTCTTAAATAAAGGTAGAAGCCAGGGATAAATTTTGTGTACTTTATAAAGAGCAGAATATGATGTTAAAGTGAGGTAAAAGCAAATTTTATTTAAAGCATTAAAATTATCTTATAACAACAAAAATATAACTTTTAATCATGAATTTTAAACCAGGGATGCTCTAATGCTTGCTCTGGGGTTAACCTTTAAGTGACATCTTTTTAGATGCATTTCTGTATAAGGTCTTTTGATTCTTTACTTCTCTCTTCCCAAATCTCGTCATCAAAGGAATAGATGCAGTTTTTTATTTACTACATTAATTTTGATTTATTTTCCTCAGGGAAAGGTTGCTCCCCTGATAACATAGCAAATAAAATGCATCCTGCCGCTCACATATCTATTTCCCTTCTGAATTTATGACTTACCCATATGCACTTTCAGAAAGCATTTCAGGAGCGCAATAACTTAGAGTTCCAGTAAATGTAAGCATCTTCTTGAGAAAATCTTTTCCTAAAAACTTCGAGATATTGAAATCGATTATTTTTAGTAATTCACCCTTTGCATCTACAAGTATATTCTAGGGCTTTAAATCTCTATGGCAAACTCCTTGGCTATGCATTCACTGAATAGCTTCTAAAACTTTTTTAAATATCTTAGCAGCTAATGGTTCTGCATAAAATCTCACCTTCATAAGGTCCATCCTCCATAATGTAACTTCACATTTCCTTAGCTTTTATGAGTTCCATTACAGTATAGATTCTACCCTTTTAACAATCTAAGAAAAGCTCTTGAGCATCAATTATATAAGGATGCTTAATACTTCTCATAAGTTCAAATTCGTTTCTAGCTGTATTCAACAATTCAGGATCGGTAGTTCTAATGGTCTTTATAGCCTTTAATACTCCTGTTTATTTATCTTTATATTTCCAAACTACTGATGAACATCCTTCTCCCAGCACCTCAAGTCTTTCATAATAATCTTCCAAATCTTCTAATTTTCCAAATCTCAGAGCATTAAACTGTTCAAGTTCTTCCGGATCCATTTCAATTGCGTTTCTAGTACCTTAAGCTGTAGGTGCTGCAATTTTTATCTTTGCTAAATTTGCGCGCATAGCAGCGCGATTGCCTAGAAGCTTGTTTTTATCCATTAAACCACTAAGCTAATTACTTTAAAATTAATAAGATAATTTTACTAAAACATTAAATTATTCATTTAACATATTTCTTCTTCATTCAAATACAGTCATCTTTACTTATTTCACTCTACTATTCCCACAACTTTACTATGCTATGTTCTATACTTATTAAGCATATATCAGCTTATAATCCTTTGCTCATTCTTTTAATTTTGCCTTTACCTTTCTCTGCTTATATCTCCTTTCAAATAGGCTTAGCTTTAAAGCCATTGAGTTTAAACCTTTAAACTTTAATTTAAATGTTTCATAAGTTTAATAAATGTGGCTACGCTGTACTTTATTTACAATGCCTAGAATATAAGTTGCTAATAGTAGAAAGCTAAGAAAGAGAGTAAATGGTAAAGTTATAAAATTAAATGAAATTTAAAAGTTAAGATAAGTGCTTCCAATACATTCCTACTCCTACTAGTTCTATTATGTAGTAAAAGGTACTAAATATTAGTATCGTTAGGAACAATCCTATCAGAGTCTATATCCTAAACACTTCCAATGCTAAAAACAAAAATACAATATTCATGTTCACTATTATCAAAAATCTGTTCATGTGCTATTTTTCTATTTTCTGTCTAATTTCGGTCTGTTACTTTGTAAAATCAGCGTCATTCACTAAGAAGGAAGGGATATTATAAGTATAAGTTGATAGTAACTTGTTGAGATTGCATAGAGTGTATATAGGAACAATGTTGTAATAGAAGCCAATAAAGAAGAAATGCTAAATAGTAGATTGCATAAAATCTATAAAAGAGTCATTTGATATTCCTATAACTAGTTTTATCACAAATATTATAAATCCAAAGAAAAATATAGCTGTTCATTACTAGCTGCTTCCTATAGAGTGGAACAAACATAATATAAATATAGTCGTAAAGCCCACCTGAATTGCATTGAAAAATTTTATAGCTTTCAAATTATTAGGAGCTTTAAAAGCAAAAATAAACATACATCCTAGTAGTATAAAATACAAATAGTTCAATAAAGGAGAAAAGAAAAAAATACTTTGCTGTGACTTTTGAACGATAATCATAAATATTGCGAAAAAGCCAGGTTTGAGTACTGATAAGAAGCTTATTAAATAGTTATACACTAACAGAATTAAAAAAAAGCATTTAGTTGATTGGTTATGATAAGATTGATTTTACCTCATTGAAAAAATATTAACCAAAGCAAGGCAAGTAGTGATATCATTACTAAACTTTTTCATGTTTTCATTCAAAAATGACTATCATGATACTTATGAAGTGTTTTTACAACTTATTGTTATATCGTATTACATAGTGTACTTTTATTAAGCGGTTGAAATTATTCCGTAGGCTAGCAGCATTTTATTATTCAGAGTATAAATTTTCTTATCATTTTCTGTAATGTCTTGGTGAAGTGATGCGAAATATCAATTTCATAAAAAATAAATTTGGTTAAAGTAATAAAAATTCTAACTTAGTAACTTTCACTCGAAAGCTGAGAATTTGAAATCATAGTCAAATATAAATCCAGAACTATGCTATAACTGGAGATTAGTCTGTAAGTTGACATCTTTATATGCTTTAGATATGCTTTTTAAATCGCATAATTCCTTTTTTAATGGTTTTACTTATCCAAAAAATGCTACTGTTTTTGATATGTTATTAAAAAAGTTATAGCATGTTCCTGAAAGAGTCTCTTTATTTTCAAACTGTAATCCTGCATCTAGTAGAACCACTATTTGCGGTTTAATGAATTAACAAAAGCCTCCAAAAATAGCGAAGTGAGAGTATAGCTATCCTTGAGGTACTTATTTTATAGCCAATATAATGTTTATACCAAAGTTTTGATCCTCATTTACTATATTTTTTCTAATTTAAAAAGTGTGAATCAAGTTTAAATCATACAGAGAGAAATCAGAATGATTATACTCAGAATATATGCTATATTCATTAGATTTCCCTATCAATCCAGTATCAATAAAATATTCCCTTAGATGCTATTTTACCAGATTATTACCATCTACATATATAATTATGCAAAACTTATCAGTATCAAACTCTTTTTTTTATCACTCCATTAAATTTTGTATTATGGAGTCTATTGTCACTTGAACTCTTTTAGCGTCAGCTTCGCTAGAATTATCTTCTTCCATGACATCATCCTTTATCAAATTAACGAATATAAGGAACTAATCTTTAACACACTACTAATATTTTAGCAAAGTCTTTCAATTTTCTTTTTCATTATTAGATACTAGATAAGGAAAATAAATCCCTTCTACTAAGCATCCTTTTCTAGATACATTCAATTTAAGAGATTGGTATTAAAGTATGTTGAAATTAGGTGGGTTTATCATCTCGAAATCAGCTTCAATGTTAATTCATTGCTATAAAACCTGTGGGTTTTGATTGTCTTACTAAATTTAAATAGGAGCAGGTGCAGCTAACAAAGGTATTCTTAAAGCCATTATCAGTTCTTTAAAGTAATTCTTAAATGATAATGAGTTTAATTAAATAGTATCAGACTAATTCTATTCTAATGACTAATTATTTCTTATTATTTCAACACACTTCTATCCTACTCTTTCTCTTTATTTAGCAGTCTTTTTAAAGATAGTTAAATGCTTTATATTAGGATTTTTAAAAATGAAAGTTGTTGCTTTGATTTCAGGTGGAAAAGATTCATTACTTAGTGCTATACTGTGTCATTAATTTGGGCATTCGATTGAAGCTTTAGCTCATATTAGAAGTGCTAACTAAGACAGTATGATGTATCAATCTGCAGGTTCTGAACTAATAGAAATGTAAGCCCAATCAATGCAATTGCCTCTTTATGTTTAAGAAAGTAAAGGAATTGCAGTTAACTAGCAATTAGATTACTTTTTTGACAGTCAAATAGCAGAATAAACTAAACAATAGACAGGATTAAGTGATGAAATAGAAGATCTTTATGACTTACTTGCCAGAGTAAAATAGTAAAATCCTTAAATTAATGCTGTTTGTTCAGGAGCAGTAAAATCAGATTATTAGAGAAAAAGAATAGAAAACGTATGTTCAAGATTAGGCTTATCATCCCTATCGTTTTTATGGAACTAAAACTAATTTTACATCCTATAATAAGTTATAGATCAATAGATGAACGCTATACTTGTCAAAGTAGCAACTCTTGGTTTAAATAAGAGTCATTTAGTAGTTAGAATATCAAATGAATTCGTTGAGAATGTTTTAAAACCTTTATATGAAAAATATAAGATTAACGTAGCAGGAGAAGGTGGAGAATTTGAAAGTTTAGTCCTAGATTGTCCTTACTTTTCAAAGACTATTAATATTAAAAACTCAGAAATAGTAGGATCTTTTGAAACTGCATACTTAAAAATAAATGAGGCTGAGTTAGTAGATAAAAGTGAACCTTTCTAGAGTCTAAGAAGAGAATCACTTCAAACTTAAGTACCCCCTTAAGTTTAGGTCGAAGATCCAAGTCATGTTATTCAACCTGCTCTTAGATAAAAAATTTAAATATCTGAAGGTGGAGATTGGTTCTTTGTAGATTAAGTATCAGCCTCAAATTTCCTCAGTGAACCAAAAGAATTTTAAGGAATAGAATAAGAAGTAAGATTTGTATTTGACAATCTGCAAGAGCTACTTCAGAAATAAGGGAAATCTTTGAAGTAGATATATTATGTGAATTTATACATTTCTAACATGTCTTTATAT
The DNA here is from genome assembly GCA_946699065.1 of Loxodes magnus. Lineage (NCBI taxonomy): Eukaryota > Ciliophora > Karyorelictea > Loxodida > Loxodidae > Loxodes > Loxodes magnus. Next base: position 783,227 of record CAMPDV010000006.1, on the reverse strand, counting down.
GGAATTATTAATAAAGTTTATAATTCCTATTTTAATTTCCCTAATCCTCCTGCTAGAATTTGCGTCGAGCTGAAACTTCCTTCATAATTAAACTCAGTTTTCTATATGCAATGCAATGGATATCTCGTTCCTTCGAAGAAAAAAGTTATTCATGTTCAAAGCTTTTCTCAATGGGCACCTGCAAATATTGGGCCATACTCCCAATGTCAAACAATACAAGGTAGAGTTTTTCTCGCAGGCTCAATACCTTTTATCCCTCATACTATGACATTAGCAGATAATCAGACATGTGTTGAAAGAACTTGCTTGAATATATAAAAAGTAATGGAAGAAGCATAAGCTAAAGACTTAGATTACTGCATAATGTTCTATTCTGAAAAGTTTCTTACCAATGCAGAATAGCTATAGACCAGCATAGCATAAATGAGATAAATCTTCAATGATTAGAAGTTAATTATTCCGTGTGTTAGTAATCCAATGCTTCCTAAAGCTGCTCAAATTGAATTATGTGTAGGGGGTAAACTTTAAAGCTTTGATAAGTAGTTTGTTTAAGAAGCTTAAGGAGAATTTTCTGTATAAGGTCATTACACCAATACATTTTACGACTATACTGTCTATTTTGAAAACTTTGGAGTAAACTTGGACTAGTTCTTAAACTATGCCCATAATACTACTTTAAAAATTAATAAAAACGTAACCTAGAAATCTCCTGTAACCAATGAGTAATTGCTTACTGAATGAAGCCTATAAAATACAAATGCACTAAACTACTTGAGCGAAATCAAATTTTTCGTAAAAGATAATTTAGTTACAGAAGATATGCATGAAAAAATAAGGACAAAATTTCCAAAAGGAACTCTTAGTATAATCCCAGTAATTTCTATTTCAAATGCCAAAAATGCTAACTATGCTCTACTTTTAATAGGTTTTGACAGTATCTAGATTGAAACACACAAGTTTATTTACACTGAGCAGAGTTAGTGATTCTAATAATTTATACTTTAAACTTCTATTTTTTCATTATTAAGTAAAATCATTCAATCCTCTATTTTTCACTTCTAATACTATGCAAGCTGTTTTATATTAAAACTTGTTTACTGTTAAAACGATGAAATACTATATATAACCTAAAAGTAATTTCTAATCTAAATATTAAACATGAGGATTATAATAAAAAAGAGATAACTAAGCTTTAGGTAATAAAGAAAAGCTATAATTTTGAATATATTTGAGTAAATCTTTTTCAATGTCTAGATGTTTCTTTAATTTACTGTTCTAATTAAGATAGCCTAATTAATATGGAATAGTACTAATTTATTATATTTACATTTCTATTATTAAACTAATAGGCCAGCTAACTTACTACGTTGCTACTTATTTAATAGAGAACAGTTTATATATAAAACTATTTATTTAATATGAGAAAGTATTTATATAAGATACTTACTTCTATGAAAACCAGATATTAGCTTAGTTTAAATTATATCTCTCAAGTTTTTAGCCTTTTCTTTAAATTTAGCTAAGACTGACTCTTTACTTTAAGCATTTATTGTATAATCTTAAAGAAATATCGTTTTCTAGTAAAGATTACCCTCAAGCATGTTAATTAACTAAAATGCTGTAAATGTTAAACTAGATTTCTAAATAAAATAGTTTAGAAGCTTATTTCACCTTTAAAAACTCTGATTCATGATACCAAAAGGGTTATTTCTTAATTAAGTCTGGATACTTTACCAAACCTTAAAAGATGAGTTTATACATTTAAGTTTAAAGTGAAAGATGAAAAAGGCTGAATAGTTAGCATTGAATTAGGGTTATCTTTAGAATGCTTAATAATTTCTTAGTTTAATTAAGGTAAGTTAAATTTAAACAGTCATTAATAATCTTAATGGAAAGTCTTAGAGAAAAGAAACATAAGAGTAAATCCAAAAAATCCTAACTGGATAAATTAACTTACTACGTTGAGCTATAAAGCAGCTATTAGATAATCTAGCAATTCAATTTATCACTTTTGCTAAAAGACGTTTCCTAATATTTTCAAGTTTTAACTCAGAAGAAATTCTTTAATCTTAAGTGAATTTAGAGTTCAATTCCTAAGAAAGTTTAGGGTAAGTAAGCTATTATCAAAGATCTCCTTTCTAGTTTAGCCAGCTTGTGCTTCAAGAACTAATTCAATTGCATAATGAGTTTCCAGGTAGAAGCTCAAAGGAATAAGAACCAGATTTTCTTGATAATAGAAATAAACCTTTATCAATAAAAGCTATGGAAATAGGAAGAATTATACAGTATATTAATGTAAGATAGTTGAATGTAAGGCTTATAGCAAAGGAAATAGATAAACGATTTGCTTAAAATTCATAGGTTTGAACTGCTTGCTATTAGGCTATTAGTAAAACTTTTATAAGGGAGAATTATAACTGCTAATGTGTAAAATAAATGCCTAGCTTTGAATTTAATAATCTATGCAGGAGATTTATAAGAGAATAATTGAGTCTAAGCTACTAACTATGAAATTAAAAGAGTAAGTCTTTACTTAGAAATTAGATGTTGTATTAGAGGAAAATTATTTTAGTGAAAATGTTTCCAGTGATTCTGATGCAGACTCACATGCTACTGTTGAATCATATAATAATAGCGAGAGATAATTATCTCCTGGTTTGCTTCTGTAATAATCATATAGTGCAAGTGCGAGATTAAATAACAGAAAATTGGATAATAAAATTGAATCCGTTTAAAAAATAATTGGAAGAGAAACAAGAAAGAAAAACAAATTAACTAGCAAAACAACGATTGACAGAACTAAAAGACACTTAAGAAACAGCGAAAGCACACTATCTTAAGATAACAATTAAAATACTACGACTAAAATATTTTAGTTAGAAGAATTAAATCAGGAGTAGTTGGATTTAGTACAAGAATGGTGCAAGTAATATTTATATTTAATTAGTTTAAATTCTCCTTATTGTTATTAATGTTATCAAGATTTATTCCAACTTTGCACAGATAATCATTCTATATAGCAAACAACTATCATAACATATATAAGCCTTTATTATATAGGCTAAATTAATTTATAGTAATAATAATAAAGCTAATCATTATTAACTGTTCAATCTCTACTTAAAATATAATCAAATGTGCACTAATCATAACTTAAGTACTGTATTATTGAACTTTTTATAGTCAAAGCTAAAATATTAGCCTAAACTTATTTTTATACAATGTTTGTGAACTAAATAGTGACCATTTTTATTTCTGTTAGATTACTAGTTAGAATATATCATAAGAAAACTATTTACTTTTATATCATTTTTTCCTTTTAATCAGCACTAGTTAAATATTTCTTTGAAGGCTTATAATGTTATTAATTATTCTCTAGTAAGATACAAATCATAAGATTATATAAATTACTTCTTTAGTTTTTCATAGATATGTTGAATTTCGTGAACTTCTAATTTACTAATTAAAGAAATAACTAATTGCAATTATGAGGACAGAAAATTAAAAGAACATCAGAAGCAATTTAATTTTAATCTTAGCAAAAGAATCTATTTAATATGCAATAAAGTAGCTTATAGTAGAAAGCTCTTATTTAATGTTAAAAATTGCTAGCAAAATAATTTAGGAAGCTTTATTTTAAATTTATTTTTTTAACAGCAATAAAAACATCTAAATTCAGATTAATTTTAATTTAATTATTCTATTTTCAATTATTTATCTATATTAAATATCAGGCTTTTTATTTCTTTCATTTATAATAACTATTTAAAATGCTACATGAAATATGAGCTTTAATGCAAAATTCTTTATAAATCTTCTATAAATCTACAAATAATAATAGACTTAATCTATTAAATATATTTAATTCTTTATTATATATCCTAAAATTTAGATAAATAAGTGCATGTGAGATTATAATAGAGAAGAGGCTTTACATTAATTAGTAATTTAATTATTTCTTATCTATTTAAACAAATAAAATAACCTATAAATTAATAATTGTTTGTAGCTACTCTTTATGCTTTTTAATAATTTATAGAATTTACCCTAAACTCTTTAATCTATTTTAGACATTAATAATTAAGTAAGGATATCTAAATTTTCTAAGAGAGATATACTTAAATTAAAAAATAGCTTTTACTAAGCACTAATTAAGTTAGCTCTATCTGCTAATTCTATAGCATATTATTATATAATGCTATTTCTTTCTGTAATAAGATACTTTTGTATTGCAATTGTTTCTAAGGATTCAAATTGAAAGATATATAATAAGTGATAGCATTATTATGAAGCTTTAATGAGATCAATTATACATTTCTGCTACTATCGTTTGCTTAATCTATAAAATTACAGTTTTCAAACTAGAAAATACTAGTGATTTGAATAAATCACAGTTATGCATGGTTATTACTATAAACTAATTCTAACATATCAGTATATTAATTTTCTATAAGCAAATTTAGTTATTTTCTTAGTAGATATTTAATTATAAATATAAAGCTAATATTATTTAACTAATGAAGACTAAAACTGCTAATCTATTTAATAAAATAAGATTTATAACTTTTCTTAATAGCATCTTAGCATACTCAATTTAATAAGCTAATACTATCATTTCCATTTAATTATAGCCTTCTAATTATTTTATTAGCTAATGCTTTATTTTTTGAAATTCCCTTATAGCAATATTTTGATATCCTAAGAATAGGATACTTATATAATTTTCATACACAGTAGTTATAGTTACTAGATTGAAAGAATACAATGGTATAATTATGTTTTGGAACTATAATAGAAAGTATGAACCATTATGCATTATATTGCCTTTCTCTTAATTCACAATATTCTGGAAGATACTTTTTATTTAATCTATTTAACTTAATTATATCTGGCTAGATAACTAGCAAATTACTTGTCTAGTAGCACATATTTATATAAGTATTCTGATAACTAGTTTTGCTTCTCTTTTTACCTTTGATTTTTAAAAAATAATAATCTTAAAAGAAATTTAAGATATAAATGAATACTATGCAATTTTAGTTAATCATTAAGAAATTAGACTACCATAACTAAAGAAGGTATACTGAATATTGTAATTCTGAAGACTTAATAATATAAGTATTTTCTATAAGAGTGCTTAGAATATTTCCTTTCCATTATCATTAATTATCACTTTACTAAAATTACCCATATTTTATATTTTTTTAAATCGTTTCCTTTTTTTATGAAAATCATATATAATAAAATAAGTATTAGGAAGAGCAACAAGAAGGTTTGAGAAGTAATGGTAGGAAGAAGGAAGTAACGATGTGAGAAAAAAAATAGAGCATTAATAAACTTAGAAATGAAATATATTATTAAATATAAAGTTTAATGCATTACATCTTTTACAAAATTAATTCTTATTATTACTTATAAAAAAATCAAACTTCTAGCCAATCCTCATTTTCAGCAAAATCCTCCCAATCTTAGTCTTCAAATTATTAATCGATTTATTTTGAAGCAGTCATATCAGCACTTTTTTCTATATTGAATGAACTTTAATCACCCGTCTTTTATTATTTTTTGGTTATATCGGAAGTCATATTATAGTTGATAAATGTTTTATTATCTAGATCAAATACTTGGATGCTTATAAATTTTCCAATATCTTGCTTTAAGCCTTGTCTTATAATATAAGCTTTTTATTTAAATACTTTTGGTTATCAAAATATCATTCCAAAGTTTGATGTGATATCTTCTAGCTCTTCTTAAATCTATTAATTTGAGTATTTATAAACTTTTCATAAAAGATCTGCTTAATAGCTTACTACTAAAAAAATATCACTTTTGTTAGAAAAAGGACAAAGTAAGGATATACTTGGATGATTGATATTATCAAAAGTGACTCATTTGTCTTGTAAAATGTTATATTAATAAGCCTTTTAGTAGAAAACATCAATTCCTGGTCCAAAAGATTAATTCAAATCTGATTCTTACCTTTCATAGCCTCCAAAACATCAAATTACATCGTTTACTAAGCACCCATGAAAGCATGACAAATTTTATGGGAAATCGCTAATAAATTTGCTTTTGAAATTAGGAATACTAAATACTTCACATTTTCGAACATAGCGAGGCCTATTATAGCCTGCTATTATAAAAACTAAATTTTTCATTGGATAAAATACTATTGCGTGGCCACTTCTACTAGCCATTAGTTTAAATTCTCTGATTTAATCTTCTTTAATAACAGTAAATCTATCAAGTCCATCTTCATCTTTCTAGCCCCCTGTCACTAATAGCATGCTTTCATATATTTAAATTTAGCCACTATGAGAGGCAAAAATATCAGTCGCCAACTATCTAACAAGTCACTTTTAAGTGGTAATTTGGTATTTTAAAACGCTAGAAGTATCAAGTATTGGATAATAAAGATAGTGAAAATCTATCAGATTAGGTACTATCTCATATTTAATTACCATAAGAGGAATCAAGTCAAATATTTGATTATGTTACTTTTACCTTCTGAACTATCTCTTTAGCTATAAAATTTACAAGATATATTAACTTCTAGGACTCACTTAGAAATGCTGTTGATCCATTTAATAACAATTATTATAAAGAAAATCTAAATAGACAATTCTAAAATAAATCTGAAATTAGTAACTTAGACAATTAGCTACAGATATAAGTATAAATCTAAATAAGCTGACATTTATTAATATTAAAGGGTAATAGTATTTAGATATAGAACTAGATGATATAAAATGCATTAATTTAAACCTACTAAATATGAGTTTATGGAAGTTTTAAATATAATAAGAATTGAAAATGACTGAATAGCTTATTAAAATTTTATAAGTTGCACCTGAAAAAAGAAATAGCAATGCTGTTAATTATATAGTGAAAATGACCAAAGGATTCTCGTTTTTCTAGTCGCTAAATAAGTAAAATGAGAGTGCTCATTACTACTGCTGCAAACAAATGCGCATCCAAGAATTTGAAAGTAACTAAGAAGTGGTAAAATTTGGTGATTATGGAGATATGTTTTACATTATTCTTAAAGGAGAAGTTTCTGTTCATGTTCCTATTTCTCCTTAATACCATGCTAATAAAATTAAGAGCTTCCAGTAAGTAGTAACTTAACTGCAAAAATTGAAGGGAATAGAAAATTAGGGTTCAAACTAAGAATCTAATAAAAGAAAATCTCCAACATAATAAGAAACTAATATCTCCAAGAAACAGCAGAATAACATTTCAAATCAATTAAAACAAAATAGCTCCTTGATTCTTACATTTCTGCCTCCTAAAATTAAAAAAGAGGATCTTACCGCCCTTTCAATAGAAAAGCTTATATAGAACTTAAAAAATCCAAGAGATACTATATAATATAGGGAAGTTGCGATACTAAAAGAAGGAACTGCTTTTGGAGAGCAGGCTATTTTAAACAACGACGTTCGTGCTGCGACGATTATCACGAAAACATAATGCTGCTTTGCAGTATTGGATAAGTAAACCTATGAAAATGCAATCAAAATTTTCGATACTTAGAAATTTAAGGAAATAATAGAATTCTTTGGATCCCTAGAATTCTTTTAGAATTGGCCCAGTAAGCACTTGTTTAAGTTATCTTACTATTTCCAGAAACTAGTTTTATCAAAAGGGTAATATCTATTTTAAGAGGGTTAAAAGTCAGATTCTATTTATTTTATATACTAAAAGGACTTCTAAGTAAGTTATTAATTCAGCTTTCTAAGGATTTAATTTATTCTATAAAAGAGGATCCTCCATGAATTCAGCGCAAGACTAAATAGAAGAGAAAATGCGTGGAAATATCAATAGTGTCAACTGGATAGATTTTAGGAGCTTGGGAAGCAATTAAAAATAAAAATTATTATTGCAGCTGCAAATGCAGAAGTGCAAATGCTGAATGCCTTGTTATCAGTAAGGAGCATTTTAATCCTGCTATCAGTAATTACGTGACTTGAAATAAGATAAATTTGTTCGCTCAGACTAATTATAAATGGATAAAATCCTAATTTTATAAATCAGTTCACCTTGAAGTTTAGAAGGATTTCGCTTTTTAAGATAATAATACCTTTACGTTTGAAATATAGATTACCAAGAAAGGAGATAAGGCTTTAGTAAAGATATCCAAATAAAGGGTTTAAGAAATGAATGAAGATAAGAAATTAAAGCCTAAGATAGTATCATTAGATCCTATTCAATTAAAAAAGTTTCAAGATAACAAAACCATTGACTTTCAAAACAAAGAACTGTTCACTAAGAAAGTAAACATATCTTCTAACTTAAATTCCAAAAAGGCAAAATACGAATACCTTCTTAAAAAAATAAGACCTAAAGTTTAAATTGACGAATGAGAATAATAAGATTGTATTGACTTTATCAAGAAGTAAGAAAGGGATTAGCAAATGTCGAAAACTCGTAGACTTTAAAATAGTAATAGTGATAAAAATCTCATACTTAAAAGTCCTAAAATTAAGCTTGAAAGTATATGAAAGCAAAAAATAGAGGATTCTATTTAGAAATCTAAAGCAGATACTATGATGACCAAATATTACAATTCTAAATCAGCTAGGAATCTATTAAATCCACTTTCTAATAACTCCTTAAACTACATTAAGTTCAAAAATATCTAGGAAAAGCCAACATAACTTACTTAACTTCCAATAGAAAGTGAAATGAAAAATAATTTTTGAGAAATAAGTAGATGGGAAAACTCTGCGGATACTTTGCAAGAACCAAGCTAGCAATTAGACAAAACACCTTAAAAATAATAAAAAAAGAAGGATAGAGATTCTAATTTAAAGCTTAGAAGTAAAAGTAATAATAAAACGGATCAAAAAGAAGATTCCGAAAAAAAGTTAAAGAAGATAATCTAAAAGTCTAATAGATCTTTACTTCATTAATACTAAATTTAAGAATACAGTTAATAAGTATCTCCAAGCTAAAAAACACATCCATAAGGAAGTCCACCTAAAGAAATTACTTCAAGGAAATCCTAAGTAGCAAGTTCAATTCATAACCTCTTTAGAATTAAGAAGAATTGATTTTAATTTGTTTTTAAACTTTTTTAATTTTATATTCTGATTCATATAAAAGGTAAGAACATTCAAAACTTCTAATAAATTAAGAACATAGAAGCTTCTTTACAAATAGTAAAGTAAGAAGTAAATAGTAATTTAATGGAAGAATCATACTAAAGCAGCTTTATTAGTAATTATCTTTATTAGCTTTTCTAGTAGTCTGTAGATAACAATAAGAAGAGCTTAGCATTCTTTTACTATTATCATAATATATAGTTTCAAAGATTAATTACAAAATTTATTTAATAAATATAAATGATGGAAAAGGTATTCTTACTACTGCTTATAATGGTAACCTAGAGTTTGTCTATTTAGAAAAATACAGAAAGGAAACTAACAGTTTAAGAAATGATTTTCTAGAATAAATAATTAATAGTAGAAGAAAAAGTTTTGCTAGATGAGATCATAATTAAAACCAATTAAAAAGCTAAACCTATTTCCTGTTCTTAGCTTTGCAATTCATTTTGTAATGAGAACTTGGAATGTGTTTAAAGATGCAGAATCAAGTTATGTGAACCACCTACGCTAGAGTAAATGTAGAGAGAAACGATGTTTTCATTTGATGAAGGGCTATCAATAAATTTTTGAAAATGAGTATTTGTTAAACTGATAGCTATTATAGGGGCTTTGTTTCTTCTAAGCTATACTTAGATTATCCAGAAAACTTTCAAGGTATTAAGAAAAAAAATATCCAACAGATTAAGAGGAAACAGAAGACTTTTCAACTGAATTTAAATACTAGAAATTTGTTGCTTTATTTTAATGTTTTAGGTACTTAATTACTTCCAATCTTTCTACCTTTATCAATTATATTTGAAATTATCAGCATAGCAATATATCAAATATAAAGAAATATCCAATAAATCTTTATAAAGCATATGTACTATAATAGACAATTAACTCATCATTTCTCTAAAAATAAGCTACAAGCTGCAATTCAATGTATTTCTATTAATGAGAAAAGCACTTAGTTTATATGCTCATAACTACAACTAGTAAGGCTTTGCAATATCTTTATATTAAAGCTAGCATTTCTAAAATTCTTTCATTCAATTGTAAGAATCTTCTTATAAAGATTAGTAGAAAAGAAGCAAGAGTTTAGAGTATATAAATAGCTATTAGATTATTTATCTAAATATTTAATTTATTGATTAATAGTCAAGTTACTTTACTTAGCTTAATTCATTTAGTTGTGATATTTGTTTTTGAAATAATGCTTATATAATTTTAATTTTAAATCAGGGCTAAAATTAAACTTTCTGTTTTTAAGTTGGTAATATGCATTTGAAGGTTAGTTATTGCAATTATCTTAAAAAAGGAAATAAAATTTTCAAGCTTGATAAATATGAGAATGAGCTATTAAGTCAAACTAGTACTGTACTTATTATTATAATGCTTCTCTTATCTAAATTTAAAACTTATTCATTGTAACAAATTGAAACCTTTAGGTTCTTATTCTTGGAGTAAATAATAAAAAAGGATCTAAAGAGAAAAAGTAATTAACCAAATAATAGTAAGAAATAGAACTTAGTTAAGAGATTAAATGAGATATAAAGAAATTAATTGAAGAGAGATAATATTAAGAACTTATTTGTTCAATAGAATAAATTAAAAAGCATTATAATAAGCATTAAAAAACTGAGGGTAAAGACTCACTTTTCGATAATTCTAGGACTAATTGTAGTTTTCAGAAATTCAAATTCATCTAATTCTCCACAACTATTATATTTCTTCATTTAAATTGGAGAAACTTAAGGAGATTTTCTACTAGTTTAATTTTGAAATTAGTTGTTCATTAACTCTTTTTAGTTTTAGGATGCTTGATTATTTTATTTTTAAACTGAGAATGTTGTTTTTTAACTGTTTGTAGGAGTGCAACTTTAACTTTAAGTCCTATTCCTGTTATAATAATTTTCAATAGCTTCTGTCTTTGTATGAGTAACTTTAGGATAACAAACATTTTCAATCTAAGTGAAATTAGTTTCGAGTAATTCCTTGATAGGAGTAGTTCTCATTGAGTTAGCAATGCTGCTTAAATTACTAACATGTCAAACTGTATTATTCATTGTTTTTGATTCTGAAATTTCTTCTACTGCGCATTCACTAGGATCACTATATAAGTTTTCCATCTGTGTTTCCTAGTTTATTCCTTAAAACAGATTATAAGAGTAAGGCTACGGAAACTTCTTTATTTCGACTTAACTAAAGGAAAACTTTTCTGCCTGTTAGGAGTTTGAAGTAAGAGGAGGTTTTCTTGAACTAATAGGGAATTCAATAGTTGTAGCTAGAATTACTTTCTGTGTTTAAACTTAATCTTGACTTAAAAGGCATTTACATAGGCCAGATCCTCAAAATCTATCTGATTAATCCTTTAAATAATAATTAAAAGATTGGTTTATGCCAAAAGCTTAACAGGAATCTTTTAAAAGATTCTTGAAAGTGTAAGTTTTAATATTAGGAACCCTTATCAAGACATATTAATTAGAGTTTTCTTTATCTACCTTTATTGTATTTACGACTGAATTTGATAAACTTACTCTATTCTTTCAAATATTTGATTTATCGTAAAACATACTTCCTATCATGTATTCTTTAAAAGCACAAATCAATCCTTAAATCATCATCTGTAAGTTCTAATAAATCTTTTCCCTCTATAGCATGATACTAGAACACTTCCTTTGCATTCCCACACTTTATTTTCTATAATCAATTACACACATCCTTAATACTTCATTAAAAAGGCTATTTATTCTTATTTTACCTTTCATTCATTTTACTCATTAAATTATTAGCTTTTGCTAAATTCATGCTACTAAGAAAATTAAACAGCAAATATAGAACAAATGTCTTCCAATTAGAATATAAATAAGTTAAGTTTTAAATTAAGAAAAAGGGTACCATTAAGTTATATTCTTTTAGTATTAAAATCATATTTGAATAACCTAGTTTCTTGCTAATAAATGAATACGCTAAATATTTAAATTAAGTACATAGAATAAGTATTAATGGCATTAGTATATTTACAATTAACTATTATGATTATATATTAACCTAATAATATCTTTAGACTAACCTAAATATTTAATGTGTACTATTTTTTGTTTGATCTATCTGTTTTACTCTTTATATTTATTTTAATGCTACTAATATAGTTATGATATGAAATCATTAATATCATCTATTAGTTTATAGTATTATTTTTTATTCATAGAAATTTTAAATTGCTTTTCTTTATATTCCACAACAAATAATAGTGCTTAAGTAATTAATACCATTTTTTAGATCTTAACTAAAAGATAGATCCAGTTATTAAAAGTTAGTCTTATAAGACTATCAACATTATTTATTAAGTTCAAGAAATCAATTGAAGTTTCAAAGTTTTTCAACTCCTTCATAATCTAATTTTCTGTAGTCCTAAGTTTTTAAATCTTCCTCTATTTCTTGTAAAAATTATTTTTACAACTTTGCAAATTCCTTATTTTCTTTATGCTATTACTGTTACTATTGTCCACTTTTATGTTCTGCTATCGATGATTTAGCATTAGTTTGATTATATTTTTAATTCTTATCAGGACTTCTAGATCTTGATCTTAAAGAGCCTCTTGAAATTTTAGTAATTAAATCTGAGTGTTTGTAAAACTACTTGCTTTAAAATTCACGTCTATTCGATGTAGTTACATTAGGGTTTACTTCCTCCATATGTTCTTCTACAAAACGTTAGGTTTATTTTTTTAATTTACGAATTTTGAATTCAATTAACTAACTTTATTCTGAATCCTTCAAAAATTATATAAAAGCTAGATCAGTTCACAAAGTAGTGTTTAGATTACTCAACTAAAGCTGTACTTTAGTAGAGTTTTCCACTCTATTAATAATAGTAGCTAATTGTCAAGTTTCATTTCCTATATTCTCATCCTCTGTCTCTACTAATACCAAAGAGCCTATTTAAATTAGTTTATTTTCCTTATTTTTTAGCTGCTTTTTAAATCTGATGTTTTTAAGAATTAGAACTCTTAGCTTTATTTATTTTTCGTACTATGAAGGAATTCTTGAAAAGTGGATTCCATTATAATCTTTCTGGACTAATAGCTTTTCAGCAAATTCTGCAATGGTACCAATGTTTTCAAAATGAGTGTTATCAAGTAAAAGTTATTTAAATCTAGATCAGATCTAATTAGGAGGCGTACAAATCCTTAAATAAATGATTCCGAAACATCTCACAAAGCCATTTGCATGCTTTAGTATCATTCTTAAATCATTCCCAGAGATCTCTCATTTTTTAAATTATAGTTACTAAAATAAACAGCAGAATATAGTGCTAGGGTGATTATAGGAACCTGGAATGAAGGGATAAACAGTTTTGCAGTTTCGATGAATTTCTTATACCAAATCCCAAGTAGTTTGCTTATAAATAACAGTATCATTATAGTATTTAAACTATATTATGTTTTCCTTTAGAATTTAAGGAAAGGAAGGCTTGAATTACTTTGCTTAATCTTACTTTTATGATTAGATATCTTTACCTTTTTTTATCTATGAGGGGTTACTTTTCTATAAAGACTATTAGATTCAATGTTCCTCTGTATTATTTTCCGCTAATGCTTTACATTTTCTACATCTCTAAGAAGCTTCTTTACCATGAATTTCACAACCTTAAACCTGCTTTTTAATCATTTTTGATATAATATTATTCTATTATACAACCTAAATAAGATACTTATTCAAAGCCTATTTATAACCATAAGTCTCTTTTTATAGTATTTCTAATTTAATTAGATGGAATTAATAAAAACTAAGCTTAAATAAACTTTAAAGTTATCTAACCAAAGTAATAACTCTAAAAGAGCAAGATAAAGGAATAATAGTAAGCTATAGCATATCAACTATCTTAATTTTGGTATAATTAAGTAACTCTAGTTCTTAGAAGCTTTATTTAGGTTATTTATAACCCTCTTTAGCAAAAATCTTTAAGCTTTCTTTTACTTTAGTTATATCATAAAATAATAAATTCATAACTACTTGTATAAAAATTTGGATATATATCTGACATCTTGTGAGGATCATCTAGTGAAGTGATGTAAGACAGAAGCATGAAAAGTGAGATTAAAATACTAAGAATGATATAAAGGAAGAAACTAGATAAAGTAGATGATTTAAATTTAAAGGTCTTAATTAAATTTCTTCTTATAAATTAAGAAAATAAAGATTCTTATAAATGGGATAGACTTGTAAAACTTGTCATAGGGAAGAATTTATATGTGGAGGGAAAGGAATTTTTCCTTTTTGTAACTGTAGTACTTGTAAAAAGAATGAAAACGATGCTTTGTATACAGAAAATGGGTTTATTTCACCTTTTGCTTATAACCAAGAAGCAGAATAAAAATTAATTTACCTATAATCTTTATTTAGAGTAGTACTATACTAAAAGCTAATGCTGAAAAAGAATAAGCAAGATGATATGTCGAAAAGCTACTATGATCAGAATACTAGTTTCAGTACTAATGTTGAAAATCATCATTTTCTTCAATTATAAAATTATTCCAATAGTAAAGCTCCTAATCTGCTCCCTTTTACATGAGATGCTGATCTTAACGACGGTGTAGAAGTATATGAATGCTAACCTATATAATTTGAAAACGGATGCATCTATTAAGGCTAGTTTAGTGTTAAAACGCATCAAAAGCATGGTAAAGGAATTCAAATATGACCCGATGGCAGCAAGTACGAAGGATATTGATAAAATGGATAAGCCAATGGAAAAGGAAGAATGATTCATTCTGATGGTGATGTTTATGAAGGTAACTGAGTAAATGACAAAGTAGATGGATACGGAGTTTACTAGCATTTAAATGGGGCTAAATACGTAGGCTAATGAAAAAATGATAAATAGCATGGATATGCGACGGAAATATGACCTGATGGATCTAAATTTGAAGGAAATTATGAACATGGATTAAAAAATGGATATGGGAAATATTATTGACCAGATGGCAGCATGTTTGATGGTTGGTTTCAAAATAATTTAATGAATGGTCATGGAATTTATATTTGAGCTGATGGCAGAAAGTATGAAGGAGAATGAAAAAACAATAAAATGCATGGCAAGGGAACTTTTACATGATAAGATGGTTAATCTTACCATGGTGACTATTTTGATGATAAGAAGCATGGTTATGGTGTTTTTAGATATGCTAGTGGTAATTTTACTTACTTTTAGGAAAAGTATATGAAGGAGAATTTGTAAACGGAAAATAACATGGATAAGGAATAATAACAACAGCAGACGGAAAAAAATTAGTAGGTTCATGGAAAAACGGAAAATTAATAAGTGTTGAAAAATGAAAAACTTTGTACTAATAAAAATTTTATATATGTTTAGAAAATCAAAAATCTGTTTATCTCTAGCTAAACCTTTAACTTACATCCATCAATTTTATTTTTATAAAATTTAGCAGTAGTTATTAATACAAGTATATTAACCTAAATAAGACAAAGCATCTCAAAAGCTATAAATTCTAAAATAAGCATAAATTTTATTAAAATATCCTTAATATAAACAAAGTAGTTGAGTAACAATCATTCATTATTCGTACTATAACTAAAATATTCTCTAATGGTTTTTAAAATAAATCTGTTTATTAAATAATTAAGTTTATTGAAATACTACTATGCTCCTTTTATTAAGTTATGAAAGGATGATTTAAATAAACCTTAGTCTATATATTAATTACGCTAATCTTACATTTATTTTAACTAATAACTGATTAAATTTAAATTGCTTACTTAGCTTAAAAAGGTAATATTCTAGAAGTAAAAAAAGTAAATTTGCTTGATTTTGCTGATTGATTTTCGATAAAAATAAAACTTAAAGGGAAAGTAAGTAAGGTCTTTAAGAAATTAGATAATAAGAATTATTAATACTAAATAGAAGCTAATTTTTAAAGTTTGAACTTTAACTAATGATCGCTTTGATGAAAAAAGATGTTATTAATCCACTTGCTAACATTTGAAACCTCTTTTATAATTTAGTTCAGATTTTAGGATTGATAACTATAAAAGGGGTAGCTAAATCTTCATTGCTGCCTTTATTTTAGCCATTTATTTAGAAATTGTGTTTAAGAGTTGGAAGAGAAGCGTTTAGAATTTAGCCCTGATTATCTTTAATTTTAACATGCTTTCTTAAGTTTTTTGCAATGGAACCCTTTCTAATTGAGTTATTTTAAGCTAGGTAAATAGTTCTTTATACTATAGAGGATATATAAGATTTGCAGTATGTTATCTTAAATAATAATTAAAGTCATACTTCGTGATCTTCTCGCTAAAATTACTTTTCGAAAGTATCAAAAGCATATTTTGGAAATAGATAAGTTGCATAAGGTACTGCAAATTCAAATCAATTCCATTTCTCGTTTTGATTCAACTAATTTTTTAGCTCTTTTCATTGTATTCAGTTACTATGGCAGCAAAACTAAAAGTTTTACTTCAAAATGGATTACTTATTCAGTAATTATATGTATATTGCATAAATTCATAAGCATCTTTAGAAAACGTTTATTCGTCTTCTGTATATAATCAACAGGAAGTTTCAAAAACCTAGCATAAAGTAAGTTAATTAAGAGATGTTGATTTGTGTTAAATAGTCTTAAATAAAGAAATTTTCTAAAACTTGTATTAATTTCAGGGTGATGCTTTATTTCTGAAAATGATGTTACAAAAGGTTAAGTTAATTTTATAAGATTCTATTAAGGAGGTAACTTAACTTTAATTTACTTACTAAGAAATAATTATTAATGCTTTATTAATATCTTCACTTCTATAACCGAATTCAAAACTTTAGAAATATATAAAGTTCTTTTATAAGCAATCATACATATTGGAAATACAAAATTTGGTAGTTTTATTTCACTTTAATTGAAAATAATAAAATTTTATAGGAAGGTAGTTTGGAAAAGCTTTTGATTATACACAGATTGATATTTAAATTTACATAATTAAATGAAGGCTACTAAAAGCCAATCTTACTATATAAAATTTTAATTTAAAATATCAAAAACTTTACTATGGATCTTAGAACTAATAAGGAACCTTAGTTAGCATAATATAGTTTTAAATATAATAATTTTATTTCTATGAGACTAATTAAGGAAATAAAGTATTCGTTACAATTCAAATAAGCTCTTCTTCTTTAATTAAATCTAATAAAGCAACAATTAAATAAAAGCTAATTTCTGCTTAAATAAAAGAATTAGTTAAGTGATTTGATAAAACAAATCTTACTAGAGAAATAATATAAATTTGAGATCTAAGTTTATAATTTAGATTTAAAGGTTCAATTATTTTTGCTTCTCTATAAATATCTCAACACATCTTCCCAATTTTTATTTTTAAAATAGTTGTTACTAACTGCATATTCAGCCAAAGTAAGTAATTAATCTCTAAAGAAGCATCCTAATTTGCTTGTATATAATCAAGGCAGTAATTCTATTGAGCTTTCCATGTGTATAAGTATAAAATCATCATAGCATTTAGCTAAACTTTTTCAGGTTTATACCTAAAGAGATTTATAAACTACATTTTATAATCCTCCATCATATCAATGCTTAATTAAAAATTCCTTTTTCCTTGGATTATTTATATCTCTTTAAAAGAATTGCTAATTACTTGGTTTCATACCATATGACTTATAGAAATTATGTAGATGAGTTTAATTTTATTATCAAATTATTCAATCCTAGACTTTTGACGAAACGTAAAGTTCATCATATCCATGTCAGTCTTCTGTTTTAAAAAGTTATTCCATTTAACTTTGAATATAATCTAATTTTTTCTCATATGTTCAATTAAACTTCTCTGTAGAATTTAGATAAATCTATACGAAATCAGAAGCATAATATGATAGAAAGTAGAAAAGTAGACGTCTATATATTGTTTTATTTTGAAATTTGTAGTGATGCTTGTGGTATCTACCTTATCATGTATGATAGAATTTAAAATCAGGTATTCTATGAGAATAAAATCAACCACAATTAAAGGTAATTGTATCACAATCGCTTTGAACTAAAAAGTCAGTAGGTTAAAAAAACAGAGGTATTCATAATCTCTAATCTTATGATCAGAAAATTTTTCTAGCATCACATCACTTTGGTCTAGATATTTCATAAAAATAGGTTTTAAATCCTTAATCTTTTCAAAACTTTAGCATTTATTACATTTCTTATTTTTCTCCGTTTTTTCTATCTCCTTAGATAAAAAATACAGGCTAATATCCACACATTTTGAAGATAACACCAGTAAAGGGAATTAAAAATGAATATTCATCAGCAGTGGCTGAAAGAGTAACGTATCTATTCTTAGGAAAAGTAGATTTTTTTCAAATTTCTTCTGTATTTATTTAACCGCATAAAGGAATTTCATCATACATCTCTAAAATTTAACTCGGCAGGGAAACATTTTCATTTGATCTTTTTCAATATTTCGAAACTTGCTATAGAATTGAGCTGTAAGTTTTCTCATTTATATTACTCTATATTATTTTATTTAAGGTCAAATTAACATTCTTATAATAAGCATGATTAGTAACTTCACCACTTCTTTTTTCATTCATACTTACAAAATTGAATTCTTTTTCCTAGAATATTTAACTAGTATTTCCTTACTTTAAGATAGTCACAAGTGTATTTTTTTCATAATTAGAGTTTTTCTAATTAAAGTAGAAAAAAACCTTTATAAGAATTAGAGCTGTGAATGAAAAAAAAAGCAAAAAGGATTTAATCTTCATATTTTATTCAAATTTTTATTTTTAATTCATAAATAGTATAAGAATGAAGCTTAGGCTTATTCTCCTAATATAAATTAATTTATCTATTTTGCTAATGTAAAAATCAAATCTAATTACAGCACTATTTTATTATCCTTCATTCGCATGCAGATTTATATCCTGTTGATGTAATAATAAGTAATTAACTTATATTCTTTTAGTTATGAATGTATCTTTTACTTTACATAATTAGTTTTATATATCATTTTGGATGATTTTTATTAAGCTACTACTTACATTCAAGCTATTTATAATATTTCATAACAAGAAACAAGCGAATATCAAAGGCAGTTTAAATTTCTTTATTGATTTAAGCAAGTATTTCTATGAAAATAATCTGAATTGATGAAGATTTTTCAATGATTTTATAATGGAAACACTAGAAAGCCTCTATCAATATTAAAGTTATAAACTATTAGTTTTGATAAACTTATTAATAATAATAATAAGTTAGTGCTTATTATATATTTAGCTATATTACTGATTAATGAGATTTATAGCTTATCTTTAAATAGGCTTGCTTGTATCTAATTCAAATCTAGATTTCTTTCATAGAAAAATTAAGGCATTATTTGATCGAAAAAATTGCATATTAATTTAAAAGTGAAAACTAAGAAATTTAGAAGCGATATGGTTTAATTAGCTAGCAAATATATGTTTATTCCTTTGAAATTAAAATTTAGATATTATAGATATATCCCTTGATTTAAAAGCCTTTATCAAATTATATTTTTGGAAATGTTAATCAAGTAATCCCAAGAGAAGAAAAAGCTTGTAGCATTATTTATATTTTAAAATTCAGGATTTACAATTATTGGCTCTGCTATACTATAATTTACTGAAAAATTAGCTAACCTAAAATTATTTGTGGCATCCATTATATTTTAATCCTTTGCTGTATAAGGATGCAAGCTATCTAAATCAGTTCCTCCATTATGTTTTGCTCTTGAAATTTATGGAGTTACTATGGCTTTTCTTAAATTTAAATTAAATAATCACAGCATTGTTGTTGGCCAATCGCAAACAATAAAAATGTTTTCAAAGTCTTTTCACATGTAATTAGGTACTATAAAATTATAGCTTCAGCTTATTTTATCTAGCACAAACTTAAATAAATCTGAGTTTTTTTCTATATTTTTGGGTTCACTGGAAATTAGCACAGACCCTACACGTTTTCCATATTTATTACTATGGATTAAAACACGATTTACTCACTTACTATACTCATAAAAGTCTTTAGATAAAGTTAAATCATCTTCACAATAATTCACTGATTTTGCGCCTAAATAACCCATCGTTAGATTGAACAAAAAGAAAGCATTTTGAGCTGCTTTATAATATTTAGTTTTTCATTTCCTAAAAGGTTTCCTAATGGGTTCTTAAGGATGATTAATGTGAATTATATTCAAAAAGTTCCTATCTTTAAATTCTTTGATAGTATTCGTTACATTTTAATCACTTCCATCTTAAGAAATTAAAATGATTGTTTATTGAATATTTTCAACCTTTTCCAGAGACAAGAGAGTTTCTTTAAGTTTTAAAAATCTTTTGAAAGCTGGAATAATGATTGGATAAAGCAAATCAGTATCTAAATTATTTTCCTTTATTATAGAATTATATTACAAATAAACCTAATTATAGATTTCAGGGTATCATTAATCGAATTTAAAGGGTTTACAATTTTGAGAGAAAATTTGTGTAATTGGAGTAAAATTCAGTGGTACTTTTTATCCATAATGATTAGCATTTATTTAATATAAGTTAGTGACATTGGATATTATGCTCCTTTAATGATCTAGTGATATTAAATTATAATATTCACTTTTAATTTAGACCTTTTAATGGAAATCTAGAATACTAGTTTAAAACGAAGCGTCCAGATTGTACCTGTTATCATTTAAAAGTTAGTACTTATTCTTCACAAACAAATTCCTAAATTAAAAGGGAATTTATCTTCCAACTATTTCTTTGCAAAATTCAAAAATTGAAAGTTTAGATAAAACTTATGCTCCTAATCTAAATTTTATTCCTGTTTACATTAATCTATAGTAGTTTTTATCAAAAACTGAGATTATTTAATTGTTAACTCTTAGTTATGCTTTAGGTGTCTGCTAATTACTTTCTGTATCAAAAAT
This sequence comes from Loxodes magnus, assembly GCA_946699065.1. Taxonomy (NCBI): domain Eukaryota; phylum Ciliophora; class Karyorelictea; order Loxodida; family Loxodidae; genus Loxodes; species Loxodes magnus. The sequence continues at coordinate 762,186 of CAMPDV010000006.1, read as the reverse complement.
TGTTGTTCCAAGAGCAGTCAGAAGTACTTAAATATTATATCATTAGTTTTCATTTATTTATTAGTTACTACTAATATATTAGCATCCTTAGTCTGATCCTATTTCTAAAAGAAATGTTCATTAGTTATTACAATTTTGAGAGTAGATGAGGTATAAAAAATAACCCCAATTTGCATTTAATGGACTGCAGCCTTACTATTTATTTCCAAAAATAGCGAAGTATTAACCTTAGCTTATTATTTTCTGTATGTCTTCACATTTATGCTTTTAATTATTAATATTGTCAGTTATATTAACTTCACTGAAGTTAAATTTCACTCATAATGAAATGATAAGTTCTGTAAAATCAAATGAATTAAGAGGTCCATGAACTACAAATTATTCTTCTCTTTATAAAACAATTTAGTATCCTTAAAGAGGTTAAAAGTCATTTTGCAAAGGGATATTCTCAACTAAACATTGAATATTAAAGCAATTCTTATAAACTACCTTTGCTTCTTATTCTAAAAATTCCTTCATTTAATTATCTAAAACTAATGCTTTCTCAAGGATTTCTTTTGATTTTGAATTAAAGGGATAGAAACTAATGAAGCACGTAATAATTAGAATGAAGAGAATTAAAATTAGAAGAAGACTTTTCTTTAAGAATGCCATAATAACTTCTAATTTTTAATTAAACATATATTTTCTTTTATCGTTACTTAAATTCAAATAAGTCCCTTCATAATATTTTCACTTTAATCTCTTAAAATATTATAATTAAATAAGCGAAGTTAATATTAAGGGGATTAAAAAATAAAATAAAACTTATAGTTGAAAAAAGTTAATATAATGAAGAGGTAAAAGCAACTATTAATTTGTATATTTCTATTCATATTAAATATTATTTAAATAAGTTTGCAAATTTTCTTCAAATTTTAAGCAATGAGATGACTTATTTTTAAATATAATTTAATTAACATTAATTTTTATTTTTTTAACTTAAGTTAATTTTTGAATTTGGTTATAATCTATCTTAAATTTACTTAATCTATTTCTATCCTGCATTAAAAAAATTTTTAGTATCCATTTGTAAACTTCATTTTCCTCCTAAATAATTTTTGTACATTTGCTTGGATCTAAAACTATATAAGGTGCTTATAATTATTCATGTGAGTCAAATTTAGAGCAATTTTTATAGAGGCAGTGCTTTTAAGTAGGAAGTTAAACACTTAAATATTTGGATTATTTAACATTTTTTATTTTCTACTCTTTTTTTCATTTATTTCATTTCTTTGTATCAATTAAATCTTTAACATCTGTAAATGTAGATGAGTTATGAGCTAAGTGAACTGTACGATATGCTTAAGATGTAACCAATTATCTATTATAAGTAAAACCAAAGAACCCTTCGATTCATCCTTTAGGATCTTCTCACTGTAGATTATTTAAATAAGTATTAAAAATATAATTTGGAATTAGATAAGATGGATTACCTGCTTATATGTTAAACCAATTTCATTTTTTATCTCCATCTGGTTCCTTAGTCTCGCATTTTCGATAATATGAAGTTCCCAAAGATATAATACTCACCGTTTTTCCTAAAAATGGATTATCAATTCATAGCTTATATGAATAAAGTAAAAATTCGTATGCATCTTATGAGAAAGCCAGATCATCTTCAACAAGTAAAGCAGCAGGAGCTTTCATATAGTTAATAGTGAAATTAAGAATATATACAATATTCTTAGTAATTCTTTGATTCCTCAAGTATAAAAATTTCTATAGCTTGGTTTAAATTTAAAAGTGATCTGTTTCATTAGGGTAATTCATGTGCAAAATGTTAAGTTATTACTAGTAGGTTTATATTAAATCCTATATTTAGCTAGAGTTTCCTTATTGAGAAATTAGTATTATCGTGTCATTTATACCTCTTACTTCTGTTAGTGATTTTAGAACCTGAGATATGTATTAAACTCTCTTATAGGTAATAATGCATATTGGAATAAATAGCTTAGGAAGTTTTTAAGTTTTATCTAAGTATTCTTTTCTATATTTCTTATAATCTTCTGTAGGATTTAGAGGAAAAAAGTTTGAAATATTCTGTGCGTATCTTGATCAAGTAGAATAATATTCCATACCTTCATCATTCATCCTCTCTATAAAGTCAGTATGCTTATTTAGAGGGAAAGCTTTAGTTGATGTTAAATTTGTATTTCAAGGATTCGTTGTATATCTAATTGGAAATCCTTTTTATTCTAATTTTCGATTAATTCTTTCAAAGTTTAAAAATGTTATACCATATTGCTATAAACTGTGTGTTTTTGCTACACTTTATTCGAAATTGGAGTAAAACATTCTATATGCTTGAATTTCTTTTCCTTGAAGTAAAGCTATGACTTCTTCTAATTTTAATAGTTTATCAAATAGGACAAAATCATCAAATCATCCTTGAAAATGAAATCCTACTTTTTCTTTCAAATTCTTATTTGCTCTTTCCTTCTAAACTATTCAACTTCCTAATCTTAATGATTAGCCTCCTTAAATTAATCTTTGCACGCTGAAATTTTAATAAACTAACTACCCATTAACATAAAACTCTACTTACTATTTAGCATTATAATTACCTCCTTAAGCTGTAAATGAAATAAACATATGATTTCACAAATCAGGCTAAAGTTAATTAAATATTTCAAGAGTTTAGCATTTTATGTTGTTACCTAATTCCATTTTAATTGCATCCTAATCCAAATAAATTGAATATCCTCAATGAAAGAGTTAATTACCACATCCAAATACATTGTTACTAACTAAGGTCTAAATTTTACCTATTGTTTTTTGTCTTTTAACTCAGAATAATAGAGATATTTCAGGAAAATCAAGGGAAGAAAACTCAGATGCAACTCTTAGCTGTTTTTAGGAATCTGAAAAATAAGTAGTAGAATCTTAAAAATATTTCTATGCAAATACTCTTCTTATTAAGGCATAAGATTCATTCTTTCTTTACTATACTTTCTAAAATTCAATTGTCTCATTATTTTTTCTTCTCTTTAGGCTTAAACTTTCGTTGTTTTAAATCTTAAAATTATATTCATTATTTACTCTAATTGATTTATTTTGTTATCATTGTTCTTGACTCATTCTAGTCATTATTAAAGTTAGAAAAAGGGAAATAATAAGCATAATAAGAAAAAATAGTTTCTATTTGCTCATATTTATTTAATGCTAATCTTGTCTATTAATAAAAAATTTACATATTATATCGAAGATGATTTTGTTCTAAATTAAGTGATATAGAGCCCTTATTTATTTTAGGTTCTTCTTATTTGTATGCTTGCAGTTAGATTTTCTTTACTTAAGTATAATATTATCTAATTATTTTCTTTTTTATTTCGCTTAACTTAATATATATTGGTTCATTATTGGCTAGAAGCCTTTTTATGAATACCATTAATAATTTTATTTCTTATTCAATCTTTTAATTCAATTCTTTTATATAAATCAGCTTCATCATTTGCACTGATTCTTTCCTACTATTTTATAAATTTTCATAGAATATCAAGTATATTAGTCTTATTTATAGCTTTCTTAATAATAAATAGAACAGAAGTAAAATATTGAAGATCTAGAGTAATATAATTGAATACGTTTAGTCAATTATAAAGTTAGACTTATTCTAAATCTTGTATTTCTAGTTAATATTTACCTTTTAAATTATTAAGTATATTTAAACTCCTATTCTCTCTTCATAAGTTTATGCTGTTTAAACCAAACCTATTGCTTTATTAGAGCTATTAAATTAATTTAAGTTTATTTAAAGTTTAATTAATGCTTTAAATCCTTTTTATTATATTGCTATTGTTTATTAAAGAATTCAGATTATTTTAACTAAACTTAGATTAACTAGAAGGAATAATAAGAAGAATATGCTTAAAAGTAATAAAATAAGCAAATATAGTAATTTAAACCCAATTATTTGAGTTCTTTAGAATCTCAATATTCTGAAAAACTAATAAAAGTTCTCTTTTATTTATTTTGGAGAAATGTAATTGTTAGAACTTGATGGAAGTAAGTTTCAAATTGTAAATTAGCTACTACTAGTACATTTTTCCATTGTGAACATGAATTTTGCTTTGAAAATATTTTGTGTTTAAAAAATTATTAAGTATAGTAAGAGCAAAATTCAAAGCATAAAGATAAGTAACTATTAAATTACGTACTTGTCTTTATCAAAAAAACCCTAAAAATATGCCTTTAACTAAACATCTCTATTTAAATTGTATAAGCAAAATTAAATCATAATAATCTTTGAAAGCTATAAAATAAATCTTTTTTAAACTAATTAATAAAGTTTCTGCCTTTTTTAGAAGAAAATAAGACTTTAAATTATCAAATAATTAAATATTGATAAAAAGACAACAGATAATCCTTCTTCTTTTTGCTTCTACAGTTAATTCTAGAGAATAAACTTTGCTAGTAAGCTACTTTGAACAAAAGCATTTAATTCTTAAGTTAGATTATTAAATTTATCATTAACAGAGGAAATTATGCTAAAAATAATTAGTAATTATTTATACTTGAGGAGCAATATTTTTATAGATTTTGAGTTATTGAATAAAATTTTGCAATGCTTATATCATTTTTTACAAATATAAGTCTTAAGGTCTCAAAAATATAAGTTTAAGAGTATTTTATTTAATAAGGATTTTTTATGATTCTAATTTAAATTGTTAATAAATCCTTAAATTGCATATAGAGAGATTTTCTCTAATCATTGTTTTTTAAATCTTTGTTGAATTATAAATTAAAGAATATGGATATTGTCTAAGTATACAAATTAAATACTTTAATTAGCATTACACTCATTCTACTCACTAAAATTAAAAGAATCACCTTTCGAATTTATCTTTAATTTATAAGCAAATTTTTACTTTTCTTAGCATCTTAAAAAATAAAAAACTTCATTCTAATTTCATTAAAGTAAATGAAGTTAGGACTCCTTATTCATGAAAAAGAAAAGTTTAATTGAGCAAGGATCTTTTTTAAATAAAATGAATTTTTCTAGAATTTTATTATCTCAATGAAATTAAACAAAGGGAATCTTACAAATTTAGAAAGCAAGATTCATAAGTAGAAGAAAAAATATTTTATAACAGTCATTTTGCTACTTTTTATGTCTTTTTTTAATATTTCTTTGTTTTTATATATTAAAGGCTTATAAATAGAATAATTTATGATCTATACTCTGATTTTGAAAATAAAAGATAGAAAATATTTATGTAGGATTTTAAGATTTTAAATTTAAGGCTTTAAATATATTATTATAATTACTAAAATTTTTAAATATTATTAAAATTCTTAATACAGAGATACCATTTATATTAAATAAATTCTTAAACTAAATTAAAGAAATTATTTAACTTCTTAATTTTTTATCTTTTCGACTTTCAGAAAAATCTTTATATCAATGATTTAAATTTTTTATCAAATACTGATATAAAAATTTTTGCAACTTTTACTTTTTTATTTATCTAATTTCAAAAATTTATATATCATCTTAATTTTAAATTTTATATTATAATATTTAACTATTACAAATATTTATTATCTAAATTTTAGTAGCAAGCAAGCCAAAAACTACATTTTTTCCATATTTTTATTAGTAATTTTCTTTTTCTAATAATTATTCAATAAAAGATAATATAAAAATCTGTCTCATTGGATTCATTTCTATTTATTTGTTACCGCTAACATTAAAACCCATTTTATGTGCACCTACAAAGTAATTTCATATTTTTACTCAGAAAACCCCATATTTTAATTATTCTATCGTCACTTTCCAAATGATTTGTTTCCGACTACTTTTTACAAATACCAATAAATTACTGTAAAACATCTTTGATATTGATTATTCCTTAAAATTTTTCTTCTAAAAGAAATTTATTATTAAAAATGATTTGATTAAGATATCTTATTAGGATAAACATTTATTAAATCTTAGTTAATTATAATTCATTAGTAGATGCTAATTTACTAAAGATTTGCTTATATTAGCAAGAAATGCAAGATGTGCTTTTATCTTTATTAAGAAAAGTTAAATTTGAAAATAAGTTGATATTTAAAGTAAAAAAACAAAAAATTGGAAAAATGGAGAATAGAAAAACTTCAAAAACTAAGCAGAAAAAGTTAAGAGATAAGCCAAATTAGAATACAAAAATAAAAATCATCAAAATCTTCATCGTGCCAAGATGAAAGACTACAAGAAAATTAAGATAGTCCTTCAATAATATTATCAAAAGAATCTTATCTGAATATTATGATAAAATTAATAAATTTTCCAACAAACAGGATGATTTAGATTACAATCTTTCAGAGAGAATAAAAATTTAATGAGACATATTGAAAAACCGAATTTATTAACGACATATTTATTGAAGCAACTTGTTCAAAATTAATTTTTAACAGAAGAATAGTAGTGATGTTAATTTAAAATCGATTAAAATAAGGATGCTCCTAAAGAAACTAAGATTGATATCGTGACTAATTAAGTGAATTATTAAAAATAAATCGAAATAACTGAAATAACTTTAAGATAAAAAAATTTTAGAATTTTATTCTTCCAAAAAATAAAAATAGAGATAGAAGATAAAGAGATGTTGATATTAAAATTTTCCCTATAAAAAAATTAATTCAGAAAGCTTAAAAGAAAATAAATTGAAGATAATTAAAAGATCTGTGAAGAAACAGCATTGGATTCTACAAAAAAGGAGTTAATAAAAAATAGATCTTAGTTAAGTGGAAGTAAAATTTTACAATCCACATAAAAAATGGTAGAAGAATCCTAATCTGATAAAAAATGAACAGTTGAATAAAAAAGAAAATCTATGGGAAGTAAAAATTTTTAAAGCTTTTAGTTGATAATAATTATAGCAAAATTTAGAAAAACATGTTCCCTTCGAAATTTTCCTATTATTTTGTTTTATAAATGAAAAGTATTTAATCTAGAGATTAGCTTAATGCAGTTTTTGTTGATTTTCATTTTAGTTAACTAAAATTAATTATTTAAACTTAATAATTCCATAAATTTAAAGCCTTATTTATTTTTGTTGAGCATAATTTTAATCCGATAATTATTGTAATAAATTTTTTAAATTAGAGAAGTCTTTATAGATAAAGCTAATATTGATAAATAAAATTATTAATATATTTTTAGTTAGTAGTAATAGATTTAAATACATAGAAATATCTGAAAAATTATTTAATGTCTTTTATTAATTACATAGCTTACTTTTGTTAATTTCTAATCATAAAAATAATTAAAATATAAATATTTAAAACAATAGTGCAAGTACTGCTCTTTAAATTACACATAAAATTATACCAATTTATGGTAAAAGTCGCTCATTCATTCATTCACCTCTTAATTCTAAATTTGATTACATTTTTTTTCAATTCATATGAACTTCTTTTTGAAATATGACACCTCTTGTTAATTTTTCTCATTTTTTCGTATTTACCTACATAATTAGTCAAAATTCAAAAATAAAGCTAATTTTATAGGGGAAATATTTTTAATTTTAAAGATTTTTATAGTATACACATATCTCCTAATTCCTTATTTTTCGTAACTTCTTTTATTTATTTTTCTTATTATAATGTTTCTATAAAATGTAGTATTGTAAAAATAAAATAATTTTTATTTTTGCAGTTCTAGCCTTCAGAATGAGTGAAGTTTCTCCAAAAAATAACTAAAGATGTTTCAGTAAGAAATACTTTATTTGAACTAATATTCAAATTATTATTTCTTATGACTAAATGTGTTTTATATTATAATTTTTTCTTATTATAAAAATATTAGCATATCTGCTTTAAAACTTCATTTCGTTCATAGAAATTGAGGCAATTTAGATTTTCTATCTTTTTTGCTTTAATTTTATAGAAAATTGACTAAGTAATTGAAAATTAATAACTTGTTTAGCTTTAAATTTTGTTAAGCAAACTTGTGAAATATGATTTATTTTAATTGCAATCTTGATAATTCTAGCTTGATATAAGATTAGCAGTTTATATATTATACTTTTAAATATTAAAATGGAACTTCATCATCACTTCTTATAATTTCATGTAAAATACTATGATTTACTCCATTTGCAGTTTTTTAAGCTGATTACATTAAGATATTATTATTATACTCCTAATATTATAATTAATTAACTCTCTCAAATAAAATCTGAAAATTAAAGTATAAAAATTTGTCTTTTTATGCTTATTATCATTTATTTTCATTTAAACAGGGAGGAGCAATCCTTCCAGAGTGATTGACTGAAACTCTATTTCCAGGAAATACCTTGTATGTGAAGAATTGAATAAGAATCTTGGCAGGAACAAAGAAAGACAAGATTGGTGGTATCAAATAGCCTTTATGTTGAAAGTTGTCAGATAGCTAGATCTTTTACGGTATAACTCCGATTACGACCCTATAGGAGATAAGATTTTAAGGATGATCTGTATTGAGGAAGATTTCAGTGAAGAAACTTTTTAAATTTTAAATTTTAAAAATCTTATTAAAAGTGCTGAGCACCATTAAATGGTAACTCTCTTCAATCCGATTTTTTTATGATGATTTTTAAATAAAGGGTAATACAAATTTATTCATTCATTAGAGTAATAATAATTTCTTGATTATAATGCTTATAATTTAAAGTATTAAAGCACTTATTGCTTCATTAATTATAGTAATAAGAATAATAAACTACAATTAAAACATGTAAATCGTTAAAATCTGCAATTAATTATATATTTACATTAGATAGATAAAATAAAATAGCTTAAAATTGATTTTTTATTTTTATCATTATAGATATTTAAAACTGTTATAGATTTAAATTATATTAACTATTAGAATAGTAAAAAAGGAAGAAATAAAAGATGATACTATAACAAGAGTAATTAAAAATTGATGGGATTAAGATTATATTTAAAAACATTTGCAAACGTCTATAATTGAAGGAAGCAATTCTTGCAGTTATAGTCATCAAAAAATTCTTTAAGCCTAAAAAATTAAAAAATTATACTAACTATTTGGGAGATAATCTTTGATTATCTTAAGTGTATAAAAAATTTAGAAGCTTAATATAAAAAAAATATGTTTTAGGTAGCATCTAAGTGTAATTCACATTATCGAATATTATTAATTTTAAATATTATAAAAATGCTGAAGCAAAATAATAATAAAGAGAAATTAATGTTTTGTACCTCTATAGGCGTTTATTCTCCTTAACATTTATTTCCAGATTTATAAAAAAGTTAATTTTTTTTCTTATATTAATTCTAATTAATTCCAATAAAATTTATCTTGCTATCTTTTATCTATAATTTAAAATTATTTTTAATTTCTCATTGTTACTCATATCCTTTTTTCATGAATTATTTTAAAAAAATTTCTATTTTTTTTAAATATTTGCAAAGACAATCTTAAGAATAGCGAAAATACTATCTTTTATCTTTTATCTTTTTCAATCCATATTTTCAATCTTTATTTCCTATTTCCTATTTACATTTTACCTCCTCTTAAATAATAAACTTCGAGTTAGATTTACAGTTCATGCTACTTTTTTAATATTTATTATTTTTATTATAAAGTATAATTGATAAATAAGCTAAATTAAACTTTATTTTATTGTTCAAAAATTAGTTAGTTCAAACTCTTCTAATATGAGTCTTGAATTGTTTTTTCATGCTTAATAAATTTTGAATTAGTTTTTAATTATTTTTCTTAAGTTTCTTGCTTATCTTTTGTGAGTTCAATATTATTTAAATTAATTATTCAAAATTTACTTTTTCGGTTGTATAATTTAAAAATATCCTTAAAAAAATGAACCCGGCATTTTTTCAGAAGTTAAATCGAATTTGATGCATGTTCTTTGCAATAAACCTTTTCCGCTTCTAAGATTTTTAGAATTTATTAGGTTTTTGATTATTCAGATCTTAGTAAAACACTCTTCTTACTACCCTGAACAATTTTTTAAGACCCTTACAATTTTTAATCTAATTAAATTCCTTAAACTAGCATATGCATTACTTTGCAAATTAGAAAATATTATATTAAAGGGAAAGATAAAATGATGAAATTGTATGACTGAGGTTAGTCTGGTTTTAATTTATAAATTTTCAAATGATTTAAGTAGCAATCAAATTAAGAATAAAAGTAAAACTATTTTTAAAAGATACAAAATTTAATTAATTTTATATTTTAATTGCAATATAAGAGTTTTATATAATTAAATATGGCATCAAAGAAATTAGTAAAAGGAACCTAATCCAAATTATTATTTTGGCTAATTGTGTCCTTTCGATTGTTTCGCGAGATGATATGCCTATTTAATTACTCCAGGAAGATGCAGCTTCTGAAAGGGCGATTGGAATCTAACCTTTCATAATATCTGCTTTGGATTGATTGTGTATTGCCTAAAAATTGGGAGAGAAGATCAATCCTCAAACATAATTTCTCGTGAAGACCTTTGTTGTTATATTTGTTGACTTCTGGAAGCTCTTAATCAAACCAAATTTTTAATCTTAAGCTATAAATATAATAGTTTTTATTAAAAAATAGATATTAAATAAAATAAATAAGATTTAAAAATGGAAAAATTAATTCAGATTTAATTTTTATACTTAGAAATTAATAAATTATTATCGATTTTAATCATAGATCTTTAACAAAATATTATAAAGCTTTAAAAAACTATATGATTAATATATTTTTATCTTTCTTTATTAAAGTTAATTTTTTTTAAGTTAATTTTTTTTAAGTTAAACTGACTTTAAGTGTATATAGATTTATAAATTTAACTAAGATAGTAAATGCTGAATTAAAATAAAATTAAAGAAAAATTAATTAAATTAATGAAGATAAATTCAATTCAAATTGCTTGATTAAAGGTATTATAATTAAAAATGAACATAGTTACTCGATTCCTACATTTTCTTCCTATAAATTCCATTGTTTTTAGACCATAATTTGTATATCTTAAGTCGAAATCTTGCTAACTACTTGCAAAGTAAGCTGACTTTAGTTCTCGTTTGATTTTTGATATTTTAGTAGATTTCCCCTACATATCTTTCCGAATTGCAAAATAAACATATTCTTGATTCAATCTTAATTAAATAAATAATTTAAGATTTGTTTATTAAATTGTTTGAGTTTGGCTAATATAAAATCATGAAGTTGTATTTTTTTCGTCTTTCAGATTTCTCCTTTATCTCACCTTTACCTTTTTCTTCTTTTTGATTAACTTTACTTTTTCTCCTTTGAGTAACTTTTATTATTTTGTGTTTTTCCTTACTTCGAAATTCTGTAATTCTATTCTTTTTGTCCTAGTCTTTTTTTAACTTTTCTTCTTTCTTCTTAATTTAATTTTTTTATTCTATCTTCTATTAAACTACTTCATGAATCATTATATACAAATAATAAAATTCTTCTATCAAATAATTTTATTTAGATGCTTAATTTTATAAAATGAAATATTCTGCCTAATTCTTATTAAAAAGTTGAAAGATATAATATATCTTACTAATATTAATTTTAGTAATTTTTCTATTTAAATCTCTATGTTTATAATACTAAAAAATCATTATATGTAAAAACAGCTTATTATCCATTTTTACTAATTATAATTAATTATAAATAAACGTAAAAAAAATGTTTAGCATTTTATGGGATCTCAACTAGGTACTTGCTGCCATTTTTTTAACGAGGATCAATACTACGGCCTTCTTGATTAAGTAGAAGGTAACAACTGTTGATTTTCAGTCTATCCAGCAAATATTTTTCTCTTATAAATTCCATTTGATACAATTCAAAGTTTGTTAATTTAAGTTCATGTTCTGTTTTGCTCTTTTTCGTTCAATTTTTTTCAAGTTTTGCATTTTCTTAATAAATGAAATCTTTATTTGCTGTATCAACATTGTTTAACTTCTTATCTTGATTAATTTCTTATAAATATCTTGGCTTCTATCTTTTCTAATTTTTTTATTATATTCTGATCTTAAATTTCTAGTTATGAGATTTCTTTTTTTTAATTTAAATTTGTGTTTTTTTCTAATTCCATTATTTGATTATTGGGTAAGTTTGATTAGATTATCTTCATAATTATTCTTCTGCTATTAATTGATTTTATATTAGTTATTTTCTTTAAATTGTTAATTCACTATCCTGAAAATTAATATTACTCATAAGTTCTCTTATTTATATGCTTTGGTTATAGATGGTTTCTTCGTATCTGTAAATTTATTTTTTCATTTGCTCGACTTAATTATAGAGTTTTTAGTATGGGTCATTTTTTTATTCTTCTACTTATTACATTTGGGACGTCATTTTACCTTTGGAAGAAGAACTAGATTCTAATATAGTAATCTACTTTTATTTTTCTTTGCCCCCTTTCTTTTGGTTTTTCTATTTTAGTTTCTAGAAAGGCGAATCGACTATTCCGTTTTTACCGCTCAGATTTCAATTTTTTTCTCCATTTTTACTATTTTATTTACAATTATGTTAATATTATCTCAAAGATCTTCCCTAAATTTATAAAATTCTATCCCAAGGTATTAAGAAAATAAGATAATAATTAACTATTCAAAGTAAATTTTTAAAGAAACTGCTCTAAAAGTAAAAAATAGTTAATTTTTTAAGGATTCATTGCTTTTTATTATATATTTTTTTAAAACCGCCATAGTTGTTCGAAGGTGAAGAACAAGGTCATCTTCATCAGAGGCTTGGGAAGTTAAGTACCCATAATCGACTTTATGTCTTCCTCTGCTTTGATTTGACCTCGAGATGTAAGATTCTTAGAACCTTGGCACTGGCTTAATTTGTACTTAATTCTGGATCAAAAAGAAATAATATTGTGAGCTTCATCAGAGGTGGGGAATTTAAGTACCCATAATTGACACATGTCGTCCTCTGCTTTGGTGATGCAATGAGACACAATCCTGCCATGTCCTTGGACCTCCAACAAGTATTAAAGATTACGAGTATTCTAAAATTATATAAGTATTGAACATTTTTATCAGTACTGAATAATTATACCAGTATTGAACAAGGTTTATCAGTATCTGATAATTTTATCAGTAACAAACATTCTTGTCAGTATGAAACATTTTTTTTTAAAGAGCTGCGCACCAACGAGAGTGCTACTCGTTCTATAATCAAATTTATTTATTTATTTATAATATTTTATAAGATTTTAATGTAGTTTGAATTTTTTATTCTTCAAACATCTGATAAATTACTTTTAGATTTATTTATTTAACTACTTTAGGAATAGCCTACTTTTAGAATTTCTTAGTATTTATATTTCTTTATGTTATTTCAAAAAGAATAAAAATCTTGATTACGAACAATATTAATTATATTTCTATTTTAAAGCAAAATCTTAAACTGCAGAGTTATTTTAATGCTGAAGTATATTCTAAGAGATTTGTATAGATTAAATAAATACATTATAAATGTTTCAAAGATTTTTGTAACTTTACTCAACTTTATAATAATAATGAAATTAAAATGTTCAACAGTGCCAATCTGGACACCGTTTAAAATAAGTTGTTTTATCAGCAACACTTCTCATCATTCTTGACTTTCTAATGAAATTATCTTCACTAAGGTCTTCTCAGTTTCTTTGATTTCTTATTCTTATTATTTCAAACGGTACTTCACATCATTTTCTTCTGTAAATATCTCCATACTAGTTGCAATAGAGCCTCTAGTATTTTTCTTATTCTTTACGCAAAAATTTTTTCTTGAAATTCTAAAATTTTTAGCAATTCTTGTACAAATGTCACTTACTATTACAGTAGTAGCATTTCTTCCTTACTTATCTGATTGGTTTTCGATTTATAACCTCTTTTTATTCTAATTCCATCTAATTTGTCTAATTAATTATATTTATGCTAATATTCTTTTGCTTAATAAATTCAAACTCTTGTTTTTATACGATATTTCCAAGCCTTGCTGTTTCTTATCTATGTTCAGTTTAAATGTTCCAATATGCTTGGAGTTCCCTTTCTTAATTAATAATTCTAATCTCTAAGTTATATTATCCAAGCGATAATAAGTTTTTTAGTTCTTATTTCCTACTTAAGCACTTTAATCTCTTCCTAGAGATTGGATATTTCAAGTACTAACTGTTAAATATTGATTTCCTTTTTAATTATCTTTGATGGAAGTTCTTTTCCTGTTATTATATTAGATTCTTTTCTTTTTATTACTTTAGGAGGTATTTATTATAGTTATTAGGTTCTTTATTAGTTTTGTAAGTGGGGAGAAGAAGACTCTTGATACTTTTTTTATGCCTGCTTTTTCTCTAGAGCTTTTTTCTCTTCTTTGCTCAAGAAAAAGCCGGGAACAAGATTTTAAGACTCCATTTTTTTTATTTACTTTACTCAACTTTATTTAAAATATATTCAAAATCCCTTTAATTACATGGTTCATATTTTATTTTTTGCAAAACTTATAACCAATTAACTTTAGAAAAGCGATGAAGTCTTCATAAATTATTGATAGGACAAGAAGTTAACTATTTTTATTTGTTAAGAAATTAGATTTACTTGGAAAAATTTGCTTTCCTTTCTTATAGTAGGAATTCAAATTCCTTTTATCTTCTTAGAATTTATAGTAAAATACGAACTATGCTTTTAAGAGATTGAGTAATACAATCTTATAATTAAAAACTCCTATCCTTCTTTTTAACTTTTAAATTAGATATCTATCATCTTAAAAAATATTTTAAGATGATTATAATTAATCCTTTACTTCTTTTTCTGCAAAGGTTAAACATAATTTGATGATCATAGCAAGATTAACTCACTTTCTGTATATAGCTAGCTTAAGTATTATATTAGCTTTTAAATTTAATATAATGACTTTACCTTTACTTTCTAAGTTTATTATAAAAGTTGTAATAATATAATGTAAGTGCTAGCTCATAATAGTTTCTTATATATTTCAATTATTGCTTAATCAATCTAAAGTGTATTTAATAAATGAGCATTAATTTATTTATTTCCTAAATTTAAGTTTAGCGCTTAAATAAGCCCTTATACCAGCTTTATTCTTCTATAATTTAAAAGGTAATATTTTTCTATGAAAAAAGGTTTTATCTGCATTAATCACCAATTGGAATAGATTTTTTCTTTGATTTGCTAGAAGCAGATTTGTCACAAAGAACTGCTAAGTTTATTGTTGAATATTTTAAAAGACTCCTATTATAAAAGGATAAAATTAAATATTTTAAATAAGCTAACTAGCATAAAACACTTCGTTAGATTATCAAGCTTAATAATCTACCTGAAATTTCACTGAATTTAGGTTATTTTCTATATTATTTTTATAAATTTTAATTGAAAGAATTTCTAGAATTATAACGTTTGCAAAGATATAAATATTAGAAAATTAAAATTCTTAAGTAGTTTAACTATTAAGGTAGATGTAGTTTTAATTAGCTCTATTAAAATATCCCATCTTCTGAATAAAGAAATAACTGTTATTTTCTTTAAATCATTCTTTTTATACTCTGTATTATTGATATTTTATTAGTTTTCAATTAATTAAAATATTTAACATTTTTCATTTATTTTAATTAGCACCGTTTATAGATCTCACTTTCTAGCTCTATTTAGTATTATTTAATTTAAAGATAAAATTAATTCCATTAAAAGTAAAGAAAAAAGATATAGTTAATTTTTGTAATATAAACTTAATTAAATTTTTAAATATTCTTTTGGATTTTAAATCATTTAATTAATAAAAAAGAGTTAGAAATTATTTCTACTAAGTTAATAGAACTTCTCAAATAGGTTTATTTAATTGAACATTGATAATAATTATAGCTATTTAGATAAAAGTAATGCATATAGATTTAATAGATTTATATAAATGAAGTAATCAAATAAAGCTAAATGTTAAATGTTTTTCACGTTTTCCTACAACAATTTTTAAAGCACTTCTCTAAAATTGGAACTCCCCATCTTTCATATGCACATGCAAGGAATAAATGGACAAATATTTCAATGAAAAGATATCCCTTTCATTCATAGGGCATATCTTTCATTTTTAGAATATCTATAGTCCAATTTGCAGGGAACCATAAAATGTAGAAATCCATTAACCATAAAATTGCAAAAGTTATGACAAATCTTCAATTTTTTAGTGTTGAGTGTCTAAATGGCTTTCCTTCACAAAAAGCTAGTGTAACGTTCAAGTAAATAAAAAGTGAATATACAAAAAGAACAGTATTCTCATAGCAGGTAAAGTTCTCTATGAAGTCTAAGTTATTTGGATCAAGAGGTTCAAATTCATCTTAGGATGGTAAAATTGCATAAAGCACAAGAGCTTAAGCTAATAATTAAAGCGCTACTTAACCAATAATCGAAGCTAAGATGGGAACTGTTATTAAACCTCCAACTGGTTCTTTTATTGTTAATTTATCATAAGGACCTTAATGACCCATTGCAATAGCTAAAGGAATAATATGAGGTAAATCAATTCACAAAAACTAGTAATCTGATAAGCCACTTGTAAGAATGTACAAACAGACAACAGTCGTAAACTATATCATTCCATACAAAGCCATAAATTTAAAGCACTAAAAGCTTGTAATTAAAGCACATCTTCCTTCTCTCAAAACAGTCTATGTACATCCAATATGCTCAATTCTTGAAGTAAAAGGAGCTGCTACTGATGCATCAGCCTGAGATAATGAAATTCCCACATCTGCTTATTTTAGAGCACCACAATCATTTGCACCATCACCACACATTCCGACAAGAATTTTAGTATCTTATATTAAGCATATCAACTATGTTTTATTTTCAGGAGACATTCTCGCAAATATTTTTCCGTTTTATGTAAGTAACTTTATAATTTCTTATCTTTATTAATCTTCTTTTGGTAATTATAAAAGCTTAGTAAAAGCATCACCGACAATAGCTATTTATTACTTATTTCCATTGATTTATATATTTTTATACATAGCTAGTCACGCACTGGTATCAGTAAATTATTCTTCTTCAACTACTTCAAAATTATTTTAAAGCTTAAATTAAGAATCGGAAGTTTATAATGAAAGGGATTATTTATTATTATTTTATTCTTATTTTTCTTACATTTGAATAGTAATTTAGTTAAGATTATTTTAGTTAGGCTTGCAAATTTTTCACTTAAATTCTCTTTCTCTATTCAACTCACCAACATGAATATTGTCGTTCTCTCCTATAATCTAACATTCTCTAGCTACTGAAATTGCTGTTAATACATCATCACCCGTTGAAATTAATGTTTTTATGTTAGCAGCATGAAGAATTTCTATAGCTCCAGCTGTTTCTTCTTTCAAAGGATTATTCAAAACTAAAAGTCCCAAGAAAGTAAGAGATTATTCTATTTCTTGTAATGTAACTTTCTCCAAGTCAAGATTTTCGTTAATTTTTTTGTATGCAAAAACTAAAACTCTGTATCCATTCTATGTATATCCCTTGTATATTTATTAAAGATTTCTTGGAATAGATTATTAAATACAGTTGTCAATAACCATCTCGTATGCTCCTTTCTAAAAGAAATGATATGAACTGTTTTCACATTCTGTCTTAACTATAACTCCCATTCTTTTTAATTTAGAATCAAAGTGAAATATTCTATGAACAACTGTTACTTCATAGAAATTTCTTTCTCCAAGGAAAGGAATTATTCTTCCTTTGGAATCTAATTCGCTAGTTTATAATTTCCATCCAGTAGCCTCAAGCATTTTTACCTCCATCGTATCTCCAATAAGCATTCCTTCTATTATATTAAGACTATGACAGCAAGCTAATCCTTCCAAGAACTTTAATTACAAATTTGGTTATTCACTGATTTATTACTCTTTTATGCTAAACTCTTAGAGCAATTATTTTAAATCTCCTACCTATTTTAAATTTGGATACAACTCATTGGCTTGATCTACTGATTTTATTCCTACTATTTCCATTCCTTCTTGCGTTAAGGTTCCAGTTTTATCAAATGCGAAAACACTTATTTTTCCAGCTACATTTACTCTCGGAGGACTAATGCAAGATATTTACAGCTTTTAAAGCCTGTTAATTGCAAAAGATGTTCCTATAGTCATAGCCATAGGTAAAGCAGGTGGTACGGTTATAACAATTAAATCTAAACTTTTCAAGACAATATCTTCAGTTAGCAGTTCCTATTCACAAAAAAGTACTATAGCTAATATGAGACCACCTATAGATATCAAAAACATTATAAGTACAAATTTAAAACTATCTCTAGCAAATGTAAAGTTATTGGGCTTAGGATACATTATTCCTCTAATTAACTTTCCCTTTATTGTTGAAAATCCTGTTCTAACTACTAGCCCTACTGTTTCACCTCTAGTCTAAATTACTCGAGTCCCTTCAAACAAAGTATGCTATTTGCATTAATCAATTTTGTAAATCTCATCAGTTTCAGGGATAGAATCTTTTACAACGGGAAAACTTTCTCCAGTTAAAGTAGATTCGTCTACAATAGCCTAGCCTTGCATAAGTACTAAATCACAAGGAGCTTTCTGCTCTTTTATTAGTACTAAATCTCCAGGAATTAATTCAGTGCTGCTTAATAACTATCATTCATTTTCCCTTCTTATATAAACATTTGTAGTTTATTGAGTCATTCTTTATAAACTTACTAGGTTTTTTCTTGTTTAGTATAAATTTATTGCACACCCAACGAAGGAAACGAATAAAAGGCAGAAAGCATATGCAAGATATTCTTCAAACATCCACAATATGAATGCACCGAACTGGAAGAGATAGAAAGGCGTCAAAATTTCTTTTTGAAGTAGAATCAAAATGTTTGGGACTTTAATTTCCATCTTACACTAACCAAAAACTTTTTTCATTTCAATGACTTCAAGAGGAGAATATGGTTATTTTCTTTTTATATCCTTAAACTTTTATTCACTTTCATAGAAAATAGGAAGAAATTAGTTTTATGCGACATCATAGAAATATCTAAGGAATCGATACTTGAAGATTTTAATATTTCCAGTGGAGCTTTTGTTTGAGAAGGTAGCATTAGTTTATAAGTTAATAGTCTTAATTTTTATGATTTCTTGCAATCCATCCTCATTTTAGATAGATAATACATTAGCTGCTTCCTAGTTGCATTTTTTATACATACATTTAGCAAACCAAAGAGGCTTCCATAATCAAAGCAATAATACAACTCAGATAAGATAAAGAAAAAGTATTACGATCAAGATTATTCTAAGAATACTTTTTTTGAACCATTCTATACTTATAATTTAACTTTCTTAAGCATCTAAATCTTTGTGCTGTACAAAACTTGCAATTTTTTATTGATTTTCATTAGTCTAAAGATTGTTTTATGATTGCTCTTTAGCTATATTAAGCTCACTCATTTTATTATGGAACGTAAAATTTTGTTTATAAATAGATTAAGTTATATAATAAATGCCTTTTCTTTAAAAATGGATACCTAAATACTTATAAAGCATTTCTTATGTTATCATAAAGACTTTATATAGACATTGGCTCTATGATCTTTTATCTTAAATACCCTCTAATTTTAAATAATTTTAAACTTAAAGGAAACTTTTTCTAAATGAGTTTAAGCTAGATCTATTAATCCTGCTGATTTAAATCATACCCCCAAAAATATGAAATAAAGAAATAAAAATGGAAATATATCAATGCTATATTAATTAAAAAGCAAATATAATTTTCTTAAGTCTAGCCTATCTTTTATATATTTTTCATTTTATCTTCAAGTTAAATCCCATTGTTATACATTATAGCTTAACTTACATTTTGCTTATTTAGTTGCTTCATTATGTAGAACTATTTATGGATTATCTTTATTGTTATATATAGAAGGATAGAAGATAATTTAGATATGAAACTCATAATATTAAGTTAGTGGATTGAAGTTCCTAAATGGTAAATATTAATCCAAGAATAAAGAATAAGCAAGATTTAAGCTTCTATAAATTTAAATTAGATAATCGTATTTAAGAGCTAGATATTAAGGTATTTAGACAATTCTTATCACTAAGACATTAATAAACTCAAAGTAGCTTAACTGATTGCTTTATGTCTCATTAGAGGTTTTAATTAAAAAAAAGACTAAAAAGTTGAATTTAGCTACTTATTATCAATCATTAATAGTAGATAAAAGATTTAGAAGAAGAGAGTCTAGCATTATGCCTTAAATAAACATTTTAAAGAACTCTTTAGTTATATAAAAATAAGCATAAACACATAAAAGAAAGTCATATAATTTGAAAAAAGTCTCCTTAAATAATTTTATTCTATGCTTCCAATTTAAATTCAGATTTAACTATCTTATTCCTAAAATCAAGGGGTTATTTCTTGTACAGCTGAAAATCTATGTTAAGCTTGCCAATTAAAAGAGGAATTAATAAATTAATATAATTTAGTAGCTTAAGAAAAAAGGTTAATCAACAATTTTAATATACCATATATTTATTACAAGCTTTTATAACTAAATAATAAGAGATTTTAAAACAGAAGAAAGGATGTATCTTTCAGAATTAATCTAACATAAATAATTAATAATCTTAAAAGAAATAATTGACCATTATTAATATAATAACAAATAAGAATGAACTTAATTTATGAAAAGGTATTTCAAAATACTGTTTGCATATATTTTTATCTTCCTTTTATGTTGCTAAACAATTTAAGACACTTAAAATATAATTAAAAGTAGATTGCGGGTTTCAAATTCTTAGATCAAGCTAAATTCTTATAGCAAATTTGAGATTTTTTGGTCTGAAAGCGTTCATCTTAAGATTTTGAAAATGAAAAAAATAAAAAATGATGAAAATAACTATAATATAAATCCAGAATAAGACTCATATACTTAATTTAATAAAGTTAAATTATCTCATCTTATTGATATTTTAATAATTCAAGTACCTATATTTAAAACTGATTGACATTAAGTTATTTTAAAAGCATCCTAATATATTACTATACTAAATTTTCATATATTATTTCAAAAGTTCTTAAGATATCCTCTGAGTATTTGAAATTTATATTTCTTTACTTCATACAAATTTTAATTGGACAAAGAAAAAATCTTATTAATATTTACAAATGCTAGTTACTCAATTATAGAGAATTTAACTTTAAGAGTCAAATAAGTATAAAAATTAATATTATTAAGATAAGTTATAGTGTTCGTTGACATATATAGGCATTGACTACTTTTTCAATTAACTGAATATTACTTAAAGCAAAGCTTTAACATTCTTCTAAGATACTAAATTCATTTTTCATTTTTTCCTTTTCTTATTCTTTTTTTTGGTTAAAACCAAGAAATCAAAATCTTATTAACCTTTTGATTTTTTAAGTTTCCTGCGTAACTTATTTGAAATTCTTTAACTAAGAGAGAGTTCAAGCTATTTATAGGTTTTACTTTAAAGCAAAATATGAATTAATTTGAAAATTTGACATATACATCATTTGAAAGAATAAAGTAAATGATTATTAATTTTTAATTAATTCTGTTATAACTACATACAAATTATGACTATCTATAACTATTAGAATGCTTAATGTAAAGTTTACCTCTCTAATTTAGAAAGTATATAAAGTTTCATTTACTAAATAAAACATACAATTAATTATTGCTTTCTAATGCTTATTGCTTTAACTTATTTCCCTTTAGTTTTATTTAATTTTAAATTCCTTTGTTATATTTATACTTAACCATAAAGCATATTTAAAGAATGCTCCTTTTAGATGCTTATAATTTTTATATCAGATATTGAGAATATTTAATATACTTAAAATCAAAACTTAAATTAAGTTATGTAGAATTTAGCTTATTTGGTCTATGGAAGTGTAAGAAAAACTAGGACATAAAATTTATATTTTACTTAGAAAAGCTAGCATTAGAATTAATAGAATACCAAAATATAGAAACCATAATAAAAATGATTGATAGCTTAAAGTCCTAAAACTTGAATAATGATTTGATTATAAGCATCGTTTTGATATTTCTAGCAAAAGAAGAAAATAAGTATTAAGATGATTAAAGATAATTGATATCATTATTACGTTCAATTATACAATTCACTTTTTACACTTATAATTCATTCTTTTTATCTTTCAGTTTTATCAGTTTACTTTCTAATTAGTTTTAATGAAAATAATCATCTTAAGCATAAACAAAAGATTTGTTTCAAGAGAGTTGAAGATACTCTAAAATATTATGATTAATAGAAAGGTAGCAAATATACTTTTAAATAAATAATATAGTACATCATCTTCAGCTCTATCAATAAATGATTTTAGCCTTTCTACTTATAATAAGAAGAAAATAATAACTAATCAATAATAAACTTAGATAAAGAGAGTAGTTTTCTTAAAATTATATATAATAATTCATTCATTATAGAACAATTCTCTAGTCAATTAACTTTCAGGTCAAAATTCCTGCTTTAAAGTGCTCTTTTAATGGAATTGTGAAAAGATTAATTATACATTCCAATTTAGTTTAAAGAGTAATTTATTTAACTTTATATAAATGCTATAAATAGAACTATATAAACTATTAAGAGCTTAAATCAAACTTATTATATATACTTGACTTCAGTTCAAAGTAGAAGGCTTAAAGAATTATAAAAATATGAATATTAAAAGAAATAACATAGTAGCATTATGTTTATAACTAAGTTTTATTCATTAGAATTGATTCTATATAAGGAAATATAAATAATAAAGTAAAATTTAGTTAAAGGATTCAAATAATAAAAAACTCTTGCTATTGATTAAGACAAAAGTACCTAATACATTAAATTATTAGTATTAGTGTTTATTATATATTATAAATAGCTTTGAGAGTTTATTTATAATTAAATAAAATATCTACATTTTATTAAAAGCTACTTATTTGTTTAGACAATGCTATGCTAATTAATATGAATTAATTTAGCATTATAATAATAAAAGGAAGCTAATATTTGCAATCAAAAGCAAAAGCTAAAGCTAAACATTAAACTGGAAAGATTATAAGGCTTTAATGTGATTTATTGACATACTTTATTATAGGACACTTATATAATAGTAAACTTAAATTCTCTATCTTATTATTTTAAACTTTACTATTAAGATAAGAACTATAAAATAAAAATTAAATCTCTATATTTATTTATCTAAAAAGCAACTAAAGTAGGCTACTTTGTATTAAAAGGTTTAAGCTAGTAATTTATCAAGTATTAAATTAAACAATAAGATTTATCAAAAGCTAGCCTTTACTTAATTAAATACTCTTAAAATTTTAAATTAATTATTATTTATCTTAAATTCTTTTAACGCTATTAATATTTAAATTTATAATAAGCTTAACTATTTCAAATAATAATTATTCCTATTTCTTATTAAGCGTTTCAAATTAATAATAGTACAAATAATAAGATACATTTAAATCCATATAATTAAATAGCTAATCTAAAACTAAGCAGCTGTTAGTTTATCTCTCTTTATTTTATTTGATAGTCTCTTATATAAATTATATAAATAGATCTTTCTTAAATAGTTTAATTATAATGCTATAGTTGAATATTCATTTAATACTGATTAAGTCAAACATAATAGAGTAATTAGTAAAAAGTATTTCATATAATAAGCAAAACCAAAACCAAATATACTTCTAATTGTTTATTTGCATAATTAATGCTAAAGCTTGCTTATTCAAAATTGTTTTGCCGCTAGAATTTCATTAACATCACATTTAAAAAAAATTAATTAATCCTAGTAAAAGCTATCATAGCTCACAGTCTTTTTAGAACATAGTATCATAGTTTAGGATAGTATGTGAGCTATTAAATCTTGTTAATTTTAGATAGTTAATATGATGAATAAAGATAAGGAACTGAATAGAATAGATGTCAATTATTTTATTTAATGTGATCGAAAATTCTACTAAAAACTTTTCCGGCTAATGCTTTGAAGAAATATTTGGCTTCACTCTCTTTTACAAATTCAAAGTTTTAAATAGCTTTTTGTAAATGTAGCAAAGCTTAACATCTAGCTTAGTGATTCCGCCATTTTCCATAACTATATCCACTGTCTTTTCAATATCTCCTTCTCCTTTAAATTTTCTATCCATAGCTTTTCTGATTCATTTATGATGCTTTGACACAAAAAGTACTGGAGCTGTGCTTAAACCCTCATTTAAATCGTTGAATTTGGGTTTTCCTAGTATCTTTTAATCTCCTATAAAATCAAGAATGTCATCAACAAACTAAAATGTCAATCCTAAATTTTTACCTAGTTGAAAGCAATCTTCCAAGTTATCGTTAAGATTATGAATAATTCCAACTCCTTTACAGCAATTAGAGATTAAGCTAGCTGTCTTATAGTAACTCTTTTGGTAATATTCTTTGAAAAGAGTATCTAAAGATTGCTTTATATCAATTTTAGCAGCTTGCTGTAAAATTTCTCCCTTTGTCAAGTTTTCCATGATTAAAGAAAGTAAATAGACCAAGTCATAATAGCCTATTTATGTACAAAGATTACTAGCTCTAGCTATCATAAAATCACCTGAAAAGGCTGCTTACTCCATTCCTATTTTATTATGGAGAACTGTAATTCCTCTTCTTGTATCAGCAGAATCTATCATGTCATCATGAACGAGACTTGAAGTGTGAAGAATTTCAATAATTTAGGCCCATTAGAAGCAGTCTTTGCTAAGCTCTGACTCATTTAGCAGTGTTTTATTTTACTAAGAAAGCGAAATAGCTCTGGAAAGTAAAATCATGATAGCAGGTCTAAATAGCTTTCCTTAAGAATCAGTGAAATAATAAGAAGTTGCAAAATCTAAATTATCCAAACCACTTTTAAGCTAAAGTATGAAAACTTACCTAACTTTTGATTTAGTTGTTTATGTTAGCTAAGTCAGACTGAATAGCCTTGAAAGGATTAGCTTCAATAGTTTCTCCTAAGAGTTGATTAAATAGTTAATCGTTTTAAGCCTTAGTTATATTTTTATCAATTAAAGACATGGCTATTTCATGATCTGGCTAAGACTATCTTGAGACTGCAAACTTTAAGTTTCTCTAAAATGAAATAAATACTTATATAAATTTAAGACTTCTACTTATCATTATTCCTCTATATAATTCCTATTATCAAAACTATGGAAACTACCATTTAGACTATCCTTAATAATCCTATACACCAAAATTTATCAACTAAAAGGCCTTTAAACACTAAATAGACAAAATCTCCTTAGACTTCAGACTTTAGACTTCAGGTTGAAGAACTCTATCTAAAAAGGGTAGCAAAATTAAGGTTTAATAGTTTGATATTAAAAGAAGGAAATAATGATTGGTTAAATAAATAGTATCTATTCTGCTTAGGAAATTCCTAAATATTAGATTTATAATAACTAAATACTCCAAACCTATTTGATTATATAATTAATTCCTAGCAGATTGACTGATAAGTAAGTTAAAATATTTTTCAGTTAATATGATAATAGCTAAGACGGATTACGAGTCTTGGGACTAAGTTTTGAATAAATAAAGGAAATACTAAAATCTTAATTAAATATAATAAGCTACAGCTATATAAATTGCTTCCTCTAAAGCCCTATTAATTTTAAATCTTTAATTGAGTTTAAATATCTATTGTTACTTTTAAAGAAACGGAATTACTTTAACTACATTCATTACTATTATAATGAGGAATTTTTTATTAGTAAGTAGATTATAGTTAGCCCTAAAAGAGCGTAAATTGAGATGTAGTAAAAGCTAATCTTAATACATTATAAGCAAGAAGATTATAAAGAAAGTTTACTCAAGCTAATTCCTGATAAAGTTTTTGAAAAATACTCTTGTACTTTCTAATTATAACATATCTTCTTAATTTATAAGTTGGAGTTAGTAGACAGTTTGTTACAGAAAATGGCTCAGTTTCTAAATAGACAGCTTTGGGAATTTCATAATCTTATATCTATATTTAAATAAATTTACTCTAATTAACTCCGCTGCTTTCTATATTTAGGACAGAATAAACTGCTTAATATCCTTATCTTAGCAATTTATTTTCATACTTAAGTTCGAATAAGACAATCTCTGATTAACAGGAGCTTATTTTTAATAATATTTGGCCATTTTTTCTAGTTATAGAACTATAATTGCTACTAAATACTATTAGGCTCCCTCTCCATAAACAAAGCATTGCTTTACATACTAGCAGTTCTCAATAATAATGTTTTCGATTCTTTCAGGAAATATATATTCTCCGTGTGAAAGCTTGAAAATATGCTTTTTTCTGTCAACTATTCTAAGAGCATTTGATTCCAAAACTTGACCAACGTCACCTGTATGTAGTCAACCTTCTGAATCGAGAACTTATTTGGTTAAATCCGGATCTTTATAATATCCTTAGAAAACACAAGGACCTCTTAAGCAAATTTCACCTCTTGGTAAATCACTTGTATTAGTTAAGTATCCCATTTCAGGAATGTCAATTAATTTGAACTCAGTTGTTACAAAGGGTCCTCCAACATGGTTTAAGATGTTTTAATTAAGACTATCACCTCGAAAACAACCCATAGCAAAACATTCAGTTAGTCCATATACTTCCTAAAATGGCGTGCATAATACAATTTGAAGGAATTCTTGTAGTTAAGAGTTTAAAGGAGCAGCAGCTTAAAATAAAACGGCAGCTCTCTCTCCTATTACATCTTTTTTAACCTGATTGAAAAAAGCCCAATCTCAAAATTTATGTTTTACCTAGCCAGTGTTTCTCAAATTTAATTACTTTGTCCTTAAAGCCATTTCTAGGAATGATCTTTTGTAGCTGCTTTATTATCTCATTCGTTATTGAATAGTGAGAGCTATTTATTAATATACTTTTGGTACAGCAAATATTTTTGTTGGCTTCACAATGCTTCATTCATTAACTAAGTTCTCAGAATCTCCATCGTAAAAAGCTATTTTACCTCCATGATACATAAAATTCAGCAAAACAGCACTTAGTAAAGAATGCTTCTCAAGTTGCTATAGTTAAAGCTTTAATAAATGTAGTTAGCAATAATGGCTTAATAATCTTAAAGTATATAATAGCCTATACATCATCTCATTTATTCTGTAAATGTTTCCTATTTGTATGATTTCTCTCCAGTATTAGCAATATTTATCAGTATACTTTATATATTCATAGTAAGGAAAAGTATCTTATCAAACCCATTATCATAATTAAGAGATTACACGTTATTTTAAGTAAGCTAAAAATATAAATGATAATAAACAGTAATATAGGGCATTTAAAGGCATTTAAATTAAATTATAAGTTTAAATTAAATATCAAAAGAGTCTCATTATACCACTACTTTCAGATTACTTCTATATGCTTCTAGTATTATTAGTAGATGGCTTACATTAATTTAATAATCTAAACTACTAATTTTATAAATTTTGTCTTTGATATTTAATTAAAGCAATCTATGGATAACTTAGGATTATCCTACATAAGTTATGCTTAATAAGTAAATAATATTAAAAGTCTATTATTATAGCAAATTATTTAACTATCTTTAGTTATTAGATTGATATATTAATTGTAAGGGTTTCTAAGCTTTCATTACTACTCAATCCCAATAGATATCTATCTATTAACCAAAAGCCTCACTAGAGAACTTAAATTTAATTAATTTCTACTATTATTATAGTTATCTACTTTAGCTTTATTTTAATTATTTATTTTTTAATTATATCAATTTATAAAGATAAACAAAAATAGGATCCTCAGAAATTAATTATTATAGATATGTCAATAAATAAGGAGAGCTGTAAGGTACATATAGTGTAAATTAGAAATATTAAAGACTTTAAGAAATGCTAAACAGCTGTATTAATAAACTTCTTTAAAGATGAATATAATGTAATGCTAGTATATATTAGAATATAGTAAAGTAGCTTTTAATAAGTTCTACTTAATGTAATCTAATCTTTTACATATAAGACGCCAATAATTTTAATATACTTCTATGAAGATAGTGGAATTAGCTAATCTAGTTAATATAAAATAATTAAAATTTAAGCAAAATATAATTTAATACCCATTGCTAACTACTTTAAGCTAAGAAAGAGCTATATTTTACTTTAAAGAAATAAGTTTGTACTTAGTAACTTTGATATTATATAAGCTTTATGTGTTGTTATAGTGTTTATACAAAATTTAAAAGATAAGTTTATGCTTATTATTGATATTCTAATTACTAAATTAACAAAAATATACTAATAAAGGTAGAGAAAAAGAGATACCATATTAAAATAAATCAAATATCTAATTAAAATACCAAGCACTTTTAAAATTAAATAGCGAAAAAAAATTTAAAGGGCTTTATCTACGGATTATAGTTTTAAATATTTTCTAGCATAAGATTAAAGCAAATAGAAGACAAATATGATTAAATACAAAAGGATTTATCTAAAGAAATGTCCTAAATAAGTTATAAATGACTATTTTAAACAGCAAAAAGATATTAAACAAGCAAGTATTTCATTTGAGCACTTTGATAATAAACTTTGTCAAGAATTTTAAAAATTTCCTTACTTTAAAAATTATAGAAATCTTTAAAAATAAAGTCTTTATATTTTAACTATTAAATTATTACATTATAGAACTGCTTTTAAATCTTTTAACAATCATAAGAACTCCATAAAAAAGGTAAAGCAAACAAATAGTTTAGAAGAAGGTTAAGTTTAAAATCATATAGAGACATGAATCAGCCAAAAAAGCATTTAAAAGGGGATTAATAATTTTGATTAAGATATACCAAAATTTATGAGATAAAGCGCTTAAAACCTAATTTTAACTGAGAAATAGTAACTAAGAATTTTAGATTTATAAAGAGATAATATTTAAAATAAGACGCATTAATTAAGGTATAACAAACTATAATAATTTTGGTTATAGATTTATAAAATCTTTTTCCCTTAAAAATAAGGATTTATTTATTAATCTAAGCTCTAACAATTCGACTACTACTAAACTGATTAGATCCTAAGATATTTTATTAGCTGTGTAATAAAAAATAAATATAAACATTATAAAATATTTGAAATAATGCCTGCTATAGCTATTTAAATTATCAAATTTTAACACTATTTTAAGTGTTCTTGAACGTAACTCTTTACAAGAATTTCTTGAACTTTAAATTTGAATTTTACATATCTTGTAAAGGCAACTGGAGTTGGATTTATTTATTAAATGTTTTCTTTCTAAAAAAGTACAATAAATTCTTTTATGGTTTGAGAATTTTTCTTGCTAAAATTAGTTAATTATAAATATCCTATATACTTTGAACTTAAACAATTAAAAATATAGTCAAGTTTGAAGTAAATATTGTAAAAACCATAAATCCAATATTTAATTTTTGTAGAGTTAAATCAAACTTAAACGATAATAAAGACTTTAAATAACTCTATGGAGAAGAGATGTTTCTTAAGTTAATTATCGTTCTTAATAAATGTAGCAATTGTATACTATTTAAAGGAATATAGAATGGTTATTATAATTTAAAAAATAACAACAATTACTTATATGGTATTCTATAAAGCCTAAGGCTCAAGTTTAAATATGACTATTTTAATAATAGTTTGCTAATTTTTATGTGAATATTAATTGTGGAAAATGCTTAGAGAAATTAATTTTATAAAATTTGGTGTCTTTCAATTAGATTCAGATGGTTTTTACTATTTTTATTTGATCATATCTTTAAGTTTATGCCTTTGGAAATCAATTTATAACGAGTTTGCTTCGATTACAGTTTCTTATGGAGAATTTAGAGATCGAATGCAAGAAAAAGTTTTAGCTTATTCATTAGACTCAGAACAAGGGGATTTTGAGATTATCCCTCTTTATAATTTAGGTTTTTTATAGTTTTTATCAGTTTCTGAGAAAAATCCATCCAATTTGAGATATTCAAGGTTTCTCTATATGGCTCTATATTTCTTGTTCTCTTTTTTTTACTTTTCTTCTACTTTCTCCTTTATAGAATTAGAATTCCCTTCCACAAATCTCATTAATCCACCGATGGCTCCCATAAGTCCAAAAATAGATCCTAACAAACCACTTATTAATGTAAAAGGTGTGTTTCTTTAGAACTATTATGTAGTTAGAGAACTATCACTTAACGTAAATTTAATGATTGTATAAAGGTTTTAAGCAAATTAAACATCATTACTTGTATATTGAGACCCTTTTTAGTACTCATTTTATACCAGCAAGTGATATCCTAAATCATTATTATATGATATGAGCTTAGGAGCATCTGTTTCAAAAACTGATGAAATAGCTGTTATATGAAGAACTGTAGCTTCTGCGCCTCTAAAAATTTTGTTCTCATCTGGATTAATAGTTATATTTACAGCAGATGTTTCATCTGGAATTGATGAAGTTGATGTTACATTGAAACCGATAGAGGAACAGTAAGAATCCTTTTCTTAGAATTAAAATTTCACATAAGAAGTTGAATAAATTGTACATTAATGACAAATTATTTTTGTATAGCAAGTTTTCGCTTATTTTAAGCACTTTACTTCTTCCCAATATCCTGAAGTTTTACTTATTCCAAAATTAATGCCTACAGCAGAGATTGATCTATCACATTTTTAGAATTATTGATTATTCTCATTAATATTCTAATCAACACAATTTCCTTAGTAAGAATATAACTAAACCATGAATTCAACATCTGCGTATATTTCTGAATGAGATTCTTTAAACACCAAAAATGGAATTAGAGCTTTCGTTTCTGTAATGTTATCTATAAAAAAACCTGTCAGCGTTATTCCTATTACAGTGATTGCTAAAATCATGAAAATGACACTAAAAAATCCTCCTGTTGATGTTTTAAGAAGCTTCAAAGATTCTCCCATCTTGTAGTTATGATTTTAAGAATAAGAATCTATTTGAAGTAAATACTTTGGAGCTTTCTCTCAGAAAAGCATGAAGAGTATTGTTGCAGCTAAAATAAAGCCTGTAACAATAAAAATTATAGTATTGGCTTGAGAAGCTTCTTCTGCTTTATACTCATATTTCTAAGGTTAAAGAGAAACTGACTCTATTCCTTCTCTAAGTTAAATTGGGTATACTGAACCTACTGGACATCTTTATCCTGTAGGACATAAAAGACAAAAAGCTAGTCCTTTTTTGCTTCCATAATATCCTTCAGGGCATGGTGTGCATTGTTTATGCGAACTAGCTCCAAAATACATTTAATTCATTCCTTATTCGCATTTCTCACATTGATGATCTTAATTACCGTAAGTTCCTTGTGGACATAATTCACATTATTTAGAAATTGAATTTAAATATGTCCCTTAACTGCAAGGTATTTCACATTCAATATTACCTTTACAATTTTCTTTTAGTTTGTAAATTCTTAATTCATTATTGGCTCCATCTGATAAACTTTAAATTCCAAGTACATAACCTCCTCCAAAAACTACTAAATTTCTTTTGTAGTAGATCATTGCTGATCCAAATCCTAATCCTGGACTAAATTTATTTTCAGATTCATATTCAACGATTTTCCAAGTATTGTTTATTATATTTCCAATAACAAATATATTTTAAGGATTAAACCCCCATTTTATTCCTCCTAAGTAAATTATATATTAATCTATTTTAGTGTATCCAGTTTATGACATTAGTTAATCATAAGCACCATGTCAAAATCATTTTTACTTATTTATATTATATCCATATATGTCTTATTAAACTGTTTGGGCCTCATCTTCTCCTCCTATTATATAAATAACATCGTCTATTAGTTAACTCTAGCAATATAACCTTTTTTATGGACCATGTGAATCTTTCTCATTTAGTAATATCCATTCCTAAGTTCCTAAATTCAGTTATCATAACTAATCTGAAAATCCTACTTCTGTTTATCCTCCGTATATATATGCATAAAATTAATTTTAGCATGAACAAGATCCTGCTCTCGGATTTGGAGGTGATGTTTATACTACTTCTTCTCATTCTCCAGTAGCAATACTATATCTGAACATATTTCCAAGTAAATTCCCATTACCTTAGCCTCCTCAAATAATTATGAAATTTCCATGTATAATTGATAAATGCTTTGATCTTGGAGAAGGAGTAAACTCTTATTAACTTATTTATGTTCAATAATATTTTTCAAGATCGAAATATCAAAATTCGTTTACAGGATTGCCATTATTGTCATTTCCACCAAATACAAAAGCGTATTAAGAAATGACATTCATAGAATGGAATGACTTTGGATTAGGAGAATCAAAGCTTGCTTAAACTATTTCCCATTTTAGATCCTTTTTCTTCAAATCTAGAAATATTACATCATTTTATAATCCTTCTTCAGTTCAACCGCAAAGAATCCATAACTTATTATCGTAAAATGTCATTGAAATACCAGACTTTATGATACTTGGATTTGTCTCTACTTTTAATTCGACTCATTTAAGATTATGATGGTTTGAATAATCTAAGTATCATACTCAATCTCTATTTCCTTCAATTAAATCACTCCAGCCCATTGCCAAATAAAATTTCTTGTTAGCTTTATCTAATCCCATACCATTCTCATAGATTTCTTCTGGATAAACATCAGTCTACTAGGTTCTTCATTCTAAACTTGTCAAGTTTAAAATATATAAATCGTAATCGACAATTTATCCTGAGTTTCTTAAGATAAGCTCTCCATCATCAATGAAAAATTAAGAAGCATACTAAGGCTGTGGCCAAGTTCCTTTTGATTCAATTTTAGTCCACAAAAGCTATTAAATATCTAGGACTCATAAATCATTTAAGGGCCCATCAAAGCTATTGCCTCCAAAAATATACATATAATAATTTCCATCACCTATTTCTTATAAGCAGGATCCAGCATAATACCTTGGACTCGGTTTTGGACCAACTACGTAAATAGGTTCCCAATTTTGATTACCTACTGAAAATATCCATAAGTCATTTTAAGGACCTTTTTTAGTGAAACCTCCAAACATAACTAACCTATTTCACTTTTATAAAAATTAAGACATAAAGGAATGTCTTTTTTATGGTTGCATTTCTGAGCTTAAGGCAAGATATTATCAAATCTTACTTTTCATATCAAATTTTCAAACATCATCATAATAAGAAGTTTCTCCTTCTCCCATTGCAGTTATATAAAACCCTTCTATTTCGTTCATTCCTCCAAACGTGTAATCTCTTCTTTGAGGAGGAGTCATAGTTTGTGGAAAGATACTTCACTATCCAAGACTTTAGATTACTAAGAAAGAAATTAAAAGTATTCTAGCCTGTCTAGCCATTATTTTAAAACGGTTTTAAAAAATAGCTTTAAATATCATTAAAGTATTTTAAATTTAAATTTCGTTTTTTAAATAAAATGCAGCAAGAAAAATAATTCAAAAGAAATTAACCAAAAATTAATGAGAACCAATATTTTATTTTTGTAAAATTAGGCTTTATTTTAAAATAAAAAGACTCATATAATCTAAGATCAATAACTCATTGCTAAATTTAGCAAAAAAGAATATTTATATAGCCAAATTTATACAAATAAAGCTTTGCAACCTTAAAAAATATGAATCGTTAAGTTTTTTTATTAAATAATTATTGATAATTGACTTTGTTTAATTTGATTTATAATATAATTTCATCAAGATAATGTTTCTTATAACTATTAAAAGGAAAATAATTAGTTTTATATACTTTTTTAATTTAATTATATTGATGTTGTTTTATTTTTCGATGCTTTACAATGAAAAAGTTCAATTATTCCAACTTTTTAACTCCAGGTCTATATGCCTTTTGATAAACAAAGTATTCTTTAATTATTAATGAGACTATGTTAAATTTCTTTCTTATTATATAAATATATTTGATCCAAGATCGGTTCTAAACCATAAACTTCTTTTCTCTAAAATATTTAATAAAATTAATTCATTATTTAGATATATTAATTAATTGAACTCTAATTCTATTCTATCTTAGTTTCAAGAAGCTTAATCGTTATTTTTTATAATTTAATACTTAATATCAAAGTTAAGAAAATCACAAAATGGATTTTAATTCTATTTGAATTAATGAGACAAATTATTTTAAAATACTTTTATTCCTTTATTTAATATATCATTATGGTTTAAGCTAATATTTACCTTCAAATATTTATTCATAAGCTTAAATAAAATAATTCAGAATTTAGTTTATTAAATATGCCTTTTAAGCTAATAAGATAGCTTTCTTATTAATAACCAATTTCTTACAATTTATAATATTTTTTCTTTTTAGAAGCAACAGTATACAAATATATTATTTAGTTGACTATATTTCTTTTATTATTACTTAAAACTAATTTTATTTATAGGAATCTAAATTCAATTTATTAAAAGATCTTTATATATGGGATTTGGCTTTTAGCTTCTTTTTTATATTTGACTAATTATTTTTAATCGTAAAAAACTAAAGAAGCTATTTAGAATTTCTAGATCTATTTAGTATTTTATTTAATTAACTGATTGCATAATAATATACTTTTAATTAAGAGTTATATCTATCATGAAGTTTCTAGTTTAAAATAATGCTAAAATTTAAAAATATATCCTTTAATACTTATTGTATGCTTATTAACTCTTTATTATTCTTTTATTCATTAGTTTCTCAAAAATGTATATAAATCATCTAATTGTGATTGTGCTTATTCTTTATATTAAGCTTTTTTTCATTCATAATGATTAATGTGAAGATTTTTAATAAAACATATAGATTTTTATTTAGCTAAATGTATTTAAGAGCAATTTATTCAAATCATTTATAAAATACTCTTTTTATTATTAGTTTTCGTTTATTTTAAAAAGCAAGTCTAATATTTATGCTTTTTATATGATATATATGTTTATAATTGAAGACTAGCAATTGCTATAGAAAAATTACTATATCTTAGATAATTTATGGTAAATGTTATAAGATAAACACTTAGATGAAGAAATTAGTTAAACTAAGGGTAATTATAGATAGCTATTAGTCTCTAAATATGGATATTTAATTATCGATATATGTATAAAGCTTTTTTATATGCTTGTCTTAGAGATTATTTTACCTAGTTTAAAGTTTACATTCAATAAACCAATTAAATATTTATTCAATTCTTAAATTTCGTTTAGGGACAAGAGGAATAAACGAAAGATCATTGCCAGGATAAAATAATTAACAAAAAACAGCAAAATACAAGCTATTAATAAGGAGTGCTAGATTGCTAAAATTTTGGTTAATAGTAATGAGAAAAGAGTAAGTTATTATGAGTAATGAACTAGTTAAAATATTAATTATGCGTATAAACTATTAAAAGAAAGGAAGATATGATGATGATTTAATAGATTTGAATTAAGAATAAATATAACTAATAGCTTTAATATTTTTTCATTATAACCACAAACGTAAATTGAAAGTTAATTTAAATAAAGATGAATCTTAATTTGCTGTTATTAGCAGTTGCTAGCGTAGGAGCTATGGATGAAGAAGGTAAGGAAGTAATATCATCAAACTCTGCTGTTCGAATGAGAAATATTCTAGCAGGAATTTTCTTAACAATTTTCTTTATCCATTTTGCCTTTTTTAGAAATTACTTGGATTCTTCTTAAAAATAAAAAAGAAACAAAACTCCAAGAACCATTGAAGAAATAATGTCAGAAATTAACATCCACTTATCTTTACTTGGAGTTATAAAC
Organism: Loxodes magnus; assembly: GCA_946699065.1. Classification (NCBI taxonomy): domain Eukaryota; phylum Ciliophora; class Karyorelictea; order Loxodida; family Loxodidae; genus Loxodes; species Loxodes magnus. The sequence goes on along the minus strand of CAMPDV010000006.1, from coordinate 726,400 downwards.
TAAGGGTGGAAATAATGGCGCAAATTACTTAATGAAAAATTGAGAGATAATAAGAAAGATTATAAAGCAAGAAATGTAGACATACTAATGTATCAAAGGATTTGAAATTTGTATAATAGTAATAATAAATATTTTATACATCAATTCAAAACTTAATTTAATCTAAGCCATAAATACATCTAATACACTAAGTTTTCAAATTATATGAAATCATCAAAGTTAACCATTAAAATTTATTGTAATAATTGTTCAAAAAGGTAATAGAGTAAGATCTAAAGTGAATAATTATAATCCATAAATATAAATTCGCTTTAAAATATACTAATTTAATAATTATCTTAGTTTATAACTAGAAATTATTTCTTATACTATTATTAATAACTTTAAGTTTACTAGATAGCTTATAAAATCTTTATATTCTTTTATTTAACCAATAATTACTTTTTAATTCTCTTTTGTTCATTTAAAGCATTTTACTATATTTCACTGTAATATATGTTTCCAAAGATATAAAATAAATCTTATATTTACTAATAAATTGAAATTTGTATTAATGATGCTTCTTTTTATTTTTATTAAAATTTATAATAATAGAGATATATCTGTCTTTAAGATTAGATATATTAATTGATATATTGATAATATCTTAATAGTAATTGAAAATTGATGTAATTATTAATAAAGTATACTTGATATTTAATATGCAATATCAATATTTCTAATTAAAATATGCTCAAAGAACTGTTTAAATTACGTTAAACTTGTGCTTGATTTTTTATGAAAAATAGTTTTTCTTTTGCTTTTATAAAATTATATAAAAGTATTCTACATAATATTTCTATAGTAAAGTAGCTAAAAGGAAATTAGTAATAATATAGTACTTTTTGATTTAGACTAATATATATAATTAATTTATAAGTACTGTTATGTATTGCTATGCATTGCTATGTATTGCTTATTTTCATATCTTTAGAAAATTAAATATTCTCTCTTGTTCGATTTAAGATTGAGATGATTTTTTAAATATATTAATAATGTAATTAAAAAAGTAAAATTATCTTAGATTCAAATAATAAAAAAATTAAAATGCTAGATCCTAAAGAAGGATAAGGAATGGCTGTCTATGTTATGCTAAGTGTTTATATTTTAGTTTTTATTTATGGAATTTACAAGTTGTGTAAGTTACCCAAGTTTAGAAAAGAAATAAGGACAGCTAAAGCATTTTATTATTGTCTGTTTATTTCGTTACTTCTACGAATTGCTTCATTTTCCCTTGTAGTATCTTTTTTTGATGAAGATGATGATAATGATGACAAAATTGTAATAACGATAATAAGTATACCTGAGGCATTATTTATTTACACTTATTGTGTTTTAGTTTGGCAGCTTTTATTATGCTACAAATAATCTCATCTTGACTCCTAAAAAGTTCAAAACGATTTGTTTAGAAACAAAACTTCCATTCGTGGTAAAAAAACTGCAGTAATTGCTTTTTTTTCATGATTAGGCTTAGATGCAGGGTTAACACTAATTTATTTGACTGATTCTGTTAGTTAAGATGTTGTTACTTATTATCTCACAATTGGGAATTTAGCTATTCCATCAATTGCCATTATTTTCTTTGCAGTTCTTTAGTTTAAGACTTAAGGAATGCCTATGAAGAGTAATTAGCACAGAAAAAGAATAAAGCTCTTGAAGCGTGTTATCTTATTTTGAACTTTTGCAAGATGATATAGAGGATTTAGTAATTTGGTATTTCGATCTTATGATGCTTGGGAACTTTTTACTGATTTATAAAAATATAAAGATAGCGATGATCCAACAGCAAGTATCTTACTTATAACTTCTTTAATATTCTGTGAGTTAATTCCATTTTTACTAACTTTAAAATGAAAGTTTATGAAGATATTTACTCCATATGATGATTACTAGCTTCCCATTTTGGAAAAATCTAGTTCCTCTCAGTTACCAAGAAAAGCCACTTATCACTGTCCTTTCGAAAGAGTCATTGAGATCGATGCAAATGAATTAACATTATTTGAAATGATAAAATCAAGACAAGGGGGGTTAGGACAATTAGTATAGGGAGTTTGAAGAGGAACGTAAATAATGGTTAGAAAAATAGAATTTGAAAGAATAAGTGGATATGTATTAGAAGAATTGAGAAATGAACTAAGCTAGTGACTTCTTTAGGAAATAAGTCATTTACTTCCTATTCTAGGATGTGTAATTCAACAGCCAAAAATAAGTATTGTTATTCCTTATATGCAGTTTAGTTTTTATTATCTTCTTCATGAAAATGAAAACCAACTAACAAATGAGGAATTATTTATATTTGCGAAGAAGATAGCTAAATGCTTAAGAAATTTGCATGACATTTAAAAAGTTCATGGCCACTTGACTTCTCATAATATTCTTATTCAAGACAATAAAGAGATATGAATTTCTGATTATGGACTAGATTCTTTAAAGAAATTTGCTTCATTAACTTTGGATTACTCAAATAAAAGTGCATGGTCTTCTCCTTAAATCTTAGAAGCTAAAGGAAAAGTCGTTTAGGGAAAGTTTAAAGATGATGTTTACTCTTATGGTATGATATTATGGGAAATGACAAGTGGATATGAACCATTTGCCAACATTGGAAGACACAGAATTCAATAATTTGTAGTAAATGAATAATAAAGACCTAAAATTCCTTAAAATATTTCACCTTAACTGCGTAACTTAATTGATAGTTGTTGGCATTAGGATCCAAGTAAAAGGCCAGACTTCAATAGGATTTATGATGAACTGAAAAGTTTATCTTCATTTAATTAAGTATTTTACTATTAAATAAACACAGAACTAAGCAAAATTCAAGTACAGCATACTTAATAATACCTTTACTTCGATTTAAATTAGTTTATTTTATCTTAGCTTATAATACAAAGCAAGACTAGTAATAAAATACTTATCTTAAATTAATTTTTACTTATGCTTCATTACTAAAATTTCGAGAAGAATAGATCATAAGATAACCGTTGAATCTCTTTTCATATTAAAGCAATGAATAAATAGATCTAACTATCTTCTTTAATGATTTTGATTGAGTTAAGCCATATAAAGTAGAATGTATGTTTAATTGATTCTGCTAGTGTTTTATTTAATTGAATCTTCTGAAATTTAGATCTTTCAATATGTTTTTTTGAATATTAACTTCCCTTTTAATTTGCCTTCTACTAGTTAAGGGATATTTCGCTATTTTTAGTTCAAGAACAAAGCGTTTAATGATATTGCTAGGATCAGGTGGACATACGTATGAGATGCTGCAAATTATAAGGAAGATAAGCTGCTATAAAGAGTTTGTGGAGATTGTGTTCATAATATAAAAGGAAGACTAATTATCAAAAACATTATTGGATAAATGCCTAAAGCAAGAAAAGCTTTTAGAAGGTTATTCTGCTACTTATCAGATTAGAGAAACTTCACGTCCTAGAAAAGTAGGCTAAAGTTATTTAACCTCAATACCTACTACAATTTACAGTTTGCTTTTAGCTTTCTGAATTTTACTTTAATATAAACCTCGTGTAATTCTATCAAATGGACCAGGAATTGCAGTTACATTCTTCTACATAGCCAAAATAATGAATTTGATAGTAAACTCTTAAACGAAATTGCTTTATATAGAAAGTTTTTGTAGAGTCACTAGTTTATCACTAACAGGTAAACTTGTTTATAGGATTTCAAATGAATTTATAGTTTAATGGGAAGAGTTAAAACAGAAATATAAAGGCGCAAAGTACGAAGGACTGCTAGTTTGAAAAATACTTTATCATAAACTTTAACTTAAATTTATTAACTAGGACCTTATACTGTGAAAAAATCATTTAAATATAAGTCAAAGTATAACTGAAGCTCCCTTCACTTAAACGAAAAAAAAACTATATTAAAATGTTTCAAAAAAACTTTCCGAATATTTTTGATCCTATCCTTTGCTACTTTTCTAATACTTTTAGAGCATCAGCTGCTGAGTTATTTGAACTAGCTCTTTCTTTCAAAAAATTTGCTAAATAAGCCATTCCTCCGTCTAATTTAAAGAATTTCGAATTTTGCTATTTTTTATAGTTAATGAGCATATCTGCTGCTTCTTAAAGCTTTTCATCAATGCATAAGAAATATATTTCATTCACTACACTTGTTTGAAGTGAAACATTTAGCTATCTGTCTTAATAAGTAATTAATTCTGCCATTTTCTACTCAAAGATATCTCCAATTTAAGATCTATATACGATGCTTAAGTTTTAATTAATAAGCTGATTAAAGGATATTGTGTAGATTTCTTTAGCAAGCATCTTGTTAACAATAACTAAATCCTCAAAGTTTTCCAGAAAATAGTCTATTATTTCCAAGCTTTCGTTTTCAATTGCACTACTGTATAGTCTTAATAGTAAAGGCTAAAAGTATTGGAATATATTAGATTTAGCTAATATATGTAGATTTATAGTTTCCAAATGTAGCTTCAACAAATTTTGTAGTTCCTGCTCTGAAGATATTGCTTATATTCAGACTTTGTTTTATGTTTTGGAAGCCTTTTAAATCTCTTTTTGCATATAAAGAATTTTGGTGTGACTATTCTCTTGAGATAGTTCAGTTTTGACTCCAAGCTATGAAATTTTATTAGATATCTCTAGTTCTATTTCTATAGGAAGCTAATAGTCTTTATATTTTATCTTTTGATAGAAATATTCAAGTTACTCAGGCTTTAAAAATTACAGAAGTGATGAAATTTTTTCTCCAAAGGATTCATCAAAATCAAGCTGCTTAATATTTTCAAATACACTTTTAAGGAAAAGTTCATATACTTTAGACTAATCTTTAAAGCAGTTTAGCTTAGTTAATAGATAAGCAGCTATACAGATATTATCAAAGCTTAAGTTCTATACTAATATTTTATCATCAATCCTGTATTTTTTTTTAGGTATTTATTCTATATTAAAATCAAGCTACTCTTGCAAGCAGAACTCATAAGGAGGTTTAGGCAAATGCTCTTAAAGATTAGGGATGTATTTTTGTATTTGCTTATGAATCTAATTTATATGCTATATCTAATTTGATACCATCAAAAATTATTCTAGATAGTTATCTGGGCATATTGTCAGCAAGAAATCTATTAAATCTGGAGAATGCACTGGGTCTTTTAGCAAGTCTTATAAGTTTTAACTACTAACTTTAGGAAAATTGGCTTGAATAGTTTATATGTTTTAACTTGGTAAGAGAACTGATAGTTAGCTATATAAAAAGGGATAAGTTATTAAGAGCTGTAAAACAAATTGGATTTTTTCCTATTCTGGTAAAACATTCTAATCCTTCAAAATTTTAATAGCTTTTTGATAAACTTTCATCTTCTCTATAAGTTTAACTATGTATTACTTCATTAGCTAAGTTGTATCCTCAAAAAGACCTATATATTTGTTGACATTCTCTATTTAATCTTTTACCAACAGTTCAAATCTAGTTAACTGATCAAGTTATTCAAATTAGTGAAAGAATTGAAACTTCTAGTCTTCATATTCATAAACAATAATGCTATATTGCTTGTATTTGTTATAAATTTCGTTTAATTGCTTGTCTTAAATTTTCTTTTCTTCAATAGCTATTTTTAATAAATCCAATGCTTATTAGATATTTCCTGTAAGTTTATCTATTTATTCCAGTTTCTAAATTATCAGTTGAGCTTTTTGAGGAATTAGTTATTTGCAGTTCTAGAAATTTTCAGTCTCTGGAATCTATAGAAAATTAAATTTCTACATAGTTATAAAAATAATTTATACAAATAGACTAATTATCAATATAAGTATTAAACATATCAAGAGATACAATCAAAGTTATTATTTTAGATATTTGCTTTATCAATATCAAAAGCTATTAGATGTATATCATCATTCTCTATATAGTTCTACAGAACAATTTAATATTAAACTTATTAGCTTTTTATGGAAACCTTTTATTTGCTTGATTTATAAAATTAGAATAAGCAGAAAATAAATAATCTAGAGTAAGATATTTTTAGATATTAGTATTAGAAGAAGAGAAACAGAAAAATAACTATATTGTAAAACTTAGGTGATATCTAAGTAGTAAGCAAATTAAAAAGATTAAATAAAAAAGAGATATCACATTCAAAATATAACTATGGCTAAATTATCATTCTAACGGAAATAAACATAATTTTTCTCTTAAATGAAATCCCGTTTAAGTATAGAATAAATTTTCGTTTAAAATATTAGACTTATTTCCTTATTATTAATATATTTCTTTTCTTAATTCTATAATTTAATACAAATAATCTAAAAGGTTAGATCATTTCTTCTTTATAATTAGAATTTTAGCTTTTTAATTTTGCATGATATTAAAATTATCAATATTTATTAGTCCCTTCTTTTAATTTCTATACTTAGGTATCTCAAATTATATTATTATATGTTTATTAATAGAGTTATTGTCTCTTTATAATATTAACTTATTGCTAAATATATAAATTGCTTATATAATTTTAGAATCTAGATATTTACAACTAATGCAATAGTCACATCTTAAAACACAATTACTCACTCATTTTAATTTCTTACTTCTATTTTACTTTTTGGTTCTAAAATTATTTCTTATTTTCATTTATTTAGACAAATGCTAAAATTATTATCTTAAATTCTTTTAGTTAAATGCACGATAATATATTGATTAGTTAAATCAAAAATAAATTAGCCTTAATGACTTTAAATCATTTTATTGCTCTTCTTTCTATTTTAGCAAAATAAAAAATTACTATTTTACTAAATTTTTGATAAAAGAGTTCATTTAAATTTCAGCAATGTAAATAAGATTTATTACCCTTATCTAAATAAAAATATTAAGCCTATATAATTTCATTCTTAAGATATAAAAGTAAATTATAGGAATTTTAACGATGTTTCTTATTTAATTATTGTAATACTTTACTTAAACTAATTTGCATTCCTTGTTTACCTATTTTATTTATTAATAACTAGTTAATTAAAAAATTAATTGCATTAACAAATTTCAACTATCTTTATATTTTTATTCTTTTTTTAAAAGCTTTAAGTCTATAATTAATAAATTATACTTGTGACTATTAATTACTTCTTAATGATAAGCCAGTTTATTAATAATAGCAATTTATTATATCAAATTAAATTAATTTAAAGGCTAAAAATATAACTTTCTAAATTTTAACTACTCAGCTTAGCTTACAATTAATTAATAGATATCTAATAAATCTTTTATATTAGACTCGAAGTGTTATTTAACCTTAATTAGTTGAATATTAACTTCTTAAAACTATTCCATATTAAAAATAATAATCCTTAAAATATAACTGTACTATTCTTTTGAAGATGGATTATAATATTAGTATATCCAATATAAATAAACTTATAAGCAACTAGATTTATATTTCCTATTAATATTGATATATTTAAACCTAATTTAATTATAAATCTTTTTTTAATAATTTAATACTTACTAATTTCTACAGTCCGAGTCTCTAATTAGATATAATAGATTATAAAATTGAATAAAAGTTAATCTTAAATAGATGATAGTATTATTGTTTATTTCAAATATTAGTCAAATAGAATAGACATTTACTTAATTAAAAAGCATTTAAGTTAAATAAATTTACTTGATATTAACAACTTTATGCTTATCGAATTCAAATAGATTTATACATTCACCATTTAATATTACAGCTCTTAATTAAATCATTCCTCATTTTTTATTCTTTAACTTAATAAACTTTAATAAAGATTGTTTAGATATGCTTGCAAGTAAGCTCTATAAAATGTATCTTACTTATCAAATTAAATGAATAGATATAAATTTAAATATTCATAATATCTTAAGCATTTCAAATTTCTATTAGTAGTCTGCTTTTATCATACATTTTCTCCGTATTTAAGCTTTTGCGATAAAATACTTTAAATTATCAAATTATTTAACTACTATTCTACTTAAACCTTTAGTTTCCCTAGTTCTTTATTAACTTTATAAATAGCAAATACAATTTATTGCTTAGGTAGATTAATTTAAAAGAATTTATCCTTCTATAAAGCATTTATTTATTAAGCAGTGTTTTGTTTAAATATATCTTAAATATTTAATTAATTAAGCTTTAACCTAAAGTTATATGAAGTATAGTAGGTAATGATGATATTAGATATAGAGATGAATTAAAAGTGTTTTGATGAAGTAAAAGGAATTAATGATTCAATATTAATTTAAATTATTATCAATCATGCTCTTGTTCGTTATTTGAATCCATTAGTTTGCTAGAGGCTATTAAAAGGGGTTTAAGTTCTATACCTTCAGGTCTCTAAAGAAGAGTCAAGCATTCTGCGAAATCTCCCTGAATTAAAGATGGTCTTTGTGTTTATATATATGCGATGCATACATAATTAAAGAATTTGAATCTATTTGGGTCAGATAAGAAAGAATCTCAAAGCCTTAGAACTTCAGGTAGCGCAAACTCTTAAGTAAATAACAGCAGGCACCATTTTAAGGCATAGAATTGAGGGTTTATTTAAAGTTCTTATAAATGTAGTCATAATTCATAATCTAGTTCCTTCAGAAGTAAATTAACCTCCATTATTTTTGATTTAATTCCAATATTACTATAATCTAAAGTCTTGCAAAAGTAGTCTCCTAATTCACCCATTAAATTACTAAAACAGAAAAAGGTATCTGCCTCAGCGTGAAATTTAAAGCTCGTTTTATCTGTAGCCATTATAAAATAAATTGGGGTCAGTAGTTCGTTCATTCCCTAAACATATCCTATTCCTGGATTTAGCTTCGTGTAGATAAATAGTATTCTAGCCATTAAATCGCTATGCTTCTGTATTTTGGAGTTATTTTTAACCATTTCTTGATATAGAGTTGCTTGATCTTCGGCGGAAATATCTCCTTTAATTCTAGGCAAATCTATTTTTATTGAAGGATCAGTGGGCTAAAAGAAGAAATGATGTTCAGGTCTAGTTCTTCTTATATCTTTTTAGATTTAATCTCATATTTCCTAATCCTTAAAATATTATGCTCATTCACTGTTGTCTTATTTAGCTAAGGGATGATCTATTAAATACTAATTTATTTTTTCTCCAAGCTACTTAGGTTTAACTATTAGTTCCTGCATATATTACTCATAATTCATTCTATTTTTCTTAAGTTAATCTCATCAATTGCTAGAATTCATAGGTATCTCATAAAGTAATAATCTTCAACACATCGCACGAAGTCCATTACATTCTTCTGGTATTCCTGTAAAGCATAAACTTCTAAATAATTATTCATTTATTTCTCCATCTACATCAAGACATGTAAGCAATGCTTGAATTTTTTCTTAGCTTCTTGAAGAGATATTTGTATAAGTCTAAGCACACAATTCTACTATATGAGGATTACATTAAGCTTTCATTTAATTTATAAAAGACTTAACATATATTTGAATTAATCTAAATTTAAGCTTTCTTATTTAGATTAAAGTAGATATAAGAGATTGCACATTACCAAAACAGTTTAATTATGCTTAATTTAAAGCGAAATGCTTTTTTATTTACATTTTCCATAATTTTAACTTGCATTTAAAAACTAACCTAAGATTTTTATTATTAGCTACTAATATTTGAACTACTATCCCTTTAGTATTTTCAAAGTTTAGATTTATCATTTTTCTTTCATTTTAAGTTAAAACTAATTAAAAAGTTTTAAATTTAAAGTTTGCAGTTAAAATTTTAAAAGTCATATATAAATATTTAAAATCCTATTTTATTAATTTCCCTAGTTCTCTTATAATTTTAAGTTTGATAGTTATTAGTCAATTAAAAAACTAAGTAGTATTCATTCATAATGCTAGCGATGCATTCATAAATGTTACTTTTTTAATTATTATTAGTAAGTTATTTCATTATAATCAAATCATATCTCTTTATTTTTATACTCCCTAATTTGATTTTCTTTGTTTTGATTTACTAGAAAAACAGTTTCTAAGCTTGAACTAGTTAAAAATAGTTGATGATGAACTATTATAATCTGAGGCATCTACAAACCTAGTTTCAGTGATATAAATTAGCATATTTAGAATTTTAGAGTATAAGTAAATTATAGAGGTTGCATTATTGAATTTTGTTAGTTTAATATATTTCATATATTATGCAGCTAGATTTTTCTCTATTCCTTTATTATTTATATTTTACATAGCCAATATCAAATAATTAGAATTGATTTATATCTTCAAAGTAATTTAAGCTAAGACAAAGTTAATAACTTATATAAGCTTAGATATATTAGAATGTGCTATCAGTATATAATAGCAGATATTAATAAGTAAGTATTTAATTAAAGCAAATTATGCTATAATATTACTATTAGATTTTATTCAAATCTGTTAAAAACTAAATATTTAACCTGCTTTAGTTACAATTCTATTTATAGTTAACTTTGGATATTCTTTTATAACTTTATAGTTTCGAAATCAGCTTCAAGTCAATATCAATCAGAATCAAAATGGTGGCAGAAAACAAATTTTTTGAGTAGATATAAATTTTATTAATTTATAATATTTTTATTTTTATATTTCTTTAATTTAATTACCTATACAGTAGGTACTTAGCATCTAACGTTTTTATTCCAACAAAAATGGTACCAAAGACATGAAGTTTTACTCGTTCATAATCTATTATAGATGATAGAATTTCTATCATTAAGCAATAAATATTAAGATAAAGCAGAGCTTTACTTCATTCTATAACTCATACAGATTTTTATTAGCAATACATTAATTTTATGATCTATCAGTTATAAATATATTGCATAGAAAATTTACTATAAATAATTTAAGTACATTTCATTTATAAAAATTCAATTTAAAAGCTAGTTTTTCAAATTAAAACGTTTATCTCACATTTTTCTTAGATTTTATGACTTTGCTAACATAAAATATGACTAATCATATTTTTCTTGTAGTGGTGTGAAATAAAATAAACTTTAAAGTTACTATTATATATTTTTTCTCATACAGGTAATCTCTTCCTTTCTTGACTTTTAAAATTTTCATTTTTTATCTTAGTTGATTTGACATTAGCAAGATAAATCATATAAATATACTTTAAATATAAAGATATTAAATAAACTAATAAGCACTTATAATTTCAAAGATGCCTTATAAGCTATAATCTAATTAGCATAAGAGGCTAATTATCTGGATAATATTTATTACTTATTTCCATTGATTTATATATTTTTATACATAGCTAGTCACGCACTGGTATCAGTAAATTATTCTTCTTCAACTACTTCAAAATTATTTTAAAGTTTAAATTAAGAATCGGAAGTTTATAATGAAAGGGATTATTTATTATTATTTTATTCTTATTTTTCTTACATTTGAATAGTAATTTAGTTAAGATTATTTTAGTTAGGCTTGCAAATTTTTCACTTAAATTCTCTTTCTCCATTCAACTCACCAACATGAATATTGTCGTTCTCTCCTATAATCTAACATTCTCTAGCTACTGAAATTGCTGTTAATACATCATCACCCGTTGAAATTAATGTTTTTATGTTAGCAGCATGAAGAATTTCTATAGCTCCAGTTGTTTCTTCTTTCAAAGGATTATTCAAAACTAAAAGTCCCAAGAAAGTAAGAGATTATTCTATTTCTTGTAATGTAACTTTCTCCAAGTCAAGATTTTCGTTAAGTTTTTTGTATACAAAAACTAAAACTCTGTATCCATTCTATGTATATCCCTTGTATATTTATTAAAGATTTCTTGGAATAGATTATTAAATACAGTTGTCAATAACCATCTCGTATGCTCCTTTCTAAAAGAAATGATATGAACTGTTTTCACATTCTGTCTTAACTATAACTCCCATTCTTTTTAATTTAGAATCAAAGTGAAATATTCTATGAACAACTGTTACTTCATCGAAATTTCTTTCTCCAAGGAAAGGAATTATTCTTCCTTTGGAATCTAATTCGCTAGTTTATAATTTCCATCCAGTAGCCTCAAGCATTTTTACCTCCATCGTATCTCCAATAAGCATTCCTTCTATTATATTAAGACTATGACAGCAAGCTAATCCTTCCAAGAACTTTAATTACAAATTTGGTTATTCACTGATTTATTACTCTTTTATGCTAAACTCTTAGAGCAATTATTTTAAATCTCCTACCTATTTTAAATTTGGATACAACTCATTGGCTTGATCTACTGATCTTATTCCTACTATTTTCATTCCATCTTACGTTAAGGTTCCAGTTTTATCAAATGCGAAAACACTTATTTTTCCAGCTACATTTACCCTTGGGGGACTAATGCAAGATATTTTCATCTTTTCAAGTCTGCTAATTGCAAAAGATGCTCCTATAGTCATAGCCATAGGTAAAGCAGGTGGTACGGTTATAACAATTAAATCTAAACTTTTCAAGACAATATCTTCAGTTAGCAGTTCCTATTCACAAAAAAGTACTATAGCTAATATGAGACCACCTATAGATATCAAAAACATTATAAGTACAAATTTAAAACTATCTCTAGCAAATGTAAAGTTATTGGGCTTAGGATACATTATTCCTCTAATTAGCTTTCCCTTTATTGTTGAAAATCCTGTTCTAACTACTAGCCCTACTGTTTCACCTCTAGTCTAAATTACTCGAGTCCCTTCAAACAAAGTATGCTATTTGCATTAATCAATTTTGTAAATCTCATCAGTTTCAGGGATAGAATCTTTTACAACGGGAAAACTTTCTCCAGTTAAAGTAGATTCGTCTACAATAGCCTAACCTTGCATAAGTACTAAATCACAAGGAGCTTTCTGCTCTTTTATTAGTACTAAATCTCCAGGAATTAATTCAGTGCTGCTTAATAACTATCATTCATTTTCTCTTCTTATATAAACATTTGTAGTTTATTGAGTCATTCTTTATAAACTTACTAGGTTTTTTCTTGTTTAGTATAAATTTATTGCACACCCAACGAAGGAAACGAATAAAAGGCAGAAAGCATATGCAAGATATTCTTCAAACATCCACAATATGAATGCACCGAACTGGAAGAGATAGAAAGGCGTCAAAATTTCTTTTTGAAGTAGAATCAAAATGTTCGGGACTTTAATTTCCATCTTACACTAACCAAAAACTTTTTTCATTTCAATGACTTCATTAGGAGAATATGGCTATTTTCTTTTTATATCCTTAAACTTTTATTCACTTTCATAGAAAATAGGAAGAAATTAGTTTTATGCGACATCATAGAAATATCTAAGGAATCGATACTTGAAGATTTTAATATTTCCAGTGGAGCTTTTGTTTGAGAAGGTAGCATTAGTTTATAAGTTAATAGGCTTAACTTTTATATTTTCTTGTAATCCATCCTCATTTTTAATGGATAATACATTAGCTGCTTCAGAGTTGCATTTGCTATACATACATTTAGCAAACCAAAGAAGCTTCCAATAGCAAAGCAAGTTTAGAACTCCACCAGATGAAAGAGAAAGTATTACGTATAAGATTAGCCTTAAAATACTTTTTTTGAAGCATTCTATTCTTAGGATTTAACTTTCTTAAGCATCTAAATCTTTGTGCTGTACAAAACTTGCTTAATTTAGCATTTATACTCTAGGTATAAGATTTCTTTTTTGTTTATTGATTTAAAATTTCTGGCTCATTCATCTTTATTATGGAACGTAAATTTTGTTTATAATAAATTATAATTATTCATTTAAATATCATTCTTAAATATGTCTTCTCAGACTAATTATAAAACATAAATTATTTCTTTATGTTTATGAAAATATCGTAATGCTTAGTATAATCCTTTATTATACTAATTAAGTTTGCTTTACCTAATAAACACAAAACATTTTATTAATTAGCACTATTCATAAGAAATAATAGCTGTATACCATTAAAGGTTAGAGATATTTTTCTCATATAATAATTTTATAGATACTTTTTAGATTTATCATAGTAATTGTCCTATTTCTTTATTTATTTAGGTTTTCTATTTAATACCTAATTAGTTTACTATGTTAGTTCTATTTAATACATTTGTACATTTAAATACTTAGTCTAATTAAAATTTTGTATATTAATTTTTTATTGTAGAGCTAAGATACCATTTCATCTTTATTTAAGATATTAAAATTTAGTTCTAAGTTCTAAATTTTTTTTCTCAAGACTGATAGAAGAAAAGTAGATTTGAAATTGAAAAGCTATAAAGTCAATGAATGTTATTTTTAGAAAATTTCATCTAACTGCATAAAGGAAAGTGATATAATTTATAACTTCCATAATAGCTCATTTATTAATACATCAGTAGGTGTAAATATTCTATTGGAATTTGATATAAGAAAGAAAGCATAAGTTAAGCAACTGTTCTATATAATTTAAACACTTTACTTAGAACTAGAACTATTAGATACTTTAATATAGGAGTAAGATTGCTTTTTAAGTTATCTTTTATAATGAACTCTCATTTTAAGCTTTATTCTTTGATTTACAATTTAGAGTCGCCTTTGTTAATTAAACTTCTAGCTTTCTTTAAATTTTCTTTAAATATAATTAAACTTTACTTTAATAGTCCAAGCTTAAGAGTCATAAAAATAGAAGTTAACGATGATTTAAGAATCCTTATCATATATGAATAACTTTAGCTTGAAATTTTTGACTAAAATCCTTCTTAAATAATGAAATAAGTAATGACTAAGATATGTGGTTCATTATAGTTTCTTCATTGTTAAGTTATCTTAAGCTGAAAAAGTAAAAAAAATGATTATATAGTTTGTAATGAAGTACAAGCAAACCAATATATTTATATTATAATTAGAATATTTTTCATATCACTAAAAATGAGATGATTTTCATTAATAAATATATTAAGTTTAGAGTTAATCTTAACAATAACATTTATTTCCACTTAAGATCGTTTAGCAACAAATTATGATTTTACTATTTTCGTAAATTATCTAACTTTTAATAATTGTCTACTTATAAAGCTTATATCAGCTAGCATTTGAAAATAAAACTTCCAAGGATAGGAGTAAAGGATTATTTGTCTTATTTATTGCTTGAATAAATTAATTGAATTCCTTAGAGTAAGTATAAACGATTTAAAGTAAAAATTATCATTTCAGGTATGTTATGATGTTATGTTCTCATTTATACAAAAGTATCCGAACTAATATGTATTTATAACTCCTAAATTTTATTTAAAGTAAATAACTTGATTGTATATTTATATTTTTAAAACTTTAATTACGATTGATAAACGAGATACTTAGCTTAAATTATTAATTATTAAGCTTAATACTCTACAAATTATTTACTTGTCTGATTATTCCAAATAAATCTCTTTTTCTACTTATTTAGTAAATTAATATTGTAATTGAAAGCAACAGCTAAGAATTATTTATAAATTAAAGTTATCTAATTAAACTTTTATTTATTATAGTTTATCTTGATTAAATTTCAAAAATAATTAGTAATATTTTGCAATGTGAGTATTAAATAGTATTAGATATTTCATAATAAATTATTCTTAACTCTTTTGATTTTTGTTTATAACTATGTTATTTTTAATAAAGTCATAATCATTAGTTAATAATCATATTTCTCATAATTAAGTTCAACCTTTGAAAAGTAACTGAATAAGCATTTTTTATTACTTCTCTTAAATCTGTCTTTGATTGATTTAACTCAATTTTGTCTTTTATTTTACTTCTTAACATCTTCTTTTTTCTTTTTTAAGCTAGCATTTTCAAAGAAATATCTTTTAAAATAAAAAATAATCAGGTGCTTTATAGATAATAAAATTAAGAAATAGGAAAATAGCTTCATATTGTTTTTATAGGCTTTGCTTATTTTGAATAAATCAATTAACCATTTTAAAATCTAAATTGAACATTCTTTTTTCTGATTTATTTTTAGACATAATCTTAAATTTATGAAGAGAATAATTTTGAATACTGCTAGTTATAAAATATAAAGCTATTAATTGCAAAAGTTATTAAATTATTAATTAAATATGAAAAGTGAAATAGATGTGAATAATGATTAACATTATTAGATTATCTTTTTGATGTTTCTCACTCATATTTTATTTCATACATATCTTAATTTATTCTCTAAACATTTTTGTAACCTTGAGTATTTCAATGTTGTATGCGCTTTTATCTTGTTTTAGATTTATTACACTAGTATTTTATTATTTAATTTGGAAGTTAGATCAAGTTATTTTAGAAGCACAATAATTTAGGAGATATTTTATTAATTTAAAGTTGTTTTCAAATGTAATTTATGATTCTGTATTTTCTTAACTTTCTTTTCCGAGCATTTTTTAAATCTATCTTTGCAAAATTAAAGTTTAATTAATATAATTTATACCTTCTATAGGTGGATATATTGTAACAGCAGCACACTTTTTAAAACTGCTATATATTTTTAATATATTTGATGAAAAACTAACTTTAAATTAATTTTAAATAATATATGTTATAGCTTACTAATTTATGCTTCATAAACTAAAGGAAAAACCACAATCACTAATTTATAGCTTTTTAAAAAATTCTTAATAGTAGGAATTAAAGATTATAGTTATAGTTTTATTATAATATAAATACTTATTTACAACTCTTTATAACTATACTCCAAATATTTTAAATAGCTATATTTCTAAGAAATTAATTAAAGTGCTAGAAAGGTATTTCAAGCACTTTTTAATAAATATAGCCAATTTATAAAATTTACTTTATACTTCATAAAAGTATAAAACTTTAAATTTTTAGTTAGGCAATAAATTAATTAAATTCTATACATGTAATTAAATATATGTTTAGTTAGTTTCTCATTAGGAAATTAAACAAACATAATATCTATGATTTAATAGTAAAAAATGATTTAGTAGATTCTAATCTTATACTATTAATTTTAAATAGAGTATTATTTGTTTTTATGCTTGCTTTTAATAAGGCTTATTTATTTTATTAGTAAAAGGTAAAAATTAATATAAAGGCTAAAAGTGAAATATATTACTATAAAAGAAAATTTCTTTTAATATTATGAGACTATGATATTTCTTGCTTTAATCATTATAGCATACTATTTTTAAGAATTAATTCCTTTGTTTTGTCTTATTATAAAGTGAAGTTTCGCTCAAATATCCTATTCAAATTTTTAGTATTGCTAGCTTTTAGTTTACTGTTTAAAAGTCATGAAGTCTTAATTTTATAAAGATTATTAAGTGATATGATGAAACGTTGTCTAGGTTCAAGAGATAATGAAATAGAGAAAATAATTTGAAGAAAAACCAGCTTATATAAATTCTTGATGATACACCCTAAAGATAAAAATTTTATAAGATACTTTCTAATGTAGGTTCATTTAGCTATATTACATATTCATACCTTATAATCTGTTATATTTATAATAAATATCATAAGAAAAAAATCCCCTTCTTGGACCATTTTGAATAAAAAGAAAGTAATACATCAAATTAAAATTTAAAAATCTTTAATAGATAAATTGATTTTGAAAAGCAGAAACTTTTAAAAAATTAAATGTTTATTAAAATAACTTTAGTTATCTCTATATTTTTCTTGATTATAATGCTAAGAGAAAATTGGCATAGAAATATTTATAAATCTATTTAATAAAAATACTTAAATTTTAAAAATTTTAAGATTGACTTTTGAAATTAAGTAAAATAAATTTAATATTTTATAACTTTCTAAATAAAAAAGTATAATTTATTTATAAATTATTAAGTCAAGAAAAATAAATCAGGTATAGTTGTTTGTTTTAATATGGTAACATTAGGAATTTTAAAAAGAAATTTTACTTCTGAACTAAGAAAATGCTGGCATTTAAGGAATTTAATCTAACTAAACTTTCTTTTGTTTTATAATAGAAATTAATTTGATAAAAATTTATTAAATTATAGTGTAAAATTCTATTCAAATAATTTCTCATTTTTTCACTAACGCTATTTATTTACTTTATTAGAATAAAAAATAATTCTATTAAAGCAAAAAAAAAACAAAAATAGTCAAAAACTTTAATAGAATTTTTGTTAAGTTTTCAAACTGATAATTTAAATTAAATAAAAGCATAACCTTTTAAACATAAGACTTAATGGTTATTTCTCAAAATTACATTAACTCTTTTAAAATGTTCTTAGTACCATATTAATTTATAAATAGAAATTTATTTATTTTTAATATGAAATCTTCTAAATTAAGCCACTAGGCAAACAATTAATTTAATTTAATTTTAATTAAAAGGTTAATTTCATATTATATATCCTTTTATTCTGAATAGGTTATTCTATTAATGCATTAAGATAATTTAAATTTTTAAATTTATCGTTTTTAAAAAAGTTCCTTATTAAGTCAAATTTAGAAGCTTCTAAGTTTAATTGTTGAAAAAATGTTTAGAAAAAGAATTAATTTCTACATCAATATATTTATACTTATAGATACGAATTTAAGATACTTTTTTATGTATTTCTATTATTTTTATTTTTTAGTGAAAGATTTATAATTTTTCTAAACTAGATAATTTCGTATAAACATAGCTTACTTGAGATAATAATTAGCATTGTTGTATATAAACTATTATATGCATATCAAAAAATTAAAGCTAATTTATCAGGAAACATTGTAAATTTTTTATATTTAAAGATAAATTTTAATTTATCTTTAAGATTTATTTTAGATGGAAATTCAATTTTAACACTTGCAAACCTTAGTTTCCTCTTATGTTGGATATATAATGGTTTTATTAAACTTAAACAAATTATCTAAGTTAAATATAGCTTCCTTTATTGTAGTATCAATATGGATTGTAGAATTATCTAATTGCCTAATTTAGTATTCTCTATAATATATGAAGTTGCTTAATGATAATAACTATAATTATCTTTATTACTATAACTTTTATTTCTTTATTTTTAAATAAAGAAGAACTCTTTTCTATTAAATACCATATTTTGTAAATAGAGGTACTTTAATTAAATTTTATTTAGATTCTAAATAAACAAAAAATTAAAAGCCAATAGATCTGAGTTTTTCGTAATTGAAATTGATAGTAAAGACTAAAAGTAATATAAAAATCACATAGAGAAGGATGCTTTTCCTATTTTACCTTCTATAAGTGTTTTAATTTGTTATAGTGCTAGAGAAGAAAATATAAGTAAGAAGAATAATAAAAGCATCTAATTCTAAAATTAGTTGATCTATTACATGCTTTAAGTGAATTAGAACAAGTAAATTATGTTAATGCATATAATAAATGCTATGGAAAAATTAAATAAATTTGAATTTAAAAGTAGTTATAAGGGGGAAATAAAAGTAGTGTGCCAAGAACAATAAAGTGGAAAGAGAATACTAAAGTATTAGTAATAGCTTAACTTTTAATTATATTTAATTAAATTTAGTTATCAAATAATTATTTAATGTTCAGAAATTTTAAGTCGATTGTAGCCATTGGCTTCATAGGATTGAAATTTCCCAAAGTTTTGTGCAAAGACAACTAAGAAAACGACATCTTTTCTTGGGGTTTGAATTCAGCAGGCTAGCTCGGTAATGGATCCGAAGTTAGTTAAGCTTTGCCAACTAAGTTGGAGCAAAAAGCTAACTAAGTATTTGCAAGCGCTTTTTCTTATTCTTCAGTTGCTTTATAGAATAATGTTTTGCATACATGGGGTAGCGGAAAGGACGGTGCTTTGGGACATTTGAACGATACAAATATTAATATTCCAACCTAGTAACAAGCTATCTCCAATAAAAAAGTCGTTTCTGTAGCTTTGGGATCAAAACATATGGCTGCACTCACTGATGACGGAGAAGTCTATACCTGGGGACTCAATAACTGTGGATAATTAGGTCATATAAAGGAAAAGACCGAAAAATAGAAATCAAGTAGATATTACTAACCAGGATTTTTGAAAGGTGGCGAACCTGTAAGAAAAGTTGAAATTAAAAAGGCTAAATAAATTGCTTGCGGAGGCTAGTTCACAATTGTGCTAACTTCAGATAATGAATTATATAGTTTTGGATATGGAAGAGATTTCGCACTAGGTCACGGAGATAGAAAAGATTAGCATGTCCCAAAGTTAATATAAAATGTTCCTAAAGTAAACATTAAAAAAATTGCTTGTGGAAGAGATTTTGTTATTTTGTTAACAGATTAAGGTTAACTCTATTGCTGGGGATCTAATGACTATGGTTAATTGGGTCAAGGAACTATGGAGAGATATATCACTGAGCCTGTTCTTATTAATTTTGCGTAATAAAAAGTTGTAGATATATCATGTGGAGATTTCCATGTTGCTGCTATTACAGAAGATGGCTAATTATGAACTTGGGGAGCTGGTAATGAAGGATAGCTTGGTTAAGGTAGTAAAAGTAATATCTAGTCTCCAAAAAAAGTTGAACCTACATGGGATAAAAAAGAAAGAGTTACTTAAGTGGCTTGCGGAGGAGGACATACAGGAGTAATTCTTTCAAATGGATAGTTATGGATGTGTGGAAGAGGAAGAGATGGATAACTTGGAAGAGCTGATAGTACTGAAAGTATAGCTGCCTACCGTTCAGAATTCTAATTAGTAAGCTACTTTGTGCACGGAAATATATAAGTAAAGATGATTGCACTAGGAGCAGAACATAGCATGGCATTGTCCTGAGATAAAGACATTTAAAAATCTTAACAGTTTAAAAGTTAATTAAAATCATTATTCTTAATATTCTCTCTACTTTACTATTTAGCTTATTTATACCTTTTATTTAATAATTCAATTCTCAGCTACTAAAGAAATTTGATATAAGGAACTAAGCTTAACAAGATGAAAAGAACAAAATAACTAAATCATAATAAGCTAAAACATAAATTTTAATCATAAGATTTAACTAAGTAGAATATAGAAGCTTCTTATAATATGCTTTAATATATTAATGCATTAATACAAGAGTAATAGGCCATAATAAATTAATAACTTTAAATTTAAAATTAACTTTAAAGTTAGATAAAGATAAGCTATTTAAATTGATGATAAACTTAATTAACTAGAGTTATTATTTATTGTGTGATGCTTATAAATAAAAATTAAACTTCTCTTAACTATTAAACATATAAAGAGACAATTCTCTAAGATATTATTAAAACAGAAAAGTTTATCTGAGCAAAATGTATAAAAATGGTTTTAAGATTATTATTTTAAATAGGTAGTCCTAAAAGTTATTAGTTGATTAGATTTAAGAAATATAATTTTAGTTAATTTTACAGATTATTCTAAATGATCTATTTACCTAAATAAAATATTCAAATTTTTGATTTAACCTAGTTTCTAAGTAACCCTAATAATTTGTTAAACAACTGATGAACCTCAGCAACTTCTTAAATCTGTAGAATTCTTTCAATTCAGTTTTACACTGACTAAGGAACTACTTAACTATATCCAAATTATTCTTTAAAATCAGTGAATTCAAGCATTTTAATTTAAACTATTTCGCAAGCGCAAATTAAATCTGCTATAGTGAGTTGATTTCCTGTTAAATATTTTTATTTCTAAAGAATTTTTTCTAAGAAGCTGAAAGATTTTTTCTGCATCTCTTAAAATAGTTAAAAAGTATAATTATCGAGCTATTTTTAGCCAATCTTGGTACCAATAAAAATATTATATAATGGAAACTAGCAAGCTACCCTAATATTTGTGTGGTATCAGTGGCAGAATTTATCAACTATTGCTCTTTATTTTACGTCGCTAGGATATAAAAGTTCTGTAGTGGCATTTTTGTATTGAGTGCATAAATACTACATAATAGCTAAGCTTTCTGAAAGAGTAAAGTTATCAGAGTTTTAATCAACTATAGTAGGAATTTATCCTAAAGGGTTTATTTATAAGTATTCCTTTGAACTATGCTAGCCTTTAATTATTTATACAATCTCAATCTGATGAGGAATTTTAGCTAATTTCAATAAGCACAAAACAGCTCTAGAAGGTTAAGACATATAATCAATATAGACTTTAATTACCATTTTGCTATAAGACTTTAAATAAATTAGGCTTAACTTCTTATATCTAACTAATTAAAATACATTAATTCAATTATACCACTCATTTATATAGCTCTATTCTTATATTTTACTTCTAGAGATTAAATTAAATTAGCTATTTGACACTAAATAAATATATAGGAAATGCTATTAGAGATCAGCTAATATCAACTATTATTATCCTTAGACCTTAATAAAGACAATATTTATTTAAGCTTTAATTGAAAGAACAATGAAATTAACTACTTCACTATGTTAAAAATTGAATCTAGCATAAGTTTTTAATGTAATGCTAAAATTAAAAATAATAACAATAATCAATTCTAAATAAGTAATAATTAGATATTTTAACTATAATTCTCTTATATAGTGTCTTATCTATGCTTTTAACAGCAAAAATAATAGTTAATTTTGCTTATTTTAATTAGATACAATAATTTATGACTTTATATTTAAATTTGAGAAGCTCACTTTTTGAGCATTATATTAATTTGATTTATAAAATTTAAAAAACATTGAAAAAATACCGCCTTAAATAAGAGAAAAATATAAGAGTATAAATATCACTGAACTACATGAATGGTAATAGCAAGCTTTAAATATTTACTTTCAAAATCAAAAAATTTGTTTATTTTGTGCTCCTACGAGTGGAGGTATGACTTTAGTTACTATTTTTTATCTGCTTACCCTTAAATAAAGATTGAAGAATCGAATATGCATTTATCCGGTTATTTGAATTACAATTTTATTATACAAGATTTTAATCGATATCTAGAGTAAACATCTAGAAAGACTTAATTAATATTTCTTTAATAAAACAATTGAAAGTGAAATAAAAATAACTAACTGAAGAAAGCCCTTCGATATAATTATCTCTTCAGCTTATTATTTCATTCATAACAATTGGCCATAAACTATCTAAGTATAGAGGTATTTCTTGATAGCAAATGCTACTTCGATTATAAATATATTTAGAAAGAAAAAGCATAAGAATTAGACTTTCTTTTAAATAAAAGAAGATTAATAATTCAAAAATTTGAATGTATGTTATGTGATCTAGAAGTTATTGAATACATTTACTAAAAAGCAAAGCTGCTAATTATCCAAGCATATACTCATAAATTTGTCAAACAATGAAAAGTTAAGCTAAATTTAAAGAATAAACGCAATAAAAATTAGACTACTTTATATAAATTGTCATAGATTAATGAATAAGTCAATAATAAAAAGTTATAAAGCATATTAAATAATTAAAAGTGGATGTGTATTTAATTTAATGCTAAATTAAAATAGAACTTTGAAGATAGAGTAGTGTTTATTATTCCATTATATTAATACAATCTAATATATAAAAAGGTATTAAAGCGACTTAGAAGTTCTAAAAAGCTTTTAATTTTTATTATTCTTAAGGAATTGTAAAAAGAGCGATTTTATTAGCTTCTATATTAATTTAAATTCAATTATTATAAATCCAACTACACTTTGATTAATATCTTTATTTAAAGGAGAAAAGGAAACTAGTTTTATTCTCTATTAATTTTCTCGATTTCTTGTATCTAGTCTTACATTAAAAATTTAAAATAGTAATCATTAAAAAAATTAGAGATTAACATTAGCAGGCTTGAATCTAATAATTTCCTGTGAAGAAAGCTAGTATAAGTAAATGTAACATAAACAATTAGCAAAGAGTAATCAAAAAATTATAAAGCAAAACTTTTAGATTAAGATCTTTTAGAAAATTAGGTTTAGCGCCTCATATCACAATAATAGTTTTAAGCAATTAATAGAAAAGTATAATTAATAATGAAAGATAAAAGCGAGAAATGTTTTCAAGCTAAAATAATATTAGTAGATTGTTGCTTTAAAAAGAGGAAAAGTAAATAAATAGTAGAAAATTGTTATTAATTAGATAGTTATCTTATAAGATTAAAGACCATACTTGAATATAACGCAGTTTTGTAATTTTTTGATAGAAGATATTTTAAAGTAAATATGGTTTAAATCATAGTAATAATTCAATAAAGAAAAAAAACATTTTAAAATAGTTAGTCTAAATAATCTAAATAATGATTCAAAATGAATCTGGTAACACTTCTTAAATACACTTATCTCTAAATTTAAGGATTAAAAGTTGATATTCTAAATAAATGTTTAAAATTCTCGAAAATAAAATGAATAAGAAGCTGAATCCAAATAATTAATATATTTAAGTATTTAACTAACTTAAATAAAGTTTTTTTGAAACTAAAAAATGGAAATATGGTTAAAGATTATTCCACGATAAAAATTTTGGTGTAAAAATAAGAAAAATAATTAAAAATAGTATAATTATAGAAATAATTTAGATATCATTAGTCCTATGTATTTATAATCAAATTAAATAAAAATTGAGTTTTTTTATCGCTAAAGATTAAAATGTTAAAGCACTTTTAATATCGATGAAAAAAATAAGCAAATATGCAAAAAATTATTTAACCTAAAAATAATAAGAATGGCATCTTAATAAAATTATGCACAATATTTAAAATTAAACAAATTTGGTTTAAAATAATTATTTAATTATTCTTAATTTTGTAGTTTCCAAAACTTCAATTTATATACATTTTAGTTCGCAAATATCCCTTTGTCGCAAAATTCAGTAATGAGTAAGTGGTGCTAAATTAGATTAATATTTTTATTTAAAATAGAGTTAAAATTTATAAAAATCAAATATTGCTCTCGATAATTTATTGCTCGCTTCCTTTGAATCTCAAAGTGAAGCATAATACGTGACATTTTATTTAAAAGCTTTACGAAATTAAAATTAATTCAATGGTATTTAAAGCAATTTTTTGGAAAATGTTATATAATTATGTCGAGACAGGCTAGAATACTTTTAATTTCTTTCTTAGTAATCTAAAGTCTTGGATAGTGAAGTATCTTTCCACAAACTATGACTCCTCCTCAAAGAAGAGATTACACGTTTGGAGGAATGAACGAAATAGAAGGGTTTTATATAACTGCAATGGGAGAAGGAGAAACTTCTTATTATGATGATGTTTGAAAATTTGATATGAAAAGTAAGATTTGATAATATCTTGCCTTAAGCTCAGAAATGCAACCATAAAAAAGACATTCCTTTATGTCTTAATTTTTATAAAAGTGAAATAGGTTAGTTATGTTTGGAGGTTTCACTAAAAAAGGTCCTTAAAATGACTTATGGATATTTTCAGTAGGTAATCAAAATTGGGAACCTATTTACGTAGTTGGTCCAAAACCAAGTCCGAGGTATTATGCTGGATCCTGCTTATAAGAAATAGGTGATGGAAAATATTATATGTATATTTTTGGAGGCAATAGCTTTGATGGGCCCTTAAATGATTTATGAGTCCTAGATATTTAATAGCTTTTGTGGACTAAAATTGAAGCAAAAGGACCTTGACCTCAGCCTTAGTATGCTTGCTAATTTTTCTTTGATGATGGAGAGCTTATCTTAAGAAACTCAGGATTAACTGTCGATTACGATTTATATATTTTAAACTTGACTAGTTTAGAATGAAGAACCTAGTAGACAGCTGCTCACCCAGAAGAAATCTATGAGAATGGTGAGGGATTAGATAAAGCTAGCAAGAAATTTTATTTGGCAATGGGCTGGAGTGATTTAATTGAAGGAAATAGAGATTGAGTATGATACTTAGATTATTCAAACCATCATAATCTTAAATGAGTCGAATTAAAAGTAGAGACAAATCCAAGTATCATAAAGTCTGGTATTTCAATGACATTTTACGATAATAAGTTATGGATTCTTTGCGGTTGAACTGAAGAAGGATTATAAAATGATGTAATATTTCTAGATTTGAAGAAAAAGGATCTAAAATGGGAAATAGTTTAAGCAAGCTTTGATTCTCCTAATCCAAAGTCATTCCATTCTTTGAATGTTGTTTCTTAATATTTTTTTGTATTTGGTGGAAATGACAATAATGGTAATCCTGTAAACGAATTTTGATATTTCGATCTTGAAAAATATTATTGAACATAAATAAGTTAATAAGAGTTTACGCCTTCTCCAAGATCAAAGCATTTATCAATTATACATGGAAATTTCATAATTATTTGAGGAGGCTAAGGCTAAGGTAATGGGAATTTACTTGGAAATATGTTCAGATATAGTATTGCTACTGGAGAATGAGAAGAAGTAGTATAAACATCACCTCCAAATCCGAGAGCAGGATCTTGTTCATGCTAAAATTAATTTTATGCATATATATACGGAGGATAAACAGAAGTAGGATTTTCAGATTAGTTATGATAACTGAATTTAGGAACTTAGGAATGGATATTACTAAATGAGAAAGATTCACATGGTCCATAAAAAAGAATGTATTGCTAAAGTTAACTAATAGACGATGTTATTTATATAATAGGAGGAGAAGATGAGGCCCAAACAATTTAATAAGACATATATGGATATAATATAAATAAGTAAAAATGATTTTGACATGGGGCTTATGATTAACTAATGTCATAAACTGGATACACTAAAATAGATTAATATATAATTTACTTAGGAGGAATAAAATGGGGGTTTAATCCTTAAAATATATTTGCTATTGGAAATATAATAAACAATACTTGGAAAATCGTTGAATATGAATCTGAAAATAAATTTAGTCCAGGATTAGGATTTGGATCAGCAATGATCTACTACAAAAGAAAACTAATAGTTTTTGGAGGAGGCTATGTACTTGGAATTTAAAGTTTAGCAGATGGAGCCAATAATGAATTAAGAATTTACAACTTTAAAGAAAATTGTAAAGATGATATTGAATGTGAAATACCTTGCAGTTAAGGGACATATTGAAATTCAATTTCTAAATAATGTGAATTATGTCCACAAGGAACTTACGGTAATTAAGATCATCAATGTGAGAAATGCGAATAAGGAATGAATTAAATGTATTTTGGAGCAAGTTCACATAAGCAATGTACACCATGCTCTGAAGGATATTATGGAAGCAAAAAAGGACTAGCTTTTTGTCTTTTATGTCCTACAGGTTATAAATGTCCAGTAGGTTCAGTATACCCAATTTAATTTAGAGAAGGAATAAAGTAAGTTTCTCTTTAACCTTAAAAATATGAGTATAAAGCAGAAGAAGTTTCTCAAGCCAATACTATAATTTTTATTGTTACAGGCTTTATTTTAGCTGCAACAATACTCTTCATGCTTTTCTGAGAGAAAGCTCCAAAGTATTTACTTCAAATAGATTCTTATTCTTAAAATCATAACTACAAGATGGGAGAATCTTTGAAGCTTCTTAAAACATCAACAGGAGGATTTTTTAGTGTCATTTTCATGATTTTAGCAATCACTGTAATAGGAATAACACTGACAGGTTTTTTCATAGATAATATTACAGAAACGAAAGCTCTAATTCCATTTTTGGTGTTTAAAGAATCTCATTCTGAAATATACGCAGATGTTGAATTCATGGTTTAGTTATATTCTTACTAAGGAAATTGTGTTGATTAGAATATTAATGAGAATAACCAATAATTCTAAAAATGCGATAAAGCAATCTCTGCTGTAGGCATTAATTTTGGAATAAGTAAAACTTCAGGATATTGGGAAGAAGTAAAGTGCTTGAAATAAGTGAAAACTTGCTATTCTAAAATAGTTTGTCATTAATGCACAATTTAGTCAACTTCTTATGTGAAATTTTAATTCTAAGAAAAGGATTCTTACTGTTCCTCTATCGGTTTCAATGTAACATCGACTTCATCAATTCTAGATGAAACATCTGGAGTAAATATAACTATTAATCCAGATGAGAACAAAATTTTTAGAGGCGCAGAAGCTACAGTTCTTCATATAACAGCTATTTCATCAGTATTCGAAACAGATGTTCCTAAGCTCTTATAATATAATAATGATTTAGGATATCACTTGATGGTATAAAATGAGTACTAAAAAGGGTCTTAATATACTAATAATGATGTTTAATTTGCTTAAAACCTTTATGCAATCATTAAATTTACGTTAAGTGATAGTTCTCTAACTACATAATAGTTCTAAAGAAACACGCCTTTTACATTAATAAGTGGTTTATTAGGATCTATTTTTGGACTTATGGGAGCCATCGGTGGATTAATGAGATTTGTGGAAGGGAATTCTAATTCTATAAAGGAGAAAGTAGAAGAAAAGTAAAAAAAAGAGAACAAGAAATATAGAGTCATATAGAGAAACCTTGAATATCTCAAATTGGATGGATTTTTCTCAGAAACTGATAAAAACTAAAAAAAACCTAAATCATAAAGAGGGATAATCTCAAAGTCCCTTTTCTCTGAGTCTAATTAATAAGCTAAAGTTTTTAATAACATTTCATCTTTAAATTCTCCAGTTGAGATGTAGGTTGAAGCAAATTTAATATCACCAATATCTACTTGAGATACTCCAAGGAATATAAACTTAATTTCATTAAACATTTTCCAAACATTACATTCAAATAAAAATATCAATACTATTATTTTATGTTCGTATTTAAAGTAATTTTTTAGCTTTGCAAAATTTTGAGCTTCTGAATAAAAATATTTTGAGTTTTAGCAAAAAATAAAAGGATTATTTGCTCATTCTATTAGTTTATAATTACTACATATATTTAAGAATAAACTTAAGTTAATAAATTTTACTTAAATAATAAAATATATAAGTCTACTATTATTATTTAATTTTTATTGTTTCTACCAAAAATCAAATATCTGCTCCATTATTTTCAAGTCTTAATCTTAAGCTTGTAACTTTTTAAAATTGTTTAAATTTAAGTCTTTAATTTATTTTTTTCATTATTGCTTTGAGCAATTCAACTACTCAAAATATAAAAAATTCTTTTTTAAATGATAACCATCTAGCAAATAACTAAAGCAAATAGGAAATTATTTGTAAAAGATCTAAAATTCTCTAAATTTATAAATAAATAAATTTGATTATAGAGCGCGTAGCACTCTCGTTGGTGTGCAGCTCTTAAAAAAAAATGTTTCATACTGACAAGAATGTTTCTTACTGATAAAATTATCAGATACTGATAAACCTTGTTCAATACTGGTATAATTATTCAGTACTGATAAAAATGTTCAATACTGATATAATTTTAGAATACTCGTAATCTTTAATACTTGCTGGAGGTCCAAGGACATGGAAGGATTGTGTCTCATTGCATCACCAAAGCAGAGGATGACATGTGTCAATTATGGGTACTTAAATTCCCCACCTCTGATGAAGCTCGCAATATTATTTCTTTTTGTTCCAGAATTAAGTCCAAATTAAGCCAGTGCCGAAGGTCTAAGAATCTTATGTCTCGAGGCCAAACCAAAGCAGAGGAAGACATAAAGTCGATTATGGGTACTTAACTTCCCCAACCTCTGATGAAGATGACCTTGTTGTTCACCTTCGAACAACTATATATAATAATTAGTGAAATTAGTTTAAATTAAACCTAAAACTAATAAATTGCTTCTTCAATCACAAAGTGGTCGAATAACAGACTATTAGTAGGTTAGTTTAATTTATACAGGGTTCAATTCCCCTCTTAAGAACATTTAGAAAAATTATACGCGCAAGGCTCAATAAAAAATGTATTTAATTTTAATTCTTTGAGAAATAAACGAAATAAATAATAAAAATAATGAATAATAGTAATTCCATCTTTAATAGGTTCATCACTGTATTAAAATTTAATTTTTTCGTCAAATTTTGAATTTCCAGTCTTCTTCTTGATTGTATTCCTTAAAAAAGATCTATTTGTACTGATTTTTTTTTAAATTAGAAACTTGCTTTGGTCAAGTTCATTGCCTAGCATTTATTTGTTCTTTCTTTATCATGCCATTGTTATGGCTCTCAGAATTTCACTCCCTCTATACATTTTCTTTCTATATATATTCCATTTAGAGTGCAATATAAATAACTGAAAAATGGTCATAATTTTAATTTTTCTTACTATTATTTTCGTTTAAAATATCTACAGTATCTTATAGTACGACCACATCTCATCTAATATTAGCAGTAATTTTTTCCTTAATATAAATACATCTATGGAGCAAGATAATTGATAAGGAATTACATTAAACTTACTTATTACCTATATGAAAATATAGTAAAACATATTAATTATTATTATTATATAAATACATTTTTTCTGGTTGTTTTTAGGTTCTACATCCATCGGATCATTCATCGAAATATTTAAAGGAATAAGCTTTCGGTTAGCTCTGCAACTTGGTTGAATTTTTTTTCCAATTATTCGATTCTTGTCTTTACTGAGTACTTATTTTCAGTTTTTTATTCTTATGTGCTAGACATCAGTTATTCGATTTTTCCTTCGAGTTCTTATAAGTGTCTTAAAAGTTTAGAATTTTCCTCTTGCGTATTTTTGAGTTTTTTAAGTATAGTTTTCTAATCGTAGTTTGGTTGAATGATTCCTAACTAGAAGAGATTTTTTGTAAGAAATTTCCAATTTTTATTCTATTTAAATAAATAAATTTGATTATAGAGTACCTAGTACCTAATAGGTACAAAGGTCTTTCCATACTTCAATATAAGTCCGTTTCTTCAAGTATGCCTTCAGGTATCAGAAATTCTAATCTTATTAATTACATATCTTGCTAATTTTTGTTTCTAATTCTTCTCTTATTAATCAAGTACTTGCAAACTCATAAAAATTATCCTTTTCACGCTCTATAGTCTTTTTCTGTTTCTTTTTTCATTCAATTTTCTTTTCTATGTATCCTTTTTTACTTTTTCTAAATATATTTGATATAGTCTTTTATTATCAAGTCAGCTCTAGATCTTTTTTACTCTACTTAGAAACTAATAAATTTCCCGAATTTGGCCGTACCTCATATTATATCAAATAATTCCATTCCTTATCTCTCTACTCCTATTGCTTTTAGATTTCAAATACATATTTATCTTCCTTCTTTTTATTCTACGTATTTTCTATGATATGTCTTTCATTTTTACTTGCATCATTGCAGAAAGGGCATTGGCTTGTTACAACTAGGTGTCTTTTTTTAAGCAATCCTAGTTCCCATAACATCTCGTTCTTATTCTAAATATGTAGCATATTTCTTCTTTTCTGTTTTTATTGCATCTCAGGTAGTTGGGTGGTCCTACTACATACTCATCAAATTATGTCTTTCTATACTATAATGTTGTTATCATTTACTCCATTCTTTCTCTACTTCTACGTATACTCTATATTCTCAAATTGCACGATTAATATTTTTCTAACCTTTTTAATTATTATTGCCATCATCTACAAATATTTCTTTTTCCTCAATTTTTATTTCTAATTTTACTGCTTCACAATATTATTCAAATATAAAATTCTCTTCTTTACTTAGGTCGAACAATCCATCTACTTTTTTTTTCCTTAGTTACCTATTATCTGCATCTTTTTTATTCCTCATTGAACATTCTTATATTTTTCTTAGATTGAAAATTAATAGTGCGCAATTTACCTTTTATGAAACCATATTAGCATTCACTTTCATCATTATGTAGATATCCTTACAATTGCTAGAAAATTCATGAATCTACAATTTTTAAAGCATGATTCAATAATAAGATTGATCTATAGTTCATTGGGTTTATCTATCCTACTTTTTGTATATTATTATTACGTATTATTATTTTATCTCCTAAGATCTTCTCCGTCTTAAATCATCTTTGCTATCTTTTTGTATGTTATTTCCATATACTTTTTCCCTCCTGCTAAAATTGTTTCTACTTATATTTCATCAGGTCCTGCTGCTTTTCATTTCGCCAATTAGTTAATGCATGTTTTCAAATTTCATACTTGCTTAGCATTATTTTTCTCTTGTTTAAGAATTTGAGTGGTAACTTATTATCGCCATCTTCATATAACTACTATCATTCATCCCTGAAAGTCTTAACATCTTCTTTTGATTAAGGTACTCATTAATTATTTTTCGATTAAGCAATTTTTTTAGTTTCTTCCATATTTCTATCAGGTTTCCTTTATTTACATTGTCCATAAAGAGGTTAAATTAGTTTTTTTTATCTTTTTTTCTTGATTAAATGTATTCTTTCTTGCTCTTTGGTATTCTCTATATTTCTCGTTTTATTGATTTTCATTTATTACTTTGTTGTTCTTTACCCTTTATTTTAATTGTTTGCTGCATTTTCTGCAAATTTTATTACACTATTTTGTTGCTTCTGAGTATTAATATATCTTTATGTTTAACCGTTCTATATATCATTTAAATTTTTTGTTATATTTTTTCTTTGATCATTTATAAGTCTATGCACCGTTTAGACAATTAATTTCTTCTTCTTAGACATTTTCTTATATAAATTTTTCAAATTATTCTTAGATCTCTTTTTTCTTTAATAATAGGTAGTTTATTTTTGTTATCTTTTATGTTTTCTAAATTATTTTCCAATCTTTATCTATATAATAACGGTCTATGATCCACTATTTTGTATGAGTAATAAAAATCATTTTTATCACCTTTTCTCTCATTATCTCTTCATCTATAAAGTAATCTATTTAATATTCATTATTTTAGCGAATAAAAATACCTATTCCATTTGGGATTATGCATATTAAATTATTTTGTTCCATGATCTGTAGCTTTCTTATTGTAGCTGAATTTTTTTCTTTGATAACCATTTCTCTATGTGCGCGTTAAAATCTTCTATGGTCATTATATTAAGTCCTTTTTCAATTGCTTATAGTTTAAATTCATTCACTAAATTGTAAAAAGGTTCATATTACTCATTGTCATTTTCAACAGGTACATATACATTTATAACTCCAAGTTTTTTCATTACTTTAATGGTAATCACAATTGCTCCTCCAAAAAACGACATTAGATTCACTTCTTTCTATGATTCTCTAATTTCATATATGTGTCGCTTCTATTATAGAATACTACTCTTTTCCCTTTTTTTATCCCATATTTATCAATCTTTTAAATACTGCTATATTACATATATCTTTTTAGTCTTCAATCTAAATGTTTTATATTGCCATTATAAGGATAATTTTTTGAGTCATAAATTTGTCTAGTGCCTCCTTTGCACTTCTAACTCCCCTAACATTTGCTGTCCTCATTTTTATGACTTATTCTTCTTTTGCTTTTCACCCATCCTCTCTGTTTCCTCTTCATCACTTTCTTCTTTTTATTCGTCTTCCTTCTCTACTTTTCCTTCTTTTCATCTATCATTCTCTGCTTCCATATTCTTTTTATTATTAATTCTTTCATCTTTTTTATCTTTATCCACTTATTATCTATCTTTTCCTCCTTCTTACCTATATTTTTCTTATTTTGCTTTTTCTATTAATTGTTGTTGGATAATTGCTTATTTTTGTTTTTAGGTTTCTTAGAATAGAAATTGTAATTAAAGTTTATTTCAATTTGCTTCTTACTTCTCACTTTTGTTTTGCCATTATTCTCTTTCTTCTTGAGCTAATTCTATTTTTTTTGCTTTTTTGCTTTTTTTCTTTATTTCCTCTTTTCCTTACATAATCAATTATGTTATTTTGCTTGTTTTTTATTTTTTTCTGTTAGGATTTAGCGTTTTAACCATCACTTATCCTATCTTTTTTCCTGATTTGTTTTATATTTTATCATATTATTTAGTTGATTGCTTTCTATTTTATTCAATTCTTTGAACATTTCTCTGTCCATCTACCATATATCCAATCTCATTTTGATTAAATATAATTCTTATTTATTCTTTTAGCATAAAAAACTTTTTATTTAATTGTTTAGTTATTTTCATTATTTTTCCATTTTCCTCTTTTATTTATTCCTTTTCTTCCCTTGCTCCTCAATAATCATTTATCCTCCTTCTTCAATTATCCTCTAATTTGCTTGATTTGCCTTTTAAGACTGGTTTGTTTATTGTTAATTTAAATTATTATTCAAGCATCTCTAATTCCCTTATATGGAGTTTTTCCTTTTTGCTGCTTCAACTCTTTTGCATTGTTGGTCTGTGTGCCTTTTCCTTTTTATAGGCAGCAAATAAAATTTACTGGGTGTTGCATTCTCGCTTTGTTTCCGTTCAGATCTATTACTTCTGGTATCCACTTGCTTTATTTATATCCTTTAAATCTAGATACACTACACTGCTACCTGTTAGCATTTTAGTATTTGGATATGTATGCTAAATCTCTCCTCTAGATTTTCCATATTACATTATTATTTCCATTACTTCCTTCATGTTTGAATATCCATTTATTGTAAAGTATATTGGCATTTATGAACATAAAAGTATTCTAATTAGTTATTTGCTTAGATAGGAATTCTAACGCCTTAAATTTTCATTCCCTGAATTATGCGAATTGCTGGTATCTTTCTTCATTGTTGAAGACAAAATACATTATTCTGTTTTATTTAGCAATTAATTTGGCAACTGCTTGTCTGTACTCGCATCATATTTTATTCCTAAAAACTTATATAGCTTCTTAATATATGGTCTTTTTCTCTTCTAAATCAGTGCTTTTCAGATAATGGCTAAAGTACTCTACAGCCACCATATTTGATAGATTGCCATAGGCATTTTAGTTGACTCTTACCAATTAATCTTCGGGGAAGTTGACTTAAATAATTTATTCATTCTTTTGTTAAATTAAATGCTTAGATTGTATGTTTTTTTACCTCTTCACTCCTTTCTTATCCATGCTCCCCCTTTTAGTGAAGTCTGTCTAATCATAGATATATTGATATTCTTTTTCCTTTGAGCAAATCATTATTCCTAGATCGTTCGAGCAGTAAATTTGGTTCTTTGTAGTCTTAGTGCTAGCGTTATGAAACTGGCTTCCATTCATAATAAAGAATATTGTACTTATTGAAGCGATGACATAGTAGTAGAAAGTTCTTAAGATTTTCTCTCTTACTCTGAGGTATTGGTATAAGAACTCTTCTTGAACTAATCATTTTTTAATTTTTTTATAATATTAACTAGTTTTAAAGCTAAAGTAGATAACTAAAATAATTAAATTAAACTAAATAATGTTCGCCTTTCAGCTTAATAAAATAATTTTTATGATATCACTCTCATTCTGAAACTCTTAGGTCTTCATTATTGTTTTGATTTGATTTTTTTTAGTTTAGTTTCTCTTCTTCTTGTATCTTTGTTCATTCTAAAAATAATTATTTTAAGTCTTCTTTATTCAAATATTACAAATGGATTTATTTTTCCATCAATCATTCTTAAAATCAAGTTATTTGTTAATGTTTATGTTTTATGCTAGACCATGTTTTTTTAATCTTAAGATCAATATCTTCTAGGATTTTTTTTTGTTTCTTGATTTATTAATATTTGATTATATTCTAGCATTTCTATTAAATTTTTCTCTATTTTTTATTAGTTTCATTGTTTATTGTATATTTATTATTTCCTTCTTTTCAGATTTATGTTTATGTGCAAGTTTTATAATGTTTCTTGTATCTGAAGACTGTTTTCTTATATAACTTATCTGTAATACTAGCAATCAAAGACGTGTTCAAATTTTTCTTATTGCTTACAAATGCATAGTATCTACTCTTAATCAATATGTCTTTCTAAGAGATCAGCTCTATAAAATATTAATTGCGATATTAGTCTATAAATTAATTTTTATTCTTTTATTAATTCTTTGTTTGTTGTTATATAAGTAATTTTTTCTAATTTAGTCTCATTTTTATATTGTCTATAAATTATTTCGGCTGTTTTCATATCTTATATTCTCTATATTGTTTCCTTGAAAAATTTTGTAAGTATTTTTTTAAGATTTCTTTAGTATAATTGTTTATGTTAAGATCTTTTATTTATTCATTGTTTATTTCATAGTATTTTTCAATTTTTTTAATGTTTTTTTATATTTTGAGTTCTATTTTTAACTCTGTATGAAAAGTTATTAGAATTTTGTATTTTATCTACTTTTTTCTTTTTCTTGATCATTTCTGAATTAATCTTATAACTTTTTGTTGAATTTTAAAAATCTTTATGTTGTTAAATCTTCAAATTTACATCAGTTGAGATCTATTTACTATATTTCTTTAAATGATGCTTGTGGAATTTTCAAGTATTTTCTTAGGATTTATCTTTGTGCTATTTAGATTTTATTTTTTCATTTTGTTATTCCTAATTGAATACTATATGGGATTAATTCCGAGCAGTATTCTAATTTTGGCATTATAAATAATCTGAATAAGTTCTTAAAGTTAATTGGCTATGGTTTGTTATAGTTTTTAAAGAATTAGGATTATAATATAAATATCGATTATTAAAATTTTTTGAAGAGGTACTCAATCTGAACCTTTTCTTCATTAGGTTGGTTTATTTGATATCCTAGGTATTAAATTTGTTATTTTTATTAGATTTTTTTTCCTAATAGAAAAAGTTCAATCTCTTTGTTCGTTGTGTTTCTATTCTTGAGTATTTATATAAATTCTCATTTCTCCGTGTTAATATTAAGTCTTATTAATTTAAAAATGTTTTCAGTTTCGTTTAGTAAAATTTACATATTTTTTTGATTATTTGATATTAGTATTAAATCATCGGCTCAAGCAAGTTTAGCATGATAAATGTTTTGAATTTTATGCCCTAGTTTTTCATATTTTTCTAAGTATCTTAATACTATATCATAGTATATTATTGCTAATATTGGTCCACTTGAGCTGCTTTGCAAGACTCCATTTACTTACCGAATTTTTCTAGTTATTTCTTCATGAAGATAGAAGTTAATTTATACTTTTTAATATGTATCTTTTATTATATTAATTATATTTTACGAAATGTTTAATCTTTTCATCTGGTCAAATAAAAATCTGCGATTTATTGTGTCGAACATTTTTTCATATCAATTAACGTGATTAATAAGTCTTCATTATAATTTTCTTTTTTCTTTTTATTTTTATAGTTTTCTATGATTTGTTTTAATTATCAAATATTATTAGCAGTTTGCATCTTTTTTATAAATCTTTTTTAATCTTTTTTTAATATATCTTAATCTTATATTTCTTAGTATAATTGGCTAGTTACTAATTTATCAAATATTTTTTAAATTACGTTTATGAGTGCTATTGGTCTGTAATTTTTTCAATTTTATTTATTTCCTTTTTTGTGAAGCATTATTATTTTAACTTTGTTCATATTTTTAGGTAGTTTTTATTGCTTCTAACAATTTTAGAAAAATTTGCATAGTATTTATCATAGTTCGTGTGATGCGTTTTTTATTAGTTCATTTGATATTGAATCAAATCCTTGAGACTTATTGTTAGGTAAAAATCTTATTACATCTCATACTTACTAGTATAGAATATTTTCTAATTTTTTATTTTTTTAATCTTTCTTTAATATTTGTTCCATAGATTTTGTCAATTTCTTTATTCATTTGTTATTTTAGTTTAGAGAAAGATTTTATTATTTATTAAATACATTTTTCTCCCAATTTTGAATGAAGTCTTCTTATTACATTTTTGTTCCTTTTTTTGGTTTAAAATCTTTTTGGCTTAATTAGCCATTTCTTGATTATTACCATTTAGGAATATTTATTAATTATTTTCATTTTGCTGTTGCTATTCTTTTTACATTTTGGTGTACTTGTTTTTTTCTTTTAAATATTTCTTTTTGAGTTTTAATATGTAATCATTATTTCTATTATATTAATTTATTTCTTACATATACATATTTATAGCTATATTTTTTCTCAGCATCTATTAGTATTATTTTTAAGATTTTTTAACCTCTTGTTGTCTTTTAATTCCTACACTATTGAATGCTGATATATGAATTAGATTTATAATAAAGTCGTATTATTCTAGATATATAAAATGGCTTCTAAAAATAACAGAACTTTGAACAAAACATTTAAACAGGAAATTTCTCTAAAAAATAAAAAAGCGAAATAATTACAATGAGTGAAAGTGAGAAATATGATTGATATGATGAACATTAACCACTTAGAAATCCAGAATTAAAAAAACTTCCGACACAAACTCAAATAGAAATATTATCTAAGTCATTAAAAGAGTTTATGTTTAAAAATAGATACCTCACTGATAAAGTAGAAAAATTAGAAAAACTAATAACGTCTTTACTTGAGAAACAATATTAATCATCATAAGAAATAGAAAACAAACTGGAACAAAGAATTCTTTAAATTTAATAATAAATTCAGGTAACGCCATTTTCGATTTTACAGAATTAATCAGATCCTATGGAAATAGAAAATGAAACCTCAAATTAAAATAAACAGTAAACGTTTATTTAAAATAAGTAGTAAATTTAAATTAAATAAGTGTTAAAGGAATAATAGTTTAAAAGAAGAATAAAATGCTACGTGTGCAATAAATAACACCAATGAAAATACTGCTACTAACTAAGCGAAATTTAAAGAAAGAATAAATAAGATATTTTTAGAAAACTATTCAGGATATATCCAACATAAAGGGGAAAATTTATAGAAAAAAATTCTTTAATTCAAATCTTAATCCTTGGATAAATAATTAGGAACGCTAAGTGCAAGACCAAAACTATTCCGAATATTAAAGGATGGTGCACTAATGAAGTGCAAGACCAAAACTATTCCGAATATTAAAGGATGGTGCACTAATGAAGTGCTACACCGCCTAACTAAGCCTAGTAGGAATTCAAGACAAACTAATAGAGACAAGCTGATAGAATAGGTCAGATGGCTGACTACTAAGGCTTTAACAAAGCTTTTTAACTTTAACTTCTAGATTTTGTTCATTTATTAATTAATTAAAAAATTCATATGTCCCTCTATATTCTTCTTTATAGGAATACTTTCAGATATCTTATTTTAATTTTTTTCAATTTATAACTTATTTTAAATTATGTGAACTTGTCATTTTTTTAGATTATTGGTTATCTAATTTAAGTTTATGTTATGAGTAGAAAATAATCTGTTGTTAACCCCACTTCTTCTTAAACGTTAAATCTGAAGTTTTCTTATTGACTGTTTTTTTAATTAGTGAATATATAATTAATTATTTATATTTGCTTTGTTTATTTAATTATATGAGTATTTTATCTTTCTTAGTTTATATCTATTAAATCAAAAGTTCGCACAAATTGCTATAGAAGTTCATCTACATATTTTATGTTTTATTATTTATTTAAATGAGCATTAAAATCTCTTCATATTATTATTTTGTGATTTTTAAATTAGTCTAATAACTATCCTAGTTCTTAATAACAATTATATATTAGTTCCACTGAGTGATTACTAGTTGGCATATAGATATTTATAACTATTAATTCATTTAATTTAAAGGCTTTTATCCTGTTATAATTATGCTATATTTGAATTTCTTCAACTTTATCTTCAATTAAAAAAAAGCAAATAGTCCTTCTGTTTTTCCAGTTTCTTACAGGAAATATTATTTAAAATTTTTGTTTAATATTCCATATTCTTTAGTAGTTTAAGTTTCTTGGAGCATTAGAATATCCAGGTTATTTTCTTATATAAGATTATTTATTTCTAATTTTTTTTAAAAGTATCCTCCATGTGTATTTATGAATCCGATTCTGTATATTTTTTCGTATTCTTCTATATATTATGAGTTAATTCCATTTCCTTCTCAATTTTCCAGTTGTTGTAAAAATAGGTGAAAATCTTTTAGTTAGTTAAAGTCCTGATATATTTAGCTATATTATTTATCTTTAATTAAATTACATTTATTCAAATTTTATAGTTTTTTCTAATTCTCATAGTTTTATTATACATATTACTAGTGGTGATGTGATTAATTTGCTTGATTTCAGAGATTATTTTGTAGTTATCTTGCTCCACCTTTTAAACCTCTTGGTTTAATTCAGATTTAGTTTTTCTTTGGATATAATTTTACTTTTAATAGATTTTCTTCTTGTTTAAAACTTTTTTTATTTCATTTATATTATTCTAATATTCTAGGCATTCTTTTTAGTATTTTTTAGTCTATGTTTAAGTCGATAAATTTTTTATTT
Source organism: Loxodes magnus (assembly GCA_946699065.1). Lineage (NCBI taxonomy): Eukaryota > Ciliophora > Karyorelictea > Loxodida > Loxodidae > Loxodes > Loxodes magnus. The sequence continues at coordinate 686,321 of CAMPDV010000006.1, read as the reverse complement.
TTTTGTTTGTTAGATTAAATCGGTGCTTTTAACTATTTATTAATAATTAGTTTTTATCATCATTATTAATCTAAATTCTCTTTTTATGTGTTTTTCTAGGCTTTGTTTTATAAACGCGTTAGATTTATTTAAATAGTATGGCTAGAATTTTATTTAGTTTTAGTTTATAATTTTTATTATTTTAAATCTTAAATTAAAGTACTTTTAATAACTTTTTAGTCTTCTTTTTTACGTTTATATCAGAATTATTCACATTTTGTTTCTAAATTTTCCAAATTTTCTGTTGCTTCTCTTTTCTTTTAATTATTTTCTTATGAAGATATTTAAAATGTTTTGTATTTGAGAAGAAATACATTGTCCCTAATATTATATTTATCAATTTAAGTAATTATATTTGTTTTTTTCTTAGTTATTAAATTATTTCTTATTGTTGTATATTTTAAGTTAAGTTGTTTTTATTCTTAATAATTTTGTTTCTCTTCTAATGATTTGCTCAAATTTATCTGTAGTTAAATAATTTAGCTTTACTTATCTTCTATTATTTAATTTTTTTATCTATTTCTAGATTCCTATTTGCGTATTCTTTAATTATAAATTTGATGTCTACCTCTTTTTCTTCCAATTATTTAAATATTGTTATTCGATTTCAGTAATCTAATCTTATAATAATTGATCTCTTTCCTTGTTTATTATTATTTTTTAATTTTAAATATTGTATTAATTTTGCTATTTTTCTAACTCATGTTTTAGATTTTCTTTTTTTATTTCATTTTGGTAATCTAAAATTCAAATTGTTCTTTTTCTATCTCAAAATTTATATTTAGATTTTAAATTTCTTACTATAATAAATCGTTATAATCTATTTATTATGTTCATTTTTCTTACAACACTATATTATTATCTTTAAATCTTTCTTTAATTTCATAGAGTTCTTATATTTATTTTTCTTGATTATTTATTTCTTTTTATAATTTTATTATTTCTTCTTATTTTTTTTTATGAGCATTTTGTTTTTAGATTTTTAGTGGGAAATTATTTATTTTTAAGAAGAATTATTAAATATTCTCTATGCGTATTAATTTTTCGATATTATTTGATGCATTTTTTATTTTAATTAATGAAATTAAATGTTTTAGTTCATTACTATTCATCTTGATTCTTCTTCATTGTTTGTCTCATCCTAAAATTAATCAGCTCTTTCCATTTTTTGCATTTCTTAGTTTTCTTACTATTTCTTAAGGTTATTTTATTCAAATAATTTTCTCTAGGAATTTAAAGGTGAACTTTTTTGATATTTTGTTTCTTCTTCGTTCTTTTCTTGCTATATTTCAATATTGTTAAAGGTTTTTGCTTGTTATCTTATATTTTTTTAGTTCCTGCAGCATTTTGTGCTCTGGGATTTCTTCTTATATAACTAAATTATTGTTTAGGAATTTGTTAAACTATTACTAGTTACTTTGCTACTATTAATTTTTTAATTCTTAAAGTTTCGTTGCTGACTGTTAAAAAATTATTTTATCTAGTTCTTATTGTTAAATTTTTATTTGCGCTTAAAACTCTAAGCGCTCTTAAATTTCATCTCTTTTCGTCCTTTTGATTTTTTTATTTATTTATTCGATTTTTTAATCTTATATTCTTCTGCAGAAGTCAAATTTGTGTCCCACTTAGCCACAGGATATACATATTATTTAAGTTTTATGTCTCATAGTTATATTTTAATCGTAATATTTTATTTCATTTGGTAATTTTAAAATTTCTTGTTATGTGATTTCACATATTATTTCTATTATTGGGTAGGACTTGTTTTCTATTTGTTTGAAGTTAATTTCTTTTATATTTACGCTTATAAAAGTTAAAAAGAGATTTAGAATATCATCTAATTTCATTGCATTTGTGCTTTTTATTCTTATTTTATAGTGATTTCTGTTATATTAGTTATCGAATAATTTTTCTTCAATTTTTAGTTATACCAATTATTTTGGCATATTGTTATCGGCTAGGTTAATGTGAAAAAATTGTTTATTGGTGTATTTCTTCATTAGTTCTTTACTTTTGAAGAAAAGTACGTAATTCCCTTTAAAATTAAACTTAGAATTACATAGAACCTCCATTCTTTTGATATTTCCAAAGATTTTATTGAATATTTCGTTCTCGATTAGTTTTTTAATTTGATATTAGTTTCCCGGGCCATTTTCGAATGAAGTCAAAAGTTGATTTGTGTAAATAATTGATTAATAGTTAGTGGTTTATTCGTCTAGAAATATGATTAGTTAGGAGAGACTTATCCCTTCTTTCAGTTGACAACCAACTTTAATGGCTTAGCCAGATAGGTTGTTGCCAACTGATTTCTAGGAAATTTAATAATCCATTTTTTTTAATCATAACTAAAATAATAGTAGAAATTAATTAAATTTAAGTAATTTCTTGTTAAGTATCTATTGAAGGCTTTTGGTTAATAGATAGATATCTATTGGGATTGAGTAGTAATGAAAGCTTAGAAACCCTTACAATTAATATATCAATCTAATAACTAAAGATAGTTAAAATGATTTGCTATAATAATAGACTTTTAATATTATTTAATTATTAAGAATAACTTATATAGGATAATCCTAAGTTATCCATAGATTGCTTTAATTAAATATTAAAGACAAATTTAAAAATTAGTAGTTTAGATTATTAAATTAATGCAAACCATCTACTAATAATACTAGAAGCATATAGAAGTAATCTGAAAGTAGTGGTATAATGAGACTCTTTTGATATTTAATTTAAACTTATAATTTAATTTAAATGCCTTTAAATGCCCTATATTACTGTTTATTATCATTTATATTTTTAGCTTACTTAAAATAACGTGTAATCTCTTAATTATGATAATGGGCTTGATAAGATACTTTTCCTTTGCTATGAATATATAAAGTATACTGATAAATATTGCTAATATTGGAGAGAAATCATACAAATAGGGAAATATTTATAGAATAAATGAGATGATGTATAGGTTATTATATACTTTAAGATTATTAAGCCATTATTGCTAACTACATCTATTAAAGCTTTAACTATAGCAACTTGAGAAGCATTCTTTACCAAGTACTTTAGAGAATGTAAGGATATGAGGTTAGAGTAATTACTATTTAGAATGGGAAGATTTTATGCTAAATGTTTGTTATTTTAAATGAGTTAAATTAAGTGAAGTATAATTGTATAATTAAAATGGGTAGAGCCTAAAGCAGAGAAGTGTAATATTCAGTGAAAATTAAACCTAATGAATAGCAATTTGGATAAACGGGAGTTTACAGGAATTCTCTCTCATAAATGTAAGAACTTGAATGGATGCCTAATGCTTGATGCAGAACTTTAACCTAAATATTTCAGTAAATTTAATTATTATATAGACATATAGTTGCTACTAAGCCAAATAAGTAGTTCCTTGGAAGCAGATAAGTAGTGAATAATACTGTATCATATACTTGAAAAACTTACGAAGAAATATTTCTCTTAAGTTAAAGTTTAGCATTTGGAATAATTAAAAATAAGCTATGCACCAGTAATTAAGAAGGAAAGCAAATGATAGGAATTTTCTCTACAAATAGAGAGTAGTGAATAATAACACTGATAGCCTGTATTTTAGTAGATATTTGCATAGTTCCTATTTATACTAATCTAATTGATTCTAATTTGATGGAAATACTGGAGTAAACAGAGCTTGAGACTATAGCATGTAGTATTAAGTAAGTTGATATTTTAATTTAAGCTAAAAATAAAAACCCTAATCTTAAACTCCAAAACATCATTTGCTTTGATTATTTAGAGTAAAATATTGACTAATAAACTGATATCAAATTATTTTATTATTAAGAAATCATAGGACTTGGTGAAGAGTCTAAGGATAAAGTAGAATTTAATGTTCCAACTAGCGATTCTTGATATATGATATGCTACACAAGTGGAGTTGGAGATAAATAAAAAGGAGCAATAGTAACACATAAAAATGCAGTAGCTTGTGTTTATGCCGTACTTAAAACAGATATCTATTTTGGTAACGACGAAGTCCATCTATCATTTCTTCCACTAGCTCATGTTTATGAGTAAGCTGTTTTGCTGAATTTTATGTATTATGGAGGTAAAATAGCTTTTTACGATGGAGATTCTGAGAACTTAGTTAATGAATGAAGCATTGTGAAGCCAACAAAAATATTTGCTGTACCAAAAGTATATTAATAAATAGCTCTCACTATTCAATAACGAATGAGATAATAAAGCAGCTACAAAAGATCATTCCTAGAAAAGGCTTTAAGGACAAAGTAATTAAATTTGAGAAACACTGGCTAGGTAAAACATAAATTTTGAGATTGGGCTTTTTTCAATCAGGTTAAAAAAGATGTAATAGGAGAGAGAGCTGCCGTTTTATTTTAAGCTGCTGCTCCTTTAAACTCTTAACTACAAGAATTCCTTCAAATTGTATTATGCACGCCATTTTAGGAAGTATATGGACTAACTGAATGTTTTGCTATGGGTTGTTTTCGAGGTGATAGTCTTAATTAAAACATCTTAAACCATGTTGGAGGACCCTTTGTAACAACTGAGTTCAAATTAATTGACATTCCTGAAATGGGATACTTAACTAATACAAGTGATTTACCAAGAGGTGAAATTTGCTTAAGAGGTCCTTGTGTTTTCTAAGGATATTATAAAGATCCGGAATTAACCAAATAAGTTCTCGATTCAGAAGGTTGACTACATACAGGTGACGTTGGTCAAGTTTTGGAATCAAATGCTCTTAGAATAGTTGACAGAAAAAAGCATATTTTCAAGCTTTCACACGGAGAATATATATTTCCTGAAAGAATCGAAAACATTATTATTGAGAACTGCTAGTATGTAAAGCAATGCTTTGTTTATGGAGAGGGAGCCTAATAGTATTTAGTAGCAATTATAGTTCTATAACTAGAAAAAATGGCCAAATATTATTAAAAATAAGCTCCTGTTAATCAGAGATTGTCTTATTCGAACTTAAGTATGAAAATAAATTGCTAAGATAAGAATATTAAGCAGTTTATTCTGTCCTAAATATAGAAAGCAGCGGAGTTAATTAGAGTAAATTTATTTAAATATAGATATAAGATTATGAAATTCCCAAAGCTGTCTATTTAGAAACTGAGCCATTTTCTGTAACAAACTGTCTACTAACTCCAACTTATAAATTAAGAAGATATGTTATAATTAGAAAGTACAAGAGTATTTTTCAAAAACTTTATCAGGAATTAGCTTGAGTAAACTTTCTTTATAATCTTCTTGCTTATAATGTATTAAGATTAGCTTTTACTACATCTCAATTTACGCTCTTTTAGGGCTAACTATAATCTACTTACTAATAAAAAATTCCTCATTATAATAGTAATGAATGTAGTTAAAGTAATTCCGTTTCTTTAAAAGTAACAATAGATATTTAAACTCAATTAAAGATTTAAAATTAATAGGGCTTTAGAGGAAGCAATTTATATAGCTGTAGCTTATTATATTTAATTAAGATTTTAGTATTTCCTTTATTTATTCAAAACTTAGTCCCAAGACTCGTAATCCGTCTTAGCTATTATCATATTAACTGAAAAATATTTTAACTTACTTATCAGTCAATCTGCTAGGAATTAATTATATAATCAAATAGGTTTGGAGTATTTAGTTATTATAAATCTAATATTTAGGAATTTCCTAAGCAGAATAGATACTATTTATTTAACCAATCATTATTTCCTTCTTTTAATATCAAACTATTAAACCTTAATTTTGCTACCCTTTTTAGATAGAGTTCTTCAACCTGAAGTCTAAAGTCTGAAGTCTAAGGAGATTTTGTCTATTTAGTGTTTAAAGGCCTTTTAGTTGATAAATTTTGGTGTATAGGATTATTAAGGATAGTCTAAATGGTAGTTTCCATAGTTTTGATAATAGGAATTATATAGAGGAATAATGATAAGTAGAAGTCTTAAATTTATATAAGTATTTATTTCATTTTAGAGAAACTTAAAGTTTGCAGTCTCAAGATAGTCTTAGCCAGATCATGAAATAGCCATGTCTTTAATTGATAAAAATATAACTAAGGCTTAAAACGATTAACTATTTAATCAACTCTTAGGAGAAACTATTGAAGCTAATCCTTTCAAGGCTATTCAGTCTGACTTAGCTAACATAAACAACTAAATCAAAAGTTAGGTAAGTTTTCATACTTTAGCTTAAAAGTGGTTTGGATAATTTAGATTTTGCAACTTCTTATTATTTCACTGATTCTTAAGGAAAGCTATTTAGACCTGCTATCATGATTTTACTTTCCAGAGCTATTTCGCTTTCTTAGTAAAATAAAACACTGCTAAATGAGTCAGAGCTTAGCAAAGACTGCTTCTAATGGGCCTAAATTATTGAAATTCTTCACACTTCAAGTCTCGTTCATGATGACATGATAGATTCTGCTGATACAAGAAGAGGAATTACAGTTCTCCATAATAAAATAGGAATGGAGTAAGCAGCCTTTTCAGGTGATTTTATGATAGCTAGAGCTAGTAATCTTTGTACATAAATAGGCTACTATGACTTGGTCTATTTACTTTCTTTAATCATGGAAAACTTGACAAAGGGAGAAATTTTACAGCAAGCTGCTAAAATTGATATAAAGCAATCTTTAGATACTCTTTTCAAAGAATATTACCAAAAGAGTTACTATAAGACAGCTAGCTTAATCTCTAATTGCTGTAAAGGAGTTGGAATTATTCATAATCTTAACGATAACTTGGAAGATTGCTTTCAACTAGGTAAAAATTTAGGATTGGCATTTTAGTTTGTTGATGACATTCTTGATTTTATAGGAGATTAAAAGATACTAGGAAAACCCAAATTCAACGATTTAAATGAAGGTTTAAGCACAGCTCCAGTACTTTTTGTGTCAAAGCATCATAAATGAATCAGAAAAGCTATGGATAGAAAATTTAAAGGAGAAGGAGATATTGAAAAGACAGTTGAGATAGTTATGGAAAATGACGGAATCACTAAAGCTAAATATTTAGCTTTGCTACATTTACAAAAAGCTATTTAAAACTTTGAATTTGTAAAAGAGAGTGAAGCCAAATACTTCTTCAAAGCATTAGCCGGAAAAGTTTTTAGTAGAATTTTCGATCACATTAAATAAAATAATTGACATCTATTCTATTTAGTTCCTTATCTTTATTCATCATATTAACTATCTAAAATTAACAAGATTTAATAGCTCACATACTATCCTAAATTATGATACTATGTTCTAAAAAGACTGTGAGCTATGATAGCTTTTACTATGACTAATTAATTTTTTTTAAATGTGATGTAAATGAAATTCTAGCGGCAAAACAATTTTGAATAATTAGATATTTGAACTATAATTCTCTTATATAGTGTCTTATCTATGCTTTTAACAGCAAAAATAATAGTTAATTTTGCTTTTCTAATTAGATAAAATAATTTATGACTTTATATTTTAAATTTGAGAAGCTCGCTTTTTGAGCATTATATTAATTTGATTTATAAAATTTAAAAAACATGGAAAAAATCCCGCCCTAAATAAGAGAAAAATATAAGAGTATAAATATCACTGAACTGCATGAATGGTAATAGCAAGCTTTAAATATTTACTTTCAAAATCAAAAAAATTTTTTATTTTGTGCTCCTACGAGTGGAGGAAAGACTTTAGTAGCAGAGATAATAATGATCAATTAACTGTTCTAAAGCTCTAAGTCACTTATCTTATTTGTGCTTCCATATATAAGTCTAGTTTAAGAGAAGCTGAACCACTTTTAGATTATATCTTAAGACTTATTTGTTGTGAAGGGATTTTATTTTGAATCTGTAGACTATTTAACAAAAGATCTGAACATAGCAGTGTGTACTATAGAGAAGGCTAATTCAATACTAAACAAAATGATATAGAATAATTAGTTAAGCAGAATAAGCATGATAATAATAGATGAGTTACATCTACTAGGGGATGATAATAGAGGCTTTCTACTTGAAATTATGGTTACTAAAGTAATGAGCTTAAGATGTAATGTAAAGCTGATTGGAATGTCAGCTACAATTCCTAATATTGAGGAAATAGCAAATTGAATGAAAGCTAGTCTATTTTAGTCAGCCTTTAGACCTGTTCAACTAAATTAGTACTTTATTAACAATACTGCCCCTAAAGGAAAGTTAGGAAGAGCTGTATATGACATGCATGGAAATGAAGTATTTGGATTACCTAATTCCAATAGCAAACTAAAAGATATAAAGTTTCTCTGTGATTAAATCACTTCAATTGATTAGTAAGTCTTAATTTTCTGCCCCACCAAACAAAAATGCGAAGAACTTGCTTATTTTCTATCAAATAACTGCAGAAACTTAAAAGAACAAATTGAATTATATAAAATAGCAATTCATCACTCTGGCTTATCAGCATAAGACAGAAGCTAAATTGAAACTTTATTTAAGCAAAATTATATTAAGATTATCATTGCTACCACTACCTTAGCAGCAGGAATTAATCTTCCTGCTAGAAGAGTTATTATCACAGAATCTGAAGCTGGAAACGGAAAAATAATTGATAAAGCATTATTTAAATAGATGTGTGGTCGTGCTGGAAGATTTGGATTATCTGAAGTAGGAGATTCATTTATCTTTACCAAATAAAATACTATAACGATTACTAACCTTCTAAGTGATTAATTGCCTCCATTAAAAAGTTGCTTAGAAGGAATTTAATTAAGAAGAGCCATTTTAGAAGCAGTATGCACAGGAGTAGTAAGCAATTAAGTTCAATTGGATAATTTTCTAAAGCATACGTTAGGAGTAATATAGAACAAAATATAACTTGATGTAGTTATATTTCTGGTAGAAAATTAAATCATAACTGAAGATATGAAACCTACATTATTGGGAAAAGCAATTCTTCAAAGCAGTTTATCTCCAGAAGAAGGACTTTTTATATACACTCATCTGCAAAAGGCTAAATAGTAGATAAACTTAGAAGTAGACTTTCATTTATTATTTTTAATTACTCCCATTTTTTCAGGACCGAATTACATAAACTGGAATTTACTTCAAGAGTTAATTTTTAAGGAAAAGAAACAAAGTGAAGAAATGAAAAGATGCTTTGACTTGATAGGAGTAGATGAATATGCCGTTTTAAAATTTGAGTCTGAAAGAAAGAGAAAAACGCTGAAAAATGATATTTAGAACTTAGTGAAGTATGAATAAGAAATATTGCACTAAAGGCTTTATAATTGTCTTATTTTACATTATCACTAGATCAAAAATTATGAAATCCTCTAAAAGTTTAATATAGATTAAGGAACCTTTCAATTATTAAATGATCAGCTTTCTTGCTATGCAGGAATGACCGTTTTAATGCTAGAAAATTTAAATTGAAGTTTCCTTAAGAAGCTAATTTCTATGTATCAAGCTAGATTGGGTCTATTACCAAAAGAGGAAGTAAGAATTATGTAGAGTCTATTTAAGAATGTTCCTTTAATGGTTTTACAACTTCTTTACGAAGCTAATTACAAAAACATTTTCTAGATTTCAAGAGCTCAAAATAATCTTCAGCAAATTGCTAATATTTGCTTCAAATGTGGAATAGAAGAGCCAGGCTATGCTCTTAAGCTAATAACATAATCTAGAAAGTTAGTTGCTTAGTATCTATAGCAAAAAATAAAAGAGAAAAGAGAAAAAAAATAAGGTGGAAATACCTAGTGAGTTTCTATTTATTTAAATCACTATCAACTATATAAATCATTCTTGAATATATCAGTTTATCTCACTTAATATACCTAAATTGATTTTAACAATACTTAATTAATAAAAAAAGCAAAATACATAATTGATTCTTAAAGGGTATATTTTAAATAAATATTAGTAGCTAAGTAAGAAAGATAATCATCAGTATAATTTTAATGCATAAAGATCTCTCCATTTGAAGTATTTAGAACGTGCTAAATTATGGAGTTTTATTTTCTACTGTTTTGCTCAAATTTTTTAAAATGATCTTATTGAAAAGTAAAGAAACTAATTTATCTAAATTTAAAAGCTTTGATCATTAAATTGATGAACTGAAAGTTAGATTAATAACATTTTTAAGAATCTTTAAGAAAAGTGGTAGGAAGAATAGAGAGGGTAGTGAAACTAAAAAAATAGTAAAGGATTTAGTTATAAATTAGATTTATTTTAGTGTGTTTATCTCAAAGGTAAGTAGAGTAAGTAAAGCAAAGAAATAGATAAATGAGTTTCTAATCAGTTCATATTTTAAATTTAATAATAAACATGGAAACTTTGCAAAAGTTAGATGAAGAAGCATCCAATTTGCAAAAAGAAGGAAACTATTTAGAAGCTCTACAAAAGGTAGAAGAAGCTTTAATAATACGTAGAAACGAGTTTGGTCCTGAAAGCGACTAAGTGATGAAATCTAGTAAATAGCTATGTGAATTATGCAATTTATTAGCTATGGTTTATTTATAGAAAGAAAACTTTGACTTAGCTTTAGATTTACTTAAAAAATCTGAAATTATTTCTGAAGGAAATGACTAGGGAAAAGCCGTAACTTATAATAACTTGGCTTGCTTTTATAGACGCGTTGGTAAGATTCGTTCAGCTTTGACCTATTTGTAGAAAGCTCTTTCAATTGAATAGAGATTACAGGAATGTGAATCTCCTGCAGATACACATTTAAATATGTGCGCTGTTTTAAGTTAATTAGATAAGCATGAAGAAGCTCTAGAACATTCCATGCAGGCTTTAATCCTGTTATAAGAAGAAATCATCAATAAAGTCTAGGTTTTCGTTTAGAACCCAGATTAATAATAATTTGTTAAGAAATTTGAAGACAGAGCAGCTGTTTTAGCTATTGCTTATCATAACATGGGAGTTGAATTGGAATTTTTAAAGAGAGTAAGTTTTATTATATTAGTATGTTGATGCTTTAACTGCCTATAAAAAAGCTTACTTATTTTCAATGAAGCATTTAGGAGCAGAGCATGCCATTACAAATAACTTATAAGGAGTATATGAAACAGCAAGAAAATAAATGTCTGAAATGTAGCAGAAAGCTGAAAAAAGGAAAGCAACTAAATCAAAGCAATCTAATGTTTAGAGTAAATCTAGCCAGAATGCTAGTAAGAATAAAAGCAAATATCAATATTCGGAAAATCCCAGCTTACAAAATGAAGATTATGAAAGCCTTTAGTCAATGAGTTAGGATAAATCTAATCAACAAGACTTAAAAGACAAAAAATAAGTCTAATAAAACTAAAGTACTTAAGGAACCAAAGTGAATAAAGAATAACCCTAAGCTGCAGAAAAAACTCCAAAAGAAGAGCAAAAAAATCAGAAAAATGAAGTAATCGAAGCCAACAAATAAAAAACTGAAGTGTAATAGGTTTAAGAAACATAACAGTAGAAACCAAATTAAGAAATAAAAGAACCTCAAAGCAATCAAAGTACTTAAGAAGCAAAGCCAATCAAAGAAGAGAATAAAACAGTTGAACAGCCTAAGCCTGCATAAGTATAAGGTGAAGAAAACAAGGAAGCTGAAAAAAAGACTTGAGATTTGGTAAGCTAAAATAATGAAAATAACTTTGCATTTAATTTCTTAAATTATGTTAACGTATTATTTAAGCTTAACTGCCCCTAATCCACTTTATTTCTATTTAGCATTTAATCTATAATTAAAGGATCCAGCAATAAACAATTATTTGAAGATAAACTTATGTTTCTATTATTTAGAAATAACTTAATAATTGAAGCCTCTTAATAAAAATAGATAATTACACTTGTTTGAATAAAACTAATTAGGTAACTGTTTTAAAAAATTAGCTATGATTATAATAAAGCAATGTAATAGTAAATAATAGTAAAAGAGTTCACAGTATCATTAAGGATAGAACTACCAAAAATATTATAAACTATCTAATTATAAGAGCTTAATTCAGTTATAGCTTTAATAAGCTATAATATATGGTAATAAAAAGTAATTAATCCTATTATAGTTATTCATTTATATATTAGTACTCTAATTTAATGAGTTTTATTTAGATAACAAACACAACCAGACATAAATTTTATATAATCAGTATAAGTAAATTGATAGTGTTATTTTACATAATTAATAATTTCTTTTATCAGTTAAATTTATTAAGAGCAGATTTAAGCATTGGCAATATAATTTTTCAGCTAATATAAATATTTAGGAAATAATGGAACTAAGAACTAGAATAAAAATTTTATTTAAAAGATAAAAATAAAAATATCTTGTTGTTGTATCTTAATGAAAAATGTAGCGAAAAGAATCAAAAATTAGTTTTATAACTAAGTAAAACATAAAATTATAGAAAAAAATATATAAAATGAAGCAGTTTTATTTGAAAGAATCTAAAGATAATAAATTAAAGTATACTAATAATTTTAATAATAGCTTTTGGATAATTTAAAGAATTTATTAGTTAAATAATAAAATACTTCTAGTATATGTTATATATTTTTAGCAGATCACAACTTAAAGTTAAGTTTCTTTTTCGAATTATCCTTTATTTCTACTTTCCATAATTTTTATCTGAGTTATTTTGCTTCAACTTTTGTTATTTTTGTGTTCTCAACAGATAAACATTTTAACTTTTTGTAAATCATAAGTTTATTGCCCCATGAATCAAGTATCGGAATAGCCTTAATTGTGATATCTCTATTATCACTAATATCTAAATACTCCAAATGTATACTACAAGATATTATTTAGTTCACATCTTGGTCTTTTAAATCACATCTTCTGAGTGATAACATTTTTAGACTTTTTATTTGTAAAATTTCAGTTATGAATGTTACACTAGCTATTGAACTTAAGCTAAGATCCAATTACTATAATTGCAAGCATTTATTAAACTATAGACAACTTTACTTTTAATACACCCTACCTAAAAGAGATATCGATTGAAGTTTTTTGCAGCCATTAAAAATTTCTTATAGGCTTTACTCTGAAATCTAGTTCATTCATTCAAAACTAAGCTACTATAAGTTCTATAAATAAAAAGGTATCATCTAAATTGCTTCATTAGATATCTACTCTAAATTTCTTAAGTTCAGAGATTTTAGCTATTAAGCATTTTAAAGTATAAATACTAAAAGTTAGTCATTCAAATAATGGCCGATTTATATATACTCTAAATTATCAAGCATATGAAAAAAGAAAAATTCTTAAACTCTAAGTTATTTGGAGATATTAATAGAAAGGTACTTCAATTTTTAGTCGCTGATAAAAGACAAAACTTTATTAGAGGGTTATAAAGGTTTTACGTACTGTATTTTAGTTAGATTTGGACATAGGTTTATAAATTAATCAAGAACATTATTTTAGTTAAGGATAATTTCCTCTAGTAATTTTCCCTTCACTTCTAAATAACTTTAGAGAAGGATAAAGTTTAAATTATGACTTTCTATTTTGAGTATTTTTAGATTTAGATTCAAACCATAATCAACTAAACATTTTCACGTTATTCTTGAGTTTTAAGACTTAGTGCCTATTTCCAAAACTTCTAAGTAATTAAATCTTTATAAAAAGCTTAAGTTTTAGTCCTAGCAACTTTAATCCACTATAGACAATTACTTAAGATATTAAAATATAAAATTATTAGTTAAGACTAGTTTTTTAACTGTGATTTGCTAAATTATAATTTCTTTTAGATTAAAGAGTTTGTTCTGCTTTTATTTTCTTTTAGATTGATAACGATCAAGTATCTTTTTCTAAATTTTTAATCATAGACTTTGCGATATTTTTTCTGCGTTTATTATAATAGAATTAACTTCATTACGTTCAATATACCTCAATTTTCATTCCATTTTTTTTTGTAAAAAGAGCTAATCTTAGTATGTACTTTTGAGATGTAACCAATGAATTTTGTATTTGAGCTTCCAACAAAATTTACTTACTTGCTACATAATAAAAACTTCTTTATAAGTTAAAAAATTAAAAACCTCATGTATCATATAAGCATTTGTAAGAAAGTTTTGCCTTTTAAGCTTTTTTGATACTTTAATTTCAGGAAGTTCGTTTTCTCTTTATCTTTTAGTAGGTTGCTAAGAAGTAGTTTGCTATTAGTTTAGAAATTAATTATATAATAAGCTGCTAGAAACTATTTAATCAGTAGCTCTTTTAAAGAAGTCACTATAGGGTTTTGATATTTGTAGAGTTTGACTGCTAACTCTTTTCATTTTTTTTAATCTGAGCATGCTGGTATAAAACTAGTACTTCCAATAAAATTATGCTATATTTTTTCTTTTACAAAGTAATTATGAACATACTAACTAGTTTTTCAACGAGGATTACAAGGAAAGCAATTTCTATTATATTTTTAATAGCGTTTATAGCAAATTTATTGCGGAATAAATTTAATCAAGGAACTTATATATTATTTTGACTTTCTCTTTATCCTTCTTTAAATTTCTTAGTTAGTACATCGTAGTTTGTAATAAATACTAAGTATTACGCTAATTTCCTCTAAAATAAATCTTCAAGAAACTTAGGTCTAAGTTGAAGCAAAATTTAGCTAAAGAGAAGCCTATAATGGATCTGATTTCCTAATAAATAAAAATATTAAGCATACTAAATTAAGTAGATTAACAATTATAAAGGTTCTTAGTATGCTTTAATCTCATATTAATAATAAAATTTCTATTTCAATCTAATAGCTAGCAATCTTGCTCCTTTCATAATTTCTTATTTACTCACTTTCATAAATTAAGATATATAAATTTAGTATTAGCTTTTAGCATTTGATAAGCAACTATTTCATAAAAATATTTACTAGAATTTATTACAGATACGAAGTGTTTTGAAAAGTATGTCTATTTCTTAAATCATTACTTTAATTAGTGCTACTAAAGTAAAAATGACACTGTACTTAAGTTATCTATATTAAAGATATTAAACTTTGTTAAAAAATTCTTTCTGACAAAATCTTTTAAATATCTACTTAAAAATTTATTAGCCTTTTCTTAACTGAGTATTTTGTAATTTTTATAAGAAAGTATCAGTATTGGACATATCAAGATAGCTTTAAAATTCAACTATAATTTCTGTTTAATTTTATAGTCATAAAAGCATATCCAAATCTAGCTTTCTTAATTAATAAGTTTTATCAAGATACTTCAATTGCAAAATTAGTAATATTTTGTAATGATAAGATTAGCTGAATAATACAAATAAAGATTATTAAGATAATAATTAATTTAAACTTAAAAGACTTTAGTGATTAGTTACTTGCTTATTTTTTTAATTTATCTGAGTAAAGTTTTTGATTTAACTCTTTTAAATAGTTTCTTTCTTTTCAGAATCTCCTTTGATATTTATCAAAAGTTGAATGTGTGAAGGTTCTTAAGTTTTTCTGTAGCATATTATTTAATCTCAGAAAGCTTTTCTTCTAAAATTTTCAAACTACGATATAGAAATTTAATCAAAGAAGATTTATTTTTCTACTAAATATCTCTTAAGAGTACATGCTATTTTCTTTCACTTCCTATAAAATTCATTTGATTGATAAAAATCGATTTTTCGCATATCTTTTACTTCTTTCAAAATTTATTTATATGATGTACAATCTTATTTAATTAAAGAAGTCTAGTAAGCTTTTAGTTCTTCTTTTATTATATAGATGGAGATAAGCATAAATAAACATGATTATTTCTAGCTCTAAGAATTACTCTTTGATCATGCTTATAATTAGTAAACAATCTTATTTATATTAATTATTTAGTATTCCTTGGTTTCTTAACAGAAGCATCTTAACCTTTTGTAATATAAACTAATAAACAGCATACTTATGTTCCAAAGTACTAGCAATTAGTAGCTTCTGGTTTATTTAATATATTAAACTAATAAGATTAAATGTTTAATTATCTACAAATCACTTTAGTTTACTTTGGTTATATTTATATATTCTTAGCATATCTTAATCATTATGAATGCAGCTACTAAAGATATCACTTAATAGTTATATAAAATGTAAGACTTTATTTGACAGTAATCTAGAAATAATTGTTAATGATATAGCTTATATGTAGAAGTTGGTTATATGAAGTGACTAGTAATATTAGCGATAGTAGTGTAGAGTAATTAATGAAATTAAGCTTTTCTTAATCTATCAATTCTATTTTCCTTATTTATTTCACTTCATTCATCAAACTCTTATTACTTCTAGTTATTGTAAAATGGATTTCAACGATTTTTCAGATAATTAAAATCAGCTTTAGCAAGGGATTTATAAAGAGTCTAATGAAACTAGCGAATCTAGTTTATAGAATGCTGAAGGTTTGAATAACGTATTTAAGAAGACAGGTTCTGACTAGTTTTAGAGAATAAGGCAAAAGCATGGAAAGTAAAGGATTAATTAAAGTAACAGCTCTCCTAAAAATAAATAAAGCCTTTCTCTATCTTATTTATCTAAAGAAGAATTAGAAGCTATTATAAGAGGAGAACCATTTAGTTAATAGAAAAATAAATCTGAAGCTTATCATAATTCTTCATCAATAAAGAAAGCTAATCTTTAATAGAAAAGCTTGCAGTATAGCTAGAATTATCAAGTCTAAAATAAATAAAAAAATGTTCACTTTAGTATAAATGAAGATTAAGAACCCTCAAAGAAAAATAAACAGAACAAATATGATACGTAAGCTGCTACTAGTGCTATCAAGCACTATTAAGATAGAAATGTCTAATTGAAAGAAGATTTAACTGAAACTAGAAAAAAACTACATGAATTAAAATCTTAAAGTGCTTTAGAAATTTAAGATTTGAAATATTAAATAGCAAAACTATAGTAAAATAATGAAAAGGAAAAGAACACTGCATTACTTAAGAATAATCAAGAAATTAAAAATCTTAAAGCAGAAAACCAAAATTATCGGTAATAGCTAGATTAAATCTAAAAAGAAGTTTTCAAATACAAGCAGCAAATAGATAATTAAGCCTAAGATAAAGTATTACTAAATTTGAAATTGGAATAGCTTGAAAACGAGCGAAAAAAACAACTCTAAAAAGATGATTAAGAAAAGCAAGAAAAAGATGCAAAAATTAGGTAAATAATGTAATAGATAGATTAAGATCGTGATGAAAAATAGTCTTTGAAATAGTAAATACAGATACTGTAAAGCGACAAAAAGAACCTCACAGAAAATTTAGATGAATTTAAAGCAAAGAACTCTGAAATAAGTTTAGAGATAAAATAACTTTAAAACTCAGTTGAATAATCTTAGTTTGCCTTATAAAAAGAAAACTAAAATTTGGAGAAATAGTTAAAAGACTAATAGATGAAAGATTCGATAGTTATTTAACAACTTAGGATGGAGATTAAATCTCTAAGAGATCTTGTTATAAATGCTAATAATTAAATAATGCTTTATAAGCAAGAAATCAATTAGCTTAAAAAGCAGCTCAAAAAAGCTTCTCAAGATAAATAGGTAAAAAGGTTATAGAGTTCATAGTCCTTTTATACTTCTAGATCTCCAATTACTGATTAAATTGATTAAAAAGATGAGGATATATAGCGGAAATAAGCAAATTGTAAGAAAAAAATATCAAAAGGTAAATTGTCTAAAACATTAAAAAGTAAGGCTAACAACGATTAAGTCTTTATAAAAAAGAATTCCATCAATAAAGGAAAGAAAGTAAGATCAAATTCTGTGATGAAAGATGTTTCGTAATATGAAGAATCAAATTCTTAAAAGTCAGTCTCGTTTTCAAGAAACTTATCTTAAACGAAAAAATATAATAACCTAACATCTAAAATTGATGAAAGCTATTTATAATAAATAGTAATGGAAAATCCCAGAGAATTAGCAGCAGAAATAACAAAAGCAGAAATAGAATTAAACGAAAAAAATAATAGATATAAGAAACTTCTACAGTAAAGCCAAGAAAATAACGCTAACTTATCTTAAATAAGAATTTAGCTGAATGAATTATCAAACGAAATGTAAACTATAAGCGACAACTTGTATAAACTGAAAAAGAAGTAGTTCTAGCTTTTTAGAAATGTATTATGAGTACTTTGTAATTAACATAAGCTATAACCTTATATTTAATTAATTGCTAAAATAATATCATCATTAAAAGCAAATAGTCCATACTTATTCAATTTCTGTTTCTTACACTTTATAAATTTATTAATTATCTCTATTTTTCTAGACTATTAGATTAAATTTAAGCATCCATTCTAGTTAATTAGTTTGTATTTATATAAAGAATACATTTTTATAAATTTTGATACCTCCTTTACAATTTTTAAGATAGGATAAATTTATGATAAATGAGTACCGCTTTAAATAAATATTGCTTAAATAGAAGCAAAATGATAGAAAATTAATAATTTGAATGTATAAATATCAGCATTTTTAATGAGATTAGCTAAATACATTACAGAAACTTATAAGCTCAAAGACAATTGCCTCACTTACGTTCAAAAAGGCTAGAAGCAATATATAGAGTTTATCTTTATAAGCTTAAAATATCTATGCTGTTATTATTTTTAAATACTTAAAGCTAAATTTTAACTATAAGAGAGATGTAATTTTTAGAAAGAAAAAGTGCTAATTTCAATTAAAATTTTATGTTGAAATATCTTAAAAATCTAAGTCAAACTAGACACAATGAAGTATTTATTAAAATAACTAATTAAATCATTTAAAATAGAAAAGCTGTAAATGTAAACACTTCAGTAGATATAAATATTTTATAAAAGCTATCAAATTATGAAGCATAAAGTATACTTGACTTATATTATCACTATCATATTTATTTTTGATTTAGGAGAAAAATATCCTTCTAACTAAGTTGATCTTTTTCTTAATTAATTGCTTAAATAAAAATTAAGGTCTCTAGTGTTTATTTCCTTAAGTAATGCAATAAAAGAAAATTAGCAAGCCAGTTTAGTTTTAATAAACTCAGTTTTCATTTAAGAAAAAGGAATCTCTTAATCTGCTAAAATATAATAAAAAATGCTATATTCTTACTATATAATTAATAACTTTTAAAAGTGTAACTATAAAAGAGAAATTCAGTTGGTTTAATTAAAAATAGCAATCATTATATAATTTAAGTGAATAGCAATCTTTTATTTTAAGCTCTTAATTGATAAATTTAACTGTAAAGCTTTATAATTCTATGCTTGTTGAAAATTCTATTAAAGTAGTGTCTACAGAGTAACTTCCATATGGCTTAGCTTAATATTAAAAATTAGTAGTAAAGCGTTTAAATCATTTAAATAGCTCTTTTATTGATTAAGATTACTCCTGTTTAGAATTAGCCTTTTGAAGCTTTTGGTATATAGTAGAAGTTGAATTTAAGGAAGGTTAATAAATGAGATTTGATTTAAGTTTATTTGTTTGGCTTTAATTAGAATAATTTAATAACAAACATGGTTACAAGTAAGAGAAATACAAGAAAGAAGAGAGGCCATGTCTGTATGGGCTATGGCAGAGTAGGAAAGCACAGAAAGCATCCCGGTGGTAGAGGTAATGCTGGTGGTTAGCATTAACACAGAACATGGTTTGATAGATATCATCCAGGTTACTTTGGAAAAGTAGGAATGAGATACTTCCACTACAAGAAAAATCCACATTGGTGCCCTATCGTCAATTTAGATAGAATTTGGAGCTTATTAACTCCTGAATAGCAAAAATAAGCCAAACCTGAAATTGATGTAACTCAACTCGGATTCTTTAAAGTTTTAGGAAATGGAGTTTTGCCAAAGCCAATGGTTATTAAAGCTAGAATATTTAGTGACAAGGCTAAAGAAAGAATTGAAAGTAATGGTGGACAGGCAGTTCTAACAGCTTGAGGAAAAGCCTAATAACAATAATATTTAATTTATAATTAAACATAATTAAGCCATATTAACTCCTAATATCCTATAAACTTATTCACAGTCACCCTTTAAATTTACTATTTAATAAAGTACTGTGAAAGTACACAAAACTATCAAATTAATTTATAAATAAAAAGTTTAATAGAGTAAAGTAGAAATAATGCTAAGGCTTAGCAAATATTAATCATTAGTATAAACATTTTAAAATTTCGTTAAAACTTGGTCTGTCTCTGGTGTTATTGGATCTACACTTCATAATAAGGTTATCGAGATTTTCATATTAAGTAGCAGGAAGAGGTTCACCTGAAATAATTTTTTGCTTAATCTCTATTGGATCTAATCCTTCGAAAGGTATCTATCCAGTAATAATTTCTCACATTAAAGTACCATAAGCAAAAACATCAACAGAGCTATCATAAGCTCTTTTTTGAAAAATTTCAGGAGATGTATATGCTGGTTTAAGGGAAAACTATAATGACCCTACATTAAGTTCGTTCTAAATAAATAAAAAATTACTATAAATTTAGCTTATCCAAAATCACAAAGACGAATAATAAAATTTGCATCAAGTAAGATATTTTAGCTATTGAGATCTCTAAAAACTACACCACATTCATGATAAAAATACAAAGTCAGCGCAACATCATATAGTATCTTCATTTTTCTTTCTTACTAGAGATTCATTTTAACTTTATGCAAAACCTCATAGAGAGACTTGTTATGACAATGTTCAGAAACTATAAATAAATTGGGAGACTATAGACTTGCTCCTATCAAAAGCAAGGTATTAGGATGTCTTAAATAATTCATCATAGTTATTTCGTTCTCTAGATCTGCTATTACTTCCTGATTAATAGCTGAGTCTAATATTTTTTTAACCACTACTTCAGTACCTCTCCAAAAAGCCTTGTGAATTGTATTAGTATCTCCTTTTGAAATTTATTCTAAAAACTCTATTTCTTAGAGTTCAATATCTAGCTTTGGATATTATCTTCTTGCTAGCGTTGCTTGAATAATTTCAATTTACTATTCTATCTGCTATATTTTCATTTGATTCGTTTATTGATTTATTGATTCTAAGGAAGCCGAAAACTTTTAACCCTTTCTTAACAATTACTAAGTAGTTTGCTAACTTTCTTATACTTGCATTTATCTCCTCATATCTTTCATCTAACTACCTGGCTTTATCATTTATCCAAATCCATAGTTTTCTTAAGGAGCAGGTTTATCGTTTTCACAGGGATTTCCAGTTAATATTAGTTCATCTAGCTCCATCTTCTGAATTTCTTTAGGAATCTTATCAATACTATTATAAGCTAAATTTAACTTCTTCAATAAAGGAAGCTGATTAATGTTTGGATTGATAGAGGTTAGTTTATTGTTTGACAAATCAAGTTCTTTGAGAAAGCCTAGTTAGAATATTTCAGATGGAATTTCAGTTAATTGCTTATTTGATAGATTTAATTTAGTTTCTCCTCCTCTTCTTGCTCTTCTTATAATCAATGAAATTTCCTCCATCTTGAAACAGGAAATTTTATTAAGCAAATCTAATTTTATAGATTTTTAATTAGTTTTCACACTTTTATTCAATTATCTATTTCCCATCTCACATTTTCTTTAATTCCCTATCTCTCTTATAACTGCTAGCTCTTCTAACTATTACATTCAATAGAGTGCTGCATTATTAACTTAAAAAATGGGCAATATTAAGAGGAAGTTCTAGTTTAATGAAGTTATGCCTTTTAGCTTTAGACTGGTATAGATTCTAAAGCATTTATGATATCCTATATTCTAAGCTCTCTATTCTCCTACAATTTTAAAAGCTTAATAACTTAGAGGTCTTATCCCTAATGACAGTCTATTTATGTATAAGAAGCTTATAAATCAAAGGTTCTATTTGATTGCTTCTAATTGAAGGGATTAAGATACTATATTTAACTTATAGAGAATATTGTTATTTCCATAGCTATACTAAACTCTCTCGCTTCTTAAATACTTAAAAATACTAACCTAATAAAAATACTTTTAATCTAGTTTCTCTATAATAAAGTAATTAAAAGACAGTCATGAGAAGAATTAATAGAACTGTTGATAGACTAATTCATTAGAATATCAGATTGAAAGGACTAAGCAAATAATAAGGATATAGTGAATTATAAGATTTCTCAGCATTCCTATAATAGTAAATTGTGCTTATTTAGTAAAACATTGATATTTAAAGCTAATTAATTAAAACAGTATTTGAAGGCTGAATATATTCAATAGCTTACTAAATCTATCCCAATATAAGTTTAACTTGCAAATTTAAAAGCCACTTTCTCATTTATAACTTATCGTATTATAAGTTACTTAAATGCCTACTTTAAGTTATCAATCTAAGCTATTCTTAAAGTAAAGGATGTAAGATATGTTGAAAGATGAAAGATAGTATACTAAAGTTAAAGTTTTACAATAAAAAGGGAAAAAAAAGCAAGAGAATAATATGGATAAAAGTAGTGTTTTATAAATAAATAGATTAAAGTTACTGAGCATGAATAAGTGAATCAAAATCAATAAGAAGTAATAAATTTATAAAGGAAATCACTTATAAATTTTGATTAAAAAGCCTTTTTTTAATAAATGGCTAGTACTGTAGACGATATTTTAAAATCAATTGCTCGCCTGTTTTATGACGACCCACATATAATAGTGATGGATTATTTGGTTAGAAACAAAAGAGTAGAGTAATACAAAATGATGACAGATTTAAAGATGTCTTCTTCTGATATAAATAAGGTTAAGCATTCCTTTGAGAATATATAATTAATCGAGTGTAAGGAATTAAAGAATAAAGAAATCGCTCAATAAGGTTCCAATATGTTCGATAAAAAACCTGAAACTCTTATTTATTGAACTTTTCACCCAGATATTATCAATGTATTAAGATATCGATTGACTGAACTTAAGAACCAAGTTGAAAATTGAGGATAGTAGCAAAATAAACTTCATCTATACTGTGAAAAATGCTAAACTGAATATGACGAGAGTTAAATATTATTTTAGAATTAACAAGTTATTTGCCAAAAAAAAACCTGTGGTGCTGCTTTGATAGAAAAGCAAGTAGATAAAGATCTTGAAAACTAAAAGAAGGACCTAAATTCATAAATCACTCCTATACTTAATCTATTAAAGGATATGCCTGATAATTTATCTCCTTTTTATTTTGGAATTTAGCAAGCAGAATATTAAGAAGGTTCTTCCAATAAAAGGGAAGAATATAAGAACTCAAATGTTGTTGGGAGTGATAAATATGAAGATCATAGTGCAAGATTACCTTTACTGGAGCAAATTGACAAACACAAAGAAATTACAATAGAAATGCAAGTGGACAAAGAATCTAATTAAATAGAATGTCCCTAAAACATATAAGAACACATAAGTCTACTTAAGTACTATTACGATTACGAACAAAAAGAATAATAATTAAAAAAGAAAAATTAGAAAGCAGATAAAAGCAAAAAACATAAGACA
Source organism: Loxodes magnus (assembly GCA_946699065.1). Taxonomy (NCBI): domain Eukaryota; phylum Ciliophora; class Karyorelictea; order Loxodida; family Loxodidae; genus Loxodes; species Loxodes magnus. The sequence goes on along the minus strand of CAMPDV010000006.1, from coordinate 662,907 downwards.
AATCATACTCAACAATTTTGAAAATAAATTATTAATAAAAACATTCTTAACTAAAATAAAATGCTTACTATATACTGCTTAAGTAAACTTTCCTTTTCTGTTAGTCATTTCTTTATTTTAAGTCTTAAGCTTACAATTTTATATCTTTCTCTATCCTTAATTGCTATTATGCAAGATTATTTTTTAGAAATTTCAATGGCTTAATATAAAAGTATATTAGCAACATTAATTAAATTATTTAAAGGATAAATAAATAAAATCCTTTTTAGTTTTGGATCTAATTTCCTATATAAAGCAAACTTAAAATTTTAGAATGTATTAAAAATGATTAGAAAAGGAAGTTAATTAGTGAAGCTAATTTAATATTAAGTACTTAAATTATATGAGTATATTAAGGTATTTAAACCCTAGCATATCAAATAGCTAGATAAATAATTCTATATACTTTAATTTAAAGTTTGCTTATTCTCATCTATGCCAAGATATATAACTGTATCTATTTCGAAACTGAACTATTAAATCTCATCTATAAAGCATGGAAATGGTAATATATTAAAGTATATAATAGGCTTAAAAAACAAATATAGATTTCTTATTGAGTAAATTTTGAAATGAAGCATTTAATCTTTCCTAGTGAATGAAATAAAGACTATTTTACTAATTAAATCTATATTAAGAAATAATCTAATTCCAACATTAAATTACATAACTAACTAATTATTAGTGCTATAAGGTTAATTTACGGTGACTGATTCTTAATTTCCTAAAAGTTTTAACTTATTATTTATAAATCATTTTATCAAATAAGTTCAAGGTATTAATCCCAAAATGTTCTAAACTAATATCCTAATATTTTGCTTTATAAGGAATAAATAAGAAAGTAGCAGATAAGCTTGAATATTAAGCAAAATGTAATTATTATAACTATATTCTTTACTTCATAGAGCATATAAATTTTATCTTTTCTAGCCTACTAAATGAGAACATATATTGATAATTATATTAAAAGCTTAAGGATATAGAGTTAGTAAAAGGGAAATAAAACAATAATCAAATGAAGTATTTATAACTACTTTTCATTTTATTCTTTTCAATTTGATCCGATAAATTAGCACTAGCAACTCTTCTTAGTTTCTTAAGCTTTAATAATGGATAATCACTAGCATTCTTTTACATTTTTTAATGATTCATATACACTTTCTTAGCTTACTAATAAGAAGTTTAATTGATTTTAGTTAGTTTAAGATTTTATCTCTTTTTCTAGAGATATAATTCTATCATTTTTTCAGATTTTGACATCAATAGCTCTTTATTAATTTACTCCTCTTTTGTTATTTTGGGAAAGCATAAATCTTAAGAACGAAAATCCTGCTTTTTTCCATCTTTCTTTTCTTGTAGCAAAGGTTCTGGAGATTTACTCTTAGGAATTAAAAGTTAGATTGAGTTAGTCTTTTATCTTGATTATTTAGCTTTAAAGTAATTAAAATTAAACTTGCTCATATTCTTAGAAGGCAGCAGTATGCTGTTAGAAATATTACTTAAAGCTTTAATTCTATTTTATTACCTTTTTTATAAGTTTTGATTATGCTAAGATAATCTTTGCTCTTCTCTATACTAATTATAAATCCTTTTTAGATTAGGAGAACTAGGAGGCTTTATGTTTATGTTTTTTCTAACCAATGGAGATTTTATTTATCTATTAAAATTAGTAGTGCTAGATCTAGATATTTTAGAAGATAGTCCAACTGTAAGAACAGAAGAAAATTTTTTGCGGTCTTAAGTCTAAGGTTTAGAAGTTTACTTATTGCTTTCTTTATTTATCCAAAATCCAATCTTTTTTTTGATTTTCTTCTAGATTTTCATGAATTAAACTAGAATTTCTCTATCTTATTAATCTGTATCTAAGGCAAATTCTTATTAAATTAAACTGAAATCTATCAATCTATTGCCTGCTTGCAATCAGTTCTAAGGGTTATTTCCAGTACATGAAAGACAAATACATGATTTGTTTCTACTTATTCTCTTCAGTTATTAATGGGAGATTTTTTATGGAAGAGAGACTTAGAAATCTTTATGAAATTATTGAGACATTGATCTTTAGTTCCTTTTCTATCTAGATTTAAGATATTTCACTTAAGGCTTTAAGAAGAATCTAAGTCATCGCTCTTCTGGAAGATCTATCTATTTTTCCTACAAAAGTTGCTTTCACTACCAATAATAGAATTCTGAATATTACTTAGTCTTTTTGCTAAGATTCTGCTCGATTTACCTTCTTGCCGACTTAGAATCAGTAAAAGTAAGATGTCTTTGCAGTTTTAGCTTATTTGTTGTTATAGGCTTAGGAGTCAGAGTTTAGATAAACTGATGGTATAAATCGTTTTTTTTCTGCATGAAGGATTTATAAATAAAGCTTATAAAATGACTTTATTTAACCCTTTTTCTAATTTAATTCTACTTTCTTGCTTTAATTTAAACCCCCTTTTTATATACCATCATAGCCTTATTCTCTCTATTTCAATTACTAAATAAAACTATATGCTCTATCAAGCTAAATATAACTACTTAAGATATGTAAATAACGCATTTTCAATATTTAGTTCAAAATTATTCAGCCAGCAGAAACTTATGGGATTATTTAGGGAATAAATGATGAAATGGTATATCTCTTTAGTCTTAGCTTATTATAATAGCTTTATTGCATTTGATTTACTAAGTTTCATCTAACTAATATGTGTAACTAAAAGCTATAAGCGAATACGTATAATAATGATACTTGTGCATATAAGCTAATTTTTAGGGCTTATATATCTTATATACTAAGCTTACAACCCTATATTATAAGCTAATCTAATAGTTCTACCTGCTATTAAATAAGTAATATGCTTTTTGTAGATCTATCATTAAAACTATTTCTTGGATAAACGCTTTTGGATATCTAAAGCTGTAATATAATAATTAGATTAATATTATAGTTATGCTTCTAATGTCTTTATAATAAAGATAATAGAAATAGTCATTGATAAATGAGGGTATTTTGCATGGTGAAAAGCAATAAGATTATCATTAGGAAATAAGAATCTAGAACATATACACTAAAATCTATTAGACTCTTAAATTATATTTGCTAGATTAAGAAAGTAAAATCAAATCATATTCAGCCTTAGTTATATATTTAAACTGGAATCCAATAATGCTTAATATAATAATATTAAACAAAGCTAATCCGATGAGCAAGTCTCTTTTAAGAAAATTAAAAAGCTTGCAGCTAATATTGAGAAGGCAATAATTAATAATTAAATAGATATAAATAGGTCTAAATTCTATTATCTGCTAGAAGTAGTACTATCTAATTTATTCACATAAAGCTATTTTTAAGCATTCTTTGATATCTATTCATCTACTAATCTTTTAAGCTAAGTTATAACTTCTCCTTTAATTTATTACTTACTAATTGTCTTTTTACTATTAAGCCAAAACAGCATTTCATTATTAAGCATGCTAATTGTTTTATATAAGATTAAATAAATAAGTAATTAAAATTAATTTAAAAGTCAAATTCAAACTTAGAAATTTCACAAATCTCACTTTAAAGCATTTTAGCTTTGTGTAGATTAAAATTCAAAAGACTCATTTTTCCTAATATAAGTATTAACTCGTTAAAAGAGTTCATTATCTTAACTATTGTTCATACTAAACTAGTTTAAGCAATTCAATTTTATAATATCTTTAATATCAAGTAATTAAGAGATGCTATTAATCATGCTTATTAGAGAAGAATAAAAATATTGTAATAGCATGGTAGATTAATTACTGCTTGAGTTGAATGAATTTTAATTTAAGTTTATTTTAAAAAAGATAATAAAAAAGCAAGTTGTTCAAGATTCTGTTATGAAGTAAATCTAGCTATCCATTATGAGTTTATCAATTAGTTATTTCTTTTTATTTTTAAAATCTAGGACTTTCTTTTTCTATATATATGAATAGTTACTTGCTTAAATATCTTGTTTTTCTTTTCTTTTTCAAGTTATTCTTTCCTTTCATTTCCTAATCTTTCTTTTTCTTTGAGTGTTTCAAATGCTTCCTCTTTCAATTTTTCGTTTTCTTATAACTTCTTTTTGATAACTTCTATTCTTTATTTTCTTAAGCTTTCTTACTTTTATTTTTATTGCCTTTCTTCTTCCTATTTTTTCTTTTCCTCCTCTAGAGCTTGTAATTCTTTTTATAGCTTTAGCTCTCTATATTGTTCTAGTTTTTCTAACATTTAAAGTCTTTTTTCTGCTTTTTAGATTTCACTTATTCTCTACTTTTCCTTTTCTGCTTATAAGATTGTTTTAGAAGCACTTCCAACGCTTTACTTAATTTAATTGCTTTTATTTCTGAACCTAACTTCAAGTATATCACTACCTGAACCTAAATTATTTCTAGGAACATTTTTAGAATGAATATTAGATCTATCTGTAAGAGCTGACATTTTCTAAGGTTACAAAGATCTAATTGATTACCTAGTATTAGGTGTAATTGGCTAGTTAAATAGATCTCTATTTGTTATTTAAGGTAAATTTATAAGTTGCTGCTATAATCCTTATAATCACGCTTGAAATTCTTATGCTGTTTGATAATGCTAGCAAGGAGGTTTTAGCGTGCATTTTGGACATCTTTGCTAAGATTCTGTTTTATCTCGTTTTTCCTACATCTAGCTAGATTGTACATTTAGTTATTTTATATCGTTCTAAGTTTAACTCGTTAACGATTGGTTTACTAAATTTGGGAAAGTATGTTAGTTTGTCACTTTCTGGCCTTCTTAACTATCCTTTTAAGGAAAAGAACTGATTATTTAAGAAGAACTTAGTGTTTATGAAATTTAGCTTGAAATTAGTTCGTTCTCTTTATAGTTATAAATTGAAGAAAGTTAAGTAGAAATGGTGGATCGATCTGGTGATTATAAGCACAGTCTTTGGAGTTCTAATCTAAGTGATTTATTTTCTTTTTGTAAGTTTTCAATGTAATCTGGAGAAATTTAGGTCATTTATCTAAGTCTATCATTTTCTTACTTAAGTTATAATACTGTAACAGTTAAATCGCTAGAATTTCCTCTTCTTTTTATGTTTAATAATTCTTTGAGATGTCCTATCTCTCGTTAGAGCTTTTTAACAACTACATCATTAGTTGCGTCAATTTAGTTTTTTTTCAATCTCACCATAACTTGTTTTGATCTGTCAGCGAACTTTAATGTGCTGATTGTTTCCTCTATGCACTCAACAATTGGTGAGATTGTAGCTATTAGAATAGTGCTGCAACTTCCTCCAATAGAATCTTAAAGAAGTCTTGTTAATTTCGAATCTCTGTAAGGAATATGATTTTGTTGCTGTTTTTAATTCTAGCCCAAAGCTTAAATGACTTTTCCTAAAGTAGTCAAAGAAAGGTTTATTTTAGTCATTTCTGTTAAATGGTTTTGCTGCATTTCTACATCTTTATCAAATTTTTCACTTCCTGCTAAATCACACAAGCTAATTTTAGCTCTTTTTAGATTTCCTTTTTTGTTTACTTTTTCTGATTCTAGCAGAATCTAGAAAATAGTATGACTTCTTGAAGAATGAGCATTGAATTTTGTTTATCTTACTGCCTTATTTCGATCACCTCTTTTAATTAGAGCAAGGCAATCTCTTGGATTCTATACAACATATTCTGATAAGCCTTCAACAAATATGCCAAAGTTTTTATCTTCTCTAATATTAAGAGGGTTTTATCTATCATCATCTTGCAATAAATCATAAATCTTTTCATTATAAATTTATAGAAAGCTGCTATAAACTGTGAAGCTTCCTTTCCTTTATTACACTTCTGCTATATTATTGAAAATAAGTTATACTGATCTTGGTATTATTCCTTAGTTCTTTTGACTAATCTGCTATACTTTTCTTCCATTTTCTCAACTTTATCCAAACATTGTGTAGGTTTTACCACTTCCTGTTTATCCATAGGCTAGAATAGAGCAGTTATATCCTTTCAAAACATTGCTGATATTATCTTTTACAAAACTGAATACATTTTCTTAATCATTTTCTGGAATGAATATCTTATCATACTAGCTTTCAATATAATGACTTCCATCTTATATCGCTAACGAAATACCATCTTACGCTGGATATGTAACTATTTCTTTTCCAAGCTCATTCTTCAGACTAGGTCTAATTCTTATACCAACTTTAATTCTACTTTCAACCATTAAAAAAACTTATATAGAAGCTATCTTTATAAAGCATTTGAAATAAACAAAGCAAAACATTCTCTACATTCATAAAATCAGAAAGCTAACTAATTGCTAACTAGCTTGTGATTTAAAGCCTAATATTATAAATAAAAACTTTCTTATATTTATACTAAAATAACATTTCCCACTATCTAATTTTCATTCTTTTGATGGAATTTCATCTTAAGTGTTAGTTTCAAAAGTAGCAAGGAGATATAGAAGCATATCCTGTGAAGTAATTTTAAGATGTATGCCAAGGATTATTTATCAAAAGCTTAAGAAAGAGCAAGTTAAGATTAATAATGACTGATAAAGTAGTTAGTAAGGATAATTTGTCTAATATCATTTATTTAAGATAAATTGTAGTTTAGTTATGCATTAAACACTCATTTATAGATAGAACATTTTAAAATTACTATCATTTTACCGTTAATTTTGATAATTTCTACCAGGTTATTTAATTAATGTATTTAAACTTGCTGCTATATTTATAAATAAGATTTAAATAAGCAATTTAAAAGGTTAATTTTCACTGTAGTTATGTAATTATTGAAATAATGCTTTATAGGTAATAAATAATAATAAGCTTAATGATATAAATATGATGGATCTATTAAGAATTTTAAAAGAATATACATAAACTTATATTTATAAAACGATACCCTATATGAACAGATCACTATTCTGTCTTCCGTTTATCGTTCTTAGCTCCAATTTGCATTCCAGCCTTTGCTAAAGTGTTTCTTGGCTTTTTAACGATTGGGCTTGCATAACCTTTTTTGCCTCTTAAAGGTTCAAACTATTATTATCGTGAAGACTCTTGCTTCATTATTCATAAATTTTTATTTACTGCAAGATCATAGAAAGGATCTTTTTAATCTTTTTCTACTTCTTCTGAGTTTCAAAATTCGTACTCCATCATTTATTTTTTATCCTATTTAGATTTTTAATATATTTAATCCTGCCTTACTTTAGGACTCTAACTATGTTACATTCCTTACTCGCTTTAAGCTTACGTTATTTTCTAAAATGAAACATTTTAAGACTTCATAACTTCTTATAAGCCTGTAAGCTACTTATCTTTTATATTAGCTTCTGATCTCAATTGATCAATCATAATTCTTTATTCTTCACAAATTCTCTTAAATCTTTGTAATTCTTAGTCTTACTATTTAATTGTTTGCTTTTATAAGGCAATATCTTTTTTCATTTTTTCATTCATGTTCTTTATTTCTTAATATGAAAGATTCTTATCTTCAACTTTTTATTCTATAGTCTTATTTTATGGAGACTATTAAATCTGCATATCCAATTAATCTAGCTTTTCTCCAATGTTTTCCAACCCTTCTAACATTTTATCAAAATTTTCAGAGTTAATATCAGTTAAATTTTCTTTCTTAGGCTCGTTTGTTTGTTCCTAGTTTTGCTCGAATGTGTTGATTTCCAATTCTTTTTAATCTTATAACTATTAAGAATTATTTACCTCCATTTCCATCTGATTTAACTCCTGTTAGGAATTATTAATTTCCATTTCCATCTGGTTCATTAATTCTTCATCTTTGCTCTCATCATAAGCTGCTAATTAATCAGATCCCTATTACTCTTCATCATTCTAGTAAGCATTTTCTTCTTTCTAGGTGCTACTCTCTTAATAAGTTTCCTTCTTCTAATTTTTATTTTCTTAGAAGAATTCTTGAAAATCAACCACATCTTAAAGATAACTTTGCAAGTGGCTTGTTTGCTATGAACCTTTTCATTTTACTTCCATTTCAAAAATAATTAAATCAGAGGGAGTTTATTTAATATCAAATATTCTTGCTGCAGCGCATCTTAATCCATGTCCACCTCCTCAATAATTTTGGCATTAGGCAAGTAAGTTTTAATATTTAGGAAACATAGGATCTAGATTAATAGCGATCTATATAACTTTATCTTTGAAAACCTCCCAACTCTACAATATTTTGTCAAATTCATGAGAATGAGTCCTTCAAAAGTGAATACAAACAATTTTCTTTTTACTAGCTGTCAAATCAATGGTTTATTCATTCGTTTTACTATTAATCGCTTAGTATACTTGAAGCTTATCAGGTACTTTTATTTAATTGATTGATTTACTTTAAGGTTATTAATCGGTTTCCATTTCGTTGTATAGGATATATAAAATATTAAAATGGAGGTTTAGTTAAAAAAGGGATTTAAAGAGATAAGCATGTTTAAATCTAAAGCTTTCTCTTAATATAATTAATAACCATTATCTCTATATCCATATGCTTTAGCCTGAAATAATGTATCTTATCTAGCTTCATTTGTTTCATCTTCTTCCTTTAGTTTAACTTGTTTTATGTCAACTAAATAAAGAGAAACTTGCTTTTTAAAGGCTTGCTAAACTTAGATTGCATTTAAAGTTGTTTCTGAATATCTAAATACTTTTGCTATAATCTAAATATGACACTCCTATTAGTTCTAACTATCTAACTACGTTAATTAGTTGGGATGATGATATACTAGCTTAAACTTTTTTCAGAATAGTTGAATAGCCATTAAGATAATTGATAATAATTAAGACTATTGAAGGAAGGTTTTTAATAGTCTTTAGTGATAAGAATATAAATACATTTCACATGTATAGTTAAATAGGTTATTGTACTGAAAATTAAAGGAGCTTATGAAGGAATTTGAATTAAATAATAAAGGGTAAATTAATTATTAATGGTAGAAAACCTTTCTGAAGAATAAATACAAGAACTATATAATATTTACCATACTTTTGATTTGAATGGAGATGGCATCATTTCCTTTAAAGAATTAAGCCAAGCAATGCAGACTTTAGGTTAGTTCTATAGAGATGAATAGTTGAAGCAAATGCTTAGTGCTGTGAATTTAAATTCGACTAATTCTATAAATTTTGACGATTTCTTAAAGTTTATGTAGAAGCATATGAATATTAACAATGACTAAGAAATAATTGATACTTGAAACTGATTTAAAAATGTTTAGGTCAATAATTAAGAAAACTCCTCTACAGTAACCAAGTCATAAAAGGGATTTTCTAAAGATCAGCTTAAGTAAGCTTTATAAGAACTTCAAGAAAATTTTACAGAAGAAGAAATTCAATTGATGATGGAAGAAGCAGATGTTAATACTGATGGAATCATATCTTTTGAAGAGTTTGTAGAAGTTACGTCTGTTAACCCAGAGTAGAAGAAAAATCTTATTGAAGAGGGAAATTTTAGAAGAAACAGATCTACTACTATTCAAATAGATGTTAAAAGAAATAGTACTGATATGTCACCAAAAAAGAGTATTCTAGAAATTAAGCAAAAAGAGAATTCAAGATAGAGTATGATAGGAAATGCAGCGATGTCCAATAGAAGATTTGACCAAAATTTTAAACTTTAAAATGATTAAGTTTAAGTCTATTAGATATGGTAAACATTTTAATAAGTCTAGATTTTTTCCTTTTTAACCATAAATATGAATCATCTTATTAGCTTTAATTACTTTTTTCTAATATCTAGCATTTTATAATTAATTTTAATGTTGTTGCTTTAAGCTAATATAAACATTAATTAATTATAAACTCTTTTAAAAAATTAAGCTACATTTTTGACTAATAAGAAGAAGATAAGTAAAAGAAGAAGCTAAAGAAGAAAAAGGTTATTAGACATTTAGCAGATTTATATGAAAACAATTATATTAGAATTTCAGATAAATTAGTAGATAATACTATTATTTGCAAAAATTAAGAGAGATCTTTATTAATTAAAAGAATAAGGCAAAGGCTCACTATAATCTACTAAAATTAAAAAAATATAATTTTAGCAGAATAATCAAATGCTGCATCTAATACAGGAATGGAATTAAAATTTTTAAAAACAGGTATATAAGATCTTAAAATATTAATAAATTGAATTTTTGAAGTTTGAAAGTAAAAGAATATCAGCAGAAGTTTAAATTTTAAAATTAGGAAGAAAATAAAAGATAAAGTTTTACATTCATTTTTAAAATGAATTCTGGTTTCTAGTCGAACGAATAGGTATCTGGTGCAGTCTTGTCTTCATTGCAAGTACTCTTGTAATAGATGTCACCACAAACTAGTAAGGACGGGCCCATTGTTTGATAACCTTACTTGCTTGAGGGTTCTCTCTATCAGTACGAGAGGTCGACTAGAGGAAGCCGAAATAGATCTTCAGATTATCCTGATTCTACATGTCGCTATTCTGATCAGGAAATAGAAAACAGCAAAAACATCACTGAGACTAAAATAATTATTACTTAGAAGAATTAACCTAATTGAGTCATTTGACACTAATATTGGAATGTTCTCTAACCCCTTCTAACTCCAGCCTTTGGAAGAATTTAAAGAGTGAAGGCAATCAAATTTGATTATAAAAACGGAGAGAAGAAGACAAGAAGTAAAGAGACCAGATGAAGCTAGAAACATTTCTCTATTATTAAATATTTTTTAAAACCACCATAGTTGTTCGAAGGTGAACAACAAGGTCATCTTCATCAGAGGTTGAGGAAGTTAAGTACCCATAATTGACACATGTCGTCCTCTGCTTTGGTGATGCAATGAGACACAATCCTACCATGTTCTTGGACCTCCAGCAAGTATTAAAGATTACGAGTATTCTAAAATTATATCAGAATTAAACATTTTTATCAGTACTGAATAATTATACTAGTATTGAACAAGGTCTACCAGTATCTGATAATTTTATCAGTAGCAAACATTCTTGTCACTATGAAACATTTTTTTAAAGGCTGCAAACCAACGAGAGTGCTACGCGCTCTATAATCAAATTTATTTATTATTTATTTAACTAAATTTGGTTTCTTTATTTTTTCGTGATGAACCAAAAAATGGGTGATACCACGCTAATTTAATTAATTAATTAATTAATTTATAAAGAAATTAACAAGATTTTAAGCATTTATATACAAATAAAGAAGATTTTTATCACACTTTAATCCTACTGAAAACTGGATGGATATAAAATATAAAAATAAAATCTAAGAACAGGTTGGATAAAAAAGCTGAGAGTGCAAGGTTCTTCAATCTTTCCTCTATTTTTTCATTTAAATTCTTAAAATATAAGCACAAAATAATTATATAATAATATTTTTAAGTAATATTTGCCTTATTTAATTAAACACATTTTTTAACAATTATGAAAAAAAATTTAATTCCTAATTATTGATAAATTTATTGATCGAAAAAACGAAAAAAAGTAAAATTAACACAATTAAAAAAAAAATTCCCTTACTAAAAGGAAAAAATTAAAAAATTAAATAAAATTTATTGAGTAACTTCTTTCGTAAATTTTAGTTAGTTAAATTCATTTTTTTTAATAGCAATAATATATTAACTTTTATACCTTTTTTTAATTGGGGAAAGTTTAATTAAATAAATAAATTTTATTTATAGTTATAAATTTTTTATCTAATAAGAAAAAATTTATCTAAATAAAAGATGTTGGACTTCAGGAAGAGATTCTTCGCGGCTCTAAAAAAGTGGGGTCCAGGAATCTAGCAACAGTTTTGAGTAGGCAAAAAGCAACAGAAAACAACTCTTGTTGCTAAAACACCAAATCTCTGAGGAGAAACCGAGAAAATAGGCGAAGTCCGTCTTATACTAGGAGGTCTCGGAATTAAATCCTTCCGAACAAATTAGCATGAACAATTCATCAAAGTAGTTTTAAACTCCAGAGAGAGGTTAAGAAGCTCAGCAGGAAAAACTCTAAACTAACGGAGCTGATAACAATAGATCCTAAGATACGTTGGATTTAAGAATGGTCAACTAGAAGAGGGAAATAGATACCTCAGGGAAATAATAACGAGAATAGTTCAGCAGACAAACTCTCAGCTATAGAAAATTCAAGATTAAAGACAATAGATCGAAAACCAATTAAAGAGCTAAAAACAGGAAAGTTGAAATAAAGGGAATCTCTGGAATAGCAAAATTGAAATAGAGTAAGTTGGAATAAACTAGCCTCAAATGAAAAAAAACAAAGCCCAACAGAAACAAAAATAAAATATAAGAATTAGGAAAAAATGCTATCTTTGCAAAAGTTAGTAGCATCTATACAAGAAGATGCTGAAAATTTGGAGCTTAAAAAATAATATTGACTATAGGAGAAAAAAGAGAGATAAAAGGCTACTCTAGTCCTGAAGGAGACGTATACAAGAGAAAAGTAACTTAAGAACTACTAAGGCTAATTTTAACAAGACCTAAAGGCAAGAGAAGACAATAATTAAAGCAAGTGGATTGGAAGCAATACTTAAAAATTTATTTTATGGAGCGAAAATGAGTTGCTGTACATTTTTATTAAATCTAGATTTAAATTTAAAAAATGTATCTTTTCCTATCATTTTAATCAATAAATTAAATAGAATAAATAATAAATAATTATAATTAAAAAATATAATATTTCTATAATTTTAACTAAATACAATTATTAAAAAATATTAGTTATTTTAGAAATGTTTAATTATAGATTTTATAAGAAACATATAAATAAAAAAATAGTTTTATAATTTTTATACTTATACTTAGAGAGTTATAAAAAGGTAAAGTAAAAAAATTATAATTTATAATAAAAAATGGCTACTACGAAATAGTAATCTCTTGGCTCATTCGTAGATGAAAAAAGAGCAATAACCTAATCTTACTGGATAAGAGCCTAAATAAGCTTAAAAAATCATCTAAAGAAGCATATGCATAGTTGGTTCAAAAAAGAATAATTAATATATAATAAAAAATAAAATAACAAAGATAAAGGATATAAAAGCTAGAAAACATGTTAGAAAATCTGATTGAATAGCTAAACCTATAATTTATATCCATATAAAAACTTTTAATAAAATTTTATCTTAAATAGTATTTAAAATGGAAGAGATTGGCAAATAATTCAATGAAGTTCCTCAAAAAATTTAATTCCAGTATTCAAGTATTCCAATGGAAATCGAATCTGAATATCAATAATAAGATATAAATAAGATAAATTTCTATAGTTGAAGAATTTGTAGATATATGTTAGAAGAATCACTGCTGAAAAAATGTTAAACGAAAACATAAATAGAAAGAATTAATAAGAAATAAATATTAGAAGAACTTTTCTGCTTTTAACCAACAAGGACAAGATAAATATACAGAAATAAGTTATATAACTAAGAATCAGTGAATAGAATAATAATTGAAGAAGAAATCAAAAGGATAAATGTATTTTGGGGGAAGACATGAATGGCGGACTTATGAAGTTTTATGACAATCTTTAGTTTAGAATAGAGCAGGAAGCTAATTGTGAAACTCTTCTATAAAACTATAAACTTAATTTTATCCTTTTTATAATTTAAAAGATTTTAATAATTAATATTTAATTGAAAAATATATTTAAAAGGATAGAAAGAAAACAATTATTTCTCCTGAGTTTATAAATAAAAATTTGGTCAATAATAATAATAATATTAATTTTAAGTTTTCCGTTTTAGGGATTTCCAATCCCGTCAGGAATACAGCAGTTCATGCTCCCTGTTGTTAAATATAAAAGTTCGAGTCGCCCAATTTTAGCGAGATTGGTAACTCGGATTTTTCCAGGTTTTCCCTCCTTTAACTTGTCTTGATTCCATCTTAATCTTGTATATTGAACCATCCGGGTTGCAATACATTCTTTTCATTCTTTTCATTCTTGCTTCTTCTTTTTTCTTTGTTTGTTGTTCTTTTATCCAATAGTTTCTTTATTTCTATTAGAATTTCTAACACTTCCGATAAAAATGTCATACGCTTCCACAGCAGAAACATTTCTTTTTTATTTGGAATTATTTTCCTTGATTTGTTTGCTCTTTCTAGGCTTCGATTTCCATTTGTATAACTCCAGTTTCGCTTTACTCTTTCTTAAAAGTTTACAATTTCTCTTCTATTTTTCCAAGTCTTTTATCCAGTTCAGTCTGTTTCTAAAGCTAATTTTAGGATTCGTTAGTCTGACTTTGTGAGATATTCCAAAAGGCGTTAAGATCTCTTTCCTATGACATAAGTCTTGACTAAATTCCTTATGCTAGGTCTAGCTTTGCCATCAGCATATCATTGTCCTTCTTCAATCTCTTGACATCTTCCTGAAGGTTCAGTACCACTTTGATGAGCTACTCCATGCTCATCTACCAGAAGGGTTGAACTCTGATACCTCCTGGTGGAGAACAGACTTCATCTGTTTCCTCGGTTTCTCGCTTGAGGTTGGAGTTTCCGCGTGTATATTCTTCAAGGTCGGCTTTCGTTCGTTTTATTAGAATCCAAGTTGTTAGTTCAGTGTTGGTTAAGGTTGTGATAGAGAAGATTGTTAAGATTATTAAGACTTAGTTTCTTGCTTCCTCCCTTCCTTTTTTGGCTTAGGAAGAGGTGGTATAGAAGCCTGACTTGAAACCTTCAACCATTTTTTTAATAAAATTTGTTCAATTAAATTAAATTTTAAAGAAGAAATAATAATAAAAAAAATCCTTATTAATTCATATAAATTCTTTATTTTATTCAGTTAAAAAATTGAAATACAGAAAAATTCTTTAAAGAAGGTAAAAATAACAAAAAAGTATAAAATTAAATAAAAAATGAATAAAATTAAAAAGTTAAAAAATATCTGAAGATATAATTTTAAAATGAAAAGTAAAAACTATAAAGCTATAATTAAGTTTTAGTTAATTAAAGATAACAAATTTTGAATATTTTACTAGAAAGTATAAAAATATTAAATTTAATTTAATTATTTTTAGGCATAAAATGCTAATAAAATTGGAATAACTATTAAAGTTGAATATTAATAAAATAAGAAAAAAACAAATAAAAGGTGAAAGAAAATTGTATTAAATTAAAATTAAATAGTTAAATAATTAAAAGTTAATATAAAAGACTGGAAATTAACTGAAAAGAAGTAGATTACTTGAATATTCAACATCATATTAAGGTAAACAACTAAAGTTTTTACTTTATTAATCGAATAGAAAATAAAACTGTAAGAGAGTAATTTGTAAAAGAGAAATAAGATCTCAACAAACAACATGAGAATATCTAGTAGTTTTAGAGGTTAAAAAAGCTAAAAATATTGTATAAAACTTTTTTTAATTATATTTAAGTAAGTAACTTGTTCAAAATAAAATAGCAAAAATAGCAATTTAATCATTATATTAAACAACTTAATTGAAAAAAGTTAAATAATAAATGGTCAAATTAAAATTGCTATTTGACTATATAGTTATTATTTAAAAAAAAAAGATGAAAAAATTAAAAAATATATTACCCAACAAAAAAAATTCGTAATAAAGAATTACTAGATTTTTATTATGTCCAGTCTTTAATAAAGTACTATTTATTTTTTAATTAAAATGACAGAAGTTCAAAAACATAAAATGAATTTAGTTTATTATATTTAAATAATAAAAGATCTTTTAAAAATGATATATATCAGAATAAATAGTCAAGATGGAGGAGAATTTGTAGCAATCTACTTTTAAAAAATGGTAGAGTAATCTAATTATGATAAAATGAAAAGATTTAAATTTTATAAAGCAAAAAATATAAGCATATTTAATCTTTTATTTAATAAAAGTATTTATAAAACATAATTTAAATAAAAATAATTTAATCAATTTAAACTTTTTAGTTTCAAAATAACTAAAATACTAAATCTATTTAAATAAAAGAAAAGCTAATTTAATTAAACTTAAAGTAAATGTAATTTATTATTTAATAGAAATTAAAAAAATAAAAGATAATTTTAATGGAAAAAAAGTAAAAGTTTAAATAAATCAAAATTAAAATGAGGATTTAAACAAGTAATTTTTTTTAATTTAAATAAAAGTGTCATTTTAATATAATTTCAAAGAAAAAACTAGAATTAATAAGATTATTAATATTTTAACCAAAAAATGTAATTTAATTTACAATCTGAGTGATTTTAATTTTATGTTTAAAAATAAATCTTAAAATAAAAATTATTTTAAGCTTATATTAATATTTTAAAATGGGCAATAAAAATTATTTATTTTTTTTAATTAAATATTTTTGCTTATTTTTTAATTAAATAACAAATAATAAATTGTTATAAACTTAATTTTCCTATTTTTTATAAAATTCAGATTTTCAAAAAAAAATTTAATTTAATTAAAAATTAATAAAAGACTCGCAAAGGCTTTTTTTACTCTAGATTTTTTCTCGATTTTATTAATTTTAATGTTTCGCTATAAGTTTTTTTCTTATTTTTTTATTAAATAAAAAAAAATTCTGAAAATTTGCCTGTTTGTCAATTATCAAATCAAATCAAATTTAAAGGTTTTATAGGAAAAAATATTTTTCTTTAAAAAATTCTCTTTCCCTGAATAGCGATTAAGTCCCCAGATTTACTGGTTAGAACTATTGCTAAAGCTTTGAATTTGCTGCTTTAAGGGAGTAAATTTCAATGAGCGAATTTTATTAGTCAAAATTATGTTAGATTTTCTTATTTTATTTATTAGGAGCCATTTTATATATAATAATTTAGAGTAATTTAAGATTAATGGACATTTTTTAAAATCTTATAATATATATAATCAAGTATGGGATTTACTATTTAAATCTAAAATAAGATGCTCTAAATATTAATTTTATTATTATTATATTAATAAAATTGTTTCTCAGTTATTAGGGGTTTCACCCTTCAGGTGTACAGCGCTTTAATCTCCTTGCTGTTTGCTAAAATTTTTGGGGTAACAGGAAAATTACGCGTTAACATCCGCGAGTTTTTTTAGTAGATTTTCTGTCCTTTATTCTTATCGAATCTTGGCTATAGCTACATCTTCTTCCTCTTGCACATACTTCCATTCGTGTTCCAAAAATTTTGTTCAATCTGATTTTTCTGTTATCTTTGCTTGTCAGAAATTACGTTGTTTCTAATGGAACTTCCAGCAATTCCAATATAGATGTGGTTGGCTTCCGCAGCAAAAGTATCATTTCATGATCTGTCATCCGAGGTTAAGATTAGTGTTCAACAATCATTTGGATCGATTTAATATTCAACTATTCCATTCTTGATTCTTTTAAGAGTTTAATTTCCTACTGTTATTTAACAACTTAATCTAGGTTGTGTTCTTATTCTTATTATGCTGGATGCTGAAGAATATATCCATTTAGCCCTCATAATTGCCTTTACGAGACTCATCCACTTAGTTATTTTCTTCCTCATTGATCATTACTTTTTCGTTCAAGTATTTACATTTTTAAACCTCTTCTTGGAGGTTCACAGCAATCAATGTAAACTATGTTGCATTAACTTGCTTGGAGTTGAAATTAAAGGAATATATCAAGTCATGCAATACCATCTCTTGCTGCTTCCTGATCTATCTTTCGTGTATGGGGTTTACGGATTCTGTTTCTGTCGCTTGCCCGACATTTGAAGTTTTTTGGCTCTAAGATTAGGATTTATTTGGTCAGAAGGTTGGGCTATCTTAGCTAAGACATGTGGTTAGATGGAGATGTTGTATCTCACTTCCCCTCTTCCTTTTTAGCTTAGGAAGAGATAATAAAGAAGTCCTATTGAATGCTTACAATTTTTTTATTATACGCTAAATTTCTAGCTTTATTTTTTATTTTATATTACATTCTGTTAAACTTGTTAAAAGTATTTATGCGAAGCGGTCTTAGAACTTAAACAACTACTTGAACTAAATTTTTCAATATTTTTTTATAAATATCTAAAAATTTCCAATATATTAGATTCCTATTAACTTCTTATAATTCTCAAATCTTTTTATTTTATTTCTTTTACTTATCTTTAAATATTTTAATTATATAGAAATTTTATTAATTTTTGTAAATGTTTAATATTCTTTTGATTATATTAAATAAAATAATTAATTATTTTTATTTTTATTCTTTTATAGTTTTATTTTAAAGGCATAGTTAAATATTCTATATTATTTAATTCTATGAAGATTAAAAGATCTTTCTTGCTTATTTTACTTTCTGTCTTTATTTTGATTTCGTTTTTTATTTTCATAGAGATTTCTTTAGAAACTTCTTACTTTTTTTCTTTTTTCTAAAAAAGGAAGAATATTCCAACAATTGGAATAAAATTGGAGTAAGAGAAAAACTAACCCATTATTTTAGAAGCTATGTCTAAATACGCTTATTATAAAAACCAAAATTTAACATTAAGAAGAGAGATCCAAAACTAAGTTAATTTTACGAGCTTTGATATTTTGTCTAGGATAGTTTAATTAGATTGATCATAACAGAAATTAAATTATACTTATTAAATATAATCAACAGCAGAAATATTAGAGCTTTATGACAATTTTACTTAGTGCGTGTAAATTGAACCTAGTTAAATTTGAAATGGAACATTATTTCCTAAAGAAAGATATTTGGTAATATCTGCTAATCCAGCATATGGTTCTCTAGCTCCTTTATCAGGAATAATTTCTAAAATTTGTGGTTACGATCCTGTATTTTTTATTTAGGGGTCTGATTAAGAGTGAAAAGAACCTGCTTTTTAGTCAATTTTAGAGTTTTGAAAAAAATAAAGATTCAAATACTGAAAATACAATATAAACTAAACTCTAGGATTTAATTATAAAAATGGAAAAAAGTGTTGAGCTTAAAATGTGAGACTATGGATTCCTTTAGTTTTTAAGCCAAGTGATTATTTAATTTAAAATGATATAGATATATTTCCCTTTAACTGCAATTTAATTTACTAGCATGACTTTTCTAAGTACAAGTTTTCAAGTGTATGACCTAACTTTTATATTAACTATTCATGATAATTTAGAAATCAAACAATTTCCTAAAGATAGATATTTTATTTATTTTCATATTTTGCTTCAGATTTCGTTCAAATTTTTCTTAACGCTACTGATAAATTTAATCTTACCTATTAAGAAAAAAAGAATTGAATTTAGAGATAAGCTGAAGAAGTTTTTAGAGGATAAGATTGATAAGGTTATGATGAATTATGAATTTCTCAGTATATTTAAAACTGAATTAAGCTTCAAAAAAACTAAACTTGATTACAATAAACTTATAAAATGTTTAGATTGCAACCTACTTAATAATTACTTTTCTAAGACAATTCAAGAGAATATTTATGAAGAGAGGAACATTATTTTTTAAAGAAAAAAATGAAATGTAACAGATTAATTAGATCTAGAAATTGATAGTAATTTAAGTAGTTTCATAAGTAATGTATACTTTTTCACTTAAACTTAAAATTTAATCTACAAGATATTCCCTGAATTTTTACAATTAAACTAGGCTGCCATTTTAGAGATGAACTTTTTCTTATAGCAGAATTTGCTGAAAAAAGTAAACTAAGCAACTAAGGATGGAAGGATATTTTAAAATATCTAAGTAAGAAGCAAAAATAAAGTAGTTAGTTTAGCAATGAATAATAGGAGGATAGCTACCAATCAGCTAATAAAACTATTTAAACTTAAATTTCAAATCTAACTCTTATTTTATTTAGTTAATTAAAACAGTTTAATTGATAAAATAATTTTGTTGCTAATAAAATTTGTTTCATTTTAGATAAAATAAAAAATGGAATAATAAATTTAATCTTAGAAATATGAAAAAGCAAACAAAAGATTCTGATTTAAGCTTCTTAAACATTGCCTAAGCGAGTTATTAAATAGTGCAGAGAAAAATTATGCAATAGAAGGAAAACGAAGAACTCAAATTTTGAAAAAAAACTTATAAAAGCTATTCATAGCTTAAAGGAAGAAGTTAAATAATAAAAAAATAGAATGAATAAATTTTGGAAGTCAGTTTAAAGAATCAAGATAGATTAATCCGTCAAAAATGCTATGGAAAGTTTTTAACATCAAAAATTACTGTTCTAGCTAAATTAATAATTTAAAAAAGAACAATTATTATATTAGTCTAAGCCCACAAAATACTAAAAATTATAGAGCTTAATATGGAACCGAAACAAAATAAAGCGTTTAAAAAAATGAAGTGGCTAAAATGGAGCTTGAGGAAGTAAAGTGGAAAGAAATATTACCTATCATTATGTAAATAAACCTCATAGGAAGTAATGCTATAACTGAAAATCTTTCCAATACTAATCAATAAATGTATTAAGTTCAAATACTGTGAGAAAAAAAGCTAATCAATTGTGAAAAAAAGCAACAAAAATATATTATAAAATAAATAAGATAAGATAATTCATTAATGTGACATCTCCTTTATTTGGTTTGTCACGTATTAATTAATAAAAAGGTTCAAAAATAATCATAAGACTCGTTGAAATTTTCCATTTCTTCTCCAGATTCATATTCTTGAATAGCATATCTGCTGCTGCAAATCTATCCTTTCTTTACCGTTGATATTTTATTCCAATCTCAGTCCTTACCAAGCTTTTGCTTGTTTCTTCTTCTTTAAATAACTACTATAGTGATTTTTCTCCACCAATCATTTTTTTCTATATAACTCGCCTTTAATAAAAAAATATGTAAGTATTTAAAAGAGGTTTCTACATGACTTCCAAAAAGTTCAAGAGGAAGCCTGAAACCAATCTTAGCCAGTCTTCTTTTTTTTTAAACTTTTTTCTTAATTTTAACAACTGGATTTCAAGCAGTATATGACAAGCAGAAGAAATCCTAGAAAGCGACTAACGAAATAAGTCCTACATTGGAGGAAAAATCAAGGAAGCAGATGAAGTCTGCTCTTCATCAGGGGATGTCAGAATTTAATCCTTCTGGCCAAATGAGCATGGAAGTGATGCTGAACCTCTAGAAAGAGGTTAGGAAACTGAGAAAGGATAATGAGAAGCTGATGGAACAACTCAGCCTACTAGAAAGAATAGAATCCAGACTTATTTCCTAAGAAAGAAAATAAGAGCCCTCTGAAACATATCCTAAGACCAGAATAACTAATCCTAAAATTAACTTCAGAAACAATCTGATCTGAGTTTTAGACTTGAAAATTAGAAAAGAAGCTAGATGAACAAAGGGGAGATCCAATGATGATCAAAGAGACCTAGAGGAAGACTAAGATTAAACAACAAAAAGTAATGAAGAAATGCTACTACTGCAATTCGATAGAACACATGTGAAGACGCTTCAAGAAATTCCAAAATTTCAAGTCGTTGTATTGGAATAAATAAAGAAAAATACTAGCACAGCAGTGGAAGAAATAAAAATGTAGTAGAGACAAATCAGAGAAAAATTTTACTTAATGAATTAGGATACACTAAAAGAGAAAATTTGATTAGAAATAAAGATAGAATTGGAAATGACAAGAGCTCTAGGAGGAGTGAGGAATAGAGACTTATAAAACTTTATTTTAATACCGGAGCAATCTGGTGTTCAGCATGAAGAGGTGAAGATTCTCGATAATTGGTAAATTTAATTTATCCAATTATTATTATTTTATAGCTCAACTTTATATACAATAAACTTTGATTAGGTTTTTTCAGAAGTTTTTCTTTTGGTAACTTTGAAAATGTAGGCATCTCCAGCATTTCTTTTTTATGCTCCTATTTTTCAGCAAAATCATCACATAATAGATATTCTTTTTATCTTTTAAATAATATCTATTATTTTATGATTGAATAATATTTTAGTTTGATTATTCAATCTCCATTGGATTGTGTTTTTTATTGTTAGTTATAAGATTGATTTAAGGTTAATTTTTCCTTAGGTACCATTTCATTATATATAATCATGGAGATTGGTATATAAGAAATTTCAAGAAATTCAAAAAATCACAAGTTCAAGAGCATAGTAAATACCGGGAGTTCTGAAAATTTATATTAACTCATTTGGACCATATTTTACTGGATAGTGAGAGGTATAATTTCCTGTTAAATAAAATTATTTATCAATAATAAATAAAATTAGCATTTTATAATAAAAATTCATTAAATGTTTAATCTTAAATAAAGTAAAATAGATAAAATGAGAATTAAGGTTATTTGCTTGAAGTTGTTTAGCGTTAATAACTATGATAATGGCAATATTAAAAAATAAAGGCAAAAATATTATCTTTTTCAGTTGGAAAATTTGTGTTTTATATTTAAAAATGCAAAATGAATTTTTTAGGCTTCCAACTACATCATCCTTCCTGCCAACAAATATTCCTGGTAGATAATAAAAAATCCAAATAGGTCTTTATGATTGCGAGATTAAGTACTTTTTACTCATTCAACTTATTACAAGCAAATTAATCATATTTAATCCATTAAATTAGCATTATAAATTTTTCACTGAAATCAATTTAAGCTTTTTCTTATTATTATATTAGTTTCTATAATTTCTAGGTTTTTCGCTTGACTTTGGAGTTTTAAGTGTCGAGTAGCTACTTTTATTCTTAGAAATTATTTACACAATTCACCAATTATATCTTTACCTTCGGAATCGATAAATCCTGATATAAGTCTTTGCATCCAATTTTTAGACTTTTAATTATTTAATAAAGCAACCTTTAATTTAAGAAATATTAATTAATAATCGAATTACTAAGCTTTTTCTTTAAAATTATTTCGACAAGGCAAAATAAATATTTGATGATCTTTGAGGTATTTCAACCTCTTTCCTACTAATCTAGATTTTCTAGAGGCTAAATATAAAATTTTGCAAATTTGTATAATTTTTCGTCTTTCTATACATGTGATTATTGAATTTTTGCTTCGCCTAGATAATGCTCGATATCCCTTTTTCTTTAATACGTTTCCAAATTTTTGACAATATAGGCTTTCTTTTTTTAGTTTTAGCTGATGATATCTTTTCTTTATGTTCACCAATTCCTTCTATTATTTTCAGTATTTTTATTTGGATTTGTGAAATTTCTAACATTTTTTCCACAGGCGCATTAGAAAGTTATAGTTCTAACAAGAAGATTTTTTATTTAAGTTAAATCTTGAGTTTTTTCTTCTTCAATTATCATTTGGTCATTTTTAAGATATCTTTGCTTCATTTAATGCTGCAATTTTTATTGATTTTCTTCTATTTTTATATCCTATCTACAGTTCTTTCTATTCTTGTGCTAGATATAAAATTAGCTATTCTGATATTGTGAACTATTTTCTGAAGGCGATAAAGTCTCTTTCTTATGTAATTAGTCAAGATTTTATTTCCTCTACTATTTGATGTTTTTCAATCAGTCTCTTATTATCTTTCTTCACACTTTGTCCTCTTCCTGAAGATTTTGCACCTTTTTTATCTGCTATTCAAAATTATTTACTATTATTTAGTGAATTTTGAAACTTTCGAGCGCATAAAATTTTTTAAATACTTCCAAGGTCTCATTCAGAAGTAGGATTCTCGATTTGGTGGGTGGTCTTTTAGGAGTCCTTTTCCTGATTCTTGTTTCTCAAGGATATTGTTAATTCTTGTTTTCTTAATCCACAAAAAATCCTGCGCTAAATCCTAACATACTTTTAATTAAATTATTTTTATTAACTTTTTTCTAAATAAAATGGCTTCTAAGAAATAACAGAACTTTGAACAAAACATTTAAACAGGAAATTTCTCTAAAAAATAAAAAAGCGAAATAATTACAATGAGTGAAAGTGAGAAATATGATTGATATGACGAACACTAACCACTTGGAAATCCAGAATTAAAAAAGCTTCCGACACAAACTCAAATAGAAATAATATCTAAGTCATTAAAAGAGTTTATGTTCAAAAATAGATACCTCACTGATAAAGTAGAAAAATTAGAAAAATTAGAAAGATTAATAACGTCTTTACTTGAGAAACAATATTAATCATCATAAGAAATAGAAAACAAACCTGGAACAAAAAATTCTTTAAATTTAATAATAAATTCAGGTAATGCCATTTTCGTTTTAACAGAATTAATGAGATCCTATGGAAATAGAAAATGAAGCATCAAATTAAAATAAACAGTAAAAGTTTATTTAAAATAACTTGTAAATTTAAATTAAGTAAGCGTTAAAGGAATAATAGTTTAAAAGAAGAATAAAATGCTACATGTGCAATAAATAACACCAATGAAAATAATGCAACTAACTAAGCGAAATTTAAAGAAAGAATAAATAAGATATTTTTAGAAAACTATTTAGGATATATCCAACATAAAGTGGAAAAATTTAAAGAAAAAATTCTTTAATTCAAATCTTAATCCTTGGATAAATAATTAGGAACGCTAAGTGCAAGACTAAAACTATTCAGAATATTAAAGGATGCGCACTAATGAAGTACTACACCGCCTAACTAAGCCTAGTAGGAATTCAAAACTAATGGAGAAAAGCTGATAGAATAGGTAAGATGGCTGACTACTAAGGCTTTAACAAAGCTTTTTAGCTAACTTTAACTTTTATAAACTTTCCTGACTTTAGTATTAGCATTCCTAAATAACGCCATTTAACTTTAATTAATGAAACAAATGGTTTTTTTATTTTTATTTTGGTATAATTTTATTATAAATAAATTTGATTATAATGCATGAAGCACCTCAGTGGTGCGCAACTCTTTCAATATTAATATTTAATATTAAAAAAAGTGCTATCATACTTCTTGCTTTCATTCAAGCTGTTCATTGAGTCATTCAGCTTCTCCAAATAAGTAATTTGCTTATTAAAAATTATTCTTGAAATTTGAATCAAATATTCAAGTCTTCTTAAATAAGATCTAAGTAAGAATTAGTAATTAAGTCATTAGCAGACTCGACAATCAAACTTTCATACTGCTAGACCCTCGGGCAGATGAGGTTTGTCTCTTTAGATCTTGTTCACTCTTCCTCATGTAGTATACAGTGTGGGATTACTCGTAATTTACAGTATATACATTCACCAGATTACCTACTAGTTCTTCTGACCGTGGCCAATATCCATATTTTTATTATAAATTCATTTTTTAAATGGATTCTGGTTCTCTCTATCGGTACGAGAGGTCGACTGACTAGAGGAAACAGAAATCCATATATAAGAGTTGTCCAGATTTTATATGTCGCTAATCTGATCAGGAAGTTAGAAAAAAACAAGGACATGACTGAGATCATTTATAACTATTATTTAGAAGAATTTAACCTAATTGGGTAATTTGACACTAATAGTGGAATGTTCTCTAACTCCAGCCTTTGGAAGAATTACAATAATTTAAAGAGTAAAGGCAATTAATTTTGATTATAAAAATGGAGAGAAGAAGATAAGAATCAAAGAGACCAGATGAAGCTAGAAACATTTCTAGCCTATTATTAATTATTAAATTTGACTTCTTTATTTTTTCGTGGTAAATCAAACAATGTTGGTATCGTGCTATCTTAATTTATTTATTTATAAAGAGCTGCGCACCAATGAGATGCTATGCGCTCTATAATAAAATTTATTTATTAATATACCAAAAATGGAAATAAAGGCCAATCTTTTTTTCTAAATTTTCATTCAAAACTAATAAAAAAATCTTAAATAAACTTAATAACTACACCTGAAAACCAAGAAATACACTTTGAAATTAAAATCTTATACATTAAATAAAGTTTTAGCTGCAAAATCTCTTTTCTGATCACTAGAAAAACATAATTCTATTAGAAAGAAAATTAATAATATTAATCTTAGCAAGCTCTTAACTTATACTCATTAGACCCTAAATTCTAACTCGCATCATAAACGAAAGAAGTTTAAGATATCCTTATATGACAAAAAATAAAGCATTTAGTAATAAACTACATATTATAAAAAAGTATAAATGAGAGAAACAAAATAGTCTATCATTCTATACAAAAGTTAATTGTGCTAGATGGAAATTTTTGAAAAAAGAAAATTATTTTAAAGCTTATATTTATAATAAATAGAGAAAGCAGAAATTAAAAGAATGAAAAATATATACTTATAGATTAACCAAACGTAAAAAATATATTTATGAAAACCTTGAAGATCAAGAAGAACAAAAAGATTTAAAGTGCCTATTGCAATAATATTAACCTCAGGAAAAGAAAAAAATTGGAAATTTTTAGATGCAACTTTTAAAGTAGTTAATCAATTTAAATGTGAAAGCACTACAATCTGATTTATTATATAATTTAAATATTACTATTCAAAAATAAATTAGAATTTTATCATGTTTGACATATAAAAAATAACTTTTACCTTAAATAATGATTTTTTTTATACAAATCATAATTTCCCAAAAAGATTATAGATTTTAAATTTTAAATTATATATCTAGATTTAATTAGAGATATACATGATACTCTTTAATTTATTTCGGATACCAAGGAAATAATATTAAACTAAGATTATAGAATAATATATAGTCATCTAATTAAACAGATATGATTTATACTTTAATTCTACCAAAATATTTAATTTCAACTATTTTTAAATTCATTTCCTTTTTTACTCTAAACGTTCTATATACAATATTCTGTATATGCTGAAATTATTAACCCATTCATGTTCTATTTTTTAATTCAAATATTTTTATATAAATTTCTTAAAATAAAAACATTCATTTAAAAGCAACCATTAATACTAAAAATAAAAAATAGGTGAAAATTTGTTTATCTTAAACAAGAGATTTAAATTAATACATGTACTTAAAAGATAATTTCTAATACCTCTTTTAAAGCATATTAGTTCTAATATACAATTATTTTAAATACCTCACATCTAATCTAAGTATTATTGCTCACTATATAAAAGATTAAGTTTTATTTAGTTTCCTGCATTATTTGTATACTCTTTTCAAGATTGTAAATTTATCTTTCTTAAAAAAGTTTTAATTTATTTTATATAAAAAGTAAAATCTTCATGAGCATAAAAGCTAAATGTATTTGAAATATGCTAGTTAAGCAAATAAAGAGAAGTTAAAAAAAGTATTTGATAGTATCAGCATTTAACTTTTCTTTTTTACGTGAAGATTTAGGATAAATTCTGTTTTTCTCTTGACTCTGGATTATTTAATTTATTGATCTAGATTTGCACCAATTAATTAATTCTCTAGTCCAAGTTTTGTCTTAAAACCCCCTCGATTGTATTGATTTACATTTTCATCTATTATAAGAGAGTCTATTAGTTAACTTCTTATTTAAGGTTCCATTTATTGATTAATTTGCTGATAGTTAGCATAAGAGACTAAGTTATTTTTTAGATCTTAAAACTCTTCTGCTAATTTCTAATTGTTCAATTGTAGCATGTAAGAATCATTACTTAAATCTGGTTAATATTTGGTTTTGCTGGAAAGGTCTATTATTTCTTAGGAGCCATTTTATTTATTTATATATAATTTAAAAATAATTAAACCAACAAATTATGAAGCTCAAAGTATATAATTTAAAATTTAAAGAAAAAAACTAAATAAAATATTAGAAATTTATTATATTTAGTAATCATTCAAAATTTAGACAAATAAAAATGTATATTTATTATAAATATAAAAATATAGATGTCCGCTATGGTCAGAAGAACTAGTAGGTAATCTGGTGAATGTATATACTGCAAATTGTGAGTAATCCCACACTATATACTACATGAGGAAGAGCGAACAAGATCTAAAGAGACAAACCTCATCTGCCCGAGGGTCTAGCAGTATGAAAGTTTGACTGACGAGTCTGCTAATGACTTAATTACTAATTCTTACTTAGATCTTATTTAAGAAGACTGGAGTATTTGATTCAAATTTCAAGAATAATTTTTAATAAGCAAATTACTTATTTGGAGAAGCTGAATGACTCAATGAACAGCTTGAATGAAAGCAAGAAGTATGAGAGCACTTTTTTTAATATTAAATAATAATATTGAAAGAGTTGCGCACCACTGAGGTGCTTCATGCATTATAATCTAATTTATTTATAATTATTTATACTTTTTAAGAAAGTAGATGACGAGGCCTAGTCAAACGAAAAGATAATCTGGTGAAATGCAGA
The DNA here is from genome assembly GCA_946699065.1 of Loxodes magnus. Lineage (NCBI taxonomy): Eukaryota > Ciliophora > Karyorelictea > Loxodida > Loxodidae > Loxodes > Loxodes magnus. Next base: position 634,802 of record CAMPDV010000006.1, on the reverse strand, counting down.
CTTTATTTCGATTACTCTCGTAATAAATACCACCATGGATAATTATGAACATGACCTTTGTATGATAAACCATACTTATTCAAAGGGTTCTCTCTTACAGTACGAGAAGTAGATAATGGCCCAGTGAAAGTTCTTAGAATAATGAGCACTGAAGTCGATGTCTCAGTGTTATCCTTTTTTTCAAATTTTGCAAATTTAGACATAAGCTAGAAAAATCTAACGGAATGAAGATCAATTAAGATTTTATGTAGAAGAAATTTAATTTAGTTATATTATTTAGCACAAGAATTAGAATTTCCCTTATTCTCTTTTAATTCCAGCCTTCAAAAAGGATTGAGAGAATTGAGAGAATTGAGAGAATTGAGAGAATTGAGAGAATTGAGAGAATTGAGAGAATTGAGAGAATTGAGAGAATTGAGAGAATTGAGAGAATTGAGAGAATTGAGAGAATTGAGAGAATTGAGAGAATTGAGAGAATTGAGAGAATTGAGAGAATTGAGAGAATTGAGAGAATTGAGAGAATTGAGAGAATTGAGAGAATTGAGAGAATTGAGAGAATTGAGAGAATTGAGAGAATTGAGAGAATTGAGAGAATTGAGAGAAAGAAGATAGTCAATAATGATTTTAAAAACAGTGAAAAAAATATGATCTAGAGATTGAAAAAAAAATCAAGAAAATGTGAATCATGAATTTAAAGAGCAGAAGAAGTAATGAACCTATAAATGTTGATTTCACTTTAATATATTTATATTAAATATTTATATTAAAATGAAAGATAATATAACTTAATATGAAGTAAGGTGAGATATATTTATTAAAAAAATAAAAGTTAAAAAGCTTTGTTAAAGCCTTAGTAATCAGCCATCTGACCTAATCTATCATCTTGTCTCTATTAGTTTGTCTTGAATTCCTACTAGGCTTAGTTAGGCGGTGTAGCACTTCATTAATGCGCATCCTTTAATATTCTGAATAGTTTTGACTTGCATGTAGCGTTCCTAATTATTTATCCAAGGATTAAGATTTGATCTTAAAGAATTTTTTCTATAAATTTTTCCACTTTATGTTCAATATATCCTAAATAGTTTTCTAAAAATATCTTATTTATTCTTTCTTTAAATTTCGCTTAGTTAGTTGCATTATTTTCATTGGTGTTATTTATTGCACATGTAGCATTTTATTCTTCTTTTAAACTATTATTCCTTTAACGCTTACTTAATTTAAATTTACAAGTTATTTTAAATAAACTTTTCCTGTTTATTTTAATTTGAGGCTTCATTTTCTATTTCCATAGGATCTGATTAATTCTGTTAAAACGAAAATGGTGTTACCTGAATTTATTATTAAATTTAAAGAATTTTTTATTCCAGTTTTGTTTTCTATTTCTTATGATGATTAATATTGTTTCTCAAGTAAAGACATTATTAATTTTTCTACTTTTTCTACTTTATCAGTGAGGTATCTATTTTTGAACATAAACTCTTTTAATGACTTAGATAATATTTCTATTTGAGTTTGTGTCGGAAGTTTTTTTAATTCTGGATTTCCAAGTGGTTAATGTTCGTCATATCAATCATATTTCTCACTTTCACTCATTGTACCTATTTCGCTTTTTTATTTTTTAGAGAATTTTCCTGTTTAAATGTTTTGTTCAAAGTTCTGTTATTTCTTAGAAGCCATTTTATTTTTAGTTATATATATTATATATCATCATTAGATTTCATAATAGAAAAATTCTCTAATTAATAGATTTTTATAAGGATACTATAACACACGAGAAATGATAAAATGAGAAAGCACAAATTAAAAGTTAATTAATCTCTTTCAACTTTTTAAAAACTAAGATAAAAAGTTTAGTTTGCTTTAGATCACAGGATGTTGGATTTGCAGAAGTCATTAAGTACAATATCTACTATCTTCATGAGAAGCTATATTAGTGCATTAATTTTTTCAGTTTAATTTTAGGTAATGACAAACTAATTTCAATATTGCAATCCTACATAGACATTACAAGGTTGAATTCTAATGACCTTATCGAAGCTTCATCTTGCAAAAATAATAAACAGGCACGTCATCTCTCGAAAAAATATAAAGAGCAAAAATGTTAAAATAATAACTTGTATTTAGGCTCCTTGTACCATTCTCTTTCGATTTAAAATAAAATAGTCCTATCTATTACAATTTTTTAATTTTCATATATAAAAATACTAAAATAATTAATAACTAAAAAATAAGTTTAACGACATTAAGATAAGCATTAGAAACTCTAGTTGAATTTTTCCTATTATTCTTTAGTAAAGTACTTGGTATTCATTTATAGATAAAGAGCAATTTTAAATAAATAAAGTAAAGGTTAAATTGAATCAAACTGATCATAAATATAAATTATATATACTTTCTCAGTTTAAAATTCATAATATAAGCTTATAATTTTCTTTTATTAGATATATAAAAAGGAACCTGAAAAATATACAATCTCTTTCAGTGAATACCTAAAAAAATAAGAATAATAATCCAAGCCATCCAAATAATCACCTTAATAAGATAAATAACAATAGTCTCAGGAATCTTTTGTATAATCAATCCAGTAAAGAATATCAAATCTACAATAAGAATTAAACAAAAAAGAATAAAGACTGAAAATTAGAATATATATTTAAAAAAAAAGCGAAGTACTAAACCTTTAATTTATAGAGAGAATACAATAAATAAGATATAATTATAAATGGAATATAATCTAGGTGAGATTGACAAATAATTGAATTAATCCTTCAAGTGTTTTACTTATATTTTTCTTAATTCTAATATCAAGCAAAATAATTTTCAGAAAAATAAGCACAATAATGAGAAATTATTTAAAGAACTTATGTATAATAAGGAAATAGACTTGTGAGCATAGATCAAAACGATTTTTAAATAGATGTAAGAAGAAAAATACGTTACTATAAAATGCTAATAATCACATATTTACAAAAAATGCTGGTGAAGGAACTAAATTTATGAAGAAAATAAAAGAAACATAACCATAGACCTATTTTAAATAAAATATACTTAATCATGCTTGATATATAGGAAAAAAATTAAAGTAAATTTAGCATTTTAAAAATAATATTTAGATGAAGAAGGCTCAGCTGTAAAATCCAATTTATAAAAAGGATGGTGAATTAATGAAATTCTTAAACTTTCCTTTAGTTCAAAGAAATGTTTTCAAGACTACTGGATGTAAAGACAGGTTTGAAGCTATTAATTCCTTTTAACTTCTACTTTAACTTAAAGAATACTTTAATTTATTTGGTAAGATTATCTTAAAGCAAGGTAAATTTGAATTATTTAGATATAAACTTTAACTTGAGTCGAATAAAGCTGAGAGAATTTACAGAATACTCAAAATTATGATGCTAGAACCAAAGAAGCCTGTCTCTATAAAGGAAAAAGTTTAATTTATTAAATATTTTATTATTATTTTATTAATAATATGAGGAAATTAAAAAAAGTCTAATCATTAAGATGTTAATTAAATCGAAGAATTTTTATACATTAATAAAATCTAATACATAAATGGAATTAGATCACTCTAATAATTTTTCCATAATGTAAATATAGATAATTAAAATATCATATGAATGTGTAAATTTGATAAATTTAATTTACATTCAGAAAAAGACTAATATATGTAAAAAAATCTGCAAGATAGTATAATAGACTTAGATGAAATAATTTTAAGTTGATTATACTTTTTCACGAATTAATTTTTTAGAAGCAAAATATTTGTTATTTATAGAAACTATTATTTTAAATTTTAAAATTTCATCTAAAAATAAAAAATAAATATTTCCATTATACTTCAAGTTCATCACCTTTATTTCTAGATTATAGATTATTTTAGATTTTCCTCTCTAAATTAAAATTTTTACTCTATAATTTAATTTAGAATTTAAATTAATGATAATTTAAAAAAGCTAGAGATAAAAAGAAAAAATAAAAAAACTAAAAATTAACTTTATGATTTGAAAAAATATTTTATTCTTATTTAAAAAATAGAAAATATTTGAAAAATAAATTCAACGAAAATACTTTCAAGAAAATTTTCTTAATTAATTTTAATTAATTCACGTGATTTCACCTTTATTTGGTTAATCACAAATCAAAAGTTTAAAGTTAAATAAAAGAGAATTCATATTTGCTTGGATCTTGTTTATTATACGTTCTAAGAATTTTTAAATCTATTTTTTCTGAGAGTTTCTGATAGATCAATTCCCATTCATTTCTTATTAAATTTGTTAATTGCATGCTATATGTTTGGAGCTTCTTTGAATAGCTGGAGTATTTTTTCCTGTATAGTTTACCGTCTTGATTGCAATAGAACCTGAAAATATTTTCCCATTATTTTTCTACTATTTTCTTTTATTTTTATTAGAATTGGAAACAGCTACTAACTTTGTACCCTGGCTGCTTGCAGTATCAACATCTCATTATTTTCCAGTAGGGAATATAATTTGTTGAAGGCGGTTGCTCTACATCCGTTGGATCATTCATCTCCATTTTTGACAGTAATATGCTTTCAGTTAACTCTGCGAATTGATTAAATTTTGTTTTAAATTATTCTATCCTGATGATTCCTAGCTAGTTATTTTCAATTTTTTTCTTATGAGTTAATCATCAGGTGTTCAATTCTTCTTCCGAGTTCTCGTACAGTTCTTAAATTTTTGAAATTTTCTAATTGCATATCTTAGAGTTCTTAAAGTAGTTTTTATTAATCGTAGCTTGACTAAGATGATTCCTTTTGAAAAGAGATTTTTATCAAGTAATTTTTCATTTTATATTTTTATTTAATAATAATAATCTAATAAAGTGAAGCCATTATTATTATTTTTTTCAAAAATTAGTGTTTGCAGAAGTTTTGATTCATCAATGTGTTTCGAAATCATATTCCTCTGGTTTTTCTGGTCGTAAATCCTTATAATTGTTTGTTTTTTTCTCTTGCAAACGATTGAAAATAAATGCCATACTGTAATTTCTAAAATCTTCTTATTGCATCCATAATTTTTGAAACTTCTTAATATGGTTATAATTTTTTTTCTTGTAGCATCTTCAGCTCTGCAGCGATAAATCTCGAATAAATTTTAAATTCCTCTTTCTCTTCCTAAACTTATTTCTCCTTAAATCTGTAGCATTAATTTTCCTTATGTCCATATTTTTTACAATATCTAGCATATAATATTTTTAGCAAGTTAATCTTAAGAATGGATTTTATTTTCGATCCGAATTTTATTTGAGTTTTGTATCTCCAGTTATTTAATCTCTTGTCAAAATTTTATCTTAAACTCCTTCGATTAGATTAGTCTACCTTTTCATCTCTAGCGAAGCTAACTATTAATTAAATTCTTTCTAAGAGTTCTATTCATTTATCATTTTGTTAATGGTTAGTATAGGATATTAAGTTATCAATTACAGATCTTAAACTTCTTTTATTGTTTATAATTATCAGATTGTATTAAATAAAAATCGTTAGAAAATCTGGCTGTTTGTTAGATATTTTTATGGGAGATATCATTCTTTGGAAACATTTTTTATAAAAAGGCAGTTAGACTGTTTATAATCATTTTCATTTTAAATAAGTTTTTCTTCCTAAACGATCTAATCATAATTTTTTAGCATGTTCTTTATAATAATAATAATGTAAACTAAGAATTTTAAATGTTTTGCTTTCCCTGGGCTTTCAACCAGGTACATGCTGACATTTTTTTATACGTAGATGTATACCACGATCTTTTGTATATGTGGATGGTTACCACAGAGAATTTCCATCTTTTCTAACGAACAATTTTTACCTATATACTCCAGTCTATGTTATAAATAGTTGATTAAGGGCCCTTCATGTTCTCTATTCTTCTTTTAGTTTAAGTTATTTTCATTCTAGGCATTGTCGTAGTAAGTGAAATTTAGAGTTGCATTACCAGCAAGGTTTATACTATTTCTAAGTTATTTAAGAAAAACTTTTTTTTCTAGTTTATCAATTCTCTTAACAAAGTTAAGTCGATAATTTCATATTGTTTTTCTTGATCTTACTTTTAAGGAGATACGTTTTCTATTATCTTATTTTATTCTTGCTTGAAGTTCGATTGAGATTATTCATAGAGTTATTATTCAGTGACTAGGTTATTCTTGATTAGTTGTCGTCTAAGTATCATTAATTCATTATTTTGATCATCTATATTATTCATGAGTTCTCTAATTTTTTCCCATGATTAAAGATTGTTTCTTCATACCTTAAAATGAGAGCTTTCATAGATTCAAGTTAAATTTGAATATTTGGATTGCTTTCGGCTTTGGATTTGTTCATCTCTACTAATCCAACCATTATTTTTCCTTCAGATGAAGAACTTGATTTTTATTCTTATTGTTGCTTTTTCATGAGTTCCTTCATCACTTTCTTCTTAGCATTCTTTAACTAACTCCTTGAAAGGCGAACAGACTGCTCCATTTTTTTTCTTTAGCATGTTCTTTTAGAAATTATAAATACTCTTTTAAAAATGGAATATTCTAAGTTTTAATAAGCTAAATAATTAAAAAATACATTTCTTTTTTTAAATACATTCTTGCATTTAATACCTTTAGGTTATAGAAAATCTAAATTATAAAATATAAAAATGTTAGTAAATAAAATCATAAAGCTTAAGTCAAATTATATTTATAAGCATGACTGTTCCTTTAATTACCTATTAATTGAATAGCATAATACAGAATAAATTCAATCCACCCTTTCATGTTTGTAGACATATTAATATTAAAATTTAAAATTAAATAGCCTTAATATAAAACTTTTCTATCAACTAGCTAGTTAATAGAGGATTTATCTATATTAGTTATCTTTGTATATTATTCCCTTTAAGATGTTAATTTTAAATTATTAATCTAAAATTAAAATTTTGCTCCATCTCAATTTATCTTAATCTAAGCAAATTATATAATGATACTTAGAATTTATGTTTATTTGATCTGATTGACTAAAAGCAAAAGTACTATAAAGAACATTTTTAAATTGATTATACTTAAAGCATTTCCTTTTAAGATTATTTTTTATATTTATCTTGCCCTTTTTGCTGCTGACTAAGAATATAAATAACATTTTACTTATTTAAACTAAGTTAGATTATGCAATCAAATTTTAGGCTATTTAACTAGATATGTATTTCTCTTATAATGCTTAAATAAGCAGATTAAAAATATATAAATAATTGACTATATTAGATGGTTGATGCCAAAGAGCTAGATGGACGGTTCTTTACAGGTTAAAAATTGGTTTATTTTAAAAATTTAACTTGAAAGATAGTACTAAATGCCTAGGAATAAGTAGACTCTTTATATTAGCTTCCTTTTATTATTCTTAACTTTGAAATATTACTAAAACTCTTTTAAACATGTGACCCAAAGGATTTTGTAGTACTATCTAAATTGCATAATTAATAAAAAATAGTTTCTATCTTGCAATGTTCCTCTATAACTAAATCCCTATATCTATGAATATTTCAGCAATTTAACCTCTTATAAGATATTAAAGCAGTAATGAATATTTAAATGATAGACATGATAATTACGACATCCTCGGTCTTTTCAGGATTTATTTAAAATATATTAGTAATATTATAGAATTAGTTTATAGCCAAATGGTTTATTGTTACTTAAAATTAATAAATTAGATGTTCATGATTTATCTTTCACAGAAGCCCAGTATAAATAAGCAAGTATAAGTATTACAATGCTCATAAACAAGAGAAGCGCATGCTCTTACATAACTTGGCTCTTGTTTTATTCAGAGAAATAGTTTTATTAATTCTCTCCTTCGTTTGGATAGAGGGATTAATCTTCTCAATTTTCAGAATTAGATTTCTAACCAAAACTTGATTAAGCATTTGGTGTGCTTTCTTCCGTTATTGTATAAAGACTATCATCTGATGTTAGAGGAGATGCATTCAGAAGATTTTTTCTTGATTTTTATTTTTAATTAAGTAGTTAGCAACTTTTCCTCACTTACTTTTAAGTTACTAGTCCTACTTTATTTAAAGAGTTTTAGTCTGCATAAAAAATATTCTTATAGCTTGCCTTACTTAATATCTATTATGTGAACTCTCTAAACCTTTAAGTTTTGAAAAAAGAAGGTTTGGACTTACTTTTTTTATTCTATTTTTTCGCTTTTTAGTTTGATCAAACTTTTCTGAATTATATCTAATTAACTTTTACGTTTGTTTGATTTTTCATAGTGTCATAAGAATATGTTCTGTTTACTAAAGTAAGATTTTAGGATTATTTCATTTGCTGTTCTAAAGTTAAAGTAGATTTTTCAATCTCACTAAAGGAACTAGATTTAATGTGTTGTTTCTTTATTGAATAATTTTTCTCATCTCTAAGTTATTTTAAATCTCCTCGTATAGATTAAACGGAGTCTTTTGCCTGTATAATATTCAATCTATCTTATATTTTTCTTCAGTGAGAAATCACCTATCTAGTTTAAGTCTTAACTAGATTCTACAGAGCTTCCTGTTATTTTATCTCTTTTTCTTCTCATTAATTTTAATCTAAAGCTTTAATTCCATACTCACTTTTTACAACCAAAGAGCTAGATTCTTAAGTACCTATCTGCAGTTATTTTTTAGTAATCACTCTATGAAGTTTTGACTTGCTTCTCTTAGTTATCTACCAATTAGAATATTTTCTAAAATTCTCTTATCACATAATTATTTTATCTAAAAAAATGCTAAAACGCTGTTAAATGCCAGCTATTTATCAATAAATAAAATTAAGAGCAAAACTCACGAATTAGATATAAGGTTAAATAGTTAAATTTTAAATGCTAGTAGAACAATCAAAATAAGCAAATTATATTATACTCTCATAGCAATTAACTTTAGCATTAAATCACTAAAATCTAGTTTTTTTACTCTTTGATACTTATAAAAAGTCTATAGCAATAGTAAGCTTTAGACTGAGTGTTGTTTTATATTAGATTAAATTAGCAGAAACAAAAAGTAGCATAAAATTAAGATATAGATATTAAAATAATTTTAGATGTGTATAAGTAGCATATGCTAAATTTATGATTTAAGTAATTATATTTAACTTAAAAATGAATGCTTATTTCTAATTTAAATGACTAAAATATTTGGAAATTTCTGAGATTCGGAGAGTTTAAAATGATTCCGAGCTACCTTCTTTGATATTTTTGATAAAATATAAAATATAAAATGTTTTATTCGAGAAAATGTTTCTCTAGCTATATCTTTTAATAGCTAAATTTTATTTTCATATAAAAGGGGAAAAATTGAATGCAATTTAGTTAGTTTTTATTCATAGGTTCATTTAGAAAATTGAAGGATACTTATGGACTTTTAAATCTAAATCAATAAAGTGAATATTTGTAGCTTGCTTAAGAGATGGCTTTTATCTTCTATATCAGCTAAAATAAATTAAAAAATTTAATTTTCACATATCGAATGTTAAATTAACTGAAGCTACTGTATAAATAGTCTCTTCCATTCATTTTAATTTTCACTATATCTATTATACTTAAAAATTGCTCTCAATTTATGAAGAAATCTGAAAATGAAATTCTTTTAATAAAATTTAAATTATAAAGACTAATAAAATGATTTTATAAAGCACTAAACTCTTTAAAATAATTTGATTATATAAATAATTGAGAAGCTTCACTTTTAAGAATATTAATTTTGTCCTAGTAATTTAAAGTTAAAATAACCTTAAAGCTTTTTAAGATTTATCTAAATAGAGATATTTTTTCTCTTTGTAATACTTTATACATGAATATACTAAATTTTCCTTTCTATAATATATATTATAGCTATTAATAAGTCTTAAAAATTTCTATATATATCCGATCTATGTTTATCCCTGCTATGCCTATAGTACTATATTATAGATATAGTTAAACATATTTCTGTTGTTTATATAAAGTATTTAAATTATTATTTTTTCTAAATATATTTTTCAATTATATGTCCTTAAAGTTGATCCTTAAAATAAAAAATTAATATATTATACATTTCTTATACCACTTTAATGTTATATGTATATAATTAGGAAATATGCTTATAAGATAATATTCTTACATAAGTATAATTAACAGTGAATGTATAGAGCAAATGAGATAAATTTTGATGGTAATATGAAAATCACGGAAGAAATATTTAGAATGGTTTTCTGAATGAAATCTTAAAATTTTAATTTAATTACAAAAAGCCAGCGGCAAACATGAATAAGCAAAATGAAACTTTAGCATTGGATAAATTAAATGAATAGTTGGAAGTAAAATATTTCAAAGTAAAACAGTAGATCTACAATACTAAAGGATCATCATTTTTTGTCTTTTATACTTTAGAGGTTTAATTAGTTCATACTGATTATCTAGTCTAATTATTTATATCTCTATGAGAAAGAAAGAATATATATTTTTTTTACCTATTTATATATAAAATAATTTAATTAGAAAAATTAAATATAATAAGCCTATAAATTTTGCCTTAGTAGTTATTTTTAGTGCTAGTCCTTGCTTAAATTTGACTTTTTGCTTATTTTTTTAAAAGTCTATTTCAGATTGGCGTTGCTATTCTTAGTCAGTTTAATTAACTTTTTCTTTCTTTTATTTAGTTAATTCAAAATTTTCATAATAAGATTTCATGGGTTAAAAGGATGTGAAGGCAATTATATTAAATAATTAAATTACAATAATAATTGATTCTAGAAGTTCCATATATCAATAGATTAATCACTTTAAAGTTTTATCTAAAATTTCTAATCCTTTTCCTTTTCTTTTGGTTATAAGTTCTTGAAAAAGATACTTAAATGATTCTGAAACTTCTTTATCTTTATATATTATCGTTCTCCAGCCCAACTATTCTCCAAGTAAAAATTGTTCATGTTTTTTGTTTGAATCTATTCCTATTTATAGTAATAACTAGCTTTAAACTTACCTATTATATAAACTTTGCAATCAAATGTACATTAAATTTTGCTAAGAAGATTAATCTGCTTTAAAATTGCAATTTTTTTTAGAAAAGTCTGTAATTTCTAAAAGCCTTAATTGTTTCTATATAAGCGTCTCTTATGTTTCTTTCATTTTTAATAGATTTTCTAATTTAAGTTTCAATTTGCTTTGTATTATTAGAGAAATTTAAGATTAGGGTTATATATCTACTTTCTATTGGAATTTAGCTATGTTGTGATCAGATAAGTGATTTTATTGCAAAGATCTTTAATTTATAATAATAATAGATAAAATTGTTTAGAGATCTTCTTGGATTTTCACCAATTTCCCTCTTTCCAACCAGAAAAGTCTGGTGAATAAAAAGAAAAGTTTATTGTTTCATTTCTATTTTTTCTTGTCTTAAATCTTGTATTTCTCTTCTCTCTCCATCTTTCATCCATCTACCTTGCTACTATTCTTTTGGCGCTTGTCTCTTTAATTTGATAAATAATCCTCTCTCAGTAATATAAATTCTTTCTGTCAGTCTCTTAACTCTCTAATTCAATTCATTCTTGAATACATAGAAATTTCTACACTATTTGTATTAGTGTCTTTTTTTCTTGCAGTAATAGCACTTTCTACTCTTCATTGTATTCTGATAAATTTTTGGTCTTTTTTCAATTTCCATTTGACAACCTTGCTAATTGTTTTAAAATTATTCTTAAATTTGATTTTGCCCCAATATCGCAATTGGTTCTGACTATTATGCACGTTCTATTTATTTAATTAATTATGATTATGAGTCTAATTTCATTTACTATATTTACTAAGAGCAGTCAGTTTGAATATTTCAATAGGCATCCATTTCTCTTTCTTATTTAATTAATCTATCTTCTACGTTTTCACGATTCTCTATCAATATTTGATTTTACTCCTTAAGTTTTTTAACCTCATAAAGCAAAATTTTTACTAATTCTGTAAGTTATTCAATGCTGTTTCTATCCTCACTAAGATTAATTTCTGAAAGATCTTAGTCAACTGGAGTTTCTTATTACTTTGGAGGTATGGACATTCTCTTCCTAGGTTTTGATTGCTTCCACTTTTTCTCTTCAGATTCTTATTAATTTTTACCTTTCTAATTTTATTTGGTAAAAAAGCCAGGCTTTATTTTTTAAACCTTTAATTATTGCACAAAATTTAAGCTTCGTTTTTAAATTTTGACTCTAAGATTGCATTCTATAAGGCCTATTTATGATTTTTAATTTTGGTTTAGTATTAAAATATAAATTAGCCTTAATTTTCAATTTTTACAGTAATAGTGTTATTTAACTTCATAATTTTAATATTATGATAATTTCTGCTGAATTTTACAAAAAAATATCATAAAGAGAATAGAAAGGAATTTTAAAGCCAAAAAAGATTAAAAATGAACAAAGAAACATCAACTAGAAAAGCGTTTATACATAGATATTCCTTATTTTTGAAGAAAAAAACTTAAATAGATTAAATCATAGTGCATCAGAAAGATCTTTTGCACCAAAAAAATGAATTTTTAGCAGCAAAGTAAAATAGTATTAAACTTGCAAGAAGAAATCAAGCATTAAAAGAAATACAACGAAAAATAAGGGAAATCCTTAACAAATATGAAGAAAATAACTCAAAACTAATGTCTTAAGAAAGATATTTAAATTTATATGAACTTTTACTAAAACCAGAATAATCAATAAAATATCTAGTTTAGAAAATAGATAGTTAAATATATAAATAAAATAAGCAGTTAAGTAGTAAAGAGAACTGGCTAACTTACTTGAAAGACAGTGTTAAAAATCTGATAAAATAAAAATAGGAGTAATTCGGCCTCAATTTAAAAAGAAGAAGAAACAAAATTATGATTAAATTCGACAAAAAACTATGTAAAAGATGCTTTATTATTTCAAATTTAGTAATGAAGCAAAAAAATTTAAAAGATAGTACTGGTGAAGTAAAAGGAGGATAAAATGAAAATTCTGCTATAAATAATAAATAAATATGATTATATAGCGCGTAGCATCTCGTTGACGCGCAGCTCTTTCATTATTAATATTTATTATTAAAAAAAGTGTTCTCAAAAACTTGAATTTTATTCTTTTCGTCCAAAGAGTCACTTCATCTTCTCTAATGGGAATCTTCTTATTAAAGATTATTCTCGAATCTTGAATTAAATGCTCCATTCTTCTTGAATAAGGTCCAAATAAGAATTAGTTATTAAGATATTAATTAGAAGGCTCGACAGTTAAACTTTCATACTGCTAGAGAGAACACTCGGGGTAAGTTAGGCATGTCTCAACTGAGCTTATCCACCATCTCCGTGGTGGTAAATAGTGCGAGATTACTCGCAATGCAGTATACACTGCACCAGATTACCTACTAGTTTTTCTGACTTGGCCGACATTCATTTTATATTATATATAATAACCTTGAAAATGTCTAAAGGAAAAAAAAAAGAACTATTAACGGGAGGAAATAATCTTTAAGAAAATTGTCAAGATTAAAAATAATGCATAAATATATTTAAACTATTTAAGTTTCAGACAATGGAGGTCGGTGGAAATGGGATGAAAGTTCCATTAGTAGCAAATATTTTTTATTCATATTCATGAATCTTCAACCATATAAATATTTTGTATGACTATAGTTATGAACTTAAAAATAATTAAAGAAAATTTTAACCTTGATTATACAGCAATTTTATTTACGTATTTTAATCAATTTAATTAAAAAAAGTTTATTAATGGTTCAATTTATTTTTTAATATAAATATGCAGATTTTTAAACTAGAGAAAAAAACTTATTTATTTTTTGTAAGTCTCCAGCATCATTATTAATGCTAAATAATTTCATGAAATTAACTTGTTTTTTCTAGTGATATAATTGAAAAGATGGTGGGAGCTGAGAATGACCTTCGTGACAACGCTTTCTGGTTTTATGGCTAGGAACAAGTTCCTTTCATGTCGCTGAGAAAGTCCCTGGTCAGAGTCATTTTCTGAATAGAACACTGTCTTTGAGATTATCCGCTCTTTGTAGGGGCTTGAAGCCTGGCTGTTCATAGCGATGGAGCTCCCTAGCAGCTGTGCCTGGAGCACAACAGGATATCCCCGTTATTCCATAAAAAGAGAGTGTCGGATCGTGCAATCGGAAAGGAGTTTCCGGTCCAAAAACTTTTATAGTTGAAATTAATTAATTAATTTGTTTTTCCTTGTTTTCTGTTACATTTTTATTAAGAATAAAACATTTAATAAATTTTTATTTTAAATAGTCAAGATTTTATATCAAAGAATTAATTTTTTATCATATGGTTAATATACTTATTTAACTTAGTTTTAGATATTTATAAGTAATGTAATATCATTAGTTAGAAATTAAAATAAAGTTTAAATAGTTTTATTAGCTGATTGGTAGCTATTCTCCTATTATTTATTGCTAAACTAACTACTTTATTCTTGCTTCTTACTTAGATATCTTAAAATATCCTTCCATCCTTAGTTGCTTAGTTTACTTTTTTCAGCAAATTCTGCTATAAGAAAAAGTTCATCTCTAAAATGGCAACCTAATTTAATCGCAAAAATTCAGGGAATGTCTTCTAGATTAAATTTTAAGTTTAAGTGAAAAAGTATACATTACTTATGAAACTACTTAAATTACTATCAATTTCTAGATCTAATTAATCTGTTACATTTCATTTTTTTCTTTAAATAATAATGTGTCGCACCTCATATAGGGTCTCTTGAATTGTCTTAAAAAAGTAATTATTAAGTAGGTTGCAATCTAAACATTTTATAAGTTTATTGTAATCAAGTTTAGTTTTTTTGATATTTTCTTCAGTTTTAAATATACTGAGAAATTCATAATTCATCATAACCTTATCAATCTTATCCTCTAAAAACTTCTTCAGCTTATCTCTAAATTCAATTCTTTTTTTCTTAATAGGTAAGATTAAATTTATCAGTAGCGTTAAGAAAAATTTGAACGAAATCTGAAGCAAAATATGAAACTAAATAAAATATCTATCTTTAGGAAATTGTTCGATTTCTAAATTATCATGAAGAGTTAATATAAAAGTTAGGTCATACACTTGAAAACTTGTACTTAGAAAAGTCATGCTAGTAAATTAAATTGCAGTTAAAGGGAAATATATCTATATCATTTTAAATTAAATAATCACTTGGCTTAAAAACTAAAGGAATCCATAGTCTGATATTTTAAGCTCAACACTTTTTTCCATTTTTATAATTAAATCCTAGAGTTTAGTTTATATTGTATTTTCAGTATTTGAATCTTTATTTTTTTCAAAACTCTAAAATTGACTAAAAAGCAGGTTCTTTTCACTCTTAATCAGACCCCTAAATAAAAAATGTAGGTTCATAACCACAAATTTTAAAAATTATTCCTGATAAAGGAGCTAGAGAACCATACGCTGGATTAGCAGATATTACCAAATATCTTTCTTTAGGAAATAATGTTCCGTTTCAAATTTAACTAGGTTCAATTTGCACGCACTAAGTAAAATTGTCATAAAGCTCTAATATTTCTGATGTTGATTAAATTTAATGAGTATAATTTAATTTCTGTTATGATCAATCTGATTAAACTATCCTAGACAAAATATCAAAGCTCGTAAAATTAACTTAGTTTTGAATCTCTCTTCTTAATGTTAAATTTTGGTTTTTATAATAAGCGTATTTAGACATAGCTTCTAAAATAATGGGTTAGTTTTTCTCTTACTCCAATTTTATTTCAATTGTTTGAATATTCTTCCTTTTTTAGAAAAAAGAAAAAAAGTAAGAAGTTTCTAAAGAAATCTCGATGAAAATAAAGAACGAAATCACAAAAAAGACAGAAAGTAAAATAAGCAAGAAAGATCTTTTAATCTTCATAGAATTAAATAATATAGAATATTTAACTATACCTTTAAAATAAAACTATAAAAGAATAAAAATAAAAATAATTAATTATTTTATTTAATATAATCAAAAGAATATTAAACATTTACAAAAATTAATAAAATTTCTATATAATTAAAATATTTAAAGATAAGTTAAAAAAATATTTCGATTGAAATAAAAATAAAAATTTGCAAATTTATAGATATTTATAATAAAAATTGTAAAATTTAAATAAAGTTGCTATTTATGTTACCAGACAATCTTCGGATAAATATATTAAAAAAGCTACATGGAATGTATCTTAAGAATAAAAAATACAGCAAGATATTTAACACTTAAGACGTAAAATCTAAGAATTAAATAGTAAATCTCTTGCTTGATTACTTGTATTGTATATAATTAAAAAATGTATTATGAATTATGGGATAGCCTAGTAATTAATCTGATACAGCTTAAGGTTCATTAAGAGTCTCGTAGTAGATGTTACTACATATAAGAGTGACCAAGTTTCTGGCAGATATACCTAACTTATTCCAGGGTTCTTTTAGCGTTACGAAAGACTGTAGTGATTAAGCGTTAATATTTTGGGGTTTAAATTCAAGTTTAGATTTTTTCTGCTTTAACATGTCACCAATCTGCCAGGAACTGAACGAACATTAATTGATATGATTGAGACCAATTATTAATAATATGTTTTAGAAGAATTTCATTCAAATGAAATTTTTATCGCAATAATTGGAGATTCTATTTCCTTCTCACTCTAGCCTTACAAAAAAATTTAAAATTAAAGAATAAGGATGTAATCAAATTTCTTATTCTAAAAAGTGAGAAATAATAAAAGTTATTTTTTATAATTATGTTTCTATCATATGTGCAAGAATAATTATAAATTTAAGCAAATTAATTCGTGAAAAACCAAATAAAGGAGACTCCATATTAATATATCATGTTCTGCAATTTTATAAAAATTTTAAAATATTTATATGTTTTACTTCAAGTTTTTATATAGATATTGATTCTTTGATATTTATTTGCAGTAAAGAACGAACAAATTTAAAAAATGATGATAATGTAATAAATTAGGACACTTAAAAAGAAACTATAAATTTTTAAAGAGAAAATTTGCAGATTAATCTACTATATAAAATGTTTGATGTGACTGATTATAGACTTTAAAGGAGAAAAAAAATTTACGCATTAATTACATAAAATAAAAATAAAAGCAAACAAAAAGCATGAACAATTCATATTTATAATCTTTCCAGTTTGGAAAACAATATTATTACAATAAAGATCCGTGACCTTCAATATCCTTTTGCAAGAACAAAAAGAACAAAAAAGGAAAAAATATTAGAAATTTATAGACATAAACTTCAAAGCAGATAATTTATTTATGAAATAACTGCATTGAATATTTATTTCTAATTTTTAAGTTACAAAAAATACTTAAATTAAAAATCTCTAAAAAGCAAAATTTATAATAAAAGTGCAAGAATTATCTTAAAATATGAATTTTAAGCAAAAAAAATGAAGATAACAATATAAAAATATTATAAATAAGAAGAAAAATCAAAAGTGAAAAATAATAAGTATCATTTAAAGGTAAAGCTTATTTTTTTAATTAAAAAAATGTAAAAGGAAAGTTTTTTCTATAATTTTACATTTTTTAAATTTTATAATTTTTAATATTATCTAAATATAAATTTATAAATTTTTAAATATTTAAGATAAATAAATACATTACTTTAAATTAAAACTTTCATTCAGCAATTTTTTAATTATAAGATAAATTTTTTAATCTTATTTATTTAATATTTTCTTTAATTAAATTAAAAAGTATTTTTGATAGTTTAATGCTTATCTCATAAAAATAATTAATTAAAATAAATTTTTACACTTGTATTACTCTATATTAGATTTCTTTCTAGTTTTATCTGTTTTCTTAAAAAAGCAATTTCTATAATTATTTTATTAATTTCAATCCTTTTACTATTTTTTAATAGTCTTTCTTTATGTTTTTATGATTAAATCATATCAAATTTATTTCGTCATAATAATTTTAAAATATTACTATTTTATAAAGTTCTAAAACGAATAGAATTAATTTTAAACTTTCGATTTTAAGTATTATTAACTTTTTTATATTATAAAGCTTTTTTAGCGGAAAATAAAATATTTTGAATCAAATAAATTACATTTTGACTAAATTTATTTCCTCATTTTTTATATAAAAATCGATCTAAAAATATAAAATCAGGATACCTTTAAAACTAGCTTGGTTAACTTAAATATCTCGAATACTTGTTTGATTTAACTCTATTTTCTTCATTAACTAATTTCTAATATTTTTAGCTTTCATCTTTAAATTAATTTTATATTTTATTTTAATCATAAATAAAATCAAAGATTTGTATAAAGAATTTTAGTATTTATTATATTGTAAAGAATATATAAATAATGCAAAAAATAATTAAAGTTTTAAGCTTTTATACAGTGAGGGATAACACTTAGGTAAAATGTGAGTTATTTATAGTTACTTTATATTAGAATTAATAGGCTTTAAAAGAGATATTAGAAATGCATTTTAAATATATCTATTACTATTTAAATCGCTTGATTATGATAAAGTAAATCTAACCTTCATAAATGGAAAAGCAAAAAAAGGAAGTAATAAAAGAAGAGACTATAAAAAGAGTAATTAATAATTGATGAAATCAAAATTATATTTAGAAAATTTTAAAAATATTAAAAATATTTACTGACGTCTATAATTGAAGGAAGTGATTCTTACAGTTATAAATGTCAAAAAACTCTTTTAGTTTAAAATTAAAATTTAACCCTACATTATATTTTATTTTTGCTAGTATAAATGGTTGCTTTCAAATAGATACTTCTATTCTAAGAAGCTTTTATAAAACTATTTGAATAATTAAAAAAATAGAACATAAAAAGTCTAAAATAAGCATATATAGAATGATAAATAGAAAATGTTTTAGAGTAAAAAAAGAAAATTAATTAAAAAATAAAAGAAAGTTAATATTTAATTGAAGTAAAGTATAGTATAAATGGCAAATCAATTTAGATAGGTAATCTATATATTCTTCTCTAATCTTAATATTATTTTACTTCTTTATTCTATGTAAAACTTAAAGATAATCTATATACTTATATTTAAATCAGATTTATTATATTATTTTATTTTAAAACCGCCATAGTTGTTCGAAGGTGAACAACAAGTTCGTCTTCACCAGAGGTTGGGGAAGTTAAGTACCCATAATCGACTTTATGTCTTCCTCTGCTTTGGTTTGGCCTCGAGACATAAGATTCCTAGACCTTCGGCACTGGCTTCGTTTATTTTTAATTCTGGAACTAAAAAGAAATAATATTGCGAGATTCATCTGAGGTGGGGAATTTAAGTACCCATAATTGACACATGTCGTCCTTTGCTTTGGTGATGCAATGAGACACAATCCTGCCATGTCCTTGGACCTCCAGCAAGTATTAAAGATTACAAGTATTCTAAAATTATATCAGTATTGAACGTTTTTATCAATACTGAATAATTATTCCAGTATTGAACAAGGTTTATCAGTATCTGATAATTTTATCAGTAACAAACATTCTTGTCAGTATGAAACATTTTTTTTTAAAGAGCTGCGCACCAACGAGAGTGCTACGCGCTCTATAATCAAATTTATTTATTTATTTATTTATTTATTTAAAATTTAGATTTCATCTAACAAAATATAATTATTGTAAAAATATTATTTATATTAATATTGTTTGCAATGTCTGGTGATCACCGCTAAAAGTAAGTTTTTAGGTTTGGAGTATCTAGTTTTTAACGAATTCCCGAATTCGCATATCCAGTCCTTCTATCCCTCCTTCTTCCAGCTTACATTACTCTAGATATATTAGCAAACTCCTCCAGTTGATAATTCTATTTCAAACTAGAAGCTACTCCATTGTCTCTACAACAGATAAAATCTTTCTTTTTTCTTATTTGTTGTTAGATTTGTTACTTCCACGACTTTTCTTTGACCTTTCTGAAATTTTCACAATTTTTTCATAGGTACCGCATTTTTCTTGCATTATGTATTTATTATAGTTCTATTTGGGGTCTTTCTATTTCCATTTTTCATTAAACATGCTTTAATCTATTAGATTTAATTTACTTTAGTTGCTCTTCTAGCTCTGCAAGAATTCACTATTTGTTGACTTTGGCCTTGAATTCTCTGTACTTAAGAGTTCGTCTAGTATAATTGATCTTGCTCGTATTTTCATAGAGCGGTAAATTCACTCTCTTAATTTGCTATTCTAAGATCCATAGTATCTTGCAGCCCATGCTAAATCTGTTCAACTAGCTTTTCCTTCTTCTTACGAATTTTCCTAATCTTACTGGAGGTTTAGGACCACTTTGATGAGCTACTCCATGATCATCTGGCCAGAAGGGCTAAATTAAGAGACCTCCTGGTGTATAGCAGACTTCAGCTCCGTGGTTTTTCCTCCGACGTTGACGTTGAAGAGTTTGTCGTTTTTGGTAGCTTTTCTGTTTCTCGTAGGTTTGCTACGGACCCAGTTACAACTTCTAAGCCGCAGGAAAGAATCCCTTTATGAAATTCGACATTTTTTAACTTTTTTGATTGAAAAATATGAAGAAATAATTTTTTAAGGTAAAATTTATTTGAATATATCGAATGAGATAAAGTTAATTTCCATTTCTAGAAAAATAATATCTAGATAACAACAAAATCTGATTATAGTGGTTTCATACATCAATAAATTAATCACTTTTAAATTTTTATCTAAAAAATTCTTATCATTCCTTTTCCTAAGTGATTTCGTTCTTGCATCAGGTGCTTAAATACTTTTTCTCTTCTTGATCTTCTTTCTTTTCAGAATCATCATTCTTCAGCCCGATCAGTTCCAAATTTAAATTTTTTATGCTTTTCATCTATAAATCCCTCATAATAAAAGTTGAATGCTTTATTTTTATTTTCTTCAATAACTTTCCATCAAAAACCCAATAGATTTTGCATAGAAGTTAATCTACGCTTTTATCTCTAGTCTTTGCTTTATCTTGAAAAATTAGTGATTTTTAATAAATGTATGATTTTCTCTCCATATAAGAAACTCTATTATCCCTTTAATTACTTACTGCAAGTTGGAATTTAAGATTCAGACTCCACAAGATAATTAAAGCTATTTGAAATTATTGTCATTCAATATTTTCTAATAAAATTTTGTCAAGTTAGTGATTACACTAGAAATTTTATTAGTAATAATTTTATGTATTTTAGAAAATTTTATTTTTTAGTAGTTTTTTAATTCTCAGATTGCAGTCTGGGAAGTTCGCTTAAGATTTTAAAATTTATTTTTGTTTAGAATTGAGAAATATAGCATGACATTGACTTCCATTTTTATTATAAGATAATTAAAATGATATTCCCATTATTAGGCTTATCACTAATAAATTTATAAGTCATGTTATGAGATGATTTGATTGTTTCATAGGATCATAGAATCATTACAATCTTCTTCAGAGCTAATTTATTCTATTGCGTTACGGCTTGTGCATATTTAACCTTCCCGGCCACAGGAATCTTGCTCCAATCTCAGTTTGGATTATACATTCATTCTATTCATCTTTTTTGAGCATTTACTATATCTAATAGTAATTAGTCTTCATTACATATCTTTTTTTTGTATATTTTTCCTTCTGGAGAGCAGTATAATTTAGTCATATTATTTAATATCTTTTATATATTTAATTCTCGTTTCTTCTAAAAATATATACAATTTTCTAACAATAGAAATATCTTGTTTTACAATTCTTTGAGTTATAACCTATTTGAGATAATTTTAAAATTTTTTTCCAATTCGAAAGAGTTTTTTCGTTCTGTTCTTCAATTACCTTACATCGTTATTAGAATTTTGATGGGAAAGGATTTAAGCCTAATTGCTCGGCTTATTCATTTCTTCTATTTTTTACTCCTTTTTTTCCATTTCTTAATTAACTTGCGACATTGAATCCTTAATGTTAATTTCCGTTTTTAATAATTGGCTTTCATTTTATAGTTGTTGTATAGTATAGGTTAAAGAATTGATTCGTTAATTTAAGTCTTAGAATTATTGTTAAAGTTGTGAAATTTGCTGCTTCAAAGGAGTAAATTTCAAATTAGCGAGTTTTATTAGTCGATATCCTGCTAGTTCTTCTTGGGTTATTTCCTAAGAGTAATTTTTTATTATATCATAATAAAATCATATCTGAATAAATATAAATAAACGATCTATATCACAAATTAAAATTAAATAGCGCCATCTAAGAATCTACAGACTAAAACCAGGAAAATTTCATGAAATGCTATTAAAAACAATTTAATAAACCTAATTTTAAATAAATAGCTTAGTTAGTCGGTTACTAGTTATATTTCCTGGAAACAATAGAAATTACATTAGTAATAGAAATACCAAAATTGACTTCAGTAAAAATTTTTATTATCTATCTAAATTAATGATCACAGATCTTAAAAATGAAAAACTTAATGTAAAAAAGAGTATATAAACTATAAATATATAAAAAGAAAACTTTAATAGAATTTGGAAACTAGAAATGATATCTTCAATTATTCTGGAATATATAAAAAATTGGAAAATTAAAATAAGAAATAAAAGGGTAAAAATTAAGGAAAAAATTGAAAAATGAGTTACATAATTTTTTTTCTAGAATCCAATAAAGAAGGCATCTGTAAAATAAAAAGTTAACAATAATCCTAAAATTAATTTATATTACTTTAAATTCAGAAAATATTTATTTAGGTAAGGCAAGAACTTTCAAGAACTATAGAGAAAATTGTATTCAAATAAAAACTTAGAAAATAAATTTAAATATTTTATTGCAGCCAGCATTTATTTTACATGATTAAATAAATGCGATCATTATTTTTGCTTGTAAGAAGTTTTAGGAGTAATTAATCTTGTGATTTTACAGATTAATTTTATATTTTAATTTTTTCCAGGAAAATTTGCATGCAGGAAATGATGATGAAGTTAAAAGCTTAAAAATAACATTTTCTAATTTAAATTTCTACATAATATTCATAATAATTAAAAATAGTGTTTCTACCATTATTAGGTTAATTACTTTAAATTTAGTTTTTTTGCTTTTATAAAATTTTTTTGTTTCCTTTGAAGTTGTTCATAGATTTCTAATTTTTCTTTTTCTTTAACTCAGTTTTCATTTTTTTCTGAAGTTCAATCCTCTTATTTCCCTCTTAGTTCTATATATCCTGTAGCTCCTTATAATATTTTCCTCATTAATCTATTTTTGCTATATTCAGTTTTCTTCAAATTTTATTTCTTTATACTATACTTAGAATTATATAAATTTAATATTTAATATTTTATTTTAACTTTTAATGGATAGTGTAAAAAGTTTTGGGAGAGTAAAGCGATAGTTTATTTATATGATATGTAATATTTTTGATAAGATTAAACTAAGAATAATTCTATTATAGTTTCCTTTTTCTATTTTTAAAATTAATATCTTTAATATATCTTCGCTTATTGAAATGGAGAAGTTATATTAAATGAAATCTAATTTAATAATATAAAGATAATTCTAAAAAAAATATCATGCTATATAAAATAAACAGGTTAAGATAATTAAGTTAATAGGTTTATGAAGATATTATGAAATTAATTTAAAATTGACTAATATTAGAAATATTATGAAAGGTAAAAAGTATTAATCTAATTGTGCTATTAAGATATCTGCTTTGTAGTTTACCTTTATTTTATTATATGATGGATATATTTATTTTTTCATTTATTATTGCATCTAGCTATTTCTACCTCTGATCGTTTTATGTTTATTCCAGCATTAGACAGGAGAGTTTGCTGGTACTCCAACCAGGCGGATAGATCATTTATATTTTATATAATATATTTAAATATATTATATAAATAAATGGCATATAATTGAAAAGATGGTAGGAGCTGAGAATGACCTTCGTGATAATACTTTCTGGTTTTATGGCTAGGAACAAGTTCCTTTCCTGTCGCTGAGAAAGTCCCTGGTCAGAGTCATTTTCTGAATGGAACGCCTTCCTTTTGATTATCCACTCCTGGCAGGGTCTTGAAGTCTGGCTGCCCATAGCATGGAGCTCTCTGGCAACGGCTTTTCGAAAGCAACAGGATATCCCCGTTATCCCATGAAGGGAGTGTTGAGATCGTTAAACTGCAAGAAGTTGCAGTCCAAAACTCTTTAAGTTGAAATTAATTAATTAATTATTATCTTAAATTTTCGATAAGAGTCTTGGTATAAAATTAAATATTAAAATTCTAGTATATTTTAAACTGAAAACAGATAAGTTACCATATTGTTTTCTCATTCGATAATTAACTAAAATTGTAATTTTAGATAGCTTTTCAAGGTTAGAAGAAACTTCTTCTTAATATGAATTGTATAGTTTTATCTTCATATGACTAAATTTAAATAAACTCTTTCTTCATACTTCATATTTTCCCTCTTAGTACTTATAAAGAATTCTCTAATTAAATAAATAATCTTCTATTATAAATAATAATAATAATAATCTATTTACATAACTTTTCCTTTGTTAGGTTAGTCACAGAATCAGTTTATAAGTTTTCTCAAATGCTCATGGGGTCGCTCCATTCTTCTCTCGAATTACTAGACTCGCATTCTTCTATCACGTATCGACTCAAGCTAATTTATCCCTTCTTGACAGTAGGAACCTTGTTTCAGTCTCAATTAGGTTCAAACATTTATCTCTCTCTTCTTTTTTGTGCGTTTACTATATCATATAGTAATTAATCTCCGCCATATGCCTTTTTCTTATAAAGTATTCCTTCTAGGGAACAATATAACTTAGACATGTCATTTCATAACCTTTGACTTGTTTATTTCTTTTTTCTCTAAAAGTACCAGCAGTTTTTAAATATATGTCCATTTCTTTAACAAAAGAAGCATCTTATTGTGCATTTTTTTGAGATACGTCCTAATTTTTGACATTTTAATATTTTTTCCGATTAGAAAAATTTTTGGAATACTGCTATTCCACTACCATAGGAACATTATGAGGAGCAATAAGCTATTCAGAATTATTTTGCTTGTTATTATCTTTAAGTTTTAACTCTGTTTTTTCCAGTTATTAGATAAGTTAAGAATTGGATGTTTTAGTGCTGATTTCCATTTTTAGTCATTGATTTTCATTTTGTAGTTGTTGCACAGTAAAAGTTAGAGAATCTAGTCGTTAAATTAAGTCTAGAAGTGATTGTTGCAATTTTGTATTCTCAGCTCCTAGGGAGTATATATCGATTAGAAAGTTTTATTAATCAATGTCCTGTTAGTTTTTATTCGATTATTTCTTAGGAACCATTAAAAAAAATAATATAACTATCTGAGTATAAAACTTAATATATATACCCTTATTTCTTTTTATATCTGTGCTACTATTATTAGCAAAGCTTCAATTAATATTTTAGTTAAAAATATAAAACTAGAGTATGATAGAAAATTATAGGCATAACTACAGAAAATAATATATGAGCTTTGGTTATTTTATTTCGTCTTAGTGCAAATTTTTCCCAAATAGACATCTCTATCTAAAGATCCAATCCTAGCTTATCTTTTTAAAGAGAAAAATAATAATTTAAGTTATATCTTTATCTAAACTCCACTCTTTAAATTCCTTTATTTGAGCATTCTAGGAAGATGTTTAATATAGGACTAATAAAAGCAAGGCTAAAGAATAAAATAATACTTTCTAATATAATATTTTCTGCTTAGAAATTATCTTTAGCTATTAAAACTGATATTGTAATTCGATTAACTTTTAACTAATTTATACATTTAGGATTATAAACCTGTCTAAGCTTTTATTCCTTACCATTCAAATAGCACCTAAAATTATTGAAACTTTTATCCGTCACTTTTTGTCAAAATTTCCTTCTCAAATTTTTGGGTTTATTTATATAATTGATTTCTAGCATTTCTTTCTCAAAGAAGCTATGATATGATTTATAAAAAAGACATAAGATTAAGGAATAAGTTTAAAGGTATTTAGTTTAATAATCAAATGTCATATTTGCCTAAATGTCCTTAGTGTTCACTTTATTACAATTAGTTAAAAAAAGTACCTAAAATACTTCCTTGCAGTCACACTGTGTGCTAAGATTGCTTAAACAACAGTTGGGAAAATAAGCAAAATATTTGTCCTTTGTCTTAGTGTAGTAAAGAATCAACGATATTGCCAAGTAAATTACCTGAAAATATTGATATAACAACAGAACTAGAGATACAAGAAAGACTATAAGATCTATATGAAAAGGGAATAGAAACCCTTAAAAACTGGTAAATTCCATTGACTAATTAAATAAAGCAAATTCTTAAAGCTAAATCATCAATAGGGAAGCAAATAGTTGATCTCCTTAATGAAATCTTACTACCTAAAATAAATGAAATTCATGACGATCTGTAAGGGAACTAAAAGAAACTAAGTGATCTTATTTTTTAATTTGAAAACATATTAAAGTAATCAAAGGATAACTAGTTTAGAATCAAACTCTATGTAACAGAGAAATAATTTTCAGTAGAATTTCTGGATGTTTTACTATAGAAAGCATAAAAAGAAGTTTAAACAATTTAAGAGGAATGGGAAAAATAGCATATTTGATTTAAGAAGCTTTTAACTAATAAAGATGCAGGACCTTCTATAGATTTACTGGAAAAGGTTGACATTAAATTTGTGGAATAGGAAGTGGAGAGATTTAAGAAATTTTAAGAATATATAGAAAGATTTAAAGAAAATAAAAATGTTATTTCTCATTTCAAAAATAGTTCAAGCCTTAAAATAGATTATGATCCATATTAGAACCTTTTCAATGAAACTAAAACTCAAATGCCTTAGATAGACTGCAATTACACACAGGTAGAATAGATAGGATTTTAGACATTGGTTACTTCAGGAGGAAATTTTAACTTAAATGATGATGGTAATGCTTTCAATATATTTTAAGAAGAAAACATAAAAAAATACAAAATGCAGAATGAAAGAAATATGCACAGAACTGTGTATGATCTTTAAAGCCATATCTATATAATATCAGGCTATGATAAAAGCTATTGTGAAGTCTTTGGAATGAATTAATAAAAGTTCAAAAGTGTTGCAGTCATTCCATAAATTGCATGAAATTTTGGTGCTTTTAAAAGACTAGAAGAAATTTATGTGATATGTGGCTTTTATGGATATAGCTGCTTAAAAGAAATTTAGATGTATAATGTATAAAATAATTAATGGAATAAACATTAAATTTAACATCCTGAAGGAGCTAAAACAACTGCTGCTTATCTTAGAGAAGCAGATACATCCATTATTTACTACAACTGCTAAAATAACGAAGACACTCTAGTCTTTGATTTTAAAAGTATAGTAAAGCATGGAACAAAATTCTAAACTAAATTTACAGTTTATGCTCAACCTATAAATGTAGATCAAAAAGTATACCAATACAATTATGAATCCAAGTTGTTTTGCTACGATTTTAATAAAGGGATTTGGGAAAAAAAACTTGAGTAAAACTCTTAATTAAATTTTTATTTATCTTGATTAATTTCTACTTTCAGTTCATGAGAAAATCAACATAAATTGCAAAATATAAATTGATAAATGAACTAAGGGAAATATATTAAGAAAAGTCTATTGTAAAAATAAGATTCTTCTTATAGCTTGCAAGATTAAGTAATTGGAGGAATTCTCTGCAAAATAAAAAAATAAAAAGGATATATATATTAAAAGAGAATGAATAAATATAAGGTATTTAATAAATAGCAGAAGAATATGTTTTTAAAGAATTTTTATTAATTAGTTAAACCAACCTAGTTTTTTAACTTAGTTTAATATCCTCTGCATAATTAAAATCCGGGAAAATGGAGATTAACAAAGTATCAAAAAATTAACAATGAAAGGATATGAGATACGCCAGACTAGAAGAGAAAAAATAAAGTCACCGGAGAATTTCTTATCTTTTTAAGGCAAATGACAATAAGGAAATTAGGAAATAAGTTCAATAATAGAACAGGAAAATGAATTCATATTCGGACAATATGCTAAATGAAGAAAATTCTCATCAAGTAGGATGAGGTGATTTGCATTCTTTCAGACAGAGTAAGAGAATTGACGACTCAATTGAGCAATTGTCCTTAGATACAATTTACTTAAGGGAGTAACTTTTTAAAACAAAATTTTAATAGAAGAAAAATTGTGGTGTTAATCCTAAAGCCTTTTAGGAAGTTTCCATGATCATTGAAGAAATTAAAATGATATTGTAACTAATAAAGTAATTGATGAATCAGAAACCTAAAGAAATAAATTAACTAAAGATTGGAAAAACTTGAGAGCTTTATTATTACTATTAGAAATTGGAATTGAAGATAGAGAGATGCAGATATTGCAACTCTTTACAACATCTAATGGAGAATGCATCAATTAAAAAAGAGAACTAAAGAACTTGAAGAGATTTAACAATTTTTTTATAAATTGCAACAGAGTATAAAAAAGATAGGATACAGAATAGATTTGAGTGAGATTGAGAGAAATTAGTAGCCATACACATAAAAAAAATGATCAAGAAATCCAGATTCAATTGAAAATGGATAGCTGGAGTTGTTTGAAATGCCAATGAAAGCAAAAATTTATTAAAGTTATAATTAATAGTAATTATATCTATTATATAACATTTTATGGTATTAAAGAAACGAAGAAAATTTTAAAAACTTTTAACATGCATATTTATATATAAGTAATCTAATTTAATTTTTAATTTTTCCATAATAGATTTAGAATAAAATGATTATAAAAATAAATATTTATTAGAATATTAATTTTAATAATTAAGTTGCCATTGTGAAGAGATAATCCTTTTAAATGGAAAATAGTATTAAAAATAATAAATTTTTAAAAGAAAGCTTAATTTAAAATCTTATTGCTTATTAAATAGAATTTTCGAGTAAGTAGATTTAAAAAAATTATATAAGGATTTAACTTAAAAGAAATTTAAAGTAATTGAATTGTGTATAAAAAAGAGAGTTTTTAGCTAAAATAATTATTAAACTTCTAAAGATATATTTATTAGGTTAAAAATATATTTAGTCTTTTGAGAATATCATTATTATTTAGATGCTCACTTTTAATATGTTTTATATGATTAGAGTTAATGGGAGAAATTAAAAATTAGGTGTTTATATTAGACAATTTAATAATTATTAAAACAAAAAAATTTGAATTGCTTAAGAGATCAGGATTTTGGACTTACAAAAGTCAAAAAGTGCAAATCACAATATTCTAACGAGAAGCTATTCTTGAAATTTGATATTTTACGTCAAATCCGTAGCCAATATCAAACCATCATCGATTTTGCAATCCAACACAACATTATGGAAGATTAGGCTCCAATCATACTTATCGAAGCCTAATTTTACCGGAATAATTAAATATGTACGTCACTCGTGAAATAATCCAAGTGATGTATTTAGCCTAAAAAAAGCTATGATTTAGACTGGATATTTAATTATAAGTAAATATTAATAAACAATATAGATACTTAAATTTTAAGCTAAAAGTAGTAGCAATTTATAAGACATTTTATTTTTAACCTTTATTAAATTAATTTAAACTTGATAATTATCTATTTTTCTAGTTTTTCTTTTTGAAAGTCTCTCTTTTAAAAATATTCATACTGATTATAGAAAATACATTTTTGATTTTATTTAAAGAATCAAATGACACTTGAAAATGCTTTTTTACATAATAGAAGATATTTCCTAATTCGTGTTATTAAATTTTAATAATTTAGTATTTGAGAAAATGGGATAAAGGAAATAAATTTGCTGTTACCTATTTTTATTTCCATAAATACATGCAATTTATTCAGTGTAAATGTTTATAATTTTTACAAGTAGAATATTCTTTCTTAATCTTAATCTATTTTATCAATATTTGTATATCCTAGTTTATAAATCACTTATAGAGTTATCTAATAATGCTTTCTTTATATATAATTTTCTAGTGAGTAAACTAGTTACTTAGAACGATATTAATGAATATAAAAGATTTAAGTGTATAATTTTGATAAGAGTATGATTAGGTTTAAGCGTACGAGAAATAACTTAATATATATTACTCTATTTTATTGTGAATCACTGAAGGCTCTTGTGGTTTAAAATTGGGAATTCATTTAAAAAGAATGTAAGGAGTTACTTAATTTAGATTCAAGTAAAAAGGATATTTTAAGATAGAAAATTGAGAATTTAACTCAAGACTAAGAGCAGCTAAGAAAGGATATGCTTTATGAGTAAATTAAAATGAATAGGTAGTATAAGAACTAAAATAAATGCTTTATCTCAATGTTGTTTTAAAATATTCTCTTATAATTTAAAAGTTTTATTATTTAATTTATATAATAACTAGCTAAAATTTAACCGTCATTTTATCTTAAACTTAATAAATATCAACCTACCAATTTATATGATAAGTAAATTTTATGATTTTGATATTATTTCTCTAAAGTAAGAAAGGACTGCTAAGTTTATTATTTTTAATATAATCGATAAATATAAAAATCAATAAATTATTATAGCTTTTCTGTGAAAGCACTCAGTATTAATATAAATATGTATAGTTTGATAAATAAAACTTTACTTACAAGTCAAAAGAAAGAGACAGATATTTTTTATTCTAATAGCCTACTCCAAAGCAATAAAACATACAGTTAAAAATTATTAAAGAACTTACTATAGAAAAATATCTAAATCATTGATTAGGAATTCAATCTTGATATAGGATTCTATAACTTTCTTCTTTTGTAGTTCCTTTTTTATTATTAATTAGAGTTTTAGTTTTAAAATATTTAAGTTAAAATAAAGATAAAGCATTTTAATACCATTCTAAGAATATGCATCTATTCATATCCACATTTTTATCTTTAAACTTATTTTAGAATAAATTATTTTTCTAGTTAACTTAAAATTTTAACTTCTTTCACTTTTCTCTATTTCTGTTTATTCAAAATTCTAAGTGCATTTTAGTTGATAATACTTTACCATGCTTTTCTTTCTTAAATTTTTCATTTTGCTATTCGATTCCTCAGTAAACCCTTTTCTCCTATAATTTTTAGTAGTAATAACTGAGATTGCTAAATTTATTAGGACAAAGCAGCATTTTAAAATTATTGTTGAAATAAGGATTATAACTTTGATAAAGAAATGTATGGTATTATAAAGCATATAAGCTTCATTAGCTTTAGTTAATCTTAATGATTAGGTCTAATAAGATACTAGAAGAGAAAAAAGGAGCTAGCAAATAAATGAAGTTTTAATTAGATAAAGACTATAATCTAATAAGATTAAATGTATGCGCTGGATTTGTAAATTATTAGATTGATATATTCTAAATTTAGAATACCTAATTCCTGGTTTTGAATGCAAAGTATGGAAATAGCAACTTTAACTTAAGCTAAAGTATATTGCTTAATATTTATATGTGTATATTAAAATGCTTAGATTTCTTATATGAATACTAATCATATCTACACTCCTCTTCAAAGGCTAAATTTGGATATCAACGGTATAAAGTCTATTTTTTCTACATAAATAGCATAATTAGAATTATATTCTCCATTTATGTATTTTAGATGCTTATAATAATAGTTATTTCACCTTTGAAATGGTATATATAATAACCTAATTATTTATGCTTTTTAATATTCTAAGATAAATAGGAATTAATAAGTAAAGTACTTTGTATAGTTATAATGAAATATAGGTTGGATTTTATAATTAGTATTAAGCATTAAATAAGGGAAGATATATCATTAACTTACATTATACAAATAATATCTAGGTATTAATGGTATAATTTACTTTTATATACTTTTAAGTAAGCTATACTTCAAGTGTCTAAACAGTATAGTCATTTTCCTTAAAATTATCTTTATATAGCTTTACATTCTAATCCTCTATTTTAAAAATAACTTAACTTACCATCATTATCTTTATTTTTAAAAGGGAATTTCTTTAACTCCTTAGATGATTTAGACTAAGATTTTAGAATATTTTTAATTTTAGACAAATGATTGTATAGTGGTAACCCATAGAGAGATTTATATTTAAGTAGATTTATAATAAATACTAAGTCTATAGATAAAGCTTCACAATATAGAGAGCTTGATCATTGCTTCTAAGTCTTATATTACATAAATTATTAAAAAGTTACCTAGGAATATTTTTTCTCTTTGCTTTGCAATTATTTCTTTACTCTTTAATCACTTTTATTATACTAGCACCTTATGCTAAATTACAAAACATATCAATGCTAAACAATTTAAGTTATTTTATCACTAAGTTTTAAATTACCAGTGAAATTAAATTAAACAAAGGAGTCTTTTAACTAAAGTTGAAATATAATAATATAACTAGCTAGTTAAATTTTGCATATATATAGCCTTATCTTATGAAATTAAGTTTAATATAGAGCCAGATATCTTACTTGCTATATCAGTTAGAAGAAATAGCAAGTTAATTATCATTTTAATATTCATTTTCCATTCATAAATTAAGAGTTATATCATTTAAGAAATTCAGAAATATTAGTATTTTTTTATAGCTGATAACTATAAAAGATTATTAGTAAGTATTAACTAGAGTTATAAGCTTATAAGTACTTTTATAAGTGTTTTTATATTATAGATTTAATTAAGTTTGGAATGCTTTATGTGCTTAATTTCAATAAAATAAGTTTATTGTTTTATCAGCTAATTTTACTCCATTTTTCATTACTAGCATTATAAATAAGTAAATTATTACCATTATCATATTGATATACACAGTTGCTACTAGAAATAGGCTAAGAAAATTCTTGTAAAGACACTCCACTGTATAGACTTGCTTAAACAGTTATTTTTTACATATCGAAAATTTAAGTAGGTAGCTCACTATTGTTCTTATATATTAAAAACGCTCTCAAGCCTGAGACATAAGCAGCAGAAGCACAGCCAGGTTTTGATAATGTTTAAGGAACTTTTGTCCATTAGTTGTTATAAGAGTCATACACCTAAATACTATCTAAGGATACTCTTTTATCACTATCGAAACCTCCAAATACATAAGCTTAATCTTGGAATATATCAAAACCAAAACCAAATCCTGGAATTATGATTGGCTTTATACTTTGAAATTTAAATTAGTCTCATTTAAATATTTCACATTTATTAGTATCTACAACACTTGTATTTATTGTTAACCCAGAAATTACATAAATGTCTCCTTTTTTATTGTATCTAGTTCTATGTCAATATCTAGAAGTTAACATTTCATAAGTCTATACTTAAACTTGATCTATGATGTTAAATCTTTTAGCATTATTTTTTGAGCCTCCTGATGCTACTAAGTGTTCATCAGAGAACTGTTCTATCTATGTGAAGTTTCCTTCTGTAATTTCAATTTCAACATCTTACTTTTAAGTTTTTTATAGTGCTATATTATAAGTTTTTAGATTTTTTGACTATTTTTATATTGTTTTTATACAATTAAAAGAGGCGTTAATAGCGATAGCATGAGTGTGGTTTGGTTCTTCTGCTTCTTGTCTATTATGAAGTAATTACTTGAGCATTTCTTCTATTTAAACAAATAACTAATCCTCAAAGTCTTTAAAAAATACTTTTGCTTCACTTTTATTATATCAATCTTACTATAAAGCTAGCTCCCAAATATTCTCTTGCTAATTAAAAGAATTTCATTTGCTTTATGAGGCTTACTGACTTATCGTTGCTATAATTTAGTCAATTTTTTATTATTAATTATCAAATTTCATTTGCGCTTAGTCTTCGATCTATTAAAGATGCTTGATTTGGCTTTGCTCTATTCATTAAATTAAATCTTTTATTGAGCCTATTTTTTGACTTAGTTTGGCTTTCCTTTATTATATTTCTTATAGCAGGTTTTTCTTTTCTTATTCAAGATTCAACTTATAATTTCTTAAATCGCTTAATAAATCTTGACTTTATGATTAAGCCTTCTAGCCTTATACAGGTAGAAAAGGTACTTCAATACTAAGTGGATCAATTTTAAAAGATTGCTAGCACTCTGCACATTTAACAGTTTATTTTACATTTCAATTTTAAAAGATACACTAGCTGCATTATAGGTGATTACAAGGAAGTACCCTGGGTAAATGTGTTGCTCTATCATAACTTTAGTCACAAACAAGACAAGCTTACTACATTTTATTTAAAATATAAGAGTTTAAATATGAAGATAAAGTTATACCTTTATTAATCTATCCTTAAGTTTTAATATCCTCTGATATTTAGTTATCTAAGAACTTGCTTCAATGCTTTTTAATTTTATTATAATATAATTTTCTTTTATTCTTTATATATTGCTAATACTTTTCTTTATCTGTCTACTATCTCATCTTTTTTAGAGTATTAGACGGCTAATCTTTCCTTTAATACACTCTTTTTCTATTTTTTCTAGTTCTCTTGAGTATTTATTCTTGAACCTTTTCCTTTTTTTTCCAAATCTGAGCTTAATTTGATTATAAAGCTTTTGATAAAAGTATTTTAATTAAATTTAAGGGAAATAAAGAAATGAGAAGGGAAATAAAGATAATCAAATAGATAAAAATTAAGAGTTAATTATAAAAATATCTCCTTATAAAGAAGCCCTATTGTTTCTCTATCATAATCAGTTCAAGATCAACAATGGAAAGCTTTACCTAAGAAATTGAACTTAGTTAATCATACTTGATATGAGTATAAAAAAGCTGAATGATATTATTGTCTAAATATTTCAGATTGAAGTATAAACTAAATGATAAAGTAATAAAAGAGTTAAGCTATGCTAGAAATTAAATATGAAATACAAATAAAATAATAAAAGCTACCTAAGATATAGGATAAATGTAATATAAATTGTAGGATTAAGACTCTTCATTTAGTAATATAATTTTGGAATAAGGCTTAAATTACAATCATTTTAGCTACCAAATTAAATTTCCAATCTAATACATATTGCTATGAATATTTTTCTTTAGTTTTTACTTAAAAATAACTATTTACCAATTCCTAGTTTTTAAATAAATAGCAGCTAATGATAAAGTAATCCATATAGCTAATTCACAAAATTTGAAAATGTAATTTAATGTAAATAGAGTGTTTAATGCTTCTAAGATTAAAACTATTAGAAGCTATTTTAAAGATAGGCACTTAAATTTCTTTTAACTACTGATCTAATAATTATTTGTTAATGCTTGGTATTAATTTAGCTTACTTTATTATTCTAGGTTATTTAGATATTTCTATACTCTTTTATATACAAATAGTTCTTAAAAAAGACTTAATTTATTTTTACTTATGTATTTTTTACTGTTTTTAAGTTAATAAAAAGAGGCATAATATTAGTAATTGAATTAGATGGATTTTGATATACAATGACTTAGATTATAACTAATATTAGTTAGTCTAACTATTTAATATAATAAGCATTATCATTTATCTATACCTAATCAATTGTTTTTATACTTAGATATAGCTATTAACTTTAGCTTTATAACTGCTTAGAGTGCTTAATTTAACTTAATTATAGAGATGGAAGTACTTAGCTTTAATTATTTAAAGTATTAAATAACTCTTAATTTGCTCTATTGTGATATAGAGATTCTATTTAGAAGCTAGTGTATATTTTTGAAACTACTAACTAAAATTAACTAACTTATCAAAGCTATACCTAAATATACCTAGTTATCCTTCTTTTAAATAAGATACTAAGATGTTAACTTAAATAGAGTAAGAGATACGCAGCTATAATAAGACTGTATATAGTTAAATAGTAAAATAATTAAATCTAAAATAGATTAAATTAAAGGAATAAGATAAAGGCTAATTAGCTTTTACACTATGCTTCACTGAAATAGTAATATGATTATGATTAAGTTTTAGAAAGATAAGCTTTACCTTTAATATAATACCAAAATATCAATATAAACAATAGTAAATTAACTAGGCTGCTTAGTATTAGAGCTAGGGACTAGAAGAATAGAATGCGCTTCTAAAATTAAATATCAAAGTGATTACTAAGTTGATTTAGTTATATTAATACAAAATAAAAGAATCAACTATCAGTAAATTTTTAGTAGGAAGCAGATTCTATAAATGCAAGGATTTATTTAATTATAGTAGATTAAGCAATAAAAGCATCCAATTTATAAGTCTCCTCAGTAAAGTTTCTGCTACTAGAATATCAGTATTGAAGGTTAAATCTCATTATTTAAGGAATAATTTAAATAAAGAGAATATAAGAATCAGGAAATATGAAATTATTTTGAATTATTAGCATTACATCAAGCTTTTAGTAAAGTTTTAAGGTAGAGAACCAAAACAATAAACTGGTACTTCAATTCGCAGAAAAAAAGAACCAAAAATAAATATTAAATAGAAGAAAAAAGCTGTAAAGAGACTAATGTAATTTGACCATAAAGGCATTTCATTCTTTAATAGTAAGTATAGATTATTCCTCTTTAATCAAATTTACATTCTGAAATCCTAGAACTATAAATAGAGGTAGCTATATCATAGTTATATAAAAGGTTCTCTTAAACTATTTACTTTAAATTATCTTAAGAATCAAATAACTTTAACTTATTTCTATTAAGATATCTTTATTTATTCAATCAGCTAATACTCTTAATATGCTTGAAACCTTTTTATACTTTTTATAAATCAATAAGTAAGTCCGCATTAGTCTAGTGGTTAGGATATTCGGCTCTCATCCGAAAGATCTGTGTTCAAGCTAAGGATGGGGAATCTTAATTTTTAATTTAAATAATTATTAAAAGCTAAAACTTAAAATCTTAAATTCCTTGATAAATGTTCAAGTCTAACCACTTTCAATACTTAATTATACTCATTTTAACTAAAGTTTATTAACTCGAAAATTCATCAATTAATATAATGGAAAAGTCACTCTTATAGTACAAGAGCAAATGTTCTAATTAAGCAAAATAAGCATAAAGTATAATCAGTCTATATTAGATATAGTGAAGAACAAGAGACTAATAATCCTATATAAATAACAAGGAAGCTGACTTAGCTTTAATTAGAACAGCAAATAAAGAAATATTCTAATAAAATAAGGCTAGTAGTAAATATCCATATCTTAATGGAATTTTCTTAGAAATTAAAATCATGCTATTTAATGAAAGTAGTTAAAGGTTAAGTTAAGTATAAAACAGGAAGCTAATTATATTAAGGAAATAAGTATTAATAGATATAATCTAAGGATTATTTTTTCATCTAAGGCTCCTAACTATTTAGGTAATAAAATTTTAATTGTGTGCTAAGAAACAAAGAATCGTAATATCAAAATGAGAATCTAGATATGAAATTCTTAATTATGATAAATTAATATATTTGAAGAAAGTATAAAGATTTAAATTAAAGCAAATCATTAAAAATAATAAGATAGTGTTCATTTAATAAAGCATATCCATTTAGTAAAATTGACGCAAATTTTTATTTTTGTTGTAATTAGATATTGATTTAAATAGTTGGTAATGGGTTTCAGATGTATTTTAGTAATTTATATTGATAAAAGAAACTCAATAATTTCTTATCTTCTCTTAAGATTTAAATAACTAATAGTAGTATAAATAAAAAATTAAGTGTGTTATATACATAACAGGGATATTATATTTGATTTAAGATATTATTATAAAAATGTAAACTATTAAGTCAACTTTTAGTCCATCACTCCTTGAAACTTTCATTTATGTTAAATGCGTTTTCTTCTACCATCGATTTTCGTTGCATTTCTTGCCTTAGTAATACTTCGTCCATTTCTTGCTCTTTTTATTTTAGTTCTTTCATCTTCTATATATTCAGTTTCTGTTGGGCAAAATATTCCTATTTGAGCTGATCGTAGTGTTTTGACAGTTCCTTCATATCTATTACTAACTCAGCCCTTTCTTGGTATATCTTGTAAACTACTTCTAATTTTTCTTAGACATTCTCGATTGTAGGTCTTTAAATTTTATCAAAAATAAAGCAGCTTTCGATTAGATCTCTTAGTGCTCCTTTTATAAAATTGGCTATATAAGGATGCTGCTACTCTCTTAACTTAGTTAAGATATACATAGTTCCGCTTGCTTCATGCCAAGGTCTTTAGTTTGAAATAATCTCATTCAATAAGCACCCAAACGATCAGATATCAACATGTTTTCCTATATTTTTGTTCTTAATCACTTCATAACTTGCATATTTCAAAGTTCCTCCAGACCTCAAAGAAAAAATAGTATCCATATCCTCATTAATATGAAAGTCTGACATGCTAAAATCACTTATCTTAACTTTTAGATTCTAGTCTAGCAAAATGTTTTCAGGCTTAAGATCCTTGTGAATAATTTCTTTTTTATTTGAGTGAAGAAATTAAATCCCTTAAGCTATATTTATTGCTATTTCCAGCTTCTTTTCAATTGAAATATCAACCATTTGAAAGTTATCATATAGTAACTAAGCTAATGAATATTGCATCAAATTCGTAATTAGACATAATCTCTTTTCTGCGCAGATTCCTAATAACTGTAGTAGCTTCTCTGAATGTAAACTAGAAATAGTCTTAATATCTTTGATACACTTTTTAATCTTCTTTTATGCTACTACTTCGTTTTAATTGCCAAGATAGTTAGACTTAATTATCTTTATAGCAACATTCTATCCTCTTATCTTACCCTTATAAACAGTTCCAAATGCTCCCTTTCCTATAACATTCTTTGCATAGTAGAACTTTTGTATATCTTCCCAAGGTACAATCCAAATTCCTTTTTTCTAAAACTTCTCTACAGAAACCTAATCTAAAATAGGATATTCCAGATAGCTAGAAATAAGTCTTTCTCTGCTATTAAGTCGTTTATAATTTTTTCTCCTGTATCAATATAGTAAAGCCAGTAGTAATATTATGACTATTACTATAAAAATAAAAACAATTAGCAGCCATAGTTAAAATCCGTCATCTGAACTGCTTTAATCGTCAAGCGTCAAATAATAAATTTTAGATACTCCTCTATAACTTAAATCATTCAGTTCTGATCTCTTCTTGTTTGACGCCTAGAGCCACTATACTACGAAGCTTTCATTAGATAGCACTAAACAATCAATACTCCTTTGTTGTATCGTATCTATATTTTAAAATTCCTTGACTAGAAAAGTATTTTTTACTACCTTTTGATCATTTGAAAGAATTTTCCCATACAACTTCAAATTTTTACTGGCTTACACTAGCCAAAAAACTGCAAAAAGATCTTCATTAATACCTGATAACTTGTAGTTTAGCAAGCCTTTCATACTCTCTATTCTAAAGCTTTGCTTATAAACCTAGAAATTGTAGTCAAATATTTATGCATAAATAGAGTAGTTATTTGACTGATTACCTGCATGAGAGACATAGAACTTTTCTAGACCATTGTCTAATGAGGCGTAAAGTCATTAATCCGATTGACTTAAGTTAGTCTAGGCAACTTAGACTAAATCTTAGTTTAAAACTGAGAACATAATTTACTCTTTATCATTAGAAAGCTTATTATATAATAGAGCTGTTTAGTTATTGACAATTATGAATTTAAAGTTAGGATCAGTTGCTTTAGAAGAAGAGTCTATCGATGCTTTATCATCTTTTAACTTACCATTTACATCCATTAACTAAGTGAAGTAGTTATAAGATGATTCTTCAATTTTTGTGTAAAATGTTATCAAATCGTATTCCTTCCAAGATCCTACTTCTAGATTTGCAACGTACAAATCTTTAACGATTTATGGATCACAAATTTTGTTACCACTGTTATCGAAATTAACCATATATAAGGTATCGTTATATTACTAGTCTTGTCTTTGAGTTTGGCAAATTAAGATAAAATATCCTTTCTACTTTACTATTGAAATGTATGAGTATTAATTACTCCAAGGATCTTTAAACTTCTAGCTTTCTTATATCACTTTTATTCCCTCTTTGTCATAAATCATGAATTCTAACTAATCTCTAGCTCAGCTTAGCGCTACCCAATTTTAATCACTAAGCTATTGAATTTTCTATCCTCCAACTTGATAATCATACTCAAACAGTTAAATTTCAGAACTTGAGTGCAACTAAATCCTGAAATCGCTCGAATTCTAACCTTCTTCAATAGCTTAAGATATCTCAATATTATAAGCATCCACATAGCCTAGTTCCAAACCTGCAATAACAGTCAAAAAAATTAGAAAAGTTTCCATTTTATTCTAACAATAAAAGCTTAAAGCTAACTTCATCTGATTTATTAAGCATATAAGAGCTCCATTAAGTAGTCCATGATTTAATAACTTAAACCTTTTAACTGTCTACTTAGCTCTCTTATTTGCTAGTTTGAACTATTAATTTCTAATGTTTTAGTAAGCTTTTTCTAACTAAGAAGTTTAATAAATATTAAGGTTTAATAGCAAGGATGCTTTGTAGTAAGAGTGAATTATACATTTAAAGCTAGTTTTATATCCCTCACTAAATCTAATAAATACTTATAAAAACTAGTTTACCTTAAGTTTTTAATTAGTTGCAGTTATTATCTAATTTCGCTTTGAGTGTAGATATGCTAATTACATTATTTTGCTGAGAGATAAATTACTTAAACCGTATGGGAAAGGAGATATTTTTAGAAGACGAGAAAAGAGGTTAGCAAGTATGAGAAAGCTTCTAATAAATGATTTTTACAGAGACTAAAGATAAAAGGCTAACTAATTAAATGAAAGTCTGAGCCTCTTTAAGAATCTATAATAAAAGGTATAAAATAGTTAAGATAAAGCGAATGTGTGAGAAATAATTATAGCATATAGAGAGTAATATAGTTACTTATAGAGAAGTTTAATTAGGATTATTAAGCTTTAGTAAATATAACTAATAAATTTGAAGTTATATAATCACTAATAATATAAGAACTATAATTATAGAATGCTATAAATATAGATATATAAGCTATATTAACTATATCCTTATTTTCATGCATTTAAATCATTTTAATAAGTAATCTATTTGCTACTATTATACGAAAAAGCAGCAGAGTAAAAGAATAAAGAATAAGCGCTTTCATTAAAAGTAATAAAAGAATTATTACATTTTTGTAAAAGTTACTAAAAATTTGAAAAGCAAACTTATTAAGATACTTGAGATGCTAATTGGAGTAGAAATTAGCACTCTATATGACAAAAATACAGAAAGAAATATACTTAAAATCACAGTTATAAAGTACCTTGAATTATGAGAATAAATTCTATTTCAAATCACTAAATTAATATAAATTTCAATTGATATAAAAGGTTTTAATTTATTACCCTTTACTATTTAATTAAATGAAAAAATAATGCTTAATTTCTAGAGTTTTAAGCTAATAGTATAATAAGAAAAGCTGAACCTATAAACTGATTTCTAACTAAAAAATATAAATATTAAAGTTAATAAACTAACTTTTTAGGTTGCTTATTTAGTAAGCTATTTCTAAGTATTGATAAATCAAAAGATCAAAGTCTAAATAAAAAAGATACTTAAAAGTATATTATGACAATATTTAGAAGGAAAGAGAATACAATAAAGTTATGCATTTATATTAGAAACTTTTTATATTGTTATTCAATTATTATGATAAGATGGTTTATTTTTAAATAAAAAGGGTGATAATAGCTCTTGTACATATTGATAGAATTTATTGATTTATGAAGGCTTAAATTTAAGTTTATAGATAAATTAATCTTATGGTTAAGATAACTATTTCTAGTTATTCTACTTAGAAAATAATAAAAGAAACTTATAAAAGAATTTCAAAAGAATTAGTCTATTCAAAGTTAACTGAATAGATTTAGCTTTATTCTAGCAAAAGCTATTTAAAATAATTTCAGTCCAATTATTATACTTTTGAAATAAATAAAAAATCGAAATGCCAACTAATGAAAAAGCAAAATAGCATTGCTAGCACAAATTAGGATAAACGCTTTGTATATAATCTTAAGTATAAGCAACTTATGAAATTTCTAGGTCTTTATTTTTAAAAATGTTCAAACATAAGATTTAGGAAAAAGCTTTTTATTTTAGTACTTATAACTTAATTACCAAGCACTAAAGATAGTTATCAGCTATATCATTTATTTTAATGAGTTACTAAAACCTTTACTATAAAAATTAATTCCTCAATCTATTTTTTAGTTTAGAAATGATAATTATTCTATTATAAGATAAATAGCTTCATTATAGCTGACAAAGGGAAGATAGACTGTTTAATTTGTAGATAATAGTGAGTATTAGGGACTAATAGCTGAATTTTAAACATTCATCTATATAATAAGTTAGTGATTTCATTAATATCTAGATATATAAGCCTTTTAAGAACTAGAGCAGAAAATAAAGAATTTAAAGAAAGCTAGTTAGAAATAAAGGAAGGAAAAGTATTAAGGAAAGCTAATTCTAAGATAATTTTAATTAATCCTTCATAAACTTATTTTAAATTATTTACTTACTCAAAACCATTAAATGGAAGTTATAGAGCCTTTGAAAGAATGTATCCAGGAACTAAAAGAGTTTTTTGAAAAAGAAAAACTCTTAGATCTCAATTCTATCAAAAGCAGTATTGAAACACTTTCCTAAATGCTTGAGACGTTAGCATAATATCCTCTGAAGTATATTGTCGATAAGCAAGGAGTAGATAGAGTTATATATATTTTCAAAGGGATTTCTTAAGCTGTACGCGATCTTTAGAAAACTTTATCTTAGGAATAAGAAGATAGAGTTAAAATAGTAGAGGAAAAGATGACTTTTCTATAGACGAATCTAGATGAAATATTCTAATAATTTCTCTTATGACTTAAGTAAGTTATAAATTAGCAATAGTAAGAAGCTTTCACAAAGTAGCAAGAAATCAACAAGTAAAACATTGAAATCTCAAAAGTTAACATTAAAGAATTTTTCCAAAATTTTGATTAACACCTAAGGATAGTTAAAGCAAAACTAGAAGAGTAGAAAGATTAATTTCAGGTAGAATTAAACGATTTGCAGCTAAATTTATAGAATATATAGGGAATAAACGAGGAAAGTATTCGTAGTTTGCTTAAAGATTTACTTGACAAAATGCTTATAAAACATTAATAAGAATTGATTGAAAAGTTTAAAGGGATACAAGATCTTTAATAATTACAAGAACACTTCTAAGATTGGGTAACAGATCAAGTATCAAATGACTTCTTCAATAGATATAGAGATTTGAGAGTAAACTTTGTAGTAAGATTTGATGCTTTTTATGAAAAATTTATAGAGTATGTCAGAATAGTCTAGTAAATAGATAGAGTTCAGAACTGCTAGAAAGGATTGAAAGAAGTAATAAAGTAAAAAATGAATCTCAGAACTAGAGATGTTTCTGAAAAAGGAGTTGAAATAACCTGGTATGATGTCAATAGCTTCTTCTCTTTAAACTGGAATGATTATAATTAAAGGGCCAATATAATCTTCTTAGCAAATGAATATGAGCAGAGAATTAAACTAGGAGAGGATGTAAATAACCCTGTGCTACAATTGGTTAATACAGTAATTTATGGGAAAAAAAGTGAGATGGATGAATAAGAAAAAAAGTTATAGGATAAAGATTTTATAATAACTGATAAAGGCCTCAAGGGATAATATTCATAAAATGGAAAAGTAAACTTTGGAAGAAGTTTTTAAACTTAAGAAGACAAAAACTAAATCAAATTTAATGGAAAAGCTAAGGGAATTTCGAAAGCCTAAACTCAAATATATTTCATTACAGAAGAGAAAGCTTGATATCTAAGAGATTTAGGAAGTATTCAAGGAACTACCTTAAAAATAGAATATCACAGTTGCTTATTGCAAGAAGGGTTAGTACTCGAATTTGCTTAAGACTTTGTCGTAGTGATTGCTAGCTGTATTGTTTAATAGAACTTAAATATAGCTGATTAGAACTATAATCCTGAATAAATAATAAAAATATTCAATACTTAAAATGTTATAAAGAACAGCAATGTTAAAAAGAAAAACTTCAGTTTGAAAGCATTGCAGCATGGAGAATAGTATAAATCTAATAGAAAGGGATAAAAATTTGCTAATAATACGTAGAAGATATTAGAAACAGGATAATATGGCTAAGGCAATAACATCCAATAAAATAATCAACCTGTTTAAGAGTAAAACTAAAACAATGAGGAATTAAATTAATAGTAAATTACAAAAACTGAAGTCCAAAACTAAATCTAAATGGATATTACTTAAACACAGTCTTTTGGAGAATTTTAATAGGAAGATAATTTAGCATAAACTTATTATCCTTAGTAGAAATAAGGTTAGTAAAACGGGACTGTCTAGTAAAACCCTTAGTTGATTCCG
Source organism: Loxodes magnus (assembly GCA_946699065.1). Classification (NCBI taxonomy): domain Eukaryota; phylum Ciliophora; class Karyorelictea; order Loxodida; family Loxodidae; genus Loxodes; species Loxodes magnus. Next base: position 590,425 of record CAMPDV010000006.1, on the reverse strand, counting down.
TCTAATTAGTAAGAATAGTATGAATAATTAGCTATGTCTAAACATTTTGAATAAATTGAAGACCAGCAGAATAAGTAATTTAAGTAAGATATCTAATTATTGGAAGGAAAGGTTATTTAGTAAGGTATTAATCCTTAGCTTGTGCTTCATATTTACAAATGGCCTCTAGATTTTTCAAAGCAGATTAAATATCAAGAATAAATTTTAAGAGCTAGTCAAGATACATTGCAAAACTTTAATGTTGGCCGAATTGAAAGTATATTAACTTTAAAAGGTAATGGAGTTTCCGGCAAGCATGGATATTTCTAATATAATCCAAAATATGGATGGCTTTACATGGATTAAAGTAGAAATGGAACTTTCGTAAATTTGAGTGATTATGAGACATTAAAAAAAAGAGAACCATCCCTTGGCTATAAGCTTCCAAGACAAGTGACATTTAACATATCAGGATACTGGTTTTTTGCGAGAAGGGTTTGAAATTTTTTTATCAAATTTTTTATTTTACAAACTAAAATAATAAATATCTACATCTAAATTAGCCTTCCTACCTATAAGAGCTATATATGCAATTTAAACATTAACAAGCTAATTTTATACAAAGGTAAAGCTAGAACTCTATAATCCTTTAAAGTATCTATTAATGACTCTAAGTAGAAAATATAAGTATTTAACTTACTAAATGAACTATGACTGAAAATAAACTCAATCAGTTGCTAATAAGTTTTGAATAGAGTTAAAGGTACTAAGAATAAAAAATGATATATTCATTATTAAGCTAATATATTGAAAAATTTACGCTAACATCAATGATTTTCATTTAGTAACTGAATTTCAAAATTTTATATTCTAAGGTTATTTACCTTCAAATACATCTTTAATGAAATTTAAAGAAGATAAAGCTTCAAATAGCTTTATATTAATAAACATTTTCAAACAATTTTGACTTTAGCAAGTGTATCAAGTAAACTAAAACCCAAGCAACTTAAGAGAGTTTTATTTTATTTATAGCTTTCTATCTATAAATTTAAATTAAAGCTTCCTTTACTACTCTTATTCAATACATTAGTGAATCATCTTATTTATTTTAAATTGCTTACATTTTCTTTCCAGGCTTTTATTAGATTCTGTATAGCAACTAATTATTAAGATTTTAGTTTGATAAAGGTTAAAGCAATAGCCTATATAAGCCCTAAAAAGCTATAATGGTTAATCTTTAACTAATGATATACCTTAAATGCCTTTAGCTACTTATCTTATTATCCTTAGCTCTTTTCTTATTATTTTGCTAAATATATAAGCAGAATTATTATATTTTACGATCTTTAGTTTATATACTCTTAAACCCAGTTAAGTAAATTAGAGTAAGCAAATTTTAATGTAAGGATAACTAAATCAAGTAAATAAAACTTAAAACTCAGAACTATAGACAGTTAATATGAAGTATAAGGCTAAATTGACTGTCATTAAGCACTTAGAATTCCATGGATAGATAATCTAGCAAACATCTCATTCAAAGATAAAATAGCAATGCTAGCTAAAAATCTTAGTTACTATATGCATTTTGCTTTATGAATAATCTAAACTTCTGATTCAAATTATTGTGACTATCTAAATATCTTATCATTAATCTTACTAGATAGAGAGTATTATAAACTGCTGTTCGTTACCTTTATCACTATCATTTTGTACTTTAATTGGTTTATAGATAGTAGGATATAATTGTCTTGGCTTTTAAAATAATCAATAGAGTATATATATTAAAAGGATAGCAGACTATGATATATCATATGAAAGCATAATTATTATATTATCAGTCAATTCAAACTCTTTGAGCTAAATTTATATTCATCAATTATACAAGCATGAAGCCAGAGACATACTAGTTATCCAGATAAATGAGAAAATTAACTACCACGGTTAGCTTTAAACCTTTGGATTCAAATAGAGGTACAAGTTTAAAAATGACAGCTCTTGTCTAATTTACTAGCTTACAAACTTGAAGAAGCATAAATTCGCATATTCTACAATAGAAGATAATAGATCTTGAATCTTAGAAGAAACGAATATAAATAATTTCAACATATCTCTTACTAAAAATAGATAATAATAAAGAAGTTCAAAAAGAGCAAAATCATAAGATTGAAAATCTACTTAAATACAAATTATCAGACTAGCTTTCTTAGACAATAAAGTCTTTATTATTTGTTTATAAATCTACTTTTCTCTTAGAAGTTCTTTTAACTTATGTTAGAGAGTGGGTTTTATCAATCCTAAAGATGGATAGATTTAATATCCATTAAATTAAAAAGCCTCTAAAGAGGATAATTATATGAGCCATAATTCTATTTATTTATAATTAAGGGTAGATTATTTATAATCAGCTGGAAAAATCGTCTTTAATATTAAGTATCTGGAGCTAATTGAAGAATTTAAATAATTAGAGTTTATAGACTTCTTGAGCTTCCATAAGGCTTTCGATAATATAAATAAAATTAAAAAATTTGAATTGTTAAATAGCAGAAATAGCTTGAAGATAAAATAGAAGCATAATTTAAATCTATCTAATAGAAGTTATTTACCCAAATTTTATAAAACCTAATATACTCTTGTATTAAGTAGCTAGCTGATGTTTATAACACTAATTTAAAACCATAAGTATTTGTTCCATTAGCAAGGACTGTATTTAAGATAGGCATTAATTAAAAGCTTTATTATTAATTGAGTAATAAAATAAAAACCATACAACCCATTTAACTCCTTTAACTTATTAAAGTTATAATAAATATGAAATTTATAGCTCTATCTGCTTTTATTTTTCCGTTACTAATCCAATTAGTGGAATGCGATTAAGTTTTCTATGTAAATTCTTGCCCTAGTTCTGTTACTTATGGACATACATGTAATTAGAATGGCTTTTCTGATGGTTCTGTTCAGCTCCCTTATTATAGTCTAATTGAAGCTTTAAACTTAAGAATCAACTCTTGTTTAAGTGATAAATGTGTCTTTAAACTAGGGAATGGATAGCACTTCTTATATACTGGCTCGCCCATAGATTAAGGATTTAAGACTTAAGGGAGCTACTTAAAATCTCCACTAACTACACTAAGTTAATCTGGAGAGATAAATATAGAAGGCGAGGGAGATGGGACAATAATCTATTATTGAGAGTAATCAATTAGCTTTAGATTTATGGAAGGAACAGTTTCCTTTAGCAACTTACAACTAAATGGCTACAAAACAATCGAAAGAGTTATTTTTCAAGACATAACGAAAGCTAACTTTAATACTTAATTTTCATGCTAAGATGTTTGGTGCTCTCATTGTAATAATCGAGACTCAATGATATGTTACGATTCTTCAACTCAGACCATAGAAAATGTTAGATCAATAAATCGATGCAAGTATTAAGTTCTAACTAGCTATGGAGAAAATTTGAATCAGCCAGCAATGAAGTAAAAATAAGCAACTAGACTCTAATGAAGTATTGATATAAATTATTGTGAAGCTACATTTTTTGATTCTGTTATATTTGATGTTGATGGCTAAGCAAACTAAAGACCATAACTAATAATAGAAAATGTTACTTTCTCAGGTTTTAAATTTCGTCCTCCAGCAATCATAAGAATAAACAATGGAAGGCTTACACTTTAAAATGTTACGTTTATTGATTCAGAAATAGGTCATCCACTTGCCGGCACATAATATAGTCAAGATGAAGCACATGGAATAATCTATTCAAAGAAGAGAGTTACTTCAAATGGCACTTCAATAAAATGGCACTATGGAGGAGTTTAAGAAACAAATAAGCATATGGCTTATAGCCAAACTTCTAAAACAATGTACTCAGTTCTTTAATTATATTCGCCTCAACTCATAGACTTTTCGAACCTTGTATTCAAAAATAACTTCTGGCCTCAACAAAATTGCCCTGAATGCGATCACTAAGTAGGAGCTATAGACTTGATGTGAATTTAAGAAGTTTACATAAGAAAGACCTTATTTCAAAATAACTTGGCTCCTTATGGAGCTCTTCATGTAGAGAGTAGATATTAGCAAGAGCCTATACTATTAATCTATGAAAGCGACTTTATAGGTAACTCTGGATATAAAACTAACACTTTTAATATTTCAAGTGCATTAGCCTAGACTTTCTCTATAACAATAAGCAAATCTACTTTTACAAATAGCTTTGGCTACTCATATACTAACGCGTAAATAAACATACCTTATAGATCAGATTGCTGTGGCTATCTTTCCATAATCAAGAGTACTTTCTAAAAAAACTAGCCTTGGACTTAGTATGTGCAAAAAGGAAATGCTGGTCTTTAAATTATACATAATGATATTCTAATTTCAGGAAGTATATTTGAGGAAAATAGCTATGCTAAGAACGAATAAACTTAAAGTTTAGGCGTTCATACTTCATAAGTATAGCTAGGCTTTATTTAAGTTCCTATCTTAGCAGTTTCTGAAGATTTACTGAAGGTAAACTTTTACCCTTATTACTATATTAATTTCAATGAATATGACTTAAGCTAAGTATAAACCAATTTAATAGTTTAGTCATGCTACAGAGCTTTAATAGAAGATACTGAGTTTAATAAGAATGAAGTATACCAAGCAGCGGGAATTTAAGTGAGCATTGCATAAGAGTATTTGCAAATTCTTCGCTGCGAATTTACTAATCTGTAAGCTTATAAAAACAACGCAGTAGTAGCAACCAGTCCATGAATTTAAATCTTGTAATCAAATTTTAAAAACCTAAATACTATAAAGAAAAATGGAGCGTTGTACATACAAAGCCCTAAGAGCAACTATAAAAACACATGCATATAGTAAAATTAAGATGATAAATGTCTCAAATACCTAATAGAGTAATATTTCTGGTTTGAACTTACTGCAAGTTCATTCGAAAACATAAACTCAGGAGGATCTTCTACAGTCCTTTACCTTCAAACTTCATATTCTAAAAAAGCAAATAGTTACTAGTATTAAATGATTATGGAAGATGTTACTATAAAAGAAAGCTCCATTCAAGTGACTGACGAAAGAGAAGCTGCTCTCTATTTGAAAGTAACGAAGGGAAATTTCTATATTAAAGATTGTAATTTTTAAGAATCTAAATCAGGTAGAGATTAGGATCCATTAGGAACTTGCTTTTTGTTTTCTGACATTAATAAAGGAAGTCAAATTTTCATAAAAAATTCTGCTTTCAGTAATTGTGCAGGCTCATAAATGATTTACAATAGAAACAATAAAGGAACTCTTACGACTTAGGAATGCGTGTTTATGAACTAAGATAAGAATTATGCTAGTGGAGCTATATGAAATGCAGGAGATTATTATGATATTTCTTCAACATTTTAATAACTTAAAAAGGACATAGGTCCAGTATATTATAGCTAAACTACAGGAACAGCTTCCTTTTACTAATCAATTTTTACTTAAAACGAAGCTACTTTGTGAGGAGTAGTTTATGCTAGCTAGTAAGGTGTTTAGCTTTTTATGGATAAAGTAAGTTTCATAAGCAATCAAGCATTTTATTATGGTGGAGGGATATATGCAGAAAGAAAAGCTAAAGTATCCGTTTCTCGAAGCGAATTTTCTTATAATAAAGCTAATGACGGTTTTGCTCTTCTCCTTGCATTTACTAAAGCAGGATAAAATGAACAAGCTTCGTATAGAACAACTATAGATGATTGCAACTTTTATAGAAATGGTATGCTAAAGAATGATCAAACCGAAAATCAAGGAAACTAATCAACTCTAGGAGTAATAGAAGCAGAAATAATAATAGTGAATAGTAAATTTGTTGAGAATAAAGCAAAAACCAGTCCAGGAGTCAAAGCAATTTTTTCCGATATTTCAAGCTATAACTTATACTTCGAAAAAAATGAAGGTTATTAAGGATGCTGCTTTTTCCTTGCTTTTGGGAGTGTATGAAAAGATTAGAATTCAATTTATAAAAATAACGTTTGCGTTTAAGGAGGAGTTGTATATGCATAAGACTCATAAATTACGATAACCTCATCGAAATACGAAAATAATACCGCCTAAACAGGGGGCGCTTTCTATCTTGATAAAGATGCACAGTTGTCAATAACTAGCTCAGATATAATCTAATCACAAGCAACAAATCTGGGAGCTCTTTTTTATTTCCAAAAAACTGGACTTATCTCGATCATTTTTTGTAGCTTTAAAGATTGATAAAGAAATGGAATATTTCTATCATAGGGAAAGGGTTAAATGATTATAAATCAAACATTATTCGAAGATGGGACTAATTATGGTGAGGGTTCTTAGTTTACTGATGGATATGGAGGAGCTATTGCATTATAAAACTCGTACCAAGATGTAATAATTTTCAATTGCTCTTTTGAAAACATAGTCAGCTAGATAGGAGGATGTATTGCTGCTTAGAACGAAAAAGGATTTCTGTAAACAGAATTCAAAGTATTGATTTCATAGTCTACTTTCAAGAAGTGCTAAGCTGAGAAAGCTGGAGCTCTTTTCTTCGACAGAGTTATTTTTGTAGTAAATGAAGTAGTTTTCATATAAAATTAAGCTAATTCAGTAAAAAAATAAAAGATGATCTCAGTGGATGCAGATTATGGCAGAGGAGGGGCGATTTTTCCAATTTGCGACATGGATCAGGTTTTGGGATATGGATATAAAAATTGCTACTAAATAATTAAAAGTGTCTTTAAGTAAAATTTTGCAAATCGCTCTGGAGGAGCAATCGTTTGGTATAATTAAAAAGATTAATATTACATTAGTAGTGATACAATATTCTCAGAAAATAAAGCTCTATATGCACCAGATATTACAGGCTTTGCCATTATGCTTGAATTAATTTCATCAGAGCCTGATCCAACCAGTATTCAAACTACTTATTCTCTAAAAGGAAAGGATCTAACATATGGAGATTATTTGGTAGAAAGATTCGTTAACAATGCAAAAATAGGAAATATTAAGTTAAGGCGTTTATAAGAAGTCAGCAATGCCACATAAAAAGAGCAATAATAATGGAAAAAGAACCTAGAAAACGTTGGGAGTGGTAAAAAAACCAAATAATAAATAATAGTTGCTTACAAAGACATGTGAGGCTTCATTGTTTCAACAGATGATAAATCAATATGTGAATTAAAAGTAAAAGATCCATATATTTCTTAAATAAAAGGAGATACAACTAAATAAGCAAAAAGAGGAATTATTATGTGGGATGAATATGAAATATCAGCTAATCCTGATACAGAGGCTCAGTTAAATATTCAAGCATCTGTATTTGAGGATCCCATCACTTAAATGAATTATGATGATGTTTTATTCATGTTTTCTGAAGTTAATAATGAAATTTAAAAAGCGATAGATGAAAATAGCGATTAACTTGTGGAAATTAAGTAGAATTAAAATTAATAAAATGAGCAACAAGAATAATAAGAAACCGAAGAAAGAACAAATTTCAATTTTTCTCAAAATTTTTATTTACCTGATGATAGTAATGAAGTCAATGGGGAAGAAGAAAATTAATAAGAAGAATAAGAATAAGAGCAAGAATAAGGACAAGAGGAAGAAGAAGAAGAAGAAGAAGAAGAAACTGGTGAAGAAACTTAAGATCAAGATTAATATGATTAAGATTCAAACGATCAAAGCAATAATGATTAAGATTACTACGATTATGATGGTTATAGTAATGACAATTATGATTAAGATAGCTATGATTATGATAATTATAACTAAGAAACTGTTGATTAAGACTAATTGGATAATGATGGGTATTAAGATTACGATGGCTAATATGATTAAGACTAAAGTGATTACAATTATTATAGTGACTAAAGTTATGATAGTTCTGATTCATAAGACGTTACATGCTCACCTGGGTGTTATTTCAATTATTTAGGTGATGGATATTGCGATTTTAATTGTAATAATGATGTATGCTATTATGATTTTGGAGATTGTGAAATATATAGTGAAGATTGCTCTGAAGGATGTACATATGATTTACTAGGAAATGGAAATTGCGATGATGTTTGTAATGTTGAAGCCTGTTATTCAGATTATGGAGATTGTGAATAAAACGTAGAATAATGTAATGCTGATTGCTACAGTGAATATCTGGGCGATGGATATTGTGATTAATCATGCAATGTTTGGCAATGTAATTTCGACCAAGGAGATTGTGGTGACTTAAGTTAAATATATGAATGCTCTCCGGGTTGCCTATTCGAATATCTTTCAGATGGATATTGCAATAGTGAATGCAATGTAATTGAATGTTATTATGATTACGGAGATTGCTAGTGTGCAACTGGTTGCTATTAAGAATACCTTGGAGATGGATATTGTAATCCAGAATGCAATGTAATAGAATGCTAGTTTGATTATGGTGATTGTGAATCCTTATGCGCTACAGGATGTTATTAAGATTATATTGGGGATGGAATATGTAATACTGAGTGTAATGTAGTGGAATGCGAGTATGATTATGGAGATTGCTAGTGTACATTTAATTGCTATGAAGAGTTACTTGGAAACGGAGTCTGCAATGAAGAATGTAATGTAGTTGAATGCTTCTATGATAATGGAGATTGTCAATGTGCACCAGGATGCTAAGCAGAATTTCTTGCAGATCAATATTGCAATAATGAATGTAACGTAATCGAATGCTGGTATGATTATGGTGATTGTGAATGTTCACCAGGCTGTAACTTTTGGTCACTTGGAAATGGAGTTTGTGATAGTTAATGCAACGAAATTTAATGCGAATATGATTATTATGATTGTGATCCTCCATGTGCTCCGGGTTGTTCCCTAGACTTATTGTAAAATGGAATATGTGAAATTTAATGTAATGTAGAAGATTGCTATAACGATTATGGTGACTGTGATCCACTTTGTGCAGTAGGTTGTACAAACGATTTGCTAAATAATGATGTTTGTGACTCATAATGCAACAACATTAATTGCTATTATGATAATTACTTATGCTATACATGTGCTCCTGGCTGTGTATATAGTACATTAGGAAATAGAATTTGTAACTCTGAGTGCAATGTTACAAATTGTTATTATGATTATGGAGATTGTGATTGTGCTCTTGGCTGTTCTAATTAAATGAAGGGAAATGGAAATTGTGATTATGCATGCAATGATGCGAATTGTTTTTATGATTATGGAGATTGTGATTGTGCAACTAATTGTTCTTATTATATAATAGGAGATGGAAATTGTGACTCAGTATGCAATGTTACGAATTGTTTTTATGATAATGGAGATTGCGAATGTGCTCTTGGTTGTTTTAATGATATGTTAGGCAATTTAAACTGCGACACAGAATGTAATGTAACTGAGTGTAATTTCGATTTTAATGATTGTGTAATAATTAGAGAACTTAGTCTTGAGGATAGAGAAAATACTTATCGAGAACTAAGACATGTTTTCTATGATAGTTTCATTAAAAATTAAGAATCTGTTACAATAAGCAAAAGGCCTAATGATTTACAGCTTATTTTTAGCTAAACGAATTATTATTAATTGATTCTTTAAAATAATCATTTTTCAAGACAATTGGAAGAAAAAATATAATCAACTATCTAATCAAATATTTTAATTTTCTCTTAGATGAGAACTTGCCAACTGGGTGAGTATGTTTTTAGATCTAACAACATTACTGAATGTCCAACATGCTCTTCAAATACTTATTCGTTAATAAATGGCACAAGATTATGTAAAGAATGTCCTGAAGAAGCTGAAAAATGTAATGAGGGTTGAAAAATTTGACTTAAAGAAGGTTATTGAAGAAAAACAAATATGACAAATGAGATTCATGAATGTCCTAGGAAATCATCGTGCAAAGGAAATAATAAAATGAAAAGTTTAACTGGAGCTTGCAAAATAGGTTATACTGGAAATTTATGTGGTTCTTGTGAAGTAGGATATAGTAAAACAGGATCTAATTTCATTTGTGCTGAATGTCCAGATTCTTGAAAAAATGCTCTTTTACTTCTCGCTCTAGCACTAGCAATATTTGTTTACACTTTAATTATAGTTAAAAATACTATGTAAGATGCTATTACTATTGGTAGGTCTCTAAAGGCCGCTTATATGCGAATCTTAACTAACTACATCTAGCTAGTATCTTTCATGGCTACTTTCCAACTTCAATGGCCTAGTTATGTCGGTAAATTTTTGAACGTCTAAGAAAAGTCATCTGAAGCACCTAAGTAAATAGTATCATTCGATTGCTTTTTGAGAGATCACGAAGGTAATTTAAACAGCTTTTATAGGAAAATTATTCTATTTTCAGTGCTTCCCATTTCATATATAATCGTTCCTTTTATATGTTGGTATATTTATTCAATCATAAAGCACAATAAAAAATACCTTCACCAGCAATGTATTGCAACTATCATCATTTTAGTTTATATAGCTCATCCTTAAATAGTGAAAATAATGCTTTAGCCTCTTACTTGTATAGAAATTTAAGGAAAGCATTATGTGTAAGTCGAGCCAGATCTTGAATGCTGGGCCGGAGATCACAAAGTGATAGCATATGTATTTGCGCTACCAGCATTAATAGTCTGAGGTTTGTGTATTCCATTTTTAATTATGCTATAAATAAAATCCTAAAAGGCTAAAAAATCAGACTATGAGATATTTGCAACATATGGATTTTTATTTATAGGATATAAAAGTAAAACTTGGTACTGGGAATGCATTACTATCTATAGGAAGATATTTATTGTATTTATATAAGTCTTCTTACAATTTTCAAATGATTTATCAGGACTTACTGTTATGTTACTGATATTCTTCATTATTTACTTATAGTAGAAATACCAACCATACCGTACTGATGATTTGAATAAACTTGAGATGATATCTCTCATTACAAGTGGTGTTACAATCTTTTGCGGATTGTACTATATGACAGATGATCTAACCGAAGGTGCTGAGATTGTCTTCTTCATATTTATCTTAGTTTCATCTGCTTGATTTTTATGATTGTGGATAATTAAAACTTACTTCGTTTATTAGAAGGACTTATTAAAAAAGTTTCTAAAATCAAAGCCTAAAATTATTTTCAAGTTATAGGAAAAGCTTAGAAAGAATTGCTGCACATGCTGAGCTGTAAATATTGATAAAGCAATGAATAATTTGCTTCTAGATAATATAAACGAAATTACTGATGACTTAGCTATGTTTTCAAAGTAATTTAATATCTAATAGTATATTCCATAAGATAATTCTTAGAACCCTGATGGCAAAAAGAAAGACCCTTATGAGTAAAAATAAGAATTTTCATAACCAAGATTAATTAACGTGTAATCTTAGCAGCTACCTAATTATTAATCTTATCAGGTTCTTCTTCAATAGTTTCCAAATCAGCCTTAAACTATCATAGAAATTAGTTATTAAAATTAAAGCTCTGGTTTTAAGATCTATCCTGAAACGATATTTCAAATCTAATAGGAAACCACAAACTTTTACCAAAGCTAAGCATAGAATAGAAGCAGAAGTGATTAGTAGATTTAAAACTAAGAATTGGCTCTATCAGAAGTGGAAGAAGAAAAAGAACTAATGCAGGAACAAGATACATGAAAAGACAATTGAACATGAAAATAAACATTAAATAATATCAAAAATTGAATATTTCAAACTAGAGTTTTACATTACCAATTTTATATCCTTACTATCTCTTTAATTGAGATATATTCCAATCTTCCTACTTTAAAGCATCTATAAGTATTTTTAATTTTTTTGGTATCATTCAAATATGATTTTTTAACCTATTATTTTATAGAAACTGCATTAAATCTGAATCGTTTCTTATATCATACTACCAGCATATCTACTTATATATTTTATATTTAAAAGGTATTTCTTCTTACTTTTAAGCTTAAATATTGCTTTTTTCTTAAATGAATAATGATATTATTAGGTATATACATTTTAAAGTTAGTACATCCTTTATAGTTCTTAAAGTTCCAAAGTTACAAAGCAATTTGCTGGATGGTCTATTAAGAAAGAAGCTTGGAGAAAAAAGGATATTTACTTGCAGTTTATAACGCATAACTAGATCCTTCTTGCGAGTATTAATGTAGCAAGTTAAAAGGAATTAATTCTTCTGCTTATTGTTAAAGAAAAGGCATAAAATAGCTAGATCTAATTTGCTAAACAAATTTGGAGAGGTTACAAAGATAGATCACTAATTATTAAAAAAGGCAGACAGGATTTAGTAATGTTGGATTTTAAAAATAAAAGTCTCACTTAAGTTAGCTTAGCATTATTAACTTCGAGATAATGTAAGTATTATAAGCAGTCAAAACTAATTTACTCTAAAAGTATTTCAGGTGTTACTCAACTAAACTCTATACGAAGACAGAGAATATTCAGTTGCATTTTATCTACTAAGAAATGACTTCTCACATTAGTTATAATATTTAATATCTATTTATCTATCAAAGATTGAAGTGATTTAGAATTTTTACTATCTCTTTTAAAAGAAATAGTAAATATGGAATATGCACTAGATTGGTAAGCTTGAAATAAAATACATCTATATTAACAATAGAATATGACTGAGTAGATAATTAAGTTGCTTAATTAATCAGATAATGAAAGTCATCGTTAATTGATTTGTCACGAATTAACTATTAAAGCCGATTTAAGTGTTCTCAAAATTCATGCTGTTTTTAAAATATTCATCAACTGAGACAAATCTTCTTATCCAAATGGGAAATCTTCTTATTATCAAACTTTGACAGAATCTTGATGTAAATATTGCTTTTTTCTAAAAAATATCCAAATTAAAATTAAAAATTGAAAACATTGTTGGCCGTTAATCAAACCTTAGTATCGCTAGTAAGAACTCTCATGAAAATTAGGTGTATCTCTTCCGAGCTTGGCTATTCTTATATGTGTTGGAAATTGATAATATAATGAAGATAAAAAATCTAAACTATATATGTAAATTATATAGCTTCTTAATTATTTCATAGTAACTAAATATTAGTAAACTTTAATCATTAATATAGTTAACCTTTCGGCTTAAAAGTAAAAGTTTATTTGCTAGTAAAAAAATTCAAAACATACCTCTAATTTCTCCTAGCTTTGCATTTAATCTCAAATTATTTGTTGTCCCATACCCTCCATTCAAATCTTGCTTCTTTCTCCAGAGTTTTCCATTCCATGAGAGATAAAATTAAGTAGCTCTTTCTTTCAATTCCTAGAGGTTAATATTTCGTGAAATGTTACTTCTTATTCCTTTTTATCTTGGATTTTACCATTAAAGATGTCGCTTTCTGTTACCAATGTAATATCTTTTTCTATGAATATTCTTTCTTTCTGTCTATTTTAATGGGGATTTCTTTTGAAGTCTTGAGCAAGTTTGCTTCAATTAAATAATAACTAAATATAAGGTATCTTTTATAAAGAAAGAAATCAAGGTTTATTCTTAAAAAATGTACTCAGATAGATAAATATCTAACTAAGCATGGCAATTATATAAAAAGGTAAAAGCATTTTCATATACTAACGCTGATAGTATGAAATTGAACATTGCTTAGTTTTAATCTAGTGATACTCTTAAAGGAATATAAATGAAATTCCATTAGCTTTAATAGCTTAATAATAAAGATCTTCTTATGATATTGTTTGTGGTTGGAATCTAAACTAAATGCATGGAATATAAAAGTTTGTAGATAGACCTGTAAATACAGCAAACAAATAACTGCTAATTTTAGCAATCTAATAATGATTTGAAAGTTTATCTTATATATCCTTCATTAAGAGTATGAATAAATAATAAAGGATGATTGAAATAAAAGATTATAATCAATGTGTTTAAAAAGTAGCTTTGAACTTAGAATTTCAAAAGCATAACTATACTTCTTACTAGCAAAGTAACTATTGCTTTTAATAGCTTTATAATTTAAGGATTTAAACATAATATCATCTTTTCTTCCACCATTAATTAGAAAAAGCTATAAATCATTACATTTTTTTCAGTTTTTACAGTAAAGGAAAGCTAAAGCTTGCAGTTAATTATAATTAATATAAGATATTTAAAGAATAAAAGTCTCATGGTACATACCCTAGCACTGACCATTAAATATCCAGTAACTTTAGCTTATTTCAAATTTAGTTAAATTAAAAGTATTTTAAATTTAATAATAACTAAATAAGCTTAGTCAGAAACTAAAAAAGGTATTTTCAATATAAAGTACTTGAATAATGAGAAAAAGTCTGAAGATATTTCTCAAGTAATTGTATAATACTACATAATCTAATAGAAAAAGAGAGAGTTTATCATTATATTAAGATAATTAATAAAAGAATTTATATTTCCAGGTATGAACTTCATTTGTTAACTCAATATCATAAGTTAATCATAAGTCAAGCAATGCATATCTCATTTGAAGTTTTCTCTCAAATTTTTGTTTAATTAATAAAAACGAAGCTTTTAGAGATTGGGCTAAGTATATATTAAAATGACTTAGTTTTCATAATTGAATAAATATTTTCTTTTAAATAAAAGAAAATATCATAAGGATATTAAATCTATCATCTGTTGAGAAGTTATGGAGGATAAGATTTAGGAAGTTAATACCTAATAGACTCCAATTTGCTTAATTCATGCTGGATAATGCTGAAGGAAATATTTTTTAATGTTGAGGATATGACTAGAAACTTGGTTAAGCCTTATAATTTATAAATTTAGAAAGATATATAAAGTTGCGAGATTCTGGACTTATGAAAATTACTGAAGAGGTATTTACTAAATATTAAATAAAAAAAATGTGAATTTATTGGATTCAGATGGTTTTTACTTCAATTTGAATCGAGAGAAAGCTAAAAAATTTATAAATTGAAGTCAGAATTTATTAACAATATAATTAAGCAGCGAAATTTAGCATCTATCGATGATTTATTTTATGGAATAAATATTTTTTAGATATTAGTAGCTCTGAAGGCACTCCAAATTTAATATACTCGCCTTAAAATCTCTAACTAAGGAAGTAATCATAGATCTAGAAAAATTAGACCCATTCATTTTAAATCTTATAGAAATTCAAAATTTATGAGAAAAACTATATTTAGATGAAAAAATTTTTCGGACCAAGAAAAATTAAACTATTACTACTGCAATATGAATCCCATTGAACTGGATTAAATTGACAAAAATTGTATTTAAGTATTAGAAAAAATAGTAAAACTAGCCCCTTAAGAAAGTAAACTTTGCACTATACAATTTTTATTGAATATCAATAGCAAGTTTAGTTGCTTAGTCGATATTAATTTCATGATAGGAACATATGGAAGAGTATGGCTTGGAACACCTCACTAAAATTTATGAGATATCAGGATGGAAAATATCCGAATTCCAAAAATAAGAGAAGCTCCTTGCTCTATTGTTTATACAGGAAAAATCTTAATAACTAGCTATATAATAATCAGTATCTTCTTAGTCCTTTGTTAAAATAGCTTTTAATTACATCAATAAAATCAAATTTTATTACAAAATAATCAAATTTATTTGGCTAAATCAAAATAATAGCTTCTTTCTAGCAGGATTATACTTATCTTTAAAGCTAATAAGCTTTATTAAAGGATTATTTTATTTATAAATTTCTTGTTGAAAGCCAACTAAAGATGCTAAGATAGAAATTAGATATCTTAGTAGAATTTTAAAAAATTGCAAATAAGTTTATTTTGTTTCTTTGTAAAGATTACCTTATACTTCCCGATCTTTTACTCATTTATATCCCTACTTAGATTTGATAATCTTTCAGACGCGTTGCATCTAAGATCTTTATCCAATCAGAGATCTCACTAGAGCAAAGTATAGTCAAACAGTTCAAAATCTGGTTCCCTCCTTTCTTTTAATTATTAAATTATCGCTCTTAAATTTTGATTATTTTAAGCTAATATAAATTTTTATGGTTCTGTAATTAGACATTTTGAGCATGTATCATGACTAGATTTATCAAAACCACTGGATTTCGGGATTTGAGATTATTACTTTGACGAAATATTTTATTATTTTTAGGAAATCCAATTCAATTAAATATTGTGCAAGGTATTTTTAGTTAAGGATAAGATTTTATGTCCAAATTCTTTCACATTGAAATGGTCTATATTTCTCCTCTAGATCAGATGCTTATTACTCTCTGCTAAAATAAATAGTAAATTAAGGAAAACTATCATAGTTAATCTACAAATATAGAAATAGACTCTTTAATAATAAATTGCAAAGAAGGTATTAAACTAAAGGATTAATTCACAAAAGAAAAATCAAGTTATAAAGAGTAAACTCATTATAATTCAAAAAGGTTAATGATAATAGTCTTGCATTCCTATTGGCCTATCTTATACATATTAGCCACTTAGATAAATTTAAAAATAAAGTGAAAAGTTATATAAACTTATTGTCTTCAATTATAAATAAAATATATAGGAATTACATAGATCCAAGTATCCATAAGTATAGAAAGTATCTTATATTAGATTTACTATATTAATGTATTGAAAACTATTAGCATATACTTCTATTATGCCTATTATTAAATTTAACTAACTTTAGTCTTTAATATTTTTACCATTAAGTTACATAAGTACTTATACACATTAAGTATAATCCTTTTGCTCATATCAACTAATATTTGGCTTAATAATTAACCTAATAATTACTATCTATTATATATGCAATTTGTATAACAAATCTCTTTAAAATTTGATATATACTTTAATTAATTTTAGACTGTAGGCAGATTATCGGTTTTCTTTTTTCTGATTATCTGTGATGTTTTAATATTTGGAATTTAAGAATTATTATTTTGAACTAATGTAAGGACTGGTGTTTTTTTGAGAATGCAAGGAAGTTAATTAAGAAAAAAGGGTTAAAATGTGCAAAGGGATATATTAACTATTAATTTTCAAAAGAGATTGCAGTGCTCTAGTTAGATTAATTTTCTATTTTTCTAACCTGAAATTCATTTTATTTTGCCTTAAGTAGAGATAAATAATACTCTTTATGCAATGAGTTTATTAATTTTTACCTTTATTCAAAATTACTGTTTTAATATATGACTTAAAAGCAATCTCAAATAAGTAGCATTATAAAAGTGATAACTATCTCTCATAGAGCTTTTACATTTAATAAGCTGTTTATCGTATTTTATACTTAAGCTTTTCAATCTCTTCTTGCAAATCTTCGAACCTAATAAAAGGCTAATTACTTTCTTCCCCTTTCCTAATTAATTGGCTATTATTGAGCCACTCTTTTTTATTTATTAATTTGCTTATTAGCTTTATGTGCTTGTTGAATGCTAGCTTTATTTTATAAGCTAAACTTTTAAAAGAGTAAAGATTCTTTAGTTTCTAAAATACGAAGTAAATTAATTAAGAGAGACATCTGAGAAATTTATGTTGGACTGGCAAGAAACAAAAAAAGGAATCCACTTGAAAAGAGACTAATATACTGATAAAAATAAATGTGAGAAACAGTATATAAGAGGGATTTTCGTACTTTCTTGTAGTTTTCATTTCTAGAATAATTGGATCGACATTCAAAGCCAGGAAAGAGGAATATCATTTTTAGTTACTTTTATAAAACGGTCATATAAAAACGCTCATTTTCACCTATAAAGAAATATACAAATTAGAGCTTGTAGTTATATGATAGCTATTAGTATAAAGAATTAGCATTATAAGAACTTTAAAGCTTGAAAATAAAATATTTTTATCGCTCTAGTAAGAGAAAATTCGATGCATAGTGATGTGACTTAAGGAATAAAAAGGAGATGACTTAAATTATCTAAATAAGGGAAAGTGCTTAGTGCATTAGTAGCAAAACTTATTTAAATCTTTAAAAAGGTAAAGAAGAAAATAACTCCTTTGAAGTTAAGCAGAATGATCAAGTTTATTTTAATATTATTACTATAAGTAAACTTCCATTTAATAAAACTACCACCAAATTTTCAATTTATCTTGCAAAGAATTTAATATAAATGATGGAATTCGTCATGGAAAGATGATGATTGATCTAAGAAAAACCATAATGTTCACAAACTAATTTAAGAAGTTAAGAGTTATAAATTAGTATGATGAAGTAGAAGAATCTTAGCAATGTTCATATATCTTGCTTAATTAGACTTAAATTACATATGAGATGATTAAAATTTAGCAAAAATAGAAGGATAAAAATTAAAAATATATTGTAGAAAAAATGAGTTGATATTAAACTTTGCAAAGCATAATTAAAACCTAATAAAGAAATTAGCAAAAAACTTAAAGGAAAATATAAAGATATTAAAGAAAAGAACAAATATATCTAACTTTAAATTTAAGTGTATTTTCATATAAAAGTTCTCTATTTTTAAATAAAAGAGTTATAAGAATTATACAGGAGCATAAAAAGCTTAAAGATATTTGCTCTCTAATTTACTTAAAAATTGTAAAATTTAAATCAGGTTTAAAATCATATTTTCTTCCGTTTTTTTAATAATTAGACATTAAATTTGTTAAATTCTAAAATTAGAATAAAGCCTGCTATCCTTTTCCAATTTATCTTTTCTCCTATCTAAGAAAAACCAATTCCACACAACAAAAAATCCTATTTTGCTTACCTTTCAAGCAAAATTTCTCATTCGACCCTATTATTCCAAAAAGGTCTTTTGGTAGTAAAAACTCTAGATATAAACAAAGTAATTAAAATATAAAAAAGGTTTAAAATATTCTATTAGTAAGTTTAAGAAAGACCAGATATTCACAAATTAAAAACTAATTAAGAATTATATAATTTATTCTCATTCAATTATCGGATTTTCGAAATTTATCTGCTGACCTAAACTCTATAGCGAAGATTGTTACATTAAAGAAGGCGATTTTTCATCCATAAATTCTACATGCAGTGAAAAATATTTCGTTTAATCTTCCTGACTAAAGTAACAAAAATCGTTTATCACTTAAAAGGGAACCCACATTACTCGTTTAGAGTCTATATCTAGATAATTCTAAATCTAAGGAAATTCATCCAGATATGATGTGTTGTCGATGAATACTATGCGGTTTTCTTGGTTGTATCTGTTAATAATTGAAATTTTGTATTTTTTTTGAACTTCTTTGATAACTGTTCTTACCATAAAAACTAACATTTTATTTTATGGATCGTAATAATGCTCAAGAATAAAGGTAAAAACTCCTGGCTTTCTATCTGAAGCTTGGAAAGGATCTTCGTTATGCTAAAAAGTAGCTTTCAATATTCTAAATCTGTATCGCCAGTATTGCTCAGTAGGAGGGTTCCAGAGGTACCTAAAGTGTTGTATTCTAATTAGCTCTGAAACTTTATGCTAATTTAGTAGATGATCAGGAAGATCATACCCGAATCCTCTTCACTAGCAGTGCTCTCCATGAATTTCTGAATAAAGGCATTTTATACTAGGTTTCCAAGGGCAATTTTCTTCATGTTACTTTCTTTCCATTAAGTTAATTTTCTTGTTACATCCTTTTTGCTTCCATTAGCAACTGACAAAGGTTTTTTCTAGTTGTTCCTCAGCAAGGAAATTTCTTATCTGAAAAAGAATATTTCCCCTGCATATCGGGCACTACCTCTTGCTTTAAGAATTTTCATTTTAGCTGATTTGTGACTACTGATTCGGAATTTTTTCCGCACAGGATTAGCAAAACGAATGTCCTTTTGCACACTGAATTATAGGTGGAACAAAAAATTCGAAGCATATTTTACAAGTAAGCGTTTCAAAAAAATCATCGCTGCAGCGTGGCCTCTTAATTTTCACCTTTTGATTAGTCTAGAACTGTTCACTCTTCTAATCCTAGTTTTCATGTTCACTTGAACTATCCATCTATTATTATAACTATTTGTTGATTTAACTTTAAATTTAATTTAATTTAATTTACGTTAATTTTAGAATACTTCAACCTTAGAATCTTTCATCTCTTGAGATGTTTCTTTTGATTTCTCTACCTTATGTATAAATAATGTAATATCATGTTTGGTAAATTATAGACTTTGAACTAGATCTTTTAGATAACTTCAAGTCTGATGGATAGAAAAAAACGCATTTTATTAATTTTCTAGTTGAATAAATCAAATTAGATTTATGAAAATTTACTTAATCCTTTTAATTAGTTTTCTCTTTTTGCTTAATAACTTTTTATCATTCTCTTTTATTGTTTTTTAATATCAGCTACTTCAATATGATATTTATAGATGCTTTAATCTTCAATGAACATGGAATGTTTAATTTATTAGATTAATGAGCATATTCATGTTATATAGAATCGATTGCTTCATAAGATAATCATTAAAGGTAAAGTTGATATTCCTCTTAAATCTTGGAATTTCTTGAAATACTCTTAAGAATTTTTCCTTTGAGATATATCTTAAATTTTACTCCCAGTTCAGGAAGTTTATATATGACTATTTGTTAAATCTTTACCTTTAGACTGCAAAATTATTCGAGAGTGTGTTTATAAGAGATTGAGAAAAGTCTTTGTTGCTTCTTTCTTTTGAATTAGCGATAATTAATATGGATCTAGAAATACTTCTGTTGAAGAACCTTTAGCTACAATTACTAATTTCAAGTTATAACCATATGAGCATCTTCTCTCAGCTTACTTTAGTTAATATATCAGTACTTCCTTAGCATTTGCTAATTATGTCTAAAACTAGGCAATTCCTGGCTAAATCCTAGCTTAAAGCAACTAACTTTACCTCAGATTTATCTTAAACTTTAAATTACCTTAAATGATAAATTTTTCCTAGCTAATTAAGCATGCTACTTTAGCAACTGCTAAATAGCTTCTTTTGAGTATTAAAGAGAATTATTGACTTTGATAGATCAGCTATTTTATTCATCTTTATACTTACATCATGTGCTTGAATTCAAAGAGTGATTAAGGCTATTTGGAGCAAAAATTTTAAAAGAAGAGTGATTAAACAGGGAATTACAGTTTGAGCAAACAGCTTGAAGTAGTTGTAATTTGAAAAGAATCAATTCATTAACTAGAATATATCTTTACTTAAGTAATATGAAGAAGTTATACCTAATACAAGTAAATTTGTAGATAGAACTGATAGGAGAAGAAAGCAAAAGATAACCAGGAAAAAATCGATTTAATACTTTTAAAGAAGCTAATATTTTAGCTGTTAAAGCTTAAATCTAATTGGAATAACTTTTAGTCTTGAAATCAGAAAAAGACATTTCACGAAAAAAGCATATCAAGCAAACTGAAATAAGTGATTTTTTTAATTTTTTCCCCATTTGTTAAAAAAATAAACCAATTAAGCGCGAAAAGAGACTTAATATATCTTCATAAATTTGTTAGTCCCATAATTTAAACTTTCTTGCATTTATATCCTTATTTTATACCTTGGCAATGAATCTTGCGTTGTATCTCTAATTCTATTATTGTGACTGAAGAAGTAATTAGCAGCTTCAGTTTTAATTAAAATATCAGACTCTTAAAATCAAGAGTTCTTTGATTAAAAAAATCAAACTTTTATTAATAAATCTTCTCTTTCCCCAGAAGGGATTCCTTTTACTTTAAAAATACTTCTTTCCAAGATAATATTCTACTTCAAAATCTATAAGAGAATTTCTATCTAAGTCAGAATATAAGTTCTTGAACAAAATTAGTTGATTTAAGGCCTTGAACTGAAATTACTAATTATGTGATTTAGAATTATACGAAACTCTGGTATAATAATAACTTTAGACAGATGTAGATCAGTCTATTTCTTATCCTTTGCAGATATTCTTTTATATCTCTTATATGTTTGAAGATAAATAAGCGAAAATCTTTGACTTCTAATAATTATTTTAATAAGTATTTCTATAAATACCTTTTCTTTTATATTCCTTTTATTTTACTATAGCAACTAATTTTAAATTGAGAAGATTGCTCCCCGTTTCTGTTTATATTTATTATCTTTAGCATTTTCTGATAGCCTTTGCAAACTTTTGAAATTTTAGATTTCCATATTTTTGTATTCCTTTAAATGATTAAGGATTCAATGCAATTTCATATGATTGAGCGATTCTTCATTTATAAGCCAAGCTATATATTTAGCCTAAGATTGATTCGCCTTTTTATAATATTTTATTATGACAATCGTTAAGAGTTCTATCTTTGATTACTTGGAATTACTTAATAACTTTTATACTCTAGTAATACCAATTTAGCCTGGATACTAATTAGAGAAGTAGGAAAACTAGAATAATATTGCTTTAGAGCATTTCTTTTGTAGATCTAAGTTGCACTAAAATATAGTAGACCCCCAATTTCCCGCCCATAGATTTTTATTCCTCTGATATTTTATAATCTACTCAGATTAATGGAGAGCACTATAAGAAATTCCTTTGATTTGATAATAAGCAGTTAAACCAAAAAATTACGCATGATTAACTTTCTTCCAAGCCATTTATTAAGAAAGTATCTTCCACAGTTTGTACAATTAATAAAGATAACTATTATGAAATTATACACTTAAAGATGCTCTATTTCAATTTCCAGATTAATTAAGTTATTATATCTAATGGACTAAGACATAAAGTATTAAATGAGAATGGAGCTTTTAGAATTAAAGTACTGAAAGGTGCTTAAAGGTTTGCTTTTATATGCCTGTCTCTTGACTAACTTAGTAGCAATTTTAATGAAATTAACTTATTCAAATTGTGTAGATTTAAGTTTACTATTCAGCTTCTTTCCTTATTTCTATCCTCTTGTTATAACTTAACTATTTTTTATATTTCAAAGCTATTTAATATACTAAGCTGAAGCTTCTAACTAGTCTTCTTAGATTTATAACTTAAAAATAGCTTATTTAAAAAGCTCTACCAAATCCTTAAGCATTTCCTATACTAAGCTCAGGAATTTACATTGATGAATCATCACATCGAACCTTTAGCTAAATAAGAAGCATTTGAAGTTTGTTAGTTGCTCGTATAAAATTCGAACTATAGAAGTATATTGCTAAGGAAGTATCATGGAAAGAGTAAATTAACTATCTCTATCCCATTTTTAATTAAATGGGAGGATATTAATACATTTATATATTAAGATGCTTAATCATGCCCATTTTATTCTAATTAAAAATGGGAAGAGTAGTGGAGATATAGCTTTTATGAAGTTAAAAAGCTACAAAGTTAAATATATTTTCAGATATTTGGATTCAATTAATTTAAAGCTATTATTTCAATAGCATATTAGAGCTAGACGTTAAAGCTTTAATATTAGTAATATAATTAATAATATAAAGTTAAAGCAGCTCTCCCGCATTTTCTTTCTAAGATTCTTGCTATTCATAAGCTTTTGCAAAGGTTATTTCCATTGATTAGGGCTTCTTAATAGAACTGTCAAACTTCTTACTATCTTTCCTAGATAAATCTGCTTCTTCTTTCTTTGTTGAGCTAGAATTATCTGAATGCTTCTAATGATCTGTAGTCAGGTCCTAAAAATTAATATCCTAAGTAGTTTAAATTTGATGTAGCTAGAAAGAAATTCGATTAGGCTATTAGACAAAAAGCAATTTGTCATTACTAAAGGGAACTTTAAGCTAAGAGTATTCTTAAGTAAGGTCATTTTAATTCACTTTAGCTTTGCCTTTTGGTATTCTTTCTTAATCCTCAGACTCTTATGAATCATTACCTAATTGTTTCTAAAACAGAGCTACATCCTCAATTAGGTAATCAATGTTATCATAAAGCTAATAATTTATCGCTTTATCAATATTCAACGCCCAATATCTACAGAAATTCTTTCTAAGCTTGTCTTAAATTTTGAAAATAAGCTGAGGTTTGGATTTTAGAAATTTAGAGATAAAATGTCTCTAATAAACGAAGAAAGTCTTGAGAGTCCATTGATATAAGAACCATACAGATGAAAGAATGATAATTAAAAAGAAGACTACCTATGCACCTTCGCTAAGATCCTCTGTCATATAGAAAAGTCCACAATAAATAGTAGCTCCACTTGCAATGAGGGATATTATCTCAAGCTTATTCAATTCATCAGTACGGTATGGTTGATATTTCTACTATAAGTATATGATGAAGAATATCAATACCATTACTGTTAGTCCTGAGATTTAATTTGAGGAAGATAGGAAAACTTAGATAAATACAATAAGTATCTTCTTGTAGATTGTAATGCATTCTCAGAACCAAGTTTCTTTCCTATATCCTATAAATAGGAATCCATATGTTGCCATTATCTCATATTCTGTACATTTTGCTTTCTACTTTTTTATATTTAGCATTATCAAGGCTGGTATGCAAAGGCCTCAAATTATTAAACCTGGAATTGCAAAAATGAGGGTAACCACCAAATGATCTCCTACCCAGCACTCAAGATCGGGTTCAACTTATACATAATGCTTTCCTTCAATTTCAACACAGGTGAGAGGTTCAAGCATTACTTTGACAATCTAAGGATGAGCAATATATATCAGAACTATGATAGAGGCGACACACTATTAGCGCAAGTACTTTATATTATTCTTAATGATAGAGATTATATACCAAAATATAAAAGGCACTATTATATAGGAAAAAGGTAATAAAGAAAATAGAATAATCTTTCCATAAAAGCTATTCAAATCTCCAGAATTTTCTTTCAAAAAACAATCAAAAGAAACTATTTATTTGGGAGCTTCGGAGGATTTTTCTTAGACTTCTAAATATTTTTTGACATAGCTAGGCCACTAAAGTTGAAAGGCAGCCATAAAAGATACTAACTAAATATAGTTGGTTAAAATTCTCATATAAGCTGCTTTTAGCGATCTTCCAATGATAATAGCATCTGCAATAGTATTTTTAACTATTATTAATGTATAAGTAAAAACTGCTATATCCAAAATTAACAGTAAGAGAGAATTTTTCCAAGACTCTGGACATTAAGCACAAATAAAATAAGCACCTGTTCTACTGTATTAATCAATACATGACCCACATAAATTTCCAGTATAGCCAATATCACAAGCTCCTGTTAAATTAGTTTTGTTATTTCCTCCTAGACATGAAGATTTTCTTGGGCATTTATGAATTTCACTCGTCATGTTTGTTTTTCTTCAATACCCTTCTTTAAGTCAAATCTTTCATCCATCACTACAATAATCAGCTTCTTCTGGACATTCCTTGCAGAAATATGTGTCATTAGTTAAAGAGTAAGAATTTGAAGAGCACACTGGACATTCACTAATACTATTTATAAATTTAAGATACTCTCCTTTTAAGCAATTTCTCATCTATGAAAATATTAATATGTTTCCTTAAATTCTTGGCTGAATTGGTTCTGCCAGCTGTCTCTAAAAATGATTATTAGCATGGGTTAATTAATACCAGTTACTCTAATTAAATGATTTGATAAAGCTATTAATATCATAGTCTTCATTAATTTGTATTTATCTTTTAGAACTATTAATAGAAAATAATTTTCCCAGCTCTCTACTAACTTTTTTCTAATTCTCAAGTTAAAGTTATCTACTTAGGCAGTCATTTGAATCGAAACCACACTCAGTTACATTACAGTCTGTGTCGCAATTTCCATCTCCTTTCATATCATTAGAGCAATCAAGAGCACAATCACAGTCTCCTTCGTCATAATAACAATTCGTAACATTGCATTCTGTGTCGCAGTTTAAATCACCTAACATATTATTAGAACAACCAAGAGCACAATCACAGTCTCCTTCGTCATAATAACAATTCGTAACATTGCATTCTGTGTCGCAGTTTAAATCACCTAACATATTATTAGAACAACCAAGAGCACAATCACAGTCTCCTTCGTCATAATAACAATTCGTAACATTGCATTCTGTGTCGCAGTTTAAATCACCTAACATATTATTAGAACAACCAAGAGCACAATCACAGTCTCCTTCGTCATAATAACAATTCGTAACATTGCATTCTGTGTCGCAGTTTAAATCACCTAACATATTATTAGAACAACCAAGAGCACAATCACAGTCTCCTTCGTCATAATAACAATTCGTAACATTGCATTCTGTGTCGCAGTTTAAATCACCTAACATATTATTAGAACAACCAAGAGCACAATCACAGTCTCCTTCGTCATAATAACAATTCGTAACATTGCATTCTGTGTCGCAGTTTAAATCACCTAACATATTATTAGAACAACCAAGAGCACAATCACAGTCTCCTTCATCATAAAAACAATTCGTAACATTGCATTCTGGGTCACAATTTCCATCTCCTTTCATATCATTAGAGCAATCAAGAGCACAATCACAGTCTCCTTCGTCATAATAACAATTCGTAACATTGCATTCTGGGTCACAAACATCATTATTTAGCAAATCGTTTGTACAACCTACTGCACAAAGTGGATCACAGTCACCATAATCGTTATAGCAATCTGCTACATTACATTAAATTTCACATATTCCATTTTACAATAAGTCTAGGGAACAACCTGGAGCACATGGAGGATCACAATCATAATAATCATATTCGCATTAAATTTCGTTGCATTAACTATCACAAACTCCATTTCCAAGTGACCAAAAGTTACAGCCTGGTGAACATTCACAATCACCATAATCATACCAGCATTCGATTACGTTACATTAATTATTGCAATATTGGTTTGCAAGAAATTCTGCTTAGCATCCTGGTGCACATTGACAATCTCCGTTATCATAGAAGCATTCAACTACATTACATTCTTCATTGCAGACTCCGTTTCCTAGTAACTCTTCATAGCAATCAAATGTACACTAGCAATCTCCATAATCATACTCGCATTCCACTACATTACACTCAATATTACATATTCCATCCCCAATATAATCTTAATAGCATCCTGTAGCGCATAAGGATTCACAATCACCATAATCAAACTAGCATTCTATTACATTGCATTCTGGATTACAATATCCATCTCCAAGGTATTCTTAATAGCAACCAGTTGCACACTAGCAATCTCCGTAATCATAATAACATTCAATTACATTGCATTCACTATTGCAATATCCATCTGAAAGATATTCAAATAGACAACCCGGAGAGCATTCAAGAAATTAATTTTAATCGTTACAATCTCCTTGGTCGAAATTACATTGCCAAACATTGCAAGATTAATCACATTATCCATCGCCCAGATATTCATTGTAGCAATCAGCATTACATTATTCTACGTTTTGTTCGCAATCTCCATAATCTGAATAGCAGGCTTCAACATTACAAACATCATCGCAATTTCCATTTCCTAGTAAATCATACGTGCATCCTAAAGAGCAGTCTTCAACGGAAATTTCACAATCTCCTTAATCATAAAGGCAGATTTCATTATTACAATTATAATCACAATATCCATCACCTAAATAATTGTAATAGCATCCTGATGTACATTCTACATCTACTACATCAGAATTATCATCACTATTATCATTTTAATCATAATCATTTTAATCATAATCATTTTATTCATCGTTGTCTATCTAATCATAATCATTTTATTCATCGTTGTCTATCTAATCTTAATCATTTATACCTTGGTTATTTTCTTAATAACTATTATCTTCCTACTAATTTTCTTACTCCTAATTGTTATCTTCTAAATTATTAGTGCTGTTCTAATTATTTTCACTTTAATCATTTTCTTCTTATTCTTGAATTTCTTAAATCTAGCTCTCTTCACTTTTTTCTTCTGGCTTTTCAGAGTTTTAATTTTATTCTTCTTCACTTTCTTCGATTTATTAATATTCTTCAGAAAAATCAAAACCTTTGCTATCCTCACTCTCTTCTTACTAGCCTTGTTATTAATTAGAAGTTTCCTAAATTTCTTCAAACTCCTAACTATTTTCATCAAGAGCTTGCTATATTTGATTACTCACTTCTGAAAACATGATTAATACGTCATCTTAGCTCATTTGAGTGATAGGATCTGCAAATACCGCTGCTTTAATATTTAACTGAGCTTAAGTTTTTGGTTCCGCTGTTATTTCATAATTATCCCATATTACAATCCCTCTTTTTGCCTATCTATTTGTATGGCCTTTAATTATTGAATTTGTCGTATTTGCAACACCTAATTCACACATTGATTTATCATCTGTTGATACTACAAACCCTCACATATCTTTATAAGCAGCCACTATTGGTATTTAAGTTACATGGCCACTTCCTATGTTTTTAAGATTCTTTTTTCATATTTGTTGCTAACCAGATGTACCATTGCTCGCTGTTTATAATCGTCTAACTTTAAAATTTCCTATTTTTGCATTATTGATAAATCTTTATACTAAGTAATCTCCTCAGGTAAGATCCTTTCCTTTTAGAGATCATGTTGTTTGCAAAGAAATTTCTTTCGGAGCTGTTGAAAGTAGTTCAAGCATAATAGCAAAACCTGTTATATCAGGTGCATACTGAGCTTTATTTTCAGAGAACAATGTATCGTAACTAATGTAAAAGAGATCATACTTATCGTATCAAACTATTGCACCTCCTGAATGACTAGCATAGTTTTACTTAAAGACACTTTTATTTATCTAGTAGCAAGCTTTATAGCCAAGTTACTTTACTTGATCCATGTCACAAATAGGAAAGATAGCTCCTCCTTTACCATATTCTTAATTTATTCCATCTCCACTTGCTTATTCTTTTGCAATTGCTTGATTCTTAACGAAAACTGTATCGTTTATTAGAAATATAACCCTTTCTAAATAAAGAGCTCCTGCTTATTCAGCTACGCATTCTTAGAATGTAGACTACGCTATTAAAACTTTAAAATTGGTTTTGAGATATCCAATTTCATTCTAGGCAGCTATACATCCTCCTATCTTACTTTTTATATTTTGAAATGTACAATTAAAAATTATCAAATCTCTATATGAGCTCAGTATTGCAATTGCACCTCCATAGCCATCTACAAACTAAGTACCTTTGCCATTATTTTCTCCATTTTCAAACGTTGTTTGATTTATTATAATTTGATCCTAACCTCTTAGTAGAAAAATTCCATTACTCCTTCAGTTTTTAAATTTGCAATATTTTATAGAAATTTTTAACGTCTTTTGTAAGTACATTAGAGCTCCATTTACTATAGCAAACGAACTAAGTATATCAGAATATTCTATAGATAATTCAGTATCTTAATCCAGGAAAAACGTGCCCCCTTGTAATGCATTATTGTTTTCATACGTTGCTTATGATATTTAAACTTGGGAGTTCTAAGCATATACCACTCCTCCTTAACTGCAGTTATTATGCTAATAA
Source organism: Loxodes magnus (assembly GCA_946699065.1). Lineage (NCBI taxonomy): Eukaryota > Ciliophora > Karyorelictea > Loxodida > Loxodidae > Loxodes > Loxodes magnus. Next base: position 561,146 of record CAMPDV010000006.1, on the reverse strand, counting down.
ATAGAATTTTTATCTTTCCATTAGCAGTCATAAATTAGTGAAATGCAACATCCTTACCCTCCTTCATTCCCGGAAAAGAATAGATTTTAGCTTGAAATATCGGAAAATATTACTTTGATTCCTGGACTGATTTTTGCTTTATTCTCAACAAATTTACTATTCATTATTATTATTTCTGCTTCTATTGCTCCTATTGTTGATTAATTTCCTAAATTTTCGGTTTGATCATTCTTTAGCATACCGTTTCTATAAAAGTTGCAATCATCTATAGTTGTTCTATATGAAGTTTGTTCGTTTTATCCTGCTTTTGTAAATGCAAGGAGAAGAGCAAAACCATCATAAGCTTTATTATAGGAAAATTCGCTTCGAGAAACGGATACTTTAGCTTTTCTATCTCCATATATCCCTCCACCATAGTAAAATGCTTGATTGCTTATGAAACTTACTTTATCCATAAAAAGCTAAACACCTTACTAGCTAACATAAACTACTCCTCACAAAGTAGCTTCGTTTTAAGTAAAAATTGATTAGTAAAAAGAAGCTGTTCCTTAGGTTTAGCTATAATATACAGGCCCTATGTCCTTTTTAAGTTATTAAAATGTTGAAGAAATATCATAATAATCTCCTGCATTTCATATAGCTCCACTAGCATAATTCTTATCTTAGTTCATAAACATGCATTCCTAAGTTGTTAGAGTTCCTTTGTTGTTTCTATTGTAAATCATTTATGAACCTGCACAATTTAAAAAATTAGTATTTTTAACTATAATTTCACTTCCTTTAGCAATATCGGCAAACAAAAAGCATGTTCCCGTTGATTTCTAGTCTCTACCTGATTTAGATTCTTAAAAATTAGAATCTTTAATATAGAAATTTCCCTTCGTTACTTTCAAATAGAGAGCAGCTTCTCTTTCGTCAGTTACTTGAATGGAGCTTTCTTTTATAGTAACATCTTCCATAATCATTTAATACTAGTAACTATTTGCTTTTTTAGAATATGAAGTTTGAAGGTAAAGGACTGTAGAAGATCCTCCTGAGTTTATGTTTTCGAATGTACTTGAAGAAAGTTCAAACCAGAAATATTATTCTATGTAGTATTTTAGACATCGCTTATCTTAATTTTACTATATGCATGTGTTTTTATAGTTGCTCTTAGGGCTTTGTATGTACAACGCTCCATTTTTCTTTATAGTATTTAGGTTTTTAAAATTTGATTACAAGATTTAAATTCATGGACTGGTTGCTACTACTGCGTTGTTTTTATAAGCTTACAGATTAGTAAATTCGCAGCGAAGAATTTGCAAATACTCTTATGCAATGCTCACTTAAATTCCCGCTGCTTGGTATACTTCATTCTTATTAAACTCAGTATCTTCTATTAAAGCTCTGTAGCATGACTAAACTATTAAATTGGTTTATACTTAGCTTAAGTCATATTCATTGAAATTAATATAGTAATAAGGGTAAAAGTTTACCTTCAGTAAATCTTCAGAAACTGCTAAGATAGGAACTTAAATAAAGCCTAGCTATACTTATGAAGTATGAACGCCTAAACTTTAAGTTTATTTGTTCTTAGCATAGCTATTTTCCTCAAATATACTTCCTGAAATTAGAATATCATTATGTATAATTTAAAGGCCAGCATTTCCTTTTTGCACATACTAAGTCCAAGGCTAGTTTTTTTAGAAAGTACTCTTGATTATGGAAAGATAGCCACAGCAATCTGATCTATAAGGTATGTTTATTTACGCGTTAGTATATGAGTAGCCGAAGCTATTTGTAAAAGTAGATTTGCTTATTGTTATAGAGAAAGTCTAGGCTAATGCACTTGAAATATTAAAAGTGTTAGTTTTATATCCAGAGTTACCTATAAAGTCGCTTTCATAGATTAATAGTATAGGCTCTTGCTAATATCTACTCTCTACATGAAGAGCTCCATAAGGAGCCAAGTTATTTTGAAATAAGGTCTTTCTTATGTAAACTTCTTAAATTCACATCAAGTCTATAGCTCCTACCTAGTGATCGCATTCAGGGCAATTTTGTTGAGGCCAGAAGTTATTTTTGAATACAAGGTTCGAAAAGTCTACGAGTTGAGGCGAATATAATTAAAGAACTGAGTACATTGTTTTAGAAGTTTGGCTATAAGCCATATGCTTATTTGTTTCTTAAACTCCTCCATAGTGCCATTTTATTGAAGTGCCATTTGAAGTAACTCTCTTCTTTGAATAGATTATTCCATGTGCTTCATCTTGACTATATTATGTGCCGGCAAGTGGATGACCTATTTCCGAATCAATAAACGTAACATTTTAAAGTGTAAGCCTTCCATTGTTTATTCTTATGATTGCTGGAGGACGAAATTTAAAACCTGAGAAAGTAACATTTCCTATTATTAGTTATGGTCTTTAGTTTGCTTAGCCATCAACATCAAATATAACAGAATCAAAAAATGTAGCTTCACAATAATTTATATCAATACTTCATTAGAGTCTAGTTGCTTATTTTTACTTCATTGCTGGCTGATTCAAATTTTCTCCATAGCTAGTTAGAACTTAATACTTGCATCGATTTATTGATCTAACATTTTCTATAGTCTGAGTTGAAGAATCGTAACATATCATTGAGTCTCGATTATTACAATGAGAGCACCAAACATCTTAGCATGAAAATTAAGTATTAAAGTTAGCTTTCGTTATGTCTTGAAAAATAGCTCTTTCGATTGTTTTGTAGCCATTTAGTTGTAAGTTGCTAAAGGAAACTGTTCCTTCCATAAATCTAAAGCTAATTGATTACTCTCAATAATAGATTATTGTCCCATCTCCCTCGCCTTCTATATTTATCTCTCCAGATTAACTTAGTGTAGTTAGTGGAGATTTTAAGTAGCTCCCTTAAGTCTTAAATCCTTAATCTATGGGCGAGCCAGTATATAAGAAGTGCTATCCATTCCCTAGTTTAAAGACACATTTATCACTTAAACAAGAGTTGATTCTTAAGTTTAAAGCTTCAATTAGACTATAATAAGGGCGCTGAACAGAACCATCAGAAAAGCCATTCTAATTGCATGCATGTCCATAAGTAACAGAACTAGGGCAAGGATTTACATAGAAAACTAAATCACATTATACTATAAGTAAAAGAAACGAAGATAGTAGCACATATAGAGATATAAATTTCATTTTATATATAAATTAAATTTAAATCATTTAATTAAGCAAACCCTCTAGTACTTTATAATAGCTTAAATAAAGAAATCTTCATGAAATAAAAAACCAAAGTATGATTATTTACAACTTTTAGGAGGAAAATTGCATAAACTACATGCTTATTTTAGGATTTAGGAAAGAAAATGCTACAGAAAAAGTTATTAAAAAAAGCTTATTCACTTGAATAAATGAGCTTAATCATTTTATGAGAAAAGATTCTTTCCAAAATAATTCTCAAAGAGCATAAGTCCTAAAACTAGAATGAATCCCAAAAATCAAATTTATATCCTACAATTTTAACTCTTTCAAAGTGAAAAACGAATTCTATTATTTTTCTTAGGTATAAAATATCCTATTTAGTGATGAAAACAACTCAGCTATGAATTCTTCATTTATAAAGTTAAAATTAGCTTAAAACTAAAGCCTAAAGAACAAATTTTTCATCCCTTAATTTAAATTATTATTTCCATATAGTTCTTTTTGCAAAATTTTAAATCTTAGTAAGTCTAAATTATATATATGATCAATATTCATTTAATGAACTGCCTCTAAGAGATTAATGTAAATTTAATGGATTTAATTAAAGAAAAAATATTCATTTTTCTTTAAATTAGTTTAACTAATATAAAATAATCTGGTTTATGAAGTTATCTTTCAGTTACTAATTTAAAATTGGTATTGTCATGCTTTAGTTTTAATTATTCTATCCTGATTTATTTACTTAGCTTTATAAGTTAAAGTTAGCTATTAATCCAATAACCTTTTACTTTCTATTCCTGGTAAAGCATCTTATCTTTTCTAATAGCTAGATAAGTTAGGAATAGCTTTACCTTAACTCTAGCTAATTAATTTATACCTTAACTTATCTTAATAAGTATATAAGAACAGTCTAATCTCCACAGCTCTTTTCCTCTCACTTATATTAAGCTATCAATCACAGCTTTTATTCCAATCTGTGCTTATCATTTTGCTTCTACTATTCTTACAATAGTTTAATTTTAGCTTCTAAAAAAGCAAAATGTTCAATTAGCTAAACTGAGTTATTGTCTCTATCTTCACTATAACTAAGCAAATATCTAATCTCGTAGTTTCTTAGACTGGTATTTTAATACCCTTATCTATAAAATGAGTCTCTAGTGTGTTAATATATATTACAATACTGATTTTGCGCCTTTTTGTCTAAAAATTGAGTTAAAAAGCTAAATCTTCAAATATCAAATAAATAGAGATTTTGCTCTTCTTCCATAGTGTATTAAGAAAGCAAATTAGATCCTCATTGCTAACAATATAAAGAGCTAGTATAACTTAAGATTAATAGCATCTATAAATTTATAACCAATTAATGAAATTAGGAACTTAGAAGTTTGAAAGGTATTTTTGGGGCAGGAAAGATAATAGTAAACAGATAGATATTCGGTTTTTTGCTTGTGATGCATATTTTTTATAATCAATGGAATTAAAGTTAAACTGAACCTTTGATAACCCTTTAATAGATTATTATCCTTTTTTTATTTTATAATAGTCCTTAAATCGAAATAAAGTTCTAAAGGAACAAATTTAGTAAAAATTTACACTTTAGATTGAAAATAATAATAATAACTTTTTCTATTCATTGTCATTTTAATAGCCCTTTGAAAAATTCTTAAATGACTGATAAAACTAAAAAGATTAAATTTAATTTTTAGACTGAATAAAGAAATTTAAGCATTAAGCTATTTTTTGGGTTTTAGGGATGGAATGCATTAAAATAGTAGAATATATTACTAGAATCTTAAGCAAATATTTATTATTTTTATCATATGTCCGCTTACTTAAATAAAGAAAAGTCTTTTCTGCACCTTAAATTAAAAAAATTTTATCTTAAAGTACTGTATTTATCTAACACTTTATCTTGTCTTTTGAAATAAATATTTATTTAATTTTTTAAATTTTAAATTGAGTATTAGAAGCATAAAACCATTTAAATATATCTATCAAATCCCTTAGATCATTCTCTCAAATGTTCACTACCAAATAATTTAATTGTAACCGATAATCCATTTTCTCTTTAAACTCTATCTTTCGCTTTTATTAATTAAAATTTTTTATTTACTAAAGTTCTTTTTTCTAATAGCGCTTTTACTTTTCAAATAATCGTTTGAATTTCATACAATTCTTAACAATATGATCAAACCCTATTTATCATTCAGATCAGGTTCATTTTCTCTAATACTTATCCTCTTCATTCAAAATATTGCTTCAAGATAAAAGACTTAATTTCTATTTATAAATAAGTTATTTCAGATACAAACCTTAAACCTTAAAAAGGTTTATTTGGAATAACTATGATTCTAAGCATAAAAAATAGGATTATTTTCTTTTGTCTTTAGCCAAATCAGCCTTTATATTGATATATTTACTATTCAAATTTTAGCTTTAAAAGCTAAAACTAATTACTTTTTCTCTTTCTCATCCCTTGAACTAATAGTTTAATAAGATGCTTTTACAGCTATAATAGCTTTGAACTTCCTTTTCTATCCTGTTTGTTTGAATTATTTAAACTAAAGTTTAAAAGTTCCTAAATCTTCTTTTATCTGTTTTATTACTAGCGTCATTTTAAACTATTGTGAGTAATTATCTGGTTATTTTGTACTGACTTTCCTACTATCAAATTGCCTTAATGCTTAAACAACTCTTAGTACATTCCCTTTATTTGTTTATCTTCACTACTAATTACTCATAGCTATAACTTCACTTTATATAGCTATTGTTATATGATATAATATAGTCACAATGCTATGGAATGTAAACTATAAAACATATAGATCAATATTCCATTAAGTCCTTAGCTATAGATTAGGATGTAGAAAGCAAAAATAAGAGTTTTAAGGCTTAAGAATGTGAAAGATAAGAGTAAGCATTACAAGGAAAAAATCTTAGAGCTTAGAGAAATTTAATAGATACTTATGAGATATTTAACAGGCAAAGAATACTAAAAGTAGAGCTTATTCTTCCTAAATTTAAATTCATAAAGGTATTTTCAAATAAGCTGCCTTATTATATTATGATAATTAAGGTTAATTAATATAAAAGATTATATAAAAATTGCCTCACCGAGAATCGAACTCGGATTGCTGGATTTAAAGTCCAAAGTGCTAACCGTTACACCATGAGGCATCTGCTTATAATTAAACTATACAAAATGATATAAAAACGAAATTCTACATTCACATAAAGGGAACTATTTTAAAAGGTAGGATAAATAAAAAATAAAAATGCTGTGTATTTAAAAAAATATCTTACAAACAACTAAGTGATTATAGAAGCTTATAGTCCAATAGTGGAAGATTTAAACTAAAGAAATAAGAAACTTTATTATATCTAAATTAGTTTCTTCTAGTGAATTTTGAGTAAACTTCGACTATAAAAGGATAAGATGTTTCGTTTTAATCTATTTTGTTTTTTTATATTATAAGAAGGGTTATTATTATGAATATGTAGAGTAGAAAAAGTTTTATCCTATTTGAATAATAAATATGAAGTGTTGTGTATTCCTAATTATGCTTACAGTGACTTTGTAGTCACAACTCTATCTAATTATTACTACCGTAAATACTGAGGATTAAGCATAGACTATTGCTAACAAACTTGTTTAAAAAAAATTAGCAGCTTGCGTAACATAGTCATCTCCAGTAAAATCTTACTACTATTGGAACAATCAAATGAACGTAGAAACTGAATACTAGCTTTTCATCAAGACAACGAAGCAAAAGGTAGAAGAAATTTAGCAATTCCTTAGCGAAAATCATCCATATGAATGTCCTGAAATTTTAACTTTGAATATAGATGAAGCCAATAGTGCTTATATAGACTTTGTGATAAAAGGAACTTCATAAGCAAAAAAAGATTTTTAAATGATTTCTTTATTGGAGTTAATCTACTGAAGCTAATATACTAACTAATTAAAATTAGATTTGTTCGTTAACTATTCGTCTATTAAACTTCAATTATCTTATATGTTCCCTTGCTTAAAATACTCTTATCTAATATTCTATTACTATGCTTACTACCTCAACCTTGTATAGTCTTTTCATCATTTTGCTTAATTAAAATATTTATGCAGCTATAATGAATCTAACTTCTAGTGCTGCTTTTGGATAATAAAGACTTATATGTGTTAGCTTGCAAATAATAAAATAGTATCTTTTATATAAAGAAGTACATCAATTAAGGTTAATGTTGATTAAAGGAGAATGATAACTACTGATACTAATAGAGTAGTTAAATAATCAGAGTGATTTAAGTCCATCCTGCTCTAGAAAAATTCCATAAAAGCTTCGTACCTAAAATGTTAAATATCATTAATTTGACTTTAAGAAGTTTAACAAGTGGTACTATGCAAGAAATAATCAGACAAAAATTGAAATTTATAAAAAATGAATTTACACTAGCAATAATTAACTTAAGCAAGGATATAAAAGATAAGAGCTATATAATAACTAAGAAATAATATATAAATAAAAGCTTTAATAAACTAAGAGCTTTATAAGTAAATACTTAATGAGATAGCATCTATATACTGCTTATTTAATACATACCAATAAATTAAAAGTAGTGACTACTAGAATGAAAAATTTATTATATAAAGTGAAAGATAGAATACTAAGCTTTTAACACTTTTTCTGAGTTAAAAAGCTTATATATAGTAATTATTAGTAGGTAATTTATTTTGTAAATAAAGCTTAATCAAAAGATTAAGATAAATAAGCTTATTATTTTGCTTTTTGGTGGTGGGTTATTAGAATAGTCACACTGACAAAAATTTTATATATTCTGAAATAAAAATGACTAGTCATGTATGTCATGTATTAACTTAAATTATCCAAATATACTTTGTTAAAGAATGACTGCTTAACTAGGAAAAGGTAATAGATAAAATGAATAAACCTACAAAGCAAAATAATTGCCTGATAAGCAAAGAAACTGAGTAAAGAATTATAGATAAATGGTTAAGAAGCAAATCTAGATTATTATATTTTTAAATTATTTAATAGTGACCATATAAAATCAAAAATAACCTTCTTAAATATTGACTAAGTATAAACCTTTTCTGACTTATATCATTCTAATTTTTGCCTATATATCTTAATTAGGATCTCATGATATTTTTGCCTTTAATACATTTATTTAGAAAAGAATGAATATGTTACTTGTAATGTTTTAAAAAGACATACTTCGAAGTGAAATATAACGAAAATAGACGAACATAATTCTACCTTACTTATAAAAGTGATGGAATTGCTTTTAGCAGGTAATTCACTTTTAATAAGTTTTTTGAAATGATTTATTAAGTAATTCTAATAAATATGACTTACTCTAAACTCTACACTTAATTATACTCTAAAGATAAGTTATATCAACATAATCTATAAGAAGTTCCAAGAAGAGTTTAAATCACTTAATTCCTGTTTCTGTAATTAATTAATTAATTTCAACTAAAAAAGTTTTTGGACCGGGAACTCCTTTCCGATTGCACGACCCGACGCTCTCTTTTTTATGGAATAACGGGGATATCCTGTTTTGCTCCAGGCAAGCTGCTAGGGAGCTCCATCGCTATGAGCAGCCAGGCTTCAAGCCGCTATCAAGAGCGGATAATCTCAAAGACAGTGTTCCCTTCAGAAAATGACTCTGACCAGCAACAGGAAATGAACTTGTTACTAGCCATAAAACCAGAAAGTGTTGTCACGAAGGTCATTCTCAGCTCCCACCATCTTTTCAATTTTCCTGTTTCTGTAATATTTGGTTGAATTCATAAAGATTATATCTATGTAATTCAATTATTAATTTCTATTAAAAAAAAAATTTAATTTTATACCTCTTATGGAGAGCTTTACAGATATCTTCCATTTTCTCCTGCTCTCTCCTAAACTAAAGGATGTCATAGAACTTCAATAGTCCGCCATCCTTGTCTCCTTCCCGAAATCCAATTGTCCTTCAGGTTCCTTCTCCCGTTATTATAGTCGTTAGCTTTTGAGTTGTAGAATTTCTTTCTGTAAATTTATCCTGTCCTTGTTGGTCAAAAGTGAAATAGTTCTTCTAAAATTTTATTCTTATTAGTTCTTTCAATTTCTGGTTTCTTTCAGCAATTTCTCCAGCAGTGGTTCCTTTGACATATGTAGCACCAGATTTTTCTTCGATAGAATTTAATCTACTTTGTTTCTTATTATTAGAATTCCGATTCGATTCCATTGGGATACTTGATTACTAATCAAATTATTTTTAGATTATTACTTGTTATTATTCTTATTTTTCTTAAAGTTACTTTATTTGATATTCAAATTTAGAAAAATTAAATTGGAATATTTGAGGGACTTGGTTAAATTATTTATCAATTTATTCCAATTTAATTACTATTTAAATTTAGATTTTACTTAGTGATTCTTCTATAGAGGGGAATTATAGGTCTAATTATTCAATCAATTCTTCTAGCTTGTCTTCTAGTTTTTCTATCCTTTATCTTTGTAATTTTAATTCGTATTAGATATTTGATACTCTTTGCTGCACCGATTATATGTAAACTTCCTTCGATTATATTTCTTAGATTTATTGCGGCTCTTATTCAGTTAGGTAAAATTATTACTCTTGTTTTTTAAATGAGCCGAAATAAGTCTATTTCTTAGGTGCCATTTTTCCTTAATAAAGTGGTTCTTCATTATTATTTATTAGTAAATGTGCTATGCAAGATAAAGATTAAACGAATCTTAAGTTTATCACATCAAATTATATATTAATTTTATTAATATCCTTATATTAATAAAAATATATGCTCTCTTTTATAAAGTTATCTACTTATTTATTTATCTTTAATCTCGTCAATTAGATAGATGATTTAATTAAAATTAAGTACTTTTTAACTTTTTTCATTTCTGTCTCTATATGTTTAAACTGTAATCCCAAATGAATTTTATCTCTATAGAAATAAATTTTATCAACATTAGCTGCTAAATATCCTTTTGCATAATGAAATTATAATATTTTCCTCTATGATTGTACATTTAAACTTGATTTTAAATTTATTTCCTTTAAGTATAATTTGGAACTACTTATTTTATCTCAACTTTTATTCTAAAATTACTTAAAATTTTGAATTAATGAGCATATTTAATCTCAAGTTTATCTTGATTTCACAATACTCTAATTACCAATTTTCTTATTTAGAGTAACTTATTTCAGTTTAGAAGTTTACCTCTTATTCTCTTTGTATCTTATCAACTTATTGCTTCCTGATTTGATCAAATAAGCTCTAGCTAGTCTATCCAGTTGTTTGAATACCCGAAGTTTTTTTATAGTTATATAAATAATAAAATTTTGAACAATTTTATGCTATATATATATGATATAAATCCTAACCTTTTTTAATCTTTTATATAGGCATGCAAATATTTAAAAGTCCTACCTAAGAAAATAAAGAATATCTCTTTCTTATTTGAAAGATTAAATTTAAGCGATTAAACCAAAAATTACATTTCTGACATTTAGAATCTATTAAAATTAGTTTTTACCATATGATTGAATTAGATAAAGTCAGAACTTAAAAGAGAGAAAGTTACATGCAGATATAATAAGAGATACTTCCATTTCTACTTTGACATTACTATTGAAATTTATAAAAAGGAGATTGTAAAATAGATTAAAGTGATAAGCATCTTTATGAATTTACCAGATTAGAAAAGCTAAATCTTAAATGAACTATAATCTTTCAAGTCCATAATATCAGATTCTAACTCTTCTATATAAGTGTTTTTCACTTTGGCTATGTCATTAATGGTAGCTTGATTAGGTATATTATTTAATTAAATCTCAATGTTTTAGATAAAAGCCATTTTAAATTCTTTTAGACTATTTTTAATTAAATCCTTATCACTCAAAAAATTTAAGCCTCTTCGCAATTTCTTAGACTTTGTTTATATCAAACTCAACCATATTAAGATCTGCACTACTAAGCTTGATATAAATTATTCTACCTCTTGATCTTTATCCATATAACTTAACTAATTATACTTTAACCAGTTTAATCTAACCAATTTACTCTTTTAGCCACAATCTCTTCATTTAAAATTATCTTTAACTCCTTAAATTTAATTAAATTAATTAGCTCAAAAAAGATATAAATGAAAGGTATATTTTAGTTATAACTTAATCACACTTATATCGGATAACTGCAAATCCAATCTAAAAGCACTAATATAAATGAGTTAAGTAACTTCCCCTACTTATCTACATCTCTACTAACTCCTTTTTATATACCTTCAATGGTACATAACTTGTCTATCAGATCTTCTTTAATCTTTCCAGATTAAGCTTGACTAAACTAAGTATTACTCTATGAAGGTAGAAAGAGAAATAAATAGTAGCTTATTCACTGAAATTTAAACTTCAGATAACTTTTGATTTACTGATTTTAACTAAATCATCAGACCTATAGTTGATTATTAATTTACTAAATTTTAAACTAAAGTTAGCTTATAAAGAATTTGGCTTTTACTCTTTATAAATCAAACTATGTAAGAAAATTAATCAGATACTGAAAAATTAGAATCACTAGATACCTAACTCAAGTTTAAAGTATATAAAAAATAGAAAACCTGAAGAAAGCTCCGCTAGAATCACTAAAAGCGTCCTAGTTAGCTCTAGAGTAAATATTTAGATGAAAGCTTTAGTAAAGAAACAAAAAGAGAGTATAGTAGTCCTAAGGTTATTACTGAAACTTAAGTAACTACATGTGGAGATGTATCTATTAGTAAGTAATGTGACTAGAGCTTTTTCTCTATTTCTTAATTAGAAAGTGAGATGGAGAATCTATTTAAGGAATAACCAGTAAACTTGGTAGTGAACAAAGAGATAGATTAGAAATGGAAAGAAGAATATTAAGAGTCTAAATCTGAATAAAGTGAAATGCAAATATAGGTAATCTAATAAAATCCCAGTAAATACAATAGAAACTATCATAATTATAATCAACTTCAGGACTCTTTTTTAATGGAATACCAAGTTATTAGACTAAGTAGGTCATAAGAATATAATGCTAAGAATTCAAAGTAATAAGAGATACATCGATAAATGAGGAAATTATAAATAAAATATAATCTAGAATCTTAACACTTAACTCATCTTCTTCAAATATATTCTAATTAGTTTCTTGATTTAAATTATTAAGAAAGCTTATCAGAATCTAAAGTAAATGAAGAAGCACATAATCATATTGCATATCGAACTTTAACTTATAAAAGAGAAAATGTTTAAAATGTGTCAATTGAATAATATTTCATTAAAACCTTGTAAGAAGGAATTACATGCGGAAAGTACAATTTTAGTGATAGCAAGTAAGATTTTACTTTAGGAGAAAATAAATCCAGCTCTTCTTGTCGTAGAATAATCAAACTATTTATTATGTTCCAACTAACTCCTTTCTTAAGCATAAAAGAACAAGTAAGATTTAATATTTGTAGTTGAAATTAAAGATATAGTAGGAATTATTTATGGGTATGAAAGTGGAAGCTTTTAAGCTCATATGAAGAGCAAGTATTGAAATGATTCAGATTTTGAGTGAGAATGCTTTTCTATAGGTAAAATTTCATATTCAGTTACTAAAAAACGAACTTTAGAAATAGTCATCAAAGATGGTAAAACTCTGGTAAATACTATTTATACTTTGAGTCAACTAATTAACTAATACTCTTCTTATCTTTCTTCAGTCAACCCTTTATCTAAATGTAAGTTTATAATATTCAGATCAAGTTTGGGTTGAGAGAATAAAGAAAAAAGTAAACTATGAAAGATTATCTAATGGAAAGCATCAAACAGTTTAGGAATACTTTCTACTAGGAATATTAAGTTATTTACTTATAAAGAGTAACGAAAAAAGAAGAGACTTAAACGATTAGATATTTAAGATAATAGATCTGCTAAGGAAGAGAGTAACTCCTAAGTACTAATTAAGGAGATTAACTTTAGATTTGGTAGAAATGATAAAGTATAATAGCTTACCATCTGATTTATAATAAAGAGGTCTATTGAATGATGAGTATTTGAGAGTCAATTTCTTATAAACATATTAGTTTTATAAAATGGTAAATGTCACTTCGAAAAAGGACAAGCTATAGAAAAAGAACCTAATCACAGAAATAAAATAATAGTATTAAAGATAGAAAAGTATTGTGAATCCATTCAGAAAACAATTTGCTATACTCTAATAGTTTGTAAGATATAGTAAAGTGGATTAGAATAGGAAGAAAATAATAAAGAACTACACAGCAGCAGAAACTTAAATTTAAGAAGTTTTTAAAAAATTCGTAAGCCTCTATGAAGTGCTGAGGAGAAAGAAAGAATCAATGAAGTAGACAAGTAAAAAATATAAAAAGTAGATGTGAAATAATTTACCCATATGATTTACTTATTTTTGTATATCTTTATTAAATGGAAATACATTTAGTATAAAATATGAATAATAAAAAATATTTAAGCAAGTCTTTTTAATAGATAGGAGATTAATTTTATATATTTAACTGAGTTACCATAATTAAATATAACTAGAGAGCTTATTTTTTTCATATTTTTTAGCTAAATTTCAATTAAAATGGTAAGAAAAGTGATTGCTTATTAATGATCTGATTATTAGAAATGCTCCACTCTTCTTATATTTCTTTTATTTGACTTTGGTTTTGATAATTTTTTATTTAGTGTAAATTGTCTTCCATTTCAAACTGATTTAAGCAAAATTTAAAATTTATCTAAAAATTCTTTGATTATTATACCTAGTCTTCTCATTTTATTAATAAGTCCAAAGTTATTTACTCTCAAATACGAAAAAATTTAATATAACTTGAAAAAGATTTATAGTAACTAATTAAAATTAGCTATCTTTAGTGGTTTATTTTATATTTAATAATTTTAATATCTTTAAAAAGTTTAAGCATACAAATAATTAAGTGGAGGAAAGTCTAGCATTATGCTTTTCTAAATTTATAATAATATTTATTCACTTAGTATCATCTCATTTCATTTAGCATTACTAAATTTAGTGTATTTAGGTAGTTCCCATTTATAAACTATTTTATTTTTTAGGATATTCATTTAGGTTTACTAGCATTTTAATAGTTTAGGCTTATTTTTTGCTTATTGACTTAGACAAATCTTACTTTCTATTTACTTCGATCTTTCTTAAAGATTCTCTATTCCATCTAGATTTCATAGTAGATTTATGCATTTCATTGCTTACTAATGCTAAAAAAGATTAGGTAGCTAATAAAAAATGTATTAAGTATAAATTCTTATTTCAGAGGGAAAATATCTAAAATAAATACAAATAGTAACACTTAATTAATTGAAGTAGTAATGCTATGCTCATAGTTATATATCTAATCTAAACTGGAATCAGATATATCAGCCTTAATACACCATTTACTAACCTAAAAATAGCAATTCTTAGCAATATAATAAATATTTTACATAAGAGATTTAACATCAAAAATGCAAAGGGATATGCAAGTTTAAACATATTAAGACTGAATAGATGCAAATTTTTGAAAATAGATAACTCATCTTAAAATAAGAAGCATCACTCTTATAGATAGATTTATTATAGTATAAAGAGTATTCTTAAGATTGTTTTAAATAGAGGTTTGAATCATTTCAAATCAGAACAACAACAAAAGTAATATGCTAAAACCATTATTCGATGAAAGATTGACTTCACCTATATAAGTTGTAATATTTATAGTTTTTAAAGAAAATACTGTTAACACTAAGGAAGTATAGTTAACTTCATTATAACTGAAGAAAGGAAAATATCTAAAAAGCATAATGTAGCAAATTGAAGTTTTATAATGATTCTAGTAGATCAGGATAAAAACTTAAAAATCTTAAAAAAGCTACACTCTAGCTAAAATGTATTTTTTATAATCTTTTCTAAAAATTGCCTCACCGAGAATCGAACTCGGATTGCTGGATTTAAAGTCCAAAGTGCTAACCGTTACACCATGAGGCATTTAATAACTTGATCTAAATTAGTTTAAGAATAGCTAATATAATGATTTTGAAGGAACATAAAATTAAATATCAAATATAATAAACAACAAAATGATTTTTAAATAAAGCATTCAATTTAAAATAAATTCCTTCTGATTTGAGTAGATTAAAAGAAATCTTAGTTTTTATGAG
Source organism: Loxodes magnus (assembly GCA_946699065.1). Taxonomy (NCBI): domain Eukaryota; phylum Ciliophora; class Karyorelictea; order Loxodida; family Loxodidae; genus Loxodes; species Loxodes magnus. The sequence continues at coordinate 545,745 of CAMPDV010000006.1, read as the reverse complement.
ATTGATTATTTATTAATTTACACTTGAGATTAAAATTTCTATAATAGGTAACTTTGTTAGTGATAAATACCTGTAATTCTACTTATTATTAATATCCTATTACCAGACAAATTTACCTTAACTCTAACTTTAGAATTTCTTCCTTTTAGTCCGTTTCTTGATCATGAATCGTAAAATAGAAGATAGGTACGTCATTCAGTATTGTAATTTGAAAGTTAAATTGAAATCTCCAAAGCAATGTAGTATAAAATATTAAATAATTATTATCCTTAGCTGGTAAATAGCCTATATCATCTTAATTTATGGTTATATTCCTCTACTTGTTATATAAGAAACTAAGTTTATTAAGCTTAAATTAAAGCAATTATTCACTTCATTTTATATCTATTCTACACTAGATGTAATTGTTAAGTACATCAGTAGGTTATGCTTATATTATAGTTGCCTAACTTTAAATTGAGACTGAGATAAAGCTAAGTATTAAATATGCTAAGAAAGCTAATTTTATTATGAATTATAAAAATGGATTCAACCTATTCTGAAACAAACAACTAAACGATCTTAATCATTAATTGCTAAAAAGAGATATATCAATTGTTCTTCGAAATCCAGACTCTAAAATATTAAGTATTTGAATTAAACGAAAAAATTAAGATTTGCTATAGACAACAGGGAAGATTCAACAAAAGTATAACTAATTAAAAAAGGAAAATAGATGCAAATAGGAAACGTAAGTGCTTCAACTAAAATAAATAGAAGAGAAATTCAACTATTTTGCCTTATATTCACAATCAATAATTTAATAAAAATAAAGGAACTGAAAACCTATGGATGTTGAAAATAATTAAAAACCTTATTACATCTATAAGCAATGAAATCTATTAAGATGTTGGTTCTGCAAGAGGAAAGGGCACTAGTAAGACGATTTTAACAGCTTAAAGTTTAATAAAGAGTAGAGGAAAAAAAGCTAAGGAGTTAATTGAGTTAAAAATATTGCATGCGAGAAGGTAAAATTTACATTAAAAAATTGTATCAAGGAATAGAATTACATGAATCAATAATGGAAACGAATTACATAACAATATGAAAATGTTAAAGAAGCTGCAGGACACATAATACTAAAAGAGGAAGAAAAGGTTTGACTAAGAGAAAGATGAAGATTGAGATGAAGGAAGAGAAGGAAAGAAATCTATGAGCAACTTCACAGAAAATAATAGAAATTCTATAAGAACAAATTCAACTAAACATAAAAGTGGTTTACCTAATAATGGTAACCCTTTATAATAAATTTTTGTTATCGGAACGTTATTATTATATATATATAAAATGGCTTCTAAGAAATAACAGAACTTTGAACAAAACATTTAAACAGGAAAATTCTCTAAAAAATAAAAAAACGAAATAATTACAATGAGTGAAAGTGAGAAATATGATTGATATGACGAACATTAACCACTTGGAAATCCAGAACTAAAAAAACTTCCGACACAAACTCAAATAGAAATATTATCTAAGTCATTAAAAGAGTTTATGTTCAAAAATAGATACCTCACTGATAAAGTAGAAAAATTTGAAAAACTAATAACGTCTTTACTTGAGAAACAATATTAATAATCATAAGAAATAGAAGACAAACTGGAACAAAAAATTCTTTAAATTTAATAATAAATTCAGGTTACATCATTTTCGATTTAACAGAATTAATCAGATCCTATGGAAATAGAAAATGAAGCCTCAAATTAAAATAAACAGTAAACGTTTATTTAAAATAAGTAGTAAATTTAAATTAAATAAGTGTTACAGGAATAATAGGTTAAAAGAAGAATAAAATGCTACGTGTGCAATAAATAACACCAATGAAAATACTGTTACTAACTAAGCGAAATTTAAAGAAAGAATAAATAAGATATTTTTAGAAAACTATTTAGGATATATCCAACATAAAGCGGAAAAATGTATAGAAAAAAATTCTTTAATTAAAATCTTAATCCTTGGAGAAATAATTAGGAACGCTACATGCAAGATGAAAACTATTCAGAATATTAAAGGATGGTGCGCTAATGAAGTGCTACACCGCCTAACTAAGCCTAGTAGAAATTCAAGACAAACTAATGAAGACAAGCCGATAGAATAGGTCAGATGGCTGACTACTAAGGCTTTAACAAAGCTTTTTAACTTTTTTTTTTGTATAAAAAAAGGCATCCAAGAAAAAATGTATCTAAAATAAATCTCCAAACTAGCAATAAGAAACTTTGATAGAGATTTATTATAGGTTGAGAACAAAAAACTATAGGATGCAATGCAGCAACTAATTAAGCACATAAATAGCCCAAAGATAAAAATTAACTAATTCTAAAATGATAATAAAATCTTTAATACAGAATTGAATTTAAAATCTTCTATATGTCTATTTAATTTAGAAATTAAAATAGCAGAAGAAAAATATTAAAAATTCGAAATCTCAATTAACTAAACCACGAGCAATTTATGATTAAAATCATGCATGATTCAATGAAGATTGAGCGGTCAAATTTAAATACTAATCAAACATAATAATTAAGACAAACAATTGAGTAATAAAAAGAATACCAATTATATGCTTTTCTGTAGAAAATTAAGGTACATAAAAAAATGTTGGAAATACCAAGAATTGCAAAGAAGAGAAAATAAAAAAATTCTGAAAAGAACTTAACTAAGATATATTGCATATCTGAAGGTGACATATAAAGAAAAGCAATGCTTGGTGGAGACTAATTACTCTAGCAAAAATTATATGCTCAAAAGAGAAGAATTAAGTAAATGCTTGTAAATGACTGAAATTGGAACAAAATACCAATAGTAAAAAAAAGATAGATTAGCAGTCATCGATATTTTATTAAGAATACGAGTCTGGAGATGAAATGAGTGATTTCAAACAGTTTTTCGATGATTTTCGAGATTTTCTATGTTTTTTATAAACTAATACGTGATAAGCCAAATAAAGGCTACGTCACATTTATAAGTTATATTATATTGTTTTATCTTATTTTATAAAGATTTCAGGTAAACTTAGAAAACTAAGCAAATAATATTTATTATAAGACAACATTTTAATAAGATTTGAAACAAAACTAAAGAAGTTATTTATACTTCTAAAAGCAAAGAAAAATGATAAATAGAGAAGATCTTATAAGCAAAAATAATTCTAATGTATAGTAAAAAAAATAAAATCTCACAAATATGGAAAGATAAATAAGTTTAAAATCCGTAAGTTCCTCATATTTTCAGATAAAATTGAAAAGATTAGTATTTATAAGGAAAAGCTTAAGATTAGAAGCTTAGGAATAAATATAGAAGTATAAATTACATCTTAAATTAGCTAATTTAGAAAATAAAAAGGAATAATTGAGAGTTTAATGGTGGAAGCAAAATATATGTAAAAGAATTTTTAAAATACAGATGAAAGATAATAATAGTAAATACTCATATAAAGAAAACTGAGTGCTTTAAAGGAAAAATATTTTGTTCTAGCTTTACTAAAGTTATTTTAACTCTATCTGAGTTTTCATTCATCAGCTAATATCTTAACTTGAATTAACGAATTTTAATTAAAAACTAAACTAGAAAGAAAAAATATTCCAAAATAGAAAAAATTAGATATATTTAAAAGTCTATTATAGAGATAGCTTTAAGGATAAGCTTATATTTACTTCTTCCTTACGATTAAATTTTTCTTATTTACATTTAAATTAAGACTGTATGAATTCATATAACTAGTAGACAGAAAGATTAAAAGCAGACTATTAAGTAAATTCTTATTCCTTTAAAATTTTAGACTCCAATTAATTCTCTTATTAAGCAAACCTAAAACTTGATCTTTTTAAATTTAACTTGTTTTTTACTTTTTTTCTCTTAAATGAATTTAAAAGTCTGATAAATTAGCAATGAGTATTAACTTAAATCTCCTTATTCATTCTAGCTTATAGACAAAACAGATTTATCGAAATAATTAGTTTATTTTGTGGGAAGGTAATTAAGTGAAGTATCACTATCTTAATCACCTTTATCATTTTATTATCATCACACACTAAATTCCAACCTGATATGTGATTTCTTATTGCCAGTTGGCTTAAGATTAATCCTAACTGACTAATATAGTGCTGTCAACCTTAATTCTAGATTTAGTTTTAAAGTAAAATGCTTTTTAAATATATAAAGAAACAATAGTATGAGATAATAGTTTAGAAGTGTAAGTTGGTAACTAATATCTAAGTAAATAGCGAAGCTCTAAATTTTCCAACTAGTTTAGCATTACAATAGACAAGGAAAGTGGTATAATACACTAAGGTTATATAAGATTTAATAACTATATTGTTAATAAAAGGCTAATCACTAAATAAGCTAAATTAATCTGAGCTACTATAATAGTAATAATAATAGTAAACTAAAAGTAATAAAAGTTTAGCAATTCCTGGATTTTAAACAAAGTTTTTGCTACCATTTTTTTAGCGTGGATGGATATCACGGCATTTTTTAATGTGGGTGGAACCATTAAGAATCTTCTGTTTTTTATACAAATAATTTCTTCTTGTATATCCCTGTTTAAGTAATTCAGAGTCTGCTGATCATGCTGTAAGTTCTTTGTTGTTCTTTTATCTAAATTTACCTTCACTGATCGCAATTTTGTAATAAGTGTCACTTTGATTTGCAATAATAGCATTATTTAATTTGCCTTTTCTTGAATCTCTTAAAATTTTTTTTTTTCAAGTTAGTCGATTCTTTTGAGTAAGTCTATATTAATTTTTCCGTCATTCTATTTTTCTTGGACGTTTGTTTATGTAAAAACTTTTTCAATTATCATATTTTGTTCTTGCTTAAGATTTGATTGAGATTATTCATATAATTACTATTCCCTGACTAAATTATTCTAAACCAATTGTCGTCTAATTATTAATAGCTCATTATTTTGATCTTCGATAGTATTCATTAGTTCTCTTATTCTATCCCCTTGATTGTAAATTGTTTCCTAATAATTTTGTATTATTGCTTTCATTTAGTAAGTTATATTTAGAGTTCTGATTATTTTTATACCTTTACTGGATTTGTCTCTATTGCTCCGACTAAGACTATTCCTTCAGTTGAGGAACTTGATTTATCTTCTTACTATTGTTGTCTCTACATTTTTTTCGCTACTTTCCTAATTTGAATTTTGAAAATGCGAATAGATTATTCCATTTTTTTAATTATCTGAGCTACTATAATTTAATTAGAAAGCATTACTGTAAAAACAAAGGTAAATCATAAAAGTTGTATAAAATATCAGTAAATATAGATTTATCATATACACTTATAATCTAACCACTAGCTTTTTAAATGGAAGGATATTAATTAATTCCTTCTAATATAAGATTAATTAAAAAGCTTTAGAGAAAATTAATATTAGATAGAAGTATGATAGAGTCCGATCCACTTATCAATTAGAGATTATAAGTCAGAAAATATATAAAACAAATAAGATAAAGTTTTCTATAAGTTAAAAGGATTAAACTATTAAAAGGTTTATTTATTTATTTTAAGTCAAAAAAAGAATTAAGTTTTTCAGTCTTCTTAAGTCATAGAATAAAGATAAAACTTCTAAAGCAGTTTAAATAAATTTAAGTTATAAAATTGGATTGATAGTGCTTAGTTTAAGCTAAAAGATGAAAAACATTTAAAAATTGAATTTCTAAGGTAATTAATTATCTAATGTCCTAAAAGTGATTGTATATCAAGCTGATCAAAAGTGTTAAATAGGAATTTACATTAGTAATTAAAGGTATATTAGATCTCATCACTATCTCTCTATGTTTAGCCAACTAAATCTAATCAATCAGCTTGAATAGAAAAATTAAGTTTATGATTTAACCTGCTAATAGCTTAGTAAATCTATAAGTAATAGTACTTAAGCAACATACTCTATCTATTCATTCTCGCTAAATAAGATGAGATATATGATTATTAAGGAATTAAGTAAAAAGGTTTAGAGAATTGAATAATGAAGTTAAAACTAAGTGATTTAAGATATAGAGAGGATTCATAAGAAGTATAGAGGAACTGTATCTTTAAAGTTAGTTAGTGGAGAAAAGAAATATATGTGTTCCTTTCAAGCCATAAAGGAAAGGGGGATATATTTAAATTATAAAAGTTATAAATATCTGTTTTGAAGTTGTGTAACAGAAATGATTTATTTTTAAAATTCGAAGCTCTAATTATTTTTTTATAAAGAAAGAAATAAATTTAAGTTAAACTTCTAAGTTTATTTAAAATTTTAACAGTGGATTCTTAAAATATTGCAAATAAAGTTCTTGTCATCGCGAAAAATTTGCAAGCATAGTAATTAAAATTAATCACGTAAGTATGAAAATGTATAATTTTTTGTATCTTTCGTGGTTTTAAGGAATTCTAAACCTCTACCAGCTATTAACTATATCATTTACTCTTAGATTCGCAGTATTAATATAAATTTAATTTTTATATCGCTTATCTTTGGCATCTTTTCTCCGAAATTTATTTTTCTCTGTATTTAACTTTATAGAATAAAAGAAAATTTAAGTTACTAAAAGCCCCCTATTTTTACAATTTATACAACGATTTCTCTTTATCAATTTTTTTTAATTTAAGTTTTTTCACTTTGCTTAGCTTTAAGATATTTTAAATGCTTTGATACCAATTTTTCTGCTTCATTGCTACTATGTAAAATGGAATTTATATACGATTTATAAATTTTCGCAATTTTGCAAAGATGTTTTAAAAAATTAAAAAGCTTTGCAATTTTAGGTTTAAGTATAATTACATTTTGCAGTGAAGTTATTTTCAATTAAACTTATGCTTAAATATATCCTAATGATGTTCATTATTCTATTTTACTTAATAAAGGATAAGATTGTCGGTCTTTTATAAGTGAGTTTTGATATTAGTCCCCGTTAAGTTTTGACACTTTAGCATCACTAAAATTTATTTTAAATCCTTACTTTAGCAAGAAATCTTTTTGGAAATTTATTCTTTAACTCTTGATATATGGTTTCTAGTATTCTGATTCCACTATATTTAATAAAATTTTGATATAAACAAATGCATTTAATTTAGAAATTTGATTTATTTCACTTAATAGCCAATTTATTTATAAACATTATATTTATCAAAGCTAAGGAAATAAATCCCATTTGAATTATTTAGCTTACTCGCATTTAATATATTTCAATTGCCGAGAGTTATTTTTGTAATACTACTCCCTATTATATCATATATAAACTATATGAGCGATATCTCTTTTTTACTTAATTTATTAATCTCATAAGAGACTTAGTTGTATTAGCGTCATTTCTTAATTATTGTTTTTGTTGCCAGATTTATAGTTAAAATATAAGCTTAAAGTAAATAAATTATCAGATTGTATGTATTTAATGATTTGCTATATGTTTCAGAATAAAATTTTAAAATAAGATAAATTAAGTTAATTATGTAATTTTCTTTCTTTGTTTCACATCTATATAGCGCGCTTATTCGATTTTTGATTAGTTAGTTTTATTGATTCTTTCTTCCTTTAGAAAATAGTGTAAGGACTTACGAATTTTTTAAAAACTTCTTAAATTTAAGTTTCTGCTGCTGTGTAGTTCTTTATTATTTTCTTCCTATTCTAATCCACTTTACTATATCTTACAAACTATTAGAGTATAGTAAATTGTTTTCTGAATGGATTCACAATACTTTTCTATCTTTAATACTATTATTTTATTTCTGTGATTAGGTTCTTTTTCTATAGCTTGTCCTTTTTCGAAGTGACATTTACCATTTTATAAAACTAATATGTTTATAAGAAATTGACTCTCAAATACTCATCATTCAATAAACCTCTTTATTATAAATCAGATGGTAAGCTATTATACTTTATCATTTCTACCAAATCTAAAGTTAATCTCCTTAATTAGTACTTAGGAGTTACTCTCTTCCTTAGCAGATCTATTATCTTAAATATCTAATCGTTTAAGTCTCTTCTTTTTTCGTTACTCTTTATAAGTAAATAACTTAATATTCCTAGTAGAAAGTATTCCTAAACTGTTTGATGCTTTTTATTAGATAATCTTTCATAGTTTACTTTTTTCTTTATTCTCTCAACCCAAACTTGATCTGAATATTATAAACTTACATTTAGATAAAGGGTTGACTGAAGAAAGATAAGAAGAGTATTAGTTAATTAGTTGACTCAAAGTATAAATAGTATTTACCAGAGTTTTAGCATCTTTGATGACTATTTCTAAAGTTCGTTTTTTAGTAACTGAATATTAAATTTTACCTATAGAAAAGCATTCTCACTCAAAATCTGAATCATTTCAATACTTGCTCTTCATATGAGCTTAAAAGCTTCCACTTTCATACCCATAAATAATTCCTACTATATCTTTAATTTCAACTACAAATATTAAATCTTACTTGTTCTTTTATGCTTAAGAAAGGAGTTAGTTGGAACATAATAAATAGTTTGATTATTCTACGACAAGAAGAGCTGGGATTATTTTCTCCTAAAGTAAAATCTTACTTGCTATCACTAAAATTGTACTTTCCGCATGTAATTCCTTCTTACAAGGCATTAATAAAACTTTCATTCTGTATTAGTTATTACCTATTACAAGTCTTTATCTTTTCTCCTTATATTAAGATTAACTAAATTATTACTCTTATCTCTACTAGTTTAGTTTACTTCTTCTTCTTCATTAGATGTAAGATCACTTTCTGAATTACTTTCCTCTTTTTAGTTTAACTCATTTTTTATAGCTTGTTAAATGTATTAAAGAAATATAAAAGAAAATTATAAAGTTTCAAGCTTATATTTGATTTGTAATTTTCTAATTTATCTATATATAATCTTCTTCTTCTTTTGTTTCATCTAATTTATTAAAAAATCTCTTAATTTGTAACTGTGTTGTGCTTGTTAGTTTGATTAATCTTCCACACGCAATTTAAAAGGAGATAATTATTTTAACTTTTAATTCTTTTGCTTTGAGAAAATTCTGTTTTCATACCTTTTCAAATTATATTTACTTGGATTTAGCCTTTATTCACAGCTTTTTACCTAAACTTCTTCTTATTCAGATTCTGCTGATTTTAAGTATTCTTCTTCAGATTCTTAATTATAAGATTCACTATTCTATTGGTCTTATTCACTTGTAATTGAATTATCTAGACTTTGACTACTATTAAAAAGATTTTTTTATCCACTTTCTAACAAATCTATTGAGGGTTCATTTTCAAAATAATAATTATTTATATCTTACGAATAACCTTCAAAAGTTGTTACTTAAGTCTCTGGCTTTAATTACTGATTATCTATATTTTCTTCCCGTTCAATAATAATAATCCTTTCTCCTGACAACTTGCCTTGCAACTACACAGGTAAATTCTAGTAATCCTATTAGAGAAGGTTATTCTATTAATATCTATTTATTTTAATGGTGAACTCTAAACGAGATTCTTCAGCAATAGTATCAGATTAGTCGCATTCGTCATCCTCTACTTGTTCAATTTCCATTTTATCTTCTAGCATTTTATTTAGCAATAATTATTTTAAGCTTCTTTAAATAAAGTATCCATAATTAAAGTTTGCTTAACTTAATTTAAAGCTAATAAATTTAATACCTTGTTTATTCAACGATAAATCGCTCTTTTTTCAAATATGCAACTTAATGCAACTTCTCTCTTAATACTCTACAAACATCCTTTCTCCTTTTTCCTCGTTATTGCTATAAGGCATAAATTGATGGCTTTAGAATCACTAGGATTGATAGTATTGAAATAAGTACTATAAATAGTAAAGCTATATTTTAAGTATTGATCTATGAGATTAAGATTAGAATCTATCAAGTGAAAAGAGAGAGCTTGAACGATTAAGAAAAAATAGTTATACTAAAAGAAGTCATGTAATTAAATAAAAGCACTCAATCTTATATTTAAGGTGTTGAAAAAATCTACTTAGTAGCAATAATAATAACTGATTGATGGAAAATTAATTTGATATTGAAATATTTTAATTTAGAAACTAGAGAGTTATTCTATGAAGAGAAATAGATAAAGAAGCGAAGCTAAGTTAATATAGTCTCTATTAGATTATATTTTTTTAAGTAAGCATATTTGTAAATATGATTATAAGATATAAGAGTAATCAATCTATTGGAGATTGACTTTTAATTGTGATGCTTTATTTATCTTTTTATTTAATATTAATTGAAATAAGAAAAACTGGCGATTTTATACTTCTTAAGTATTTTAGTTTGAGTAAGATAATTTCAGATAAAGATTTTTTTATTGGTAGTAAGTGAAAACTCTTCCTTAGAGGGTTTTCTTCTTGTTATTTTTTTCAAATCTTCTTTTCTTAATAACTTTTACTTTTAAGGAAGTAGCAGTTTATGATTTTTAGCCCAGAAGAACGCCTGCTCCAATTTATTAACGATTATTTCCCAAGAAAAATTTATATGACTAATAACAATATTCATGTCACTTCATCAAGCATTCCTTTTTTCCTAATTCCTCTATACAGCATAAAGAGAACATATACAATATCCAAAGCTTAATAAAATATCAATTGTTAAACTTACTATCTCGATATTGTTTGCATAACCATAAAGATAATTGATTAAACATTTCTTCAGTTATAGATATGACGACTGAAAATAATTGAAATCTTCTTAATTATTTAATAAATACTATTTAGGATTACTATAACCTTTTGAAAGAGATACTAAACTTATTAAGTCAATAAAATAGTAGATATTTCTATAGTACTTATGAAATTTAATACCTTCTTATTTATTCATAGATGCTTTTATCTATAAGAGAAGCCAATAAGAAACTAGACCCAAAATTATCAGAGTTCTAATTGAGAAGTTTATTCGATTGAAAAACAAAATGGCTTTATTATTAATTGACTCAGTGCTAAGTAAATATTTAGGTTATTAGCTTGCTTAATTATTTTCAGACTAGTTAAATGTTTATGAGCTACTCATACTTATTTAAAGTTCATAGCAAAGCATGAATGTATTACTAGTGTAGCTTTTATACTAAATCATAGAACTATAAATAGAGCTATAGCTAATTTATCTCCTTAGGTAATAAAGCACCTAATGTTAAAAATATTATAAATAATTCTTAGCTTATTACTCTAAAAATAATTACTTGGTATTTTTAAACCTAAAAAGATAAAAGTAAGCTTTAAAATCACTATATAGGAAACTTTTATCAAAGTTGATTTCATACAAGACAAAAACATAAATGATAATTACTTCTTTAAATCATAGATTGAGATAAAGTTATAATAGAAAAAAATAATATTTGCACATTTAAAGTCACAGAGAAAAAGTTGCTGCAAAAAATAAATTTTTGAAAACCTTTATATCTAAGATAAGTTTAAGAAAAAATAATAATTTTTAGGGTAAAAATAAAAAAAGGTGATGCAAAGATTTCAGGAAACTTTTTAAAGTTTTAGAAATTTTTAGATGAATATTAGGACTAAATGCTTTCATAGCTATTGCATAATAAAATAAGTAATACCAAAAATAAATAAGTAATTATATAAGCCTTTTTTTCTGAAAAAAATAAGTCAAAAATTAAATAATAAAGTTATTACCTTTAATATTTAGTTATTTAGACTGATAATTTTTATAATAGTAATAAATAAACTAACGTGACGTTACCTTTAATTGGTTAGTCACGGGTCACTATATTAATTATAATAAATGTTTATGTTTCCTTCTTTTTTTACTATATTTGTTTAATTTTCTTCTGCTTACTCTAATGTATCTTCCATGAGATTCATTATCTCTTAGCTTGATCATTCTGAGTTTGATTCAATTATTAGATTCTCCTACAGCAATATTACTTTTTACTATATTTATTCTCTTGTTGTCTTTCTTTGATCCCTTTCTCTTACTATGCTATCTGTTAATATTCTCTTGGTACATCTAAGGTTTGCTTCTATGCTAATTTAGAATTATATAAGCATTTCTTGACTTATTTTTTGTTTTTTCACTCTTGTTAATTTGTGGTATTCTCATGTGTGCTAATTTGAGCCCGTTCTATAATATTTTCCTATTATTTTGGATTGATGAAGAACTTTTTCTAAGTATCCTTGTCTCCTCTTAATCAATACTTCTTTTATAAAGTCTTTGTTCATGATTCTATTTTTTCTCTAAAACTTTCTTTTACGGAACATTTTCATTGTTCGAATCTATAATTTCCTCAGTTTATTTCATTTAACTAGAATTATGGATAATAATTTATTAACTAATGAATCTATCTATAATCCCTCTTTTAGTTCACTTTTATATACTTAGAGCAATTATTTAATTAAATCTCTATCAATAATAGATTGTTGAATTATGCACTTAAAAAACGATAAAAATCTTACACTTCAAAGTATTAGAAGAAAAACTTTTATTTAGCTTAATTTTATTTTTAGTTATTTAAAAAAAATAAAAAAAACTTAGATTATAGAGCGCGTAGCATCTCACTGGTGCGCAGCTCTTTAAAAAAGTCAATTTATAAGTCTCTTCAGTCTCCAATATTCCCAAAGCATTCTCTCTTCTAATTGTGGGCAAGGTTGCGGTTCGAAACCTCCAAAGCACAGGACGCCAACAGGCGATTACAGGTAGACTTCCAACCCATGATGAAGAGATTAGTCAGGTCCAACATTTCGAACAGGTCTTCACAGTCAGTTCATCTCTGGAGAATTCTTCTCTCGCCCTTAAAGGTAAGTTCCACCCTATTTAAATTAAATAATTTAATAATTCAGAAACCTTAGCTAGGCTTATTTTTCATACCTAATTGCCTAGCAAAAGGACAAGCTAAAGAGTTAAAAATAAAAGTAAGAAAATAACTAAGCTAAGAAATTAGATTCTTTAGATTTTATTTTAATTCGTAAAATCATAAATTCATAGATCTTACAATAGGAATTCTCTTTATATAATGTATAATAATAGCTTTTTAATAGACAGTTCTTTATATAAATTGTTATTTAATTAAGCTTTTAAATAAAAGTGATATAATTAAACCATTTCTTAATTTTAGAAACTCAGATCTGATTATAGTTTTTTAGACTTTTGTTTCATAAATTAAATAATTCATAAAAGAGAATAATTTTCATTATTAATTATTCATTGCTTCACTTTCATATATAATAAAAACTCTTCCTTATTCGGAGTTTATAATACTAATTTTTTGTTTACTAAAAGAGTGGCATTTCAGTCAAAATTCTTCTTTATTATAATCTTATCTCTTAATCAGCACTATTATCCCTTCTGCTAAAGTAGACTTGTCTTACAACAATTACTAATTCAGGATATTTTATCATGTACCATTTTTTATATAAAGTATATATATTTTAGCTTATAATGCTTCTAAGCTCCTTAGGATTATTTTAAATAGTCAATTATCTTTTCCTAATCAACTAAAATATAGTTTATATTACTGAATAAAGTATCTATTAACTTATAAATTTAAGCTTATTTAAGTGCTATAATAAGAATAGTTTTAGGTTGCATTAAGGCTTAATGACTGTATACTCTTATCCTAGAGTTAGAATTTCTTTTAAAGTTAACTGTTTTTAATGGAGACCTAAGCAATATCGTATAGATAAGATTAGATTAAACAAATATATTAAATTGTAAGTCACTTTAATATAAGAAAATACTTATTATCAGCTTTCCTAAAACACTAAATTAGGCTTCTTAATTAAATACAATAGATATATCTATTGACCTTTATGAAACGCGCATGAAAATATTTATAGAGCTCTCTCTTAAGTTATTGAATGGACTAGCAATAATTAAATATTTCTAGGGTTGTAAATAATTAGATTGATACTTAAGATTTATAGCATTAGTAATAATAGAAAAAATAAGTAGTGATAGAATAATAATTATCTATTATATGACAATTAAATCCAATTAGCTTTAAAAATTTGTAAATATACTTTAAGTTAATGAAGTTAAATTAACTATTACTATAGCTATTTTTTTTATTCGAGTGAACTATGTTTCAACTGTTTATTACAAAGGAAATTTAAGAGCATAGTGATTATTTATTTTTTTAATTTATTTCATTAGATGTGAGTTAACTCTATTATTACTTTCAAAGTTAATGCATAAGATAATGATACTTAAGTATTAGCTTATTGTATGAAGGCTACATATATAGTAATTGAGATGATAATAAAGAAATATAGGTTATTTAAGGCTTTTAAGATAAAGCTTTTTTCTGGTTAAATGAAAATTATCCATGATTCAAATATTCTTTCAATTTAGTTAATTTAAATTACCTTAAAATCTTTTTTTCTATCTTATTATATTAAATTTCTTCCTATTTAAATAAATATTCTTTCTTTTTGCTAAATCTTATAGTTTGTGCGATATAATAAAATAGAATAAAACAGGACATGAAGAAAACAATGTAGAATTAGGTAACTTCAGAAATTTAAATTACTAAGTATTTAAAGCATTCGTAACCTTTGTAAAATGATGATTAGGAATAAAGAAACAACTAAGTTGATGAGATAAAATGCAAAAAGCACATTCAACAAGATAGATTATATTGCTAAGTTATTTATGCGATTCTTAATTAAATAAGCAAATATTTTAAGTAGCTAGAATGATGTAATTAAATAAATTAAGGTAAGATAACTTTAAAGAAAAGATATCGTTTGAATAAAATTTTTTGAAATATCTGTAACGAAATATATCTGAAACTTTTCATTTGATGTTTCAATTTTGAAATTACAGTTGTTTAATTGCATGATATTAAATATAATTATTTAATAAAAAGTTGAATATTGGAATTATTTCTTCCTTTATTAAGGTTTGAAACTAAAGATTAATGATGCTCCTAAAGAAAATTTGTATCGTACTCTTGTATTTGCAGATTCAATTTTTTTAATAGCATAAAGTTTTTACTTGCCTTCCTTTGATGAGATATTAACTTTCATACACCAATTCACTTAATTTTCAGACTCTTTTAGGATAATTTTACAAAATTAAATATAGTGAGCATTATTTTGGAAAATATAGCTGGACTTTCTAATATTGTCAAATATACCACAATTAATCTTAAAAAATAACTAATATAGTGCCTTTTAATGTTCTACTTGAAATAGACTTATAATTACTCCCTTCAAACTAAAACTAAGTGAAGTGCTTTAAGTTTACTAATTTAAACATTTAAAAGCTATTTTAGTTGTTTTAGTGAATAATGCCATAATCTAGTAAATATGAAATGATCAAATTTTATGCTTAACTAATTTAATGAGCTACTCAATTAGCTATTTAATCCATTAATACCATTTTAATCACTGCTAAATTAATAGTATCCGTTGATTCTCTTATATGCCCCTTTTCCTTTCTAAAGTAATTGCTAAGAAACTTGCTATTATCATTAAAAAATTAGACTCCTTGCTTACTTGTGAGAAACTTAGAACAGTTTTCATTTATTATTTGCACAGCTTTGATTAAGATCTCCTTCTTTTTATGGTAGAAGTAAGTTTCCAACAGTAGGATTAAACTAAAGAAGAAAAATAAAGAATTATTAATCAAAGATTACTCCAGCTATTTAGATAAAGTCTTTAACTAAATGTTAATAGTAAGTACTTTGAAGTAAGGAGCAAATATGTTAATAGGATTATTCTGAGAATCTAAAACTAAAAGTAATGATAATCAATGTAAAGGAAGAAGATAAAAGGATAAAAAGTAAAATGAAAGCCGTAGAATCTATTAAAGAATGTAGGTAAAGCTTTATAATTAAAAATGAAAGAAAGAAGTATAAATATTTTAATAAAAATCAGAACAAAAGTAATTTAATCTAAACAGGATAATCTGAATCAAACAATAAGCATATAGACAAGATAATAAGAAAAGTAATTAAGCATTAATTCTAAAATTTAAAAAATGCCTTGTTTTAAGTAAAATTATTTTCTGTTTTTTAACAGGAAGAATCGTAGCCACACACTAAGTAACAATAGGAAATCAGCTTTAGAAAATTATAATTAATCTAATAGATGAAGAGGCTTCCTGTGAAGTAAAGGAAACTCAATATACTAATATTCTAAGTGAAATTGCAAAACCTGAGCACTTCTAGAATTGTGCCTCCCTTGCAATTACGTTAGTTGAGTTCATAGAGGAAGTTTGCACCTTAAGGCAACAAAATGTGTCGCTTGGAATGCTTATTCGTAATCTTACTGAGAAATGTGACAGTGGCTATGACACTACTTATAGGGAATTGACTGACTTCTGGAATTAGATTTAAGATTTGAATATTCAATAATAATTGGCGAATAGAAATTTGGACTCTTGATATTTTAACAGTCAAATATAATTCCTGCAGTGACAAAGGAAAAAGAATAAACTCCATCTATTGCTTCTTTAAGCCCTTCCAAAAAATAATAGAATTTAAAGATAAAGAAGAATGCAACATTTGATAGAGTGATAAGCATTTATATCACTAAGCCAAGTATTTAAATAAAAATAAAAAGATTACAGGGAAGAAATATACTTAATTTAATTCAAGAGCAAAGAAAATAACGCTCAAGGCGAGAAAGCAGGCTCAATACTTCAATAAAATGTTCTATAACTCAAAGGATTAAATTTAAAAAGGAAATTTTTCAATAAAAAGTTAGAGAGCTACTACCTTCTAGGAGAAAACGCCTGCCATGATATGGCTGCAAATTTGTGAAATGGGCAAATTTTAATTTAAACCTTTTAGCTTATCTAATAATATTACCTTGTATTTGAACTGAGAGGATTTATAATAATAATTTTAGTGTTGCTACCATTATCTGATTAAAACCTTTAAATTCATTTGTATTTGCTCTCATAGTAATTCTTATGCTTTTGCGAATTTGCTCATAGATTCTTATTCTTCTTTTTCTTCATCTCATTCTTTATCTTGCTCAAAGTATCGATTCTTTTCTTTAGTATTATGTGCCTTGTAGTTCCTTTACGCATTTTTTTATTATTATGAACTCTTTTCCATTATTGATTCATGTAATTCTATTCCTTTATGCAACTTTCTTATGTAAATTAACATTCTCACGTGCAAAATTTTAGTCTCAGTTTACTCGAAAGTCTTTTTCCCTCTAGTCTTTACTTAATGTTAAACTGATAGCGTTGTCTTACTAGATATTCTTACTTTTTCAATATAAACATTTAAATAAATTTCTTTGGTTATATCAGGTTTTTACCTTTCTCAATATCTGTAGGATTTCCATAGTTTTCTAGATGATTGATTATGAATATAAGGTAATCTAGTTAAGTCTCCCTTCTATTTATTTTAGTAGAGAGTTTACTCTTATGTTTCCTATTTGCTACTAATTTCCTTTTTTAATTACTTATTTTCGTCTTAAAACTCACTGGGGTTTAATTAAAAAAAATGGAGTCTTAAAATCTTGTTCCCGGCTTTTTCTTGAGCAAAGAAAAAAGCTCTAGAGAAAAAGGCATAAAAAGTATCAAGAGTCTTCTTCTCCCCACTTACAAAACTAATAAAGAATCTAATAACTATAATAAACACCTCCTAAAGTAATAAAAAGAAAGGAATCTAATATAATAACAGGAAAACAACTTCCATCAAAGATAATTAAAAAGGAAATCAATATTTAACAGTTAGTATTTCCAATAGGAACAGATTAAAGTACTTAAGTACGAAAGTTAAGAACTAAGAAACTTATTACAGCTTGGATAAGATAACAGATTAGAACTATTCATTAAGAAAGCGAACTCCAACCATATTGGAATATTTAAACTGAACATAGGTAAGAAACAACAAGGCTTGCAAATATCCTATAAAAACAAGAGTTCGAGTTTATTAAGCAAAAGAATATTAGCACTAACATAACTAATTAGACAAACTAGATGGAGATAGAATAAAAAGAGGCTATAAATCGAAAACCAATCAGATAAGTAAGGAAGAAAGGCTACTACTGTAAGAGTAAGTGACATTTGTACAAGAATTGCTAAAAATTTTAGAATCAAGAATAAGAAAAATTCTAGAGGCTCTATTGCAACTAGCATGGAGATGTTTACAGAAGAAAATGATGTGAAGTACCTATTAAAATAATTAGAACAATAAATCAAAGAAACTGAGAAGACCTTAGTGAAGATAATTTCCTTAGAAAGTCAAGAATGATAAGAAGTGTTGCTGATAAAACAACTTATTTTAAACGGTGTCCAGATTGGCACTGTTGAAGAGTCTAATTTTGTATGTATCTCACTGGGGTTTATAGGAAGATCCTTGTTTTTCTTTAACTTCGAAGATTTATAATTTGATTCTCGGAGAACAGTTGTAATATCTCTTTTAAGTAATTAATAAGGGTATTTAGCTTTTTGCTTTAGAAGAGGCTTAATCCATTTTTATATCTTACAATAATGGTATAAATAGTAAGAAAGTATCTATATCTAGTGGTAGATAATGGAAGAATAATCAAAAAGCATCACATAAAATCTATATGCTTTAAAGAAATAGAGAAGTTGGAGAAAAATAACGAAAGAGTATTATGGATTGATATTACTAGAAGAATACTTTTAGATTTAACAGATAAATTATTTCATGGTAAAGCAAAAGAACTCAAGTTAAATATTAAATCAAATAGAAAAAAATAACTTTTAGTTAGAGTTTTCTTAAACAAGCCTAAAATAAAGCTATTCTAACCTAAAATTAAAGTTCATTTTTAAGTAAATTTAAAAAATAGCCTCACCGAGAATTGAACTGGGATTGGTGGATGTCCAAAGTGGTAACCGTTACACCATGAGGCATTTAATAATTTGATCTAAAGTAGTTTAAAAATAGCTAATATAATGGTTTTGAAGAACATAAAATTGAATATCAAATACACTAGTGTATATATTATATATATAAAGCTTTAAAATAAATAAAATTCACTATATTTTAAGCTTTTAGAGCAAAAGCATTAAAGTATTTATAAAAGAATTGCCTGTAATTCATATATAAGTAAGGAAAATAAATTTAGGAATGGCGTTTAATATAGTGACTACAAATTGCAATCTCTTAATATGGAAATCACTTTACCAGAAAGCTTATTTCTTCATAATATTAACAAAGACTAGAAAAAAAGAAGTTGAGAAATGCAGGAAATGAAACATCTCTAGTTGATATTTTTGAATAAAACAAAATTTACCAAAGCAGTGAAGAATAAAATGCTTCTTTCACTAATATCCTTAATACACCGATCTATCTTTATATCCTTTATAGTTATCTACCTCTATTTTTATATATAAAATTAAGCTATTTCAGCTAATATTAATCAATGTTTCACTTTATTCTTATATCTACACTAGCATCTAAAAGTTTCGATTAAGTAATTAAGCAAAAGAATAAGATTCACAAATGCAAGATAGAAAGGTTAGAAGAATAAAGAACAAAATAACTGGGAAGTATTAGCAATATTTAAGTCTTAATATATGCTAAAATAGAAAGCATTTCTATAATGACGTTAGAGGTAAATTTCATAAGTATGTACAGTCAAAAATGCAATAATATTGAGAGATATATAATAAAGAAGTTAATTCTAAATAATTACAATATTATCAAGAAAGCTTTCGATTTAGATATTCTAGAAGAAAGAAATGCAAGTTTAAAGAGAAAATAATATTGTGCTATTTAAGCTGCTTTAAGAAATTAGATGCAAAATTGTAGATACTACGAATATAATTATAACTGAAGAAACTTAAAATAACTTAGCTTGGTCTTAGAATAATCTAGAGCGTAATTACTCAATCAGAAATTAGAATACTGGTAAATAACTAAGTTGGAAGTACTAATTAATAAAAATGTAAATTTCTATTTAAGAAAATTCAGTTCAAGAATAAAGTAGATATGAAACTTGCTTTATGAAAGATACCTATTGGAATAATTACTCACTTAGTTTGTTTCATATATTAACTGCATTCTTATAACATTAAAATTTAAATCTTATTAATAGTTTTACTAGCAGATATACAATAGAGCTTAGAAGAAAAATATAAAAGCATTTTTTAAAACTTGATCATAACAAAACTGCTTTATTTAAACTAGCAGAAAGCTCATGATTTCCATTTATATCTTGCACTCATAATATTTTCTCTAAATTAAAATATAAAACTCACTATTAAACTAAGCATATACTTTAAAATCTTTAATCATAGTATAATTGATTTAGAATGACTATTAGTTCATTTTAAATTAGTATCTTAAATCATAAGGAAAAACTATCTTAAATTAAAGAAGCAAAAAAGGATTTTATATCCATTTTCAAACCATTTAAGGTACTATATTGCATTTTATTAATTAAAAAATTACTAATAAATTAGATGTAGCTAAAAGCTAAAGCAATGCTTATATATAATAAATATGACAATATTCTTATATTTTTATTTCTAGCTTCAAAGTCAATCATTTTCTCCAAACTTCATTAAAAAACATTATTATAGAGCGCCTAGCACCTCAATGGCGCGCAGCTCTTTTTGGAATATTAATAGAATTCATTAACTTCTAGTAAACATAATATCTTAACTTAAAATGTTAGAATTAAAAAAGTCGCATAAAGCACTAAGATTATACATTTAAATGACTGAATTGCTTATAAAAGGTTTATCACTAAATGCTCACTAAAAATAATTTCTGCAGCTTTTATTGATTTACCATTTCCAACTAGAACTGAAAAAGGAAAGAACCGTAACATTTTTTAAAATCACTAGGATTTTATTTTAGAGTCATACTTCAGTTTTAGATAGATATTGATTAAAAACAGGGCTAATACATTCCTATATAGGAAATGGCTTTATAATAGAAAAGCAGATTCGAAGTAAAGCTATGCATGATCATCACTAATTAACTTATAACCTAATTTGAATAAAATAAGAATAAACTATAACCAAAGATAGGATTATTCTAAGGCTCAAATTAAGCTTTAAGGATAACGAACTAAAAGGCTTTTTATTTATTAAAGCTAAAAGCAATAAAATAATATTATATTGCTTTATTTTCAAAAATATTAGAAACTTTTTCTATTTAAATCTTTTTAGTTATCTAAGTAAAAAAGCATTCTTGATAGGTTAAAGATAAAAAGGTGAAGATATTTTCATTAATTTAAATGATATAGTTAACTAAAATATCCAACAAAGAGAGTATGAAGAATCGTTATATCAATTAAATAAATTTATTACAAGAAAGTGAAGGAAAATTCATTTCTTACTTTAATTTTCTATGTCTAGCTATTAAAATAAATAAGCTTATTAAAGTGAAAACTTAGTTTATAGTTAGCTATTTAAATATTTAAAGCTTTAAATACTAGTTCTTATGTATTACTTGTTTGGAAAAATTAAAGTTCATTAAGTTTAAATTATTTAAATCAAATTAATATAATTCCTCGTTATAGGCATCAAAACAAAGCTATATCAAATAAAACTTCTATATGCTTATTTGAGAAATTAAGCATTATATACTTTTTAAGAGGAGCTAAACATTTCGCATAACTTGATTAGAATGAGATAAGAATAAAAATAAAAGTGCTCTTTAAATTTAAGGGCTAAGTATAAACTTATTGAGCTAAGATAAATAAAATTTCTATATAACTGTAAAGTGTGGAGTAGGTCAAAATATAAATGATATTGGAATAAAAACTTCTTTATAAATAATATAATGACTTAGAATAGAAGGATTGAAGAATCTTTAAAGTTATCTAGTGAGAAATTAAATAATGTATACATTTCTTGCTGTCTAAAAGATATAAAGACTATAAATAAGTGTAAAAATTACAAGTATTAGTTAAAATTTATTTATAATAACCATGCTCTATTTTCGAAGGATATTTATTTATTGATAAATAAAAGAAATAAATTCGAGAAAGAAGTTTCTTTCTTAGTTCTATTTAAGCTTTATGAAAATAGATGTTCAAAAATCTTAAAAACTAATTTATAATGAT
Organism: Loxodes magnus; assembly: GCA_946699065.1. Classification (NCBI taxonomy): domain Eukaryota; phylum Ciliophora; class Karyorelictea; order Loxodida; family Loxodidae; genus Loxodes; species Loxodes magnus. The sequence continues at coordinate 523,778 of CAMPDV010000006.1, read as the reverse complement.
TGAAAGAGAGAAAGCATTTAAGTTATTAATAATTTTAATATATTAGAAGGGAAATACTAGAGTATGATTTTATTAGTTTTAAAATAAGTTCCAGCATATTCCCAGAGATTTTGTATACAATTATATTAATTCACTCTAATTTTTATTTTTTATTCTTTATCTATTTTAAATATGTCTCTCAGTTGACTTCTTTTTGTATTAGCTTTAGAATTTTAAAGATTATTTTAGCAACTAAAGGATCTCCAGTTTTTCTTATAAGCTAATTTATTTTTCTTTTTCTTTAATTAACAAAAGAAGATTACAATTCTCTTGTATTTATGCTAAGTTTAAATGATTAACATTTTTACTAGATATTTAGATTTATTCCATGGGTACCTCAATAAAGCATATTTTTTATAGGAATGCTTAGTCAAAGAGTCTGGGAGCTTTAGTAAATTAGAATTTAATCGTATTTGAGATTTTCAGCGAAGCTTTATTATAATACCTTCATAATCATTCTTCTACTGCTTCTGTTTACTTTGCTTTAAATTGCTAATGGATATATTTACAAATACTTTTATAGAGTTTTCATGTAAATCATATAATATGAAGATACTTTAAAATTAAAAGACGCAAATTTAGTTTCTATTATTAAGGAAAATTTTTCTTCCTACCTTAAAAATAATTTTAAGAGGATTTAAAACTAAGTAAGAGCTTTCGTTGCTAATAATTTATGCTTTATAAATTTTTAATTTAGAAAGCTTTTAAAATTTATTTTTTCACTATAAAACTAAATAAACAAACAGACAATTCTCTTTTCTTTATCCAAGGAAAATTTAATTTTATTGCATCTACTATTTAATTACTATCTCAAGACTGTTTTTCAATAATAATCACTACAACTTTTAAATAGATCTAAGACTTATCTCATGCAAAGTTTGATAATTTATCTCATTATAGTCTTATTTACAATGGCTTTCGTTCTCTAGTTGAATTTTATTGTGATAACAAAGAGATTAAAATATAAAAAATCATCTAATATTCAATTTATTTTTGATTTAAGTAATTTAATAATATTCTTCTGCTTATACTACAAAATTAAAAATTTAACTAGCTTAATAGTTTTATTTCTCATTTCCTGTCTGCATACTGCGTTTATGCATTATTTTAGTTAGTTTTATTGATTCTTTCTTTCTTTTCATTATAGTGTAAGGACTTACGAATTTTTTAAAAACTTCTTAAATTTAAGTTTCTGCTGTTGCGTAGTTCTTTATTATTTTCTTCCTATTATAATCCACTTTACTCTATCTTACATAGTGTTAAAGAGTAGCAAATTGCTTTTTAAAGGGATTCACAATACTTTTCTATCTTTAATACTATTATTTTATTTCTGTGATTATGTTCTTTTTCTATAGCTTGTCCTTTTTCGAAGTGACATTTACCATTTTATAAAACTAATATGTTTATAAGAAATTGACTCTCAAATACTCATCATTCAATAGACCTCTTTATTATAAATCAGATGGTAAACTATTATACTTTATCATTTCTACCAAATCTAAAGTTAATCTCCTTAATTAGTACTTAGGAGTTAATCTCTTCCTTAATAGATCTATTATCTTAAATATCTAATCGTTTAAGTCTCTTCTTTTTTCGTTACTCTTTATAAGTAAATAACTTAATATTCCTAGTAAGAGGAATTCCTAAACTGTTTGATGCTTTCCATTTGATAATCTTTCATAGTTTATTTTTTTCTTTATTCTCTCAACCCAAACTTGATCTGAATATTATAAACTTACATTTAGATAAAGGTTTGACTGAAGAAAGATAGGAAGAGTATTAGTTAATTAGTTGACTCAAAGTATAAATAGTATTTACCAGAGCTTTAGCATCTTTGATGACTATTTCTAAAGTTCGTTTTTTAGTAACTGAATGTGAATTTTTACCTATAGAAAAGCATTCTCATTCAAAATCCGAATCATTTCAATATTTGCTCTTCATATGAATTTAAAAGCTTCCACTTTCATACCCATAAATAATTCCTATTATATCTTTAATTTCAACTACAAATATTAAATCTTACTTGCTCTTCTATACTGAAAAAAAGAGTTGATTTTAGAATAATAGATATTTAATTTATTATCAGATAAGTAAAATCTGATTTAGTTCCTCCTAAAGTAAAATCTTACTTGCTATCACTAAAATTGTACTTTCAGCATGTAATTCCTTCTTACAAGGCATTAATAAAACTTTCATTCTGTATTAGTTATTACCTATTACAAGTCTTTATCTTTTCTCCTTATATTAAGATTAGCTAAATTATTACTCTTATCACTGCTAGTTTAGTTTACTTCTTCGTCTTCATTAGATGTAAGATCACTTTCTAAACTACTTTCCTCTTCTTAGCTTAACTCATTTTTTATAGCTTGTTAAATGTATTAAAGAAATATAAAAGAAAATTATAAAGTTTCAAGCTTATATTTAATTTGTAATTTTCTAATTTATCTATATATAATCTTCTTCTTCTTTTTTTGTTTCATCTAATTTATTAAAAAATCTCTTAATTTGTAACTGTGTTGTGCTTGTTAGTTTGATTGATCTTCCACACGCAATTTAAAAGGAGGTAATGATTTTAACTTTTAAGTCTTTTGTTTTGAGAAAATTCTGCTTTATTACCTTTTCAAATTATATTTACTTGGATTCAGCCTTTATTCACAGCTTTTTACCTAAACTTCTTCTTATTCAGATTCTGCTGATTTTAAGTATTCTTCTTCAGATTCTTAATTATAAGATTCACTATTCTATTGGTCTTATTCACTTGTAATTGAGATATCTAGATTTTGACTACTATTGAAAGTATTTTTTAAGCCACTTTCTAACGAATCCATTGATGGCTCATTTTCAGAATTATTATTTATCTCTTACGAATAACCTTCACAAGTTGTTACTTAAGTCTCTGGCTTTAATTACTGATTATCTATCTTTTCTTCCCATTCCGTAATAATAATGCTTTCTCCTGGCTACTTGCTTTGCAACTACACAGGGAAATTCTAGTGATTCTAATGGAAAAGGTTCTTCTATTAAGATGGATTTATTTTAATGGTGAACTCTAAACGAGGATCTTCAGCAATAGTATCAGATTAGTCTAGTTCGTCATCCTCTACTTGTTCAATTTCCATTTTATCTTCTAGCATTTTACTTAGCAATAATGATTTTAAGCTTCTTTAAATAAAGTATCCATAATTAAAGTTTGCTTAGCTCAATTTAAAGTTAATAATACCTTGTTTATTCAACGATAAATCGCTCTTTTTTCAAATATGCTAATTAATGCAACTTCTCTCTTAATTCTTTACTAGCATCCTTTCTCATTTTTCCTCGTTATTGCTATAAGGCATAAATTGATGGCTTTTGGTATGACTATGATTGATAGTATTGATATATTGAGTCTTAAAGAAGTGCTATAAATAACAAGGAGATTATTTTAATAAAGCTATATTTTAAGCTTTGATCTATGAGATTAAATTTTAGAAGCGAATAAGTGAAAAAGGGAGAGTTTGAGTGATTAAGAAAACTTAGTTACATTAAAAGAATCATGTAATTAAATAAAAGCAGTCAATCTTATATTTGAGGTATTAACTAAGTCTATTAAGAAGCAGTAATAATAACTGATTGATAGAAAATTAATTTGATGCTGAAGTATTCTAATTTAGAAAGTTGGGAGCTATTCTATTAGGAGAATTCATTATAAAAGAGAAGTGAGGTTTATATAGCCGCTATGAGAGTTTTATACCTTTAAATAAATATTTTTATAATCATAATTACAATTATAAGAGTAATCCAATTATTAGCTTTGCCTTTTGATTGCAACGCTTCACTTATTTAATTAAATTTATTAGTCAAGACCAATTAAAATTAGCAAGTTTATACTTCTTAAGCATCTTAGTTTGAGTAAGATAAAGATTCTCTTATTGGTAGTAAGAGGCAAACTTTTCCTCAGAGTGTTGTCTTACTTGTAAATTTCCCTTTAAACTATTCTTTTCTTAATAGCTTTTATTTTGAGGAAAGCAGCAGTTTATATTTTTTAGCTTGGAAGATCGTCTCTGATGTATTATCGATTTCTTTTCCAAAAAACATTTAGCTGACTAATAACAAGTATTATATGTCACTCACTCTTCTACATAAAATATTTCTTTTTTCCTAATTCCTCTATGAAGCATAAAGAGAATATATATACTAAATCCACAGCTTTTAAAACAGATCAATCGATAAAATAGCAATCTTGATTAATTTTGCTTAATCATAAAGTTAAATCCTATTTAATACTATGATTCCTCCAGTATTCACTCTATATAGCAACCAAAATATAATGAAGGTTCTAAATTATTTGTGACTAACTATTAAGGATTACTATATCCATTTGAAAGAGATACTTACTTATAAAGTTAATAAAATAGCAGATATTTCTATAGTACTTATGAAGTTTAATTCTTCTTATTTATATTTAGATGCTTGTAAGCTAAGCTTATATGCTTAACTTATAATTATCAGACTTCTAGGTTAGAAGGTTGCTTAGTTTTTAAATTATTTCATTGCTATTCAACTCAGTGTTATGAGTCATTAGCATGTTAAACTAGTCCATACTAGTTAAAATGTAGATGTGCTACTCTGCTTAGTTAAGAGCTAATAGCTAATGTATTAATTGCTTAAGTTCTTTAATACTAAAACATTATAAAATTATAAATCATGCTACTAGCTATTATCTCCTTAGGTAATTAACCACTTAATGCTTAAAAATGCAATAGCTAATTCCTAACTGATATCTACTAAGTATTATTTAACCAAAAGATAGTAGCAAGGTTCAAAGCTACTATACAGGAAATTATTACAAAGATGTATCACAAAAAGTGTTCAATATAAATGAGATTTGCCTCTTTAAAAAGATAGTTGGGGAGATAGCAAAGTAGAAGTTAAGCACTATTAACATGATTAAAATCTAACAAACAGTTAGTTGATTAAAGTTAATTATTTGAAAATCTTCATTTTTCAGGTAGTTTTGGAATAAATAAATTTATTTTATGAGTAAAAAATAAAAGGAAGTGTAAATAATTTAGGAAGCGTTTATACAATTATAGAAGTTACTAAGCAAAGTAATAGGGTTTAAAGCTTATATACCTATTATATAATAAAATGAGTAATACAAAAATGAATTGTAGTGATATAAGCTTATACATCTAAAAATTTCAATTTTAACTAAAAACTTAAATAACAGCTCTAATACCTTTAATCTTTAGCTTACTCAGAATGCTAGTAGTTTGTTAACCAGTTTATCAATCTATAATCACTCTAATACTGCTGCTTCATTTACTAGTTTATAACGAGAAACTATAAGAAAACATTTCTCAATGGTATGTCTATTAATGATAATAGATACCTGTATTATGCACTTAAAAATAATTTAAATCTACAACTAAAAGAATGAAAGTGATTTAGTTTTAACTATCATTCAGAATAAAGAAGGAAGAGAATATTGCATAAAGTAAAGTTATCATCTTAATGCATGATGTATTTAGTTACTCATTACTCTATGTAATTTTACAACAGATTAAAAAACTATAAAAGTCCATCAAAAGAATTAAGTTCGTAAAACTGGATATAAACACTTATTCCTGGTTCATAATACCTTTTTATAAAAAATATATAGAAAAGACTCAAAAATTCCTTAGAGGGATATCTCTCTTATAATTTAATTTTTAATTCATAAAAATCTCAAATTTTGTCATTTATCTTGCAATAGAAAATCTCTTTATATATAGTATAATAATAGCTTTTTATTAGATAGTCATTTGTATATCATTATTGTTTTTCTTAAGCTATTAAATAAAATATTTTTTTACTAAAAGTTTCTTTATTTTTAAACTCAGATCAGTTCAAAGCTTTTTGGATTTGTATTTACAGCAAATTATTTTTCATTTAATTTAAAAATTCAAAGAAGAAAATCTTGATTGTAAGTAATCATTCATTTATTTACTTTGACCTAGAATAAAAAATTCTTTCTCGTTCTAGTTTTATAAAACTAAACTTTTAGTTAACCAAAAGTGTGATTCCTCTGTTAAACCAAACTTCTTTTTTATTATGAAACTCATCTCTTGATCAACACTATATATATTAAACCTTATGTAGAGTTTATAAGATTTTGCCACTTTTAATCTATTTAGCTTTTTTACTTCCCTAATCCTCTCCTACTAAGTTGATTTGGTTTACAACAACTACCTAATACTACCTAATACTACCTAATACTACCTAATACTACCTAATACTACCTAATACTACCTAATACTACCTAATACTACCTAATACAATACTACCTAATACTACCTAATACTACCTAATACTACCTAATACTACCTAATACTACCTAATACTACCTAATACTACCTAATACTACCTAATACTACCTAATACTACCTAATACTACCTAATACTACCTAATACTACCTAATACTACCTAATACTACCTAATACTACCTAATACTACCTAATACTACCTAATACTACCTAATACTACCTAATACTACCTAATACTACCTAATACTACCTAATACTACCTAATACTACCTAATACTACCTAATACTACCTAATACTACCTAATACTACCTAATACTACCTAATACTACCTAATACTACCTAATACTACCTAATACTACCTAATACTGTTATATTTGATTTTTACTCTATTATTTATATAGAGTATATATATCTAAGTCAATAGACTCCTAAATTCCTAATGACTACTTTATAATAATCTTTTGATACATATCTTTTCTTATCTTTCTATATATATAAATATTATATTAATGAATGAGATATCTAGTAACTAAGGCTAAACAAATGTAAGTGTCTCATAAGGTTAAATTAAGATCCTATAAAAGACATGAAGTTCTATCCTTAAATTAGAATTCCCGATAATGCTAATTGTTCTAAATGCAGATCTAAAAAATACTCTGTATAGATATAACTAAGCAATTTTATAAGTCCTTTATGAAATAGTATTAATATCTCGCTTATGCTATTAAAAGACCAAAATGTAATTAATAATCTATATAATAATATATTAACGTGGAGTCACATTTCTTTGGTTTACCAAGAATTAGAGTTTATAGAGTTTTTATAAATCATCAATTCTTCAGATTTTATTCTTCTCGATTTTCTGTATCGCGGATCCTTATAACTTGCTTATATTTGTAAGTCAAATCCTAATTGTCACCTTTCGTGTCGTCTCAATGCAACTTAGATTTTTGGAGCTTCTAAGAATGGTTAAAATATTTTTTCTTGTAAAGTTTTCTGCTTGACTAGCAATAGATCTTGAATAGGTTTTAGATTTCTCTTTCTGTTACTTAAGATTGTTTCTTCTTAAATCTATAGCACATAAGCCTTGTGTCCATAAATATAGCAATATCAATATCTAATTTTTCTAGGATAAGCTTGAGTTCGGATTTGATAGTTAATTGAAGTTGGTAAAGTATCTTTAATGAAATATATCTGAAACTGTTTATTTGATGTTTGCAATTGTGAAATTAAAGTTGCTGCATGATATTAATATGATTATATAAATAATTAATAAATACAAATTATTATAGAGCGCCTAGCACCTCATTGCTGCAAAGTTCTTTCAATATTAAGACAAATGTTCTCATGTTTCTTGTTAAAATTCTAGAAGTCCATCGAGTCATGTTAGCTTCACAAATGGGGAATCTTCTTAAAATAATTATTCTTAAATCTTCAGTCAAATGCTTCAGTCTTCTTGAATAAGATCCAAATAAGAATTAGTTATTAAGTCATTAATAGAAGGCCCGTCAGTCAAACTTTCATACAGCTAGAGAGAACCCTCGGGACAAGTTAGGCATGTCTCAACGTTGCTTATCCACCCTTCCCCGTCTAGTGCGAGATTAGTCGCAATGCAGTATACATTGCACCAGATTACCTACTAGTTTTTCTGACGCGACCGATATCCATTTTATGAATAATAAAGAGTTAAGTATTGGAAATAATTTTTTAATTTATTAAGGTTTGAAGCCAAAGATTAATGATGCTCCTAAAGAAGATTTGTATCTTACTTTTGTATTTACAGATTAAATTTTTTGATTACATAAAGGTTTTTAATTTTCCTGACTTCCTTTGAAGGATATTGACTTTGGTATACCAATTAACTTATTTCTCAGATTCTTTTAAGATAACTTTACAAAATTAAATACCAAGAATATGATTTGGGAAATATACCTGTACATTCTCATACTGTCAAATAAATCACAATTAATATTAAAAAGTAACTAATTTAGTGCCTTTTAATGTTCTACTTGAAATAGATTTTTATTACTCCCTTCAAACTAAAGATATGTGAAGTGCTTTAAGTTTACCATTTAAAAGGTATTTTATTATTTTAGTGAATAATGCTATAGCCTACTAAATATTAAATGATTGAACTTTATGCTTAACCAATTTTAAAGTGCTAATCAATTGGCTATTTAGTTATTTAACACCATTTCGATACTTAATCCCTGCTAAATAACCTTATCCGCTAATTATCTTGCATAATGCCTTCCTTTCTTAAGGAATTATTAAGAAACTTATCATTAAGAAAATAGACTCCTTGCATACTTTTGAGAAACTTAGAAAAGTATTCATTTGCTATTTGCACAGCTTTTACTTGGATCTTCTCCTTTGAATTTCTGGTAGAAATAGTAGGATAATGCTAAAGAAAAAAATTGGGGATTATCAATAAAAGATAAATCTAGTTACTTGGAAAAGCCTTTAACAAAAGTTGAAGGTAAGTACTTAAAGTAAGGAGTAATATGCTAATAGGATCATTCTGATAATCAAAAGTAGAGGTAATGATAGTCAACGAAAGGAAGAGGATATAAGGCTAAAAAGAAAAATAAAAGCTATAGAATCTATTAAAGAATGTAGGCAAAGCTTTATAATTAAAATATGAAAACAAATATTTTAATATGAATCAGAATAAAAGTTATTTAATCTAAAACGGTTATCCGAAATCAAACTATAAGCATATAGACAAGATAATAAGAAAAGTAATTAAGCATTAATTCTAAAATTTAAAAAATGCCTTGTTTTAAGAACAATTATTTTCTGTTTTTTAACAGGAAGAATCGTAGCCACACACTAAGTAACAATAGGAAATCAGCTTTAGAAAATTATAATTAATCTAATAGATGAAGAGGCTTCCTGTGAAGTAAAGAAAACTCAATATACTAATATTCTAAGTGAAACTGCAAAGCCTGAGCACTTCTAAGATTGTGCCTCCCTTGCAATTACGTTAGTTGAGTTCATGGAGGAAGTTTGCACCTTAAGGCAACAAAATGTGTCGCTTGGAATGCTTATTCGGAATCTTACTGAGAAATGTGACAGTGGCTATGACACTACTTATAGGGAACTGACTGACTTCTGGATTTATATTTAAGATTTGAACAGTCAATAATAATTGGCGAATAGAAATTTGGACTCTTGATATTTTAACAGTCAAATATAATTCCTGCAGTGACAAAGGAAAAAGAATAAACTCCATCTATTGCGTCTTTAAGCTCTTCCAAAAAATAATAGAATTTAAAGATAAAGAAGAATGCAACATTTGATAGAGTGATAAGCATTTATATCACTAATGCCAAGTATTTAAATAAAAATAAAAAAATTACAGGGAAGAAATATACTTAATTTAATTCAAGAGCAAAGAAAATAACGCTCAAGGCGAGAAAGCAGGCTCAATACTTCAATAAAATGTTCTATAACTCAAAGGATTAAATTTAAAGAGGAAATTTTTCAATAAAAAGTTAGAGAGCTACTAACTTCTAGGAGAAAACGCCTGCTATGATATGGCTGCAAATTTGTGAAATGGGCAAATTTTAATTTAAACCTTTTAGCTTATCTAATAATATTACCTTGTATTTGAACTGAGAGGATTTATAATAATAATTTTAGTGTTGCTACCATTATCTGATTAAAACCTTTAAATTCATTTGTATTTGCTCTCATAGTAATTCTTATGTTTTTGCGAATTTGCTCATAGATTTCTTATTCTTCTTTTTCTTCATCTCATTCTTTATCTTGCTCAAAGTATAGATTCTTTTCTTTAGTATTATGTGCCTTGTAGTTCCTTTAAACATTTTTTTATTATTATGAATTCTTTTCCATTATTGATTCATGTAATTCTATTCCTTTATACAACTTTCTTATGTAAATTAACATTCTCACGTGCAAAATTTTAGTCTCAGTTTACTCGAAAGTCTTTTTCCCTCTAGTCTTTACTTAATGTTAAACTGATAGCGTTGTCTTACTAGATATTCTTACTTTTTCAATATAAACATTTCAATAAATTTCTTTGGTTATATCAGGTTTTTACCTTTCTCAATATCTGTAGGATTTCCATAGTTTTCTAGATGATTGATTATGAATATAAGGTAATCTAGTTAAGTCTCCCTTCTATTTATTTTAGTAGAGAGTTTACTCTTATGTTTCCTATTTGCTACTAATTTCCTTTTTTAATTACTTATTTTCGTCTTAAAACTCACTGGAGTTTAATTAAAAAAAATGGAGTCTTAAAATCTTGTTCCCGGCTTTTTCTTGAGCAAAGAAAAAAGCTCTAGAGAAAAAGGCATAAAAAGTATCAAGAGTCTTCTTCTCCCCACTTACAAAACTAATAAAGAATCTAATAACTATAATAAACACCTCCTAAAGTAATAAAAAGAAAGGAATCTAATATAATAACAGGAAAACAACTTCCATCAAAGATAATTAAAAAGGAAATCAATATTTAACAGTTAGTATTTCCAATAGGAACAGATTAAAGTACTTAAGTACGAAAGTTAAGAACTAAGAAACTTATTACAGCTTGGATAAGATAACAGATTAGAACTATTCATTAAGAAAGCGAACTCCAACCATATTGGAATATTTAAACTGAACATAGGTAAGAAACAACAAGGCTTGCAAATATCCTATAAAAACAAGAGTTCGAGTTTATTAAGCAAAAGAATATTAGCACTAACATAACTAATTAGACAAACTAGATGGAGATAGAATAAAAAGAGGCTATAAATCCAAAACCAATCAGATAAGTAAGGAAGAAAGGCTACTACTGTAAGAGTAAGTGACATTTGTACAAGAATTGCTAAAAATTTTAGAATCAAGAATAAGAAAAATTCTAGAGGCTCTATTGCAACTAGCATGGAGATGTTTACAGAAGAAAATGATGTGAAGTACCTATTAAAATAATTAGAACAATAAATCAAAGAAACTGAGAAGACCTTAGTGAAGATAATTTCCTTAGAAAGTCAAGAATGATAAGAAGTGTTGCTGATAAAACAACTTATTTTAAACGGTGTCCAGATTGGCACTGTTGAAGAGTCTAATTTTGTATGTATCTCACTGGGGTTTATAGGAAGATCCTTGTTTTTCTTTAACTTCGAAGATTTATAATTTGATTCTCGGAGAACAGTTGTAATATCTCTTTTAAGTAATTAATAAGGGTATTTAGCTTTTTGCTTTAGAAGAGGCTTAATCCATTTTTATATCTTACAATAATGGTATAAATAGTAAGAAAGTATCTATATCTAGTGGTAGATAATGGAAGAATAATCAAAAAGCATCACATAAAATCTATATGCTTTAAAGAAATAGAGAAGTTGGAGAAAAATAACGAAAGAGTATTATGGATTGATATTACTAGAAGAATACTTTTAGATTTAACAGATAAATTATTTCATGGTAAAGCAAAAGAACTCAAGTTAAATATTAAATCAAATAGAAAAAAATAACTTTTAGTTAGAGTTTTCTTAAAGAAGCCTAAAATAAAGCTATTCTAACCTAAAATTAAAGTTCATTTTTAAGTAAATTTAAAAAAATAGCCTCACCGAGAATCGAACTGGGATTGGTGGATGTCCAAAGTGGTAACCGTTACACCATGAGGCATTTAATAATTTGATCTAAAGTAGTTTAAAAATAGCTAATATAATGGTTTTGAAGAACATAAAATTGAATATCAAATACACTAGTGTATATATTATATATATAAAGCTTTAAAATAAATAAAATTCACTATATTTTAAGCTTTTAGAGCAAAAGCATTAAAGTATTTATAAAAGAATTGCCTGTAATTCATATATAAGTAAGGAAAATAAATTTAGGAATGGCGTTTAATATAGTGACTACAAATTGCAATCTCTTAATATGGAAATCACTTTACCAGAAAGCTTATTTCTTCATAATATTAACAAAGACTAGAAAAAAAGAAGTTGAGAAATGCAGGAAATGAAACATCTCTAGTTGATATTTTTGAATAAAACAAAATTTACCAAAGCAGTGAAGAATAAAATGCTTCTTTCACTAATATCCTTAATACACCGATCTATCTTTATATCCTTTATAGTTATCTACCTCTATTTTTATATATAAAATTAAGCTATTTCAGCTAATATTAATCAATGTTTCACTTTATTCTTATATCTACACTAGCATCTAAAAGTTTCGATTAAGTAATTAAGCAAAAGAATAAGATTCACAAATGCAAGATAGAAAGGTTAGAAGAATAAAGAACAAAATAACTGGGAAGTATTAGCAATATTTAAGTCTTAATATATGCTAAAATAGAAAGCATTTCTATAATGACGTTAGAGGTAAATTTCATAAGTATGTACAGTCAAAAATGCAATAATATTGAGAGATATATAATAAAGAAGTTAATTCTAAATAATTACAATATTATCAAGAAAGCTTTCGATTTAGATATTCTAGAAGAAAGAAATGCAAGTTTAAAGAGAAAATAATATTGTGCTATTTAAGCTGCTTTAAGAAATTAGATGCAAAATTGTAGATACTACGAATATAATTATAACTGAAGAAACTTAAAATAACTTAGCTTGGTCTTAGAATAATCTAGAGCGTAATTACTCAATCAGAAATTAGAATACTGGTAAATAACTAAGTTGGAAGTACTAATTAATAAAAATGTAAATTTCTATTTAAGAAAATTCAGTTCAAGAATAAAGTAGATATGAAACTTGCTTTATGAAAGATACCTATTGGAATAATTACTCACTTAGTTTGTTTCATATATTAACTGCATTCTTATAACATTAAAATTTAAATCTTATTAATAGTTTTACTAGCAGATATACAATAGAGCTTAGAAGAAAAATATAAAAGCATTTTTTAAAACTTGATCATAACAAAACTGCTTTATTTAAACTAGCAGAAAGCTCATGATTTCCATTTATATCTTGCACTCATAATATTTTCTCTAAATTAAAATATAAAACTCACTATTAAACTAAGCATATACTTTAAAATCTTTAATCATAGTATAATTGATTTAGAATGACTATTAGTTCATTTTAAATTAGTATCTTAAATCATAAGGAAAAACTATCTTAAATTAAAGAAGCAAAAAAGGATTTTATATCCATTTTCAAACCATTTAAGGTACTATATTGCATTTTATTAATTAAAAAATTACTAATAAATTAGATGTAGCTAAAAGCTAAAGCAATGCTTATATATAATAAATATGACAATATTCTTATATTTTTATTTCTAGCTTCAAAGTCAATCATTTTCTCCAAACTTCATTAAAAAACATTATTATAGAGCGCCTAGCACCTCAATGGCGCGCAGCTCTTTTTGGAATATTAATAGAATTCATTAACTTCTAGTAAACATAATATCTTAACTTAAAATGTTAGAATTAAAAAAGTCGCATAAAGCACTAAGATTATACATTTAAATGACTGAATTGCTTATAAAAGGTTTATCACTAAATGCTCACTAAAAATAATTTCTGCAGCTTTTATTGATTTACCATTTCCAACTAGAACTGAAAAAGGAAAGAACCGTAACATTTTTTAAAATCACTAGGATTTTATTTTAGAGTCATACTTCAGTTTTAGATAGATATTGATTAAAAACAGGGCTAATACATTCCTATATAGGAAATGGCTTTATAATAGAAAAGCAGATTCGAAGTAAAGCTATGCATGATCATCACTAATTAACTTATAACCTAATTTGAATAAAATAAGAATAAACTATAACCAAAGATAGGATTATTCTAAGGCTCAAATTAAGCTTTAAGGATAACGAACTAAAAGGCTTTTTATTTATTAAAGCTAAAAGCAATAAAATAATATTATATTGCTTTATTTTCAAAAATATTAGAAACTTTTTCTATTTAAATCTTTTTAGTTATCTAAGTAAAAAAGCATTCTTGATAGGTTAAAGATAAAAAGGTGAAGATATTTTCATTAATTTAAATGATATAGTTAACTAAAATATCCAACAAAGAGAGTATGAAGAATCGTTATATCAATTAAATAAATTTATTACAAGAAAGTGAAGGAAAATTCATTTCTTACTTTAATTTTCTATGTCTAGCTATTAAAATAAATAAGCTTATTAAAGTGAAAACTTAGTTTATAGTTAGCTATTTAAATATTTAAAGCTTTAAATACTAGTTCTTATGTATTACTTGTTTGGAAAAATTAAAGTTCATTAAGTTTAAATTATTTAAATCAAATTAATATAATTCCTCGTTATAGGCATCAAAACAAAGCTATATCAAATAAAACTTCTATATGCTTATTTGAGAAATTAAGCATTATATACTTTTTAAGAGGAGCTAAACATTTCGCATAACTTGATTAGAATGAGATAAGAATAAAAATAAAAGTGCTCTTTAAATTTAAGGGCTAAGTATAAACTTATTGAGCTAAGATAAATAAAATTTCTATATAACTGTAAAGTGTGGAGTAGGTCAAAATATAAATGATATTGGAATAAAAACTTCTTTATAAATAATATAATGACTTAGAATAGAAGGATTGAAGAATCTTTAAAGTTATCTAGTGAGAAATTAAATAATGTATACATTTCTTGCTGTCTAAAAGATATAAAGACTATAAATAAGTGTAAAAATTACAAGTATTAGTTAAAATTTATTTATAATAACCATGCTCTATTTTCGAAGGATATTTATTTATTGATAAATAAAAGAAATAAATTCGAGAAAGAAGTTTCTTTCTTAGTTCTATTTAAGCTTTATGAAAATAGATGTTCAAAAATCTTAAAAACTAATTTATAATGATTGAAAGAGAGAAAGCATTTAAGTTATTAATAATTTTAATATATTAGAAGGGAAATACTAGAGTATGATTTTATTAGTTTTAAAATAAGTTCCAGCATATTCCCAGAGATTTTGTATACAATTATATTAATTTACTCTAATTTTTATTTTTTCTTCTTTATCTATTTTAAATATGTCTCTCAGTTGACTTCTTTTTGTATTAACTTTAGAATTTTAAAGATTATTTTAGCAACTAAAGGATCTCCAGTTTTTCTTATAAGCTAATTTATTTTTCTTTTTCTTTAATTAACAAAAGAAGATTACAATTCTCTTGTATTTATGCTAAGTTTAAATGATTAACATTTTTACTAGATATTTAGATTTATTCCATGGATACCTCAATAAAGCATATTTTTTATAGGAATGCTTAGTCAAAGAGTCTGGGAGCTTTAGTAAATTAGAACTTAATCGTATTTGAGATCTTCAGCGAAGCTTTATTATAATACCTTCATAATCATTCTTCTACTGCTTCTGTTTACTTTGCTTTAAATTGCTAATGGATATATTTACAAATACTTTTATAGAGTTTTCATGTAAATCATATAATATGAAGATACTTTAAAATTAAAAGACGCAAATTTAGTTTCTATTATTAAGGAAAATTTTTCTTCCTACCTTAAAAATAATTTTAAGAGGATTTAAAACTAAGTTTCAAGAGCTTTCGTTGCTAATAATTTATGCTTTATAAATTTTTAATTTAGAAAGCTTTTAAAATTTATTTTTTCACTATAAAACTAAATAAACAAACAGACAATTCTCTTTTCTTTATCCAAGGAAAAATTTAATTTTATTGCATCTACTATTTAATTACTATCTCAAGACTGTTTTTCAATAATAATCACTACAACTTTTAAATAGATCTAAGACTTATCTCATGTAAAGCTTGATAATTTATTTCATTATAGTCTTATTTACAATGGATTTCGTTCTCTAGTTGAATTTTTATTGTGGAAGCAAAGGGATTAAAATATAAAAAATCATCTAATTTTCAATTTATTTTTGATTTAAGTAATTTAATAATATTCTTCTGCTTATAGTACAAAATTAAAAATTTAACTAGCTTAATAGTTTTATTTCTCATCTCCTGTCTGCATACTGCGTTTATGCATTATTCTAGTTAGTTTTGTCGATTCTTTCTTTCTTTTCATTATAGTGTAAGGACTTACGAATTTTTTAAAAACTTCTTAAATTTAAGTTTCTGCTGTTGCGTAGTTCTTTATTATTTTCTTCCTATTATAATCCACTTTACTCTATCTTACATAGTGTTAAAGAGTAGCAAATTGCTTTTTAAAGGGATTCACAATACTTTTCTATCTTTAATACTATTATTTTATTTCTGTGATTATGTTCTTTTTCTATAGCTTGTCCTTTTTCGAAGTGACATTTACCATTTTATAAAACTAATATGTTTATAAGAAATTGACTCTCAAATACTCATCATTCAATAAACCTCTTTATTATAAATCAGATGGTAAACTATTATACTTTATCATTTCTACCAAATCTAAAGTTAATCTCCTTAATTAGTACTTAGGAGTTAATCTCTTCCTTAATAGATCTATTATCTTAAATATCTAATCGTTTAAGTCTCTTCTTTTTTCGTTACTCTTTATAAGTAAATAACTTAATATTCCTAGTAAGAGGAATTCCTAAACTGTTTGATGCTTTCCATTTGATAATCTTTCATAGTTTATTTTTTTCTTTATTCTCTCAACCCAAACTTGATCTGAATATTATAAACTTACATTTAGATAAAGGTTTGACTGAAGAAAGATAGGAAGAGTATTAGTTAATTAGTTGACTCAAAGTATAAATAGTATTTACCAGAGCTTTAGCATCTTTTATGACTATTTCTAAAGTTCGTTTTTTAGTAACTGAATATGAAGTTTTACCTATAGAAAAGCATTCTCATTCAAAATCCGAATCATTTCAATATTTGCTCTTCATATGAACTTAAAAGCTTCCACTTTCATACCCATAAATAATTCCTATTATATCTTTAATTTCAACTACAAATATTAAATCTTACTTGCTCTTCTATACTGAAAAAAAGAGTTAGTTTTAGAATAATAGATATTTTATTTATTATCAGATAAGTAAAATCTGATTTAGTTCCTCCTAAAAGTCAAAACTTACTTGCTATCACTGAAATTGTATTTTCAACACATAATTCCTTTTTGAAACGTGTTAATGAAATTATCATTCTGTATTAATAATTACCTTCTTAATTTCTTTAATTTAATTGTGAATATTAAAGCTAGCTTATTTGCATTCCTTAGCTTCACCAATTTATTTTATTTGCTCTTTTACTTTAAATGATAATTCACTTTCGAAGTTATTTTCTTTTTCTTAGTTTAATTCATTTTTTTAAACATGTTAAATGTATTGAAGAAATATATAAGAAAAGTGTACAGTTTCAAGCTTATATTTTATTTGTAAATTTCTCATTTGCTTATATAAATCTTTTTTTTATATTTACCTTTTCTAATTAATTAAATAACCCTTTTATTTTTTATTTCTTTTGAATTGCTTATTAAACTGATCCTATAAATTAAATTTCCTTGGAGATAAGGATTTTACCTTGCAAATCTTTAAGGTAGTGAAAGTGTTACTTTCTTACATGTTCAAATTATATTTGCTAGGATTCAAATGTAAATTAAAACTTTATGCTTATTCTTATTCTTATTCACATTCAGATTTCGAAGAGTCTTAATATTCTTCTTCTTATTCAGGTTTTGCAGAGTCTTAATATTCTTCTTTTTATTCAGGTTTTGCAGAGTCTTAATATTCTTCTTCAATCTCTAGATTATAAGAATTATTCTATTACTATTCTTTTTCGCTTTTATTAGAGTTTTCTATGATTTGACTTTTATTTAATATATTCTTCATAACATTTTCAAGTGAATCTATTGAAGAAATTATTTGAATACTTGACTCTTAAGAGTAGCCTTCACATATAGTTAATATTGTTTCTGGCAATAACTATTAGCTTATTAGTTTATCGTTTCTAGTTGAAGTTATAATACTTTCTTCTGGCTACTAGTTTAGAACTAACTCAGATAACTCCTCGTGCCTCTAATGAATAAAGCGCCTTAATTTGGGTTGAGTTAGTTTTATTGTAATTTCTTAGTGAGATTCTTCCCTTATAATATCTGATTTTTCCAGTTAATTCTCCTAGTCTGCAAATTCCATTTAATCTTCTTGCATTTATTTTCAGTAAGCAATAATTCCCTTTAATCAAGTTAAAAAGAAAATCCCATAATTAAAGTTTTGAATATTTACTTTAAAATCCAATAAACAAGCTATCTAATTAGTTAAACGATAAAACACTTCATTTCAATATGGTAATTAATGCAACTTCTCCCTTTATTATTTTAATAGCATCTTAACCCTTCTCATAAAGTTAGGTATTACTATACTTTTATCATATAGTGATGATCATATGAGTACTATAGGTGCATAATAATTGCTAGGCAAAGTTTTTCGATATACATATGATTTTAGTTTTAAACAAAGAGATTAATCCTTCATTCAAATAAATAAAGATGATGGATAATTCGAGAACTTAGAGATTTATTTTTTTTAAAACCTTAGTAGTTTAATCAAAGCCTTCAAGCTTATATTTAGGTAATTTAACCAGTCTATTAAGCACTTTTAAAATAATGATAAGCGGAAATGATATTTTTGATGTTAGAGTATACTAACATATTCTGAAAATGGAATGTATACCTAAGAGATTAAAAGGACAGAAGTAAAATAAATTCCTTTTCGCTGATATTTAAAAGTGTTTCTCAAAGAAATACAGCAAAAGTACCTTTTAAATTATAAGCATAGTTATATTATTATTCATATACTCACAGTCTAACACTCTTACCTAATTAATAGCAATCTCAGCAATTTTAGCACTAAATCATCTAGTATAAATCTAATATATAGCATTAATAGGTTCTTCTATATTATTACATCTACAGTTATATTATAGCTCAATTAATCATAACCTACTAATTAGTATTTCTATAATCTTCTTAAAGAGATATTTAACTTGTTTAGTTTATAATATAGAAGGCAATTCTTTATTGCTTTGAAGTATGTAAATCTTCTAACTTAAAAATAGCTTCTAGTTACATAATAATCCAAAAAGACTCACTACTCTTGTAACCTTCAGTGCTAGTTGTGGATTTGATTAAGTTATAAAGTGATTTACATATTAAAAGCTCAGTTTTACATTTAGTTTTAGTCAGCAACTTGTTTGAAGTATTTTCCATTAGATAGAGTGTTCATGCACTAATCTTAACTAACTAAGCAGTTAAATTTTAAATTACTAAACTAATTTGCTTATTCAAAGGTAAATAAGCACAATACATTCTTAATAACTATATATGGTTTAAAATGACAACTATAAAGAAATCTGCTTACTATTTGTAAGCCAAAAAAAGTAATAGTAAGCTTTAAAATTTCTTTATAGAGAGGTAGTTTCTAAAGATATTTACTTCCAAAAAAGCTAGATACTAATGGGATATATCTCTTTATTATAAAATGAAGCAGATTTTAATGGAGAAAAATACTCTTTTTGAGTTTAAAATCACAAGGAAAGAATAATTTGGGTATTAATTAATTAAGGGGATTTTCATATTTCAATCAAGTTTGAAAGAAAAAAAATTTACTTTTAGTAAAAAATAATTTGTCGAAGTAAAGACTTCAAGAAGTTTATTTAGATCAGTAGAAATTTTTAAACTGAGTAACAGAAATAAAAGCTTATACATATAAAAGAAATCGAAGCTAAAACTTAATTAATAAACTTAATACCTTTAATATTTAACTTGCTTTGTATGAAGATTATTTGTGAATAACTTAATTAAAATTAAAATCCTTCTAGCATTATTATTCTCATGTGATTTTTATAAACTTCAAAAAATATTTCTCAATGGTATACCAATTAATTATATAAGATTGCTTAGTAAGAAAAGGACTAAGTTCAAGCTATTATTAAGAATAAAAGAAGAAAGATAAATAAAAAGTAAAGTTAAGCTATAAGCTTAATGCTTTATATATTTAGTAATCGCTTCTCATTAGTAATTTTACATGAGGAAAATTAATTGTCTAGTTATATAAAAATCCATCAAATAAAATAAAATTAGATAATCCAAATTTTAAATGTCTTAGTTAATTCCTAACCTTTTTAAAGGATATGAAGTGATGTGTTAAAATTATAGAAACTAACTCTCTAAAGACTATAATTTTATTTTGCATTATCCAGAAATTTTAAAGACCTTCTACCCTTCATACATAGTTGCATAATAAAGAGACAGGTCTATATTATTAATTAATTAAGAATGAGAAGATAAAAAGGTTGGATAATTAAATTTTACATTTTAGATTTTATCTAATATCAACCTTAAATGTAATCATTTTATCTTAGATATAAGGTCTACTATCATTGTATTCTCATAGCTATTAATCAATTTTTAATTTATTTATAGCAACTAATTTCTTTGAGCTATTAAATTGAAATATACTATATAATAGTTTCTTTATCTCATAAATACAAACCATTTATAACTTTTATTCTCTTAATCTCAAAATGCCTTTTTTAAGAGACTTAAATATTCCATAGCATAAGCAAAAACTCTTTTGGATAGTTTGGTAATTCATTATTAGCTTTAAGAATGAGCATTTAGTTTTTTAACTTCTTGAAATCCCTTAATGTAACTTATACCTAGAATTATAGTAAATAATGAATTAAAAACTTTTTTCATAGCTAAAGTATAAGAATAGTTCCTCCTCTTCTCTTTTTCTCTTCATGATATTATTTTCTTATTTTTGATCTTACTAAAATAATCTGATCACTTGGCTAATAATACCTTCAATTTTTAAATTTAGAGCGACCCGATGTTGGGCATTATTTAATACTCTTGTTATCTACTATATAAAGTACTATTTCCATCTTCATAAAATATCTATTTATTAAGAAACGTATATGAAGAGCATTATTATTTATATAGCTTTTATTTAATTATCAAATTTTCAAAGCTATAAGCCATTTAATTTTTAATTCTAGCTGATTCTATTATAATATCCTAGCTACTAAGTAGATTGTTAGCAATAGAACATAGCTATCTAATATTTTATTAATGCCCTATTTATTATATAGAGTGTAGATATAAACTTATAATACTCCTTAGGATTATTTTATAAAAGCCTCTTATTTAATTATCTATGCATAATGATTTAATTAATAGAGTATCTAGTTACTTATAAATTAAGCTGATACAAGTGTTATCGCTAGATTGATATAAGGCTGTATAAAGATAATGCGAATCTAGGAATTTAGTCTTAAGTAAGTGTTTCTATTAAGGTGAATTATCTAAATTAAAGTCTAAATTAGTAAATGTATTAGATAAGATTAGATTGAACTATAAGATGAAATTAATCATTGTAGATTATGAAATAGTACCGCTTATCATTAAGAGATATGCATAGAGTTTTAAATTATTATAATAGATATAACTGAGAAATTTAATAGGTCATTTGAAAATATTAATAGATATTTCCCTTAAGTCATTAAATACCTAAATATAATTAAACTTTTCAGGATATTCTAAATATAGTTAGACTGACTCTAAATATCTTTGTTTCAATAATAAAAAAATAAAAGCGAAGCAGTGCAAGCATAATAGTTATTCTATTGTGGGAGGATTTAATTAAGATAGATTTATTGAATTTTCGAACTTTTAATATAATTGAGGCTATTGAAATTAAATGACATATTGAAATGATTGCTCTTTAATATTAGAGCGAGTTATCTTTCAAAATGTTTATATATTCTATTTACTCTTCTATTAAATTTTCTTTATAAGTTTGAAATAAGGAAAATGTAAAAAAATTATTTAGACTTTTTCTTTAAAGTGATTGCATTAGATATGAGTTAGCCCTGCTATTTTTATATGTATACATAAGATAATTATTTAAGTTATTATTATTGATTATTGTGTGAATTTTCTTTTATAGTAATTGAGATAACAATAAAGAGATTATTAATATCTTAGAAATAAAATTATTTATTGGTCTGATTAAGTGAAAATGTAATTATTGTTCTGTTTCTTTTTGATTCCTAACTTTAAATTTTAAATTAAAGCAATTCAAACCTTTTTTGTTTTTTAAAAAGAATTGTTCCTTCAATGAAAGGTAGCATTTTTAGTTAATTTATCTTTAAAATTTCTATCTCTATTCTTTATATCTCCTTTTTATTATATCCTCTTCACTCTTATTTTACTCTATTATTCCTCAATTTTCCCCTACTTTTCCTCTTTATCCACTAAAACCCTAACTTATTTCTTTTAAATCCAGTTAATAATAAAATTCCAAATATATAAAGCATCTACATCCTTAGCTCTTAATTTAATGCAAAAAACCAAATAGTAATATAAATCAGTATCTTAATTCAAATTATTCTTTCACTTCTATGTTTAATACATAAACACTATTTAAATTCAAATATTCTATTCTTTTACCTTTCTATTCATTTTCAAAGAAGCAAGCTATTTTGATTTTATAGCTTATTGATATAATGAGTATATAGTTAAAAGATAAGGTAATAGAGTTTTAGAAATTTTCGCTTTTTAACTTTTAGAGGAAACTTGAAATTTAAGTGTTTTTTTAATTTTGCTCCCAAAAAAATTTACCTCAATGTAATTATAGCAGAACTAGCCCGCTTTGAAAAAGAAAGCCTCGATAATATCTAGCTAATTTCATCTTGTTTCATAGCAACTTAGATACTTAGTTCATGCTTATATTACTTAATCTTATTAAAGTAATAAAAAGGTCTTTAGAACTCAGAGAATAATCTACGCTAGACATGATTTAATATAATATCTTCTTGTGATAGTTTCTAATTATAACTTTTTGGATTAATGAAGATAATTAATTAAATGCTTATTTCTATCTTTATTTCTCTAATTTATGCATATAAGTACCTTCACTTTATTTTGATAAGATCTTGATTTTATATACATTTTGTACCTAAAATCTTTATTATTCTAGTAGCAGCTTTATATGGACTTTAAGAAACTCTATAGAGATAGCTTTTAATAAATAACTCTATTATGGCACTTAAACTGGTAAGAAGATTAAGTAACTCGATTTTTAAGTCTGCTTATCTTAAGAACATTTTATTTGTCTAAATTAATTTAATAATCATTTCCCTTATATAAATACCAAGCTATTATTATATGAATGTTTTTCCCTCTAAAGCTTATATATTGTTTACCTCCTGTACAGCTTCTCTTAGTTATACTTTATGTATACCTAATAAAACGAAATACCTATTTAAGCATTATCCTTTAATAATTGCCTTTATTCTTTTAAATAAGCTACTATATTTACTTTTCTCATTATTTGTCTCAGACTCATTATAACTTATTCTAGTCTCTGAATCTATTTTTGAGTTACCTTTATTTAAAGCTCAGTTATATTAGTCTTAGTGATTACAATATACAAATATAGCATCAATATGGATTTTTTATTAACTTTATTCTTGTTATTATAAAAATCAGCATTTTAAGCAGTTGAAATTTAGGAAAATAAGAATAGATAAGATTAATGGGAGTTAATTCGAACCTCTTACTTTAGCTTCTAAGTCTATCTACTTACTTATAGAAGTTTTTATAGGACTACCATTTTCCAAAATCTCAAGTAAAACTCAAATTGCGTTATCTATAACTAGCTTACCTTTTACTTCTACTATTATAGGTAAACTAGACAAGTGAATTAAGATATTATTTATTAAATTTTAAAGTGCAAATGCAAAGGGTTAATTTTATCTAGAGGTTATAGAGTTATTTAGATATATTATAATATCGAATATTAGTATCATTAATATCAAGCACCTTAGCAGTATATATTGCAAAGGTAAAGGAATTTTTATCACTAAGCATGCAAATAATTCCTTGCACTAATCCCACTTTACTTCCTAAAGCGTAAATCTAGTTACTTAATAGCTTCTAATTATAGCTATACTTAATTCCAATATAAACCATTAAATAGTTTCAGTCAAATTGCCTAGCCAATAAAGTTATAAAATCATTTTAAAAATACTGTTTAGTTTTACTTGAAGAAAGCTAAGCATAAATATTATTGATGATGACTCCCTAACTCATAATATACAAAAGAGCTAGAAAAGCTCTTTATTAAGTTTCTTATTACATCCTTTATTATACTTACTATAGATACACTAACATTTCATCTTAACTATATACATCTTTTAGCTTTTAATTATAGCTTAAGATATTAAAGTGATATACCTTAGAGTCCTTTACCTAGTATTTTTCCAAGGCTAATTATGAATTGTTCTATTTTAAGTTATAACACTAAGTTTAGCATTTAAAACATAACTAAAAGATATAAAATTTCAAGTTGGGTTTTAAGAAAGTAAGGCTTGCTAATACTAAAGAGAGGACTTAGCAGGATGAATCCAAGCAAAGGCACTAGTGAAAGTACAAATTGTCTCTGGAAATAAAATTAATATTGGGTAATTATCTAATTTAAATAATCATTGATTTAGGTATCTCCTTGATTAATGAAAATAAAAAATGTCATTATGCAAGAAATAACTTGATTTATAAGAGGAAGAAGAGACTGAAAAATTTGAATTCTTAGCTAGTAATCCATGGTAGAATTAGAGGATCTGATCATTAACTGAAAGAGATTAGGTAAAGGAAAAGCAAGATTTTTAAGACTCATCTGTTATATCCCAGAAATCTTAAACTGAAGATGATTCAAGCTAAGAAAGTGCTACAGAAATATAGTGATAACTCTATGGAACAAATATTTTGTCAAAATGCTCTTAAGAAATGGATCAAGACTCTAGTGAATCGTAAAAATCACAAAACGTTTCCTTCCAAAGTGATTTCTCTTTTAATTCACCAGCACTTAAAAATGAAAACAAGTCACCTATTTTATAAGTTTAGACAGAAACAACTTAAACTTCTATTAAAAATGCAGCTAATATGACAAAGAGAAATTTTTGAATAGATTTAGATAAGATAAACTAGGAATACGAGGAAAGAGAAAATGAATATTTAAATTAGTAAGAAAGAAAATCTTAATCAGAAGAGGAAAGCGACTAGTATCAGACTGAATAAACTTAGAGTTATGATGAATTGTAGTAAAGAGACAAACAGCTAACCATAGCTGCATTTGGAAATCAAACTCCTAATTTTAATGTGAATTCGGAGAAAAAAAAGCAGCCAGAGACATTTATACCTTAATTGAGTACAAGGTCGTAACAAAATCCAAGCAAATACAATTTAAGCATGCAAAATTCAACAATACACCATGATTTGACTTTTACTATCGACAAAAAATAACTTTTATCTACACCTAAGAGATACAGAATTACGGATCTATTTTGTAAAACCTCACCAATAAATGCATAAAAGAATAATAAGAACTTTGCTAAGGATAGCAAATGAAAGGAGAAGTAATTAAACAAACAAATGAGAAGGTTGTAATATAAGTTCAATTTAGATAGTATGCATCTAACCAATTTATTCCAATAGTATGTTTAATTCAAGCTTGATAAGAGATTCGAAGATTCTGAAGAAGAAAAACTATAAAAATTGGGCTTTAAAAGAGTTTAAATAAAATAAAATTCATTTTTTGCTTTGAGAAATATAGCAAATAGCTCTTCAAGTTCGTCGGTAGAAACATCAGAGAGTGAAACCCTAAAAGATAATGAAAGAGAAGTAATAGAATTCCTTTAAAGAGATGCTTAGGCTAAAACTACTAATTATATTTAGAATCTCTAAAAAGGAATAGAATGCTGAAAGTATAACTACTGTGATGGAAAGTAAGTTTTAAACTTCAGGAGAAAAAAAATTACATTTTACCTGTCAGAAAATTATCAGGAGGTATATTATATTCCTTTAGAATCCTTTTTCAAATATAGAAGATCAAGTAATATTTATAATATAGTAAAAATAAGGGAAATAGTTGGAATTATTTACGGACATGAAAGTGCAAGCTTTTAGCATCATTAGAAGAATCCTAAATTGGAGTTTATCGACTAAGATTGAGACTGCTTTACAATAGGTAAATTTTTAAGTATAGTGACAGGAAAACGTACTTTAGAGCTTGCTATTCATGACTGTAAAAAGTTGGTAGAAACTATATTCGTTTTAACCAGGCTTCTCAAATTGAATTCTAATTGTTTCAAAATATTTTAGCCTTGAAGTGAATGTAAGTTTTTTAACTTAGACGAAATTTGAGTAGCTAGGATAATGAAAAAAATTAACTACGAAAGGTTATTAAATGGAAAAAAGTAGTCAATTTAAGAGTATATTCTACTAGGAATTTTCAGTTCATTAGTAATCAAAATAAACGAAAACTCTAAATATGATAAGGAAAAACTGTGGAAGATTATCGATATTTTGAGGAAAAGAGTAATACCAAAGTATAAAATTAGAAGGTTTGTATTTGACTTAATTTAATTGATAAGAATGAAAGATTTACCTAAATAACTATAAAATGCTGGATTACTGAGTTTAGATTATTTAAGAATCAACTTCTTGCAAACCTACTAGCTATTCAAAATGCTAAACTATATGCCATGTAAAGATTAGAACCAAAAAAGATAAGTTCTGAATAATCTGATTTAATAAGATTAGGACAAAGAGAAAGTGGAAAAGATTATACATAAATAATTTAAATCTCTTTAAGTATTCGCAAGGAAATGCGTAATTGAAAGAGATAAAAAGAAGATAATTAAGAATTTCGCAACAGCTGAAGTGATAATTGAGCCTATATTTAAGAAATTTATAAGTCCTTTTGAAGTTTTTAAACGGAAAAAAGAATCCATCAAAATGTCTAGAAAATTAAGTATAAGTTAGAAGGAAAGAAAAAGAAACAAAATGGAATCAACAAAAATGAAAATTTAACATATTTAATTTTTAAAGCAAAAGCTCTATCATCTTTATTGTTTATAAAATAAATATCATATCATAAAAAATAATTTAGGAGTTAGAAAATATTAAAAAAATATATCAACGGATATAAAAACCGTCAATATTCCCTTGTCTCATTCTGTATTTAAATTGTTAGCTATATAAAGTTTAAGCTTTTAGTTATACCTAATAAATTTTTATTAATAAACGAATTTAAAAGTTTATCTAAGAAAATTGAGTATATCAGGTCTAAGTTTATTAATAAGAGCTTTCTTTAACAAATTTCAAATACTCTAATACTAAACTTAGGTTACTTTTCGAAGATATAAGCGACTGTTTAGGATAAACTTTTATGAACTTTAGTATTATCATTTCTCTGTATATATTCTCTCATAAACTTGGTTTAAAATTAAGAAATTTTCATAACCTAGAAAAAAAAATCACGTGATATTTTCTCTAGATCATAAAATGACTAGAGTTTGAGATAGAAATATAAAGCATAGCATGCAAAATTTAAAATCTCTTTAGCTTCCAATTTTTAAATTAATTATTACTTAAAAGTTAAAAAAATCATACTTATGATGGACTACCTTATCATTAGCCCCTTTATAAACTAAAACTTTAAACTATTCATTTAAATTTTGAGATTAAACTAAAAATAAATAGTTAGAGATTCGTTCTCTCTTCTAAATTACTTACGTATATGTCCATTATATTATTAAACCTACTTTATGTTTATTTCTTAATCATAAGCTATAAAGTATGCCAACTAGAATAAATTTCCTCAATATAAGATTATTTCTACATAAATTATCCTATTTAACTATTCCCAGTTTTACTAATTATTATTTATCTACATCACGTTATTTTTATTTTTACTCTGCGAAGTTCAGTGGAATATCAATAAGCTCAGATTTTAAGACACATCAATTATGCTATTTTGATACCAAGCTCATCTTATTATCCCATACCATTATATATTGCTAATTATAGCATTTATTATTTTATTATAGCTTTCCTTTTAAATTTATAGATGCTGGTAGTTTATTATTGCTCAAAGAAATGAATTTTAATTTATTAATTATAGCTTATTAAAAGAAAGGGCTAGGTGCTAAACTCCATCTGCAATAAGTATATGATATATATAGTGAGTTAAGCATGTACACTATTAACCATATTAGGGTGAAATGAAATATTAATTTATCCAAAGATTGAAGATATCTTCAATAGACTTCTATAATAAATTAAGTTCCAAGTGAGATGTAAAGAAAACTAAGACCATAAATGGGTTACCTTAAGGCTCTTTATATAAAATATTTTATTTAAAGGAGAAAACTAAAGAAAGAAGGTCATAATTTAAATTTGGCTATTCAAATAAATTATTAAATTAAAACCTTTCAGAGGTAAAGTAAAAATATTCAAATTTATGAATTAAATTTTAAAACCAGTTTAAGCAAATTTGGAACTTTTCAGATATATGATTGAAGCTGGTTAATTGGATCAAATAACCAGGAGATTACTTATCACTTAAATTTTTGCTAGAAGAGCTATATTAATGCTAAAATATAAGAAAATTTGATATCATAAATGATTTCATAGTGTCTATTTTTTTTCAAAGTGATAGAAAATTTACATCGAACTTTAGCTTATATGTTTGAGAATAATTCTTTAGCTTACCATATGATTAAGCATGTTAGATTAGCTGAACATGAATCTATTAAATTATAAATCTCAATCATTAATTTTTAGTTTATAAGAAATAAGTAGAATATACATAAAATTTAATTGGCTGGCATTATAGGAAATTAGCCAAGGAATTAGATGATTGGGTGATAAAACCTATTAAACTGCAAAATTGTAATGATTTAATTTAGCTTTAGCTTACATATAAGTTCTTCCGTTATACATTAATATCCTTTTACTAGATATTAAAGTTTATAGAGCTTGATGTTAGTTATTTCTAATTAATTTATAAAGGACTAAAGGCATCAGAATTATATAGATCTTTTTATACTTTTCTTGCTATGTTGACTAAGAAATACGTTATATTTCCTTCTACAAATTAAAAATAATCAATTATAATAAATTTTATTCCTTGCTTCACATATTTAATTATTAACTGAGTTCTACAATTTAAAATTTGATCTGATCTCTTATTTTAATTATATTAAGTTTCTTAATATATCTTTTATAATATTTTTACCTCTAAAGCTGTATGAGTTTTTATACCTTTTTTGTTTATTATTTCTAATTTAATAATTGATTCCTCTATTTATCGTTAACTTATACTCTACATCCATAACTTGCAATCCGCCTTTCTTGCTTAAATTTTAATTAAGCTACCTGATTCTTAAAGAAGGCAATTTATCATCTAATAAACATTTTTTATTCTCGATTTTCCTTCAATTTCCTCTCTCTTCGCCTATAATTTTATTTTTTTCTTCTTTTCTGACAAAAAATTCTATGATTGATGTAACATGAAAATTAACTGATTTCATAAAGATTTTTTTAATAATTCTAAGAGAAAAATTTAGAAGTTAAGAAGCGAGTTTCTTGTTTAGATACTAATCTCTAAATGTAACTTAATGATTAATACTGCTTTATTACTCAGTCTCCTAAGTTTAACTTCCTTTTTTCAAGTGTACATCTTAACTTAGCCTAAATGTATTACTTTTAGTTATTTATATATTAGTTATTTGGATAATTAGTATAAAATCTAAATTTTCACAGTTCTCAAGGTATAGAAATAGCTTTATCAGTTAGTATAAAAAACATTTACAAATTTATAGCTAAACTCTTTAAAAGCATGCTAGAAGTATAAGAGTGTAGTATAAGAATTCGATAGCAGGTCTTATATTAGCAACGACAAGTAGGAAGAGAAAATGAAAATAAGGAGACTTAGTATAAAAATAGTAATTTAAAAGGAAAAAACAGAATCATCTTAATATGTAATTAGATTAAGCTAATAACTATCTATTTAAAGATAAAGTAAAAGAGTAAAGGTAGAGCAATTTATTATCACTTTGGTCTTTTTTAGTTAATTTTAAAAATGAGGAAGAAATATTATTAGAAGTACTCTGAAGATAATATACATGTAAGGTAGTAACTTACTCCTCATAATTTTCACTCGGAAAGAAATCAAGAATTTACTTTCTAAGAGCTATATACTACAAGAGAAAGTATCACGCTTGATAGAAATAAGAGAAGTAGAAAAACTTGCATGCTTGATGAAGTGCCTGAGATATAATATCAGATTAAAAAATGCTAGTTTGATCCATGCGATGCTGCGTTTTCTTAAGCGCTTTCTAAACTAGATAAAGGACCTAGCATAACAAAAGAGCTGATTTTAGATGAAGATTTTGATATTTGGGAAGAAGAAGAGCAAAATTTCCAAAAAGAGCTAACTTAGTCTAAACCATCACTGAAATAAAGTAAAAGTGAACAAAATATAAAGAACAAAAATTTAAATTTCATAACTCTGAGGTCACCTACCTAAACCTTGATTCATATTCCTAGGAGTTATGCAAAAGTATAAGGAGGATATTGTAGAAACCCCTCTGAGATAAAAATAAACAAGAAAGAATAATCAATTTTCTTCTATAAGACATAAGAAAAATAAGAGAGAATAAAGTATAAGGCAACGCCTTTTATTCTTAAATCAAGTCCTGTTAACTTGTTTGAGAACGAGGACATGATACAATAGATAAGAACGTAAGATTTAATGAAGAAGCCTATCTAACTAATTGATTTAAAGCCTTATGAACATCATAAATAAATATCGGATGTTTTACCTGATCCTGGGTAGGACTTGAAATTTAAGTTAACTAAAATGAAGACAAAAAGATCCCTTTTAAATACAATAAAATCCCTGAAGCAATTGAAGATAAGGCCACATGATATGTGGAATAATCAAATGGTTCCAAGCGAGCCTTATTAGAAAAAAGGCTCTTAGAGATTCTTTAAAGCTATCAAAAATAATGATAAAAATTAAGTGTTATCAATGCTCCTTGAAGATAGATTGTTTGTACTTGAATTTGACTATACTAGGTAGACAAGCTTACACTGAGCTATACGTAGATAGAATTTAGAAATATCAACTATCTTAATTGAAAATGGTTTATAGATAAACAGTACTGATGGATGGGGTAGAACAGCTTTATTCATAGCTGCTAGAATGAACTATTTAGAAGGAGCGAAGCTACTTCTAGATTACGGAGCTGATCCTGGTATTTTTACTATGAATCATATTTCACCTCTCAAGATAACTTCTAACTTATTTATTAAAGACTTAATCTAAAAATAGATGCTCAATAAATGTTAGACTCTGGATTGATATGGACAATCATAATAAAAATTAGAATAAGTCAAGTAAAAAATGAGGGAGTAATTTAGAGCAGGAAGAAATAAATAGAGGGAACTGACTTTAAGCAAACAATTGTCAGGCACAAAAAGCAAGATATTTATAGGTCAAGAGATGGCGAAAAAAGTCGCTGAAAAAATTTTTGGTTGAATATGATTTTTTAATTATTTTAACACATTAATTTTTTAATTATAAAAAGGTTCATAAGTCAAGATAAACTAAACTAATATTTAATTAAAGGACATTTAATCATTAAAATATTTACAATCTTCCTCAGAAGCACAAAAAATACTTGCTTTTTTTAATAACTCTGACTAAAGAATGTAAATAAGCCATTAGAAGGGATTTAAATAATGATTCTTCATTATAAATTTGGATTCTCATTTAATATAATTTTATATTGCTCAGCGAATCTTTAAAAATATTTTATACTTAGAGTATATAAAAGATTTAGCATTTCCCTAGATATATCTACTCTTATAACATCTAATCTAACTAATTATATTTAAAATGCTCATATGGAATGCTACAATATACGTTAAAAATAGATATCAACTATTTTTTCTTTGTCTGATTATAGCTTTTATTATCCCTAAATTCTAAAACAGAAACCTATCTACCTAAATATATATTACTAGATATAAGAACAAGCAATCCTTTATGAATGTTAAGTTATATATCTTAGTCCTAGTTTATTTTTGGTTATTAATTATTAGTCATACTTATATATTTAAGGTATATGAAAGTAGAAGGACTTTAGTTTGATTTAGTTGAATGACTGGTTATTATAGGCTTTTCTAAATATTTCTCTTTTATTCTTATTAACTTTAACGCTATTCAGTATGTAGTGCTATTATCTATGATGCTATCATTTCTCTCCGATTTTAATTAAGATCCGGAAACTAAATTACTGTGTACATTTTTCTAAAATAAGCTTAACATCTGTCTAATAATGAGTCTTATTAATTATAACTAAAAGCTATCTCCAATTAAACTACTAGAAACTATCAAAACAAAGCTTCTAGCATATTTAAAGTATACAATCCATTTACTTAGGCAAAGCTAGCATACAATTATAAAGTTTATTTCCAAACTAAATGTATAAATCAATTAGTTGCTCTAACTTAAACAGGAGATTAGTAATTTCATTTATTTCTATCATAGTATATTCAGAAATTTAAGTAGCTTAATATATGGAAAATAAAATTGAAGTTAGAATTAAAACTAAAATAGCTGGAGATAGAGTATTTTAGGAGTTTTTAAGACTAGAAAAGGCTAAATTAGGAATCATAGCAGTAGAATATAAGTAGTGAGCTATCTAGTGAGATTAGTATAACTATGAAGATAATTATTAAGCATATCAGAAATAAAAACATTCTGGGCTTAATTAGGTTATGATTATTAGATGAGTAAATAATTAAATTTCATTCGAATAAATAGTTTATTTTAGTTCAGAAAGAAAAGCTTTTTATGATTTGTTTATTTAAAGGTTTTTCATCAAAATGTCTAATTTATAGATAATTAGAGGTTACTAAAGATTAAATGAAAAGCTAATATATAAACTAAAAAAATCCCTGGAATTTAATTAAAGCTAAAATAATTTGTTCCGCTATTCTTAATTAGAAATTTAGCCTACACTATTAAACCTCAATTAGTATGGTAAAAATATGATGTTCGTTCAATAAGATTTTCTAGTAGATAAAAAAGTTGCAACTTTTGATTAACAATAAAATTTACTTCTTAGGAGATTTGGTTTCTATCTAAGCTAATCTTATGTTAGCGACCTAACTATAAAAATATAAAGCTATCTATTATTAATTAAATTAAATCCAACAGTTTACTCCATTTTGCTAATCCCCTGTTAATGAATTAATACTCTAATACTTCTAGTGTTATATATCCATTCCTTTATATCCTTATTTGCATTTCCATTCTACTTCTTTATCTTATTCTCTTTTGTTAAGTTCCCTTAATAAAAGTTAATACTCTATTTTTTTTAATTTAACTGGGTATTAAAATATAAAATATAACTATCTAAGTAAAGATATTAATACCTTCAATTTTACCTTGAAAGGTAAGGATAAAATTATATACAAAAGGGAAAACTTAATAGCTGAGCTTCTCAAGTTATATATAGGAAGTTAGATAAGAAATAAGTTAAGCAACTAAGGAATAGGCTATAAAGCAACTTTCAGCTACTATTAACGGTATATCTAATAATAATGGATATAAGTCAGAATAAAAAGCTTATAACTAAATGACTACAATCTTAGATTTATGTCAATGGTTTTAAAGAAGCATTAAGAAGTATTAATACCTAAGACTCAAAGTTGATAAATACTCCTATTTATGATAAGGTCAGTAAGTGATATCATATCATCAACAAGGAAAATCAATTCACTAAGAAATAGAAAGAAACTCAGCGATTTCTAATTAATAGCAAACTTCTCACTTTATACTAAGTCACTCTTTCAGTAACTAGAATAGCTTATATCAGCTAAATAAAACTATATAAAGCATGACAAGAATCAAATAAAGGCAGATTAGTAAATGAAGCTTTCAGGAGTGATTAATATAAGTAAATAGTATGAATGAAGATATATTTCGTAATAAATATTAAAGATTTATTATTAGAACTAGCTTTGATATATTTCTAGACTCTTTCGTTTAGAAATTATTTTATTCTAGTCTAGCTTTTGCTTTTGTTTCAACTAATATTGGAATGTATATTGATGAGTCTCTAATACTTAATCTTTGGGAATTTATTGATATGTAAATGTTATAAATTTAGATTTATAATGATTATTAGTTGATGATATTTAATACCTACTTTAGTATAAGAAAGAAAGGGTTATGTGAATGATGGTTATCAAAGGAGAGATTAGGAATTTTTTTGGAAAGATAGGATTAAATTTGATTAGCTGCAAAGCAAAATTTAAAGACTACAGTTAAAGCAAAAGTCTAACTGTATAGTGGAAAATATTATAAGCTTAAGAAAGTAATTGACAAGTTAACAAATAAAATGCTATAGGGTTTGAATAAAAGAAATAGAAATAACAAACATAAACTAACTGAAAGCATTTGAAAAAGGATAAGCTAGTTGAGTAGAAATATGTTTACTGTTTAAATTATTTCCTACATATCTACAGCTCGCAATGAAATGTGGAAAATATTTGGTAATACAAAGTTACTAAATAAATAGGAGATACCTAGTAATTTAAATTTCAAATGTATGAAATCTCATAATATGATATATGAAATATCGGAGAGTCATTCAAATCCAAGGATAGATAAATCATGATTTCATTATTTTCATATTTAAAACTCTTTTTTTTAATTAAAAATGTCTGAAACCTGTTCATGTAAATAACCTTATGACAGAGCATAGCACCTACCAAGAGAACTTCCGTGCAAACACTTAATCTGCTAAAAATGTATTTTTGAATTTTGAAATACAAAAAGGTAAATAGAATGCAAACAGTGTAATTAAACATTTTAAGAAGAGCCAATGAATATGAAAGTTCCATTTCTTCCTGAAGAGATACAGAGATCAGTACAAGAAGTGTAAAAAAGTCTATAAAATTACAAGTAAAACCTTCAATAAGAAAAAAGCAGTTTATTAGATGAAACATATGAATAACAAGTAAAGTTAGATTCTATTGCTAAGTCTATAATAAATCTGGTTAAAAACAAGTAATAAAGTAGATTAGACCTTCTGTAACAAACCTAAAGTTAAATATTAAAGAAATTCGAATCTCAGCAAAAGAGAGTAGATTAAAATCTAGAATAGGTAAATCAATAAATTTCCTAGAACAAGGAGTTATGTGTATTACAAGAGGATATCTATAAGCTCATTTCACAGCAAGGGTTATATAATAAGAGTGAAGCTCAAGAATTTTTTTAAGATAATGTTTAGTAATTTATTGAGGAAATTGATGAAGAGCTTCATAGACTACTTAGCAAGAGAAAAAATAGAGGCAAAATAGTTGAAGAAGAAGAATATAACTTCAATTGTATAAGAACAATAATAAAAATGACAGACACACTTAAAACTTTAAATATAGAAGAATTAAAAAGTTCATTAAAAAAGGCCCAAATTGAACAAACTGATAGTAACTTCACTTAAATTGAGCAGTTTTCTTAGGATTCACTTGTAGTTTCTGGAGGATCGAACTCTAATACTTAAAGATTTACAATTCTTTCTTAAGTGGACACTTAAAATTATACTATGGACATTCCAAGATATTGACATAGAACTAGGTACAATAAAAAAGGTGCTATTTATGTTTTATCTGGAATAACAAGGACAAAATAAGGTTTTGTAGATACCAATTAATGTGAAATATTCAATCTTGAGATATAAAGATTTAAATCTATATAACCTATTACCAAAAAAGGATTTGGCTTTGGATGTGATACATTCTAAGATTAAATATATACATTTGGAGGTTTTGATAGTTATGGAAGGAAAGCTTTTCCTAGCATTTAGATGTATGACTCTCAAAAAGATGAATGAAAGGAATTATCTCAAACTCTATCAGAACCTGGATGTGCTTCTTCAGTTTTTGTTCCTAGTTTTAAAGCATTTTTTACTTATAGAAACAACAGCGAACTACCTACCTAGATTTTTGATATGTAAAAAATAAACATTAAAGGAGAAAAATATCCAGGATAGCAAGGTTAAGAATATTATCAACCCATTTATTCAAACAATGTGATATACCAATTCGATAATGGTGGGTGGATATTTATGTATAATGTTCAAAGTGAAAGATGGGATAGAGTTATATGATAAACATAAACTAATTATAAGGAATTCAATTATTCAATCTAATGTTCTAAATAACTAGAAGCAGTCTCAAATCTCTCTGCATATAATATTTTAAACTTACTATACTTTCTAAATCCTTAAATCTTGCTTATATATAAAGTATATTTATTGAATGTATATAGTAGATATCGTATTATCTGGTTTCCAAGCTTATTAATAAAATGATTATAAGTTATAATGAAATTGTTATCATATACGCTATTTGATGTGGTAGGGCTATAACATTAAGAAAACTAATTATATATTTTGAGGCTATCTTTGCCAGTTAGACTGACATAGTGGGATTAACCAAGTAAGATTCTAAGTTCTGGTTTGATGGTTAAAGAAGTAATTACGATTATGGTCTATTGGTTATAATATTAGTTAGAGCAAGCTCTAAGCCTTAAATCCTAATTAAGGGTAAATCATTAATAGATTAATTTATAATTCTAATGCTTACAAACTAAACTTAAAGTCATAGAATAGAATCAAAATGTATAATAAAACCCTAGAAATTGCTTATTTATTGGTAAGGTAAGTCGATTAAAGAAAGGTTATAAAAAAGTCTGGGTAATAAAAATTAAATTGA
The DNA here is from genome assembly GCA_946699065.1 of Loxodes magnus. Classification (NCBI taxonomy): domain Eukaryota; phylum Ciliophora; class Karyorelictea; order Loxodida; family Loxodidae; genus Loxodes; species Loxodes magnus. Next base: position 486,916 of record CAMPDV010000006.1, on the reverse strand, counting down.
GAGTGATGAGGAGAGGGATGAGGTAGCTTAATTATATTATAGATCCATATATTTAATAACTAAAGAGCTGAGAAAAGCTAGCAAGTTTGTCTAATTAAGAAAGAAAATTACAAGTTTTACTAAGAAATTGGTAATTTTAAATAATTATATCCTGAAGTTAATTAATCCTATAAAAGAAATAATCAAATATGCCTAAAATACCTTTATTTTTAGTATTTATCAATCATGAATCTTATACCATAAATATATTTCTAGCTTATTACAAATACTGACTAAGTTGAGGTATGAAATAGATTGAAAATAGAGCTGTTTAAATGAAGACTTATCTTAATAAGCCTTCTATGTTTCATTAGATTAAAACTAAATTATTAATATCCAATAATTAATCTTTATGATGGTTTGATATACTTTGCAGCTATGAGCTAATACTATGACTATTCAAATAAGTCTAACTGTCAAGACCATCAATTGAGCTTTAATTTTATTATAATCATAAGAATAAAAAATGCTTTATAATCAAACCCTTCAATAACAAGGCTATATGCATCTTTTACCTCAAAAGCTCTATCAATTACATATTAAAGAAGAAGGAAGAAAATGGTTTGAAATCTATAATATTACAACTAACTTGCTAGAAAGCTTTTGAAATAAGCTTAGAATCATAGAAGCTAATTCGATAATCAGTTTAACGAAAATTAGATTTAAAAAGAGTCTGAAAATAAAATGAATGAAGTCTAAGAAATTTACAATATAACTAGTAAAGGTAAATAAGTTGAAATAAGTTAGAATTATGATTGTTTAATTTTAATTATCAGAATAAATATTTCAGATAAGTATGCTAAATAATCAAGACCATATTTAAAGAATCTTCGCTTTCTAAATAAAATGGAAAAGAATTGTCCTTCGTGTAACCTTGAGTGGAATAAAAGTGATCATTTACCCTGGTAACTTTAGTGCTCTCACCTATAATGCTATGGATGCATATTCAGCAACTGAGATAAAGAAAAGCAAGTCAAATGTTCTGTTTGCTCCGCTGCATCAAGCGAATCACCGTTAAAGTTATAGGTTCCTTTCCTACCTGGATAAATCCAAGAGAATTTGAAGTTTAAAGAAATTATGCAAAAAGATCTCAATTACTACGATTTTAAGCTGACATAAGAGAAAAATAATTTATCCACTGCTTCTTAGGAGTAAAAATAGAAATTAAAGCAGACAATTTAATCAATTGAAGGGTAGTTAAAATAGATAGAGTTGAATCGAAATAAACATTTGGATCAAATCGAAGAATTAGTTGCAAAAAAGATTTCAGCTAAGCAATTAAAAATCACCTAATTAAAATAATAAGTTGATAATGAAAATTCATAGAAGAACGAAAACCCTTAAATACTATAAGGAAAAGTGAGCAATCTTTCTTCTTAGGTCAACCAATTTAATGAAGCGAAATCTCTGCTTTAAGACAAAACTCAATGGCTTTTAGAAGAAATCGAGCTGATGTTAAAGAGCTTTTGTGCGAAGTAGCAAGAAGAGCATTTAAACAAAGTTCTTAATTATACAGTCGATGAAAATGATTTCAGTAGCGTAATTACAATTATAAAGAACTCCAATTAGTTAAAAGTTTGGTCTCCTGCAGAAAGGAGATTTTAGTAGAAATGAGTTAATATTCTAGAAACTGAAGGAAGTTTCACATAAATTGAGCAGTTTTAAGATGAAAAAATAGTAATATCAGGAGGATCAACCAAGAATTAAAACAGATTTACAATTTATTCTTAGTTTAAACTTTAAGACTTTGAAATGATTTAATCCAGATATTACCATAGAACTAGATATGATAAAAATGACAGCATTTATGTAATTTCTGGAATAACTAAAGTAAAAACAAATGTCGTGGAAACTGATTTATGTGAAGTGTTCTAAATAAGCTAATAGAAGTTCAAATAGATAGGAAATATTAAATTGAAAGCTTATGGATTTGGTTGTGATATCCTTGAAAATTAAGTGTATGTATTTGGAGGTTTCGATAGTAGCGTCAGGAATTCTTTAAATGCAATTTAGATGTACGATTCAGCAAGAAATGAATGGACAGTATAAAGTAGTACTTTATCAACATTTTCATGTGTTTCAGCCTCTTTTATTAATGATAGAAACGTCTTTTTATTATATAGAAACAATTCTGAATTACCTACTCAACTTTATGATATGAACTCTATAACTATCAGAGGAGATAAATATAACGGAGTACAAATGCAAGAATACATACAGCCTATCTCAAGCAGCAACTTTGTCTACCAATACGACAATGGTAGCAATCTGCTCATTTATAACATGAATACTGAAAGATGGGACAGAGCTAAATGAAAACAATAACTTATCTTAAGCATGATTTCTTATTAATATATTAAGCTATAATAATATAATGAGCTTCATTTATATATCCTATATTCATCTATATTTTATTATATCATACCACATAGAAAATAGTTAAGCAGATCCATAACAAATATAGGATAAAACTTAGAAGTTATAATCATCAATCCGTTAATTATCAAACATCTTGTCTCAGTCAGTCAATCTTCATGAAGAATTAGCATCTATATCTATAATGTATTTATTAGAACTTTTCACATATTCAATAAAATAAAAAATAAGCAATCTGGTAAATTTATTAAATTAAGCCATCATAACTAAGAGTATATTTATTAATATGCATTTATAAAATAAACTAAAGAAGGATAAAATAGAGGAAATAAATAAGGATGCTAGCTATTTAATTGATATAGTTGCTTTAGAAATAAAATGTAAGGCTAACATCAGGAAGGATAATTAAGTATCATTTATAAATTTTAGTATGCTTAGAGAGATTTGCTCTATATGTTCTGTATTTGCAAAAAGGTTTTTAAATCTCCTATAAGACTAAAAAGGCTTTTGACATATATAAAGATTTGAAATCCATAAATTAGTATAAATCCTATTTGTTTAAACAAATAAGGGATTTATTAAAAGAACTCCAAAATACAGAAATTATGAGAACAATATAAAGGGAAATAAAGATGATAATATCATATAAAATCACTATATTGAGTATTTATTAAGAAACCTTATAGAGGAATAACTAATTATATGAGATATAAGCTTTAAATAACGGTAATTTAAAACCTGGTTTAAATTTTTCAATGCATAAGTGCATGTATTAAATAAGCAAAATATCCTATCCAAACTACTAAAGAATTTAGCTTGAGTTTTATACCAAACTTAACCTAATTTATAAATAGAGGCATTTTATATTTATTGCGACAAGTTCAATAAATTTTAAATTCATTTTTGTCTCACAAATTTATGAAAGTATAACATATTATAATTTAAAGCTTATTTAAACTTACCTAATTATTATAAATCATAATTGTACTAACTTAAGTTTAAAAAGTTTTATTTATATAAGAATAAAGTTATTTATTTGAGGTATAAGAGAAAATTGTAGTCAACTATGCTTTATTAATTCTAGAGTTAGTATAAATTTATTAGAAGAGTATGATGCAAAATTTTTGGATTTTATTGGTATAGCTAAGATTCTGCTCTTACTGCTTGTAACAAAGATTAAGCTACCCCCAATTTCTTGCTAGGTTAGATTGAAATCATCATTCGATATTAATCTAGTTTCTTTTATTAGATTTAACTATTTTAGAATTATCTTCAAAGTTAAATCTAACCCTGCATATTATGAATTTAAATAAGCTTGTTCAACTTACAATTCAAATTACTTAACTAATTTATTAATACTAAGTAATATCAACAAGGATAACTAGCTTGCTCATAATTGTATTTTAACTTTAAGTAGCAATTACACTCTTTATAATTTTTTCGATTTTCAATTTTGAAAATAATAAAAAAGAACCAGAACTAGAATTTTCTTAAGTTTAATACCAAATTTTTTTCTATTGGAAACATTAATTATTTCTGCTTAATTAAGCTAAAAGGATTGATAACTTAAATTAATTTTAGATTGTTTTGTAGTTACTATCTTTAGGAGGAAATCAAGAATAGATGAAGTATCATACCCAAAGCTATTGAATTTAAATTTTCCTTTTTATATATAGCTTTATATATAAATCCCTGCTTTAGCTTTGACTCATAGATCTTAATGAAAGCTTGTTATAGATGAAGAAATTACAAATTTAGAAATTTACCAAAATTAGAAAGCTAAAAATCAAAATGGTGTTTCGTTTATTTTTTTAGTTAAAAAGTTTATTTTAAGCTTCGTAAAATATTTATCTCTAGCTTATCTTCCATAAATATTAAATTCAATCTCTTTATTTCTTATATTTGATAGAAGCTTTTACATTATAAATAGAAGTGTATTCTAATTCTGCTTTATTCGCAAGGACTTCAAATAAAATCATATTTCGAAATAAAATTCCTAGAGATATGCTAGCATTTGTGTTATATTGCAAGAGTTATTAGTTAAAGGCTTGATAAGTTAATGAAAACTAGAAATTACTCTGAGTTCTATATTTATTACTTTCAGAGTTGATACATAACTTGAAGATTCAGATCAATAAATATAAAAATTAAAGCAAAAGTATATTAAAAGTATCATTAGTTTAAGTATTTCCTTTATATTCTGTTTGATGTATCTCCCGTTTCTTAATTTTAACTATCGAATATAAATATTTAGAATGCTCTGCTAAAACTTATTCTAGTATCAAAGGATTTAAATCCAACTTCTTAGTCTGGCTATTTTATCTGAACTTATTTCGATTAAGCCAATCCTTATCTCTATAAATATTAAAATGATATATCTGACAGAATGCAAATTAATTAAATATTGCTTAAGCATTCTCAAAGGATTTTACCTTGATAAATATATACGGTTTAATTTACTATCTAGAGTATACAACTTTACCCTATTAAATAAAATTGAATAGTTATAAACCTTTGCTTCTATTTTAATAGTCTCAACTTATTTATTCCATTTCAATCTATTCTAAGTGCAAACATTTTAATTAGCTAGATATCTATTTTCGCTTTTCTTTCCAATAATTTTGAGTATACAGCTTAAGATTCTTTATAAACTTCAGGTCAGTATTCAAGAAATTCAATCTAAGATTTAAGAGAAAATACCAAAATCTATTTCATTGCTTATAATACCTTTCTTTATTTTCAGGCTCCCTAATATATTAAATATTATAGCCTTAGATATTTTAATTTTCCTATGAAAATAGGGTTTAAAACTTTTTAAGCTTAGGCTTAACTTGATCTATTAAAAGATAAAAAAATTTATTGCAATTATTAAGTATTTAATTCAGATTTTTTCTTCCTTTATTTCATTTTAATCTACATTATGATGTAGTCATAGATCTTAATCAAATTAATGAACCTTTTAGTTTATGATCCTTTGCTGAGTATGAAGTAGCTATCTCCTTTTAATTTCGATTTATATCTATTTTTGGTATTTATATCTACGAATAATTATAAAGAGTCTTGAAAAATTGCCATATAAATAAATTGGATTATAGAGCGCCTAGCGCTCTCGTTGGTTCGCAGCTCTTTAAAATAATTCTATTTAATGTCGAAAAATAAAATTTTATGGGTCTCTCTATCCTTGTTTTCTCTTCCTGCAGTACGTCCTTGTAATTTTTCCTTCCAAAGCATAGGATACAATATGCGATTACGGGTACATCTTTCCCGGACCTATGATGAAGAAGGTTTCCTCCTGGCATTCAGATTCTCCAGCTTGTCGAATTTTCCTTCTCTATTTATTGATTTCTCTTTCTCCAATTTACCCTCCATCCTCTCTCATTTTTTAGTTGCCTTGCTGGGCCTCCAAGCAGCATCCAAAGGGAAGGACTTTCTACCCTATTTAAAATATATAATATATATAATAAATAACTCATAGTTAACTTAAAATTAATAGAAGTTCCTTCAATTTTAGAAGCTTCTTATAACATTTCATTCTAGTAGATTAAAATAATTTTAGTTTTACTTATAAACTTCTAGTTAGAGCAAGGTATAGGAATATATTAAAATATTCCCTATATAAGGTGATTTAAACATATCAAGTATAAAGTAATACCTTCTATACCTATCCTCACTTTTCATATCACCTTTTGTATATTTTACCCTTTTGCCTTTTCCTTACAACTCTTTTAGTAGTTATAAGTTAAAATTTTTATAATAACTAACTTCAACTGGTTGCTTATATTGCTTAAAAAGGGGAAAAATAGTAGAATGAAGCATTTCTTTGAATTAGTATATTTAAATGCGATTCATATAAAACTAAAGCTTATAATGATATAAAGCTATTTAAGTATATTCCTTAATATTAGGTTTATTGCTAAATTTACATTTCTATAATAATAGAAATAAGATATGCTTAACTATCTAAGCATTTATTAAGTTTAAGGACAAACTAAAGCTAAATCAGAGCATTAAATACCAAATACTAAGTTATTTACACAGTTCTTTTTGCTTATAAATTTGATTCTAGTTACTTAAAGAAATTAGAGCTATTTGATCGCGAGATATAGCTATTTTAACATGTAATATAAAGAGTATCATATTTAGAGGATTAAGCGGAAATATAAACCTTTATTATGATATTCTGCTTGTCAATAGTGAGTGTAATTTTTTTTAAAGTCATGTAGTTTAATAAAATCATAACTCAGACTTTTGTTAAGCATTAAAAACTGGAAAAGTTCTTTATATGGGTATTCAGGGTAACAGATTAAAACTTATGCTATGATATTTAATATATTCCCCACTTGTGCAAACAGCAAGAAATGATTAACCCCTGTATTTTAATATGTAGCATAAGGATGATATTTCTAAGTATTATGTTAGAAACTACTTTTTCAACTGTCTAAACAAAGTACACATTTTGTTAATGGTTTTAAATATTTACAAATGAGGGAGAAACTTTAATATTATATCTTCAAATCATAGTGATTATATATAACTAGATTATAATTAAAGCAAGCGAAAAACTAATATTCATACATATGAAAAATCAAACTGCAGAATTATGATCTATTCTTCAAAAAAAATGAAGGGAGATATTATACCAATATGTATAAATCTTATGGTACATAGTACTGTTTCATTTACCTTTCTTTTTAAACTTTTATCTTTATCTTTCTTCAACTGATTAAGACTTAATAATAATGATGTGCTACATAGTTAAAAGCTATAAAAAAGAAACTGAATTTAGACTTAAAGGCATGTTTAATCTATTTTAATCTTAGATAATAGCTTTTTCAATGTGATGATGAATTAAATAAGCATAATATCTAAATATATAAAGGATATAAATGCTTACCATATCTACCTTATTGTTAAATAAATTGATATATCAATTTCCTTATTTATAACCTATAGAGAATTCAGAAACTAAGCTCTTAGGTGTTTATAGAGAATAGCAATCTCATTATAATATCTTGATTAATATTAAAAACAAACTGATAAGGGAAATTGAGTAAATAGACAATGAAGGTTAAATAATTTTAAAGTCTATCTTAAAAAAGAGGTTAGACTCTTGCTAGAAGAAAGAATAAACTTAACCAATGTAATTAAAATTAGCCTGGATCAACAATTACAATACAGTATTAACTTTAAAGCTTTATAGTTAAATCTCTTCAAAAGCTCTTTAATTTAGATATCTTAAATAGCTTAAAAGATTTTATAACTTAAATATATTTTCTATTAGCAACTAAATTTAAATCTCATATTAAATTGAAAAATTAATAAAACTAGGCTTGTGTATGAAGTTCTTAATCAAAATATAAGAGAAAAAAAGATAAAATTGATAAAGAAAATTTTAATTAAGATTATAAAAACTAAAGAGCACTATAATCATCTCAAGCAGGTTTCTGATTCCTTTAAAATAAGATATGAAGAGAAAAATATCCCTCATAAGCAATAAAATTTAGAATCTTAAAATAGGAAAAATGTAATAAATGAAATGCTTTTGGTAATTCATAACTAAGAAACATGCAATTAACTTTCAATATTTCAACTCTGAAATCAAAAGATGTAAAGAAAATAACTAAAAAAAGAAATGACTGAATGATAATTTTCGTTCTAACAGATTAAAAAGTAAAATGTACAAAAAAAGACAAATATTTTACTCATACAGTTTAGATTCTCATTGCTTTTTGATTCTTTTTAATATTTAAATTATGTAAAAGATATAAAGCTTTGGCATCAATATCTACAAACCTTAACAAGCAAATAGAAAAATTAGTTCTTATTAGTTCTTTTAAAATGACTCACGAAACAACTTTAAGAATAAAAATAAAGCCTTAATTTGAATAATTTAGATATTAATCTCACTTAAAAATTACATTTAGAAATAGTTCGAATTAATAAGCTCTTGCAGCTTAATTTAATTTTTAAATTTTTATTATTATTTAATAGTACTTTTCTAATATTAATCCAAATATTCCAATTAGCAATATTTGATCCCATGTTGCTGAAGGTATTAAAATAATGCTAAAAAGGATTTTCTAGGTTGAACTCTTTATTTTAATATAAAAATTGAATTTTACGAAGCTTTAAGAATTTTTTTTGCGTTAGTCCTTCATTTCTTACATCAAAATTACAGAATCATATTTAAAATATTTCTTTAAGTTTTTCTGCTTACAATTATCATTAAAATATTTAATTATTTTAAAATAGAAACGAAACTTAGTGCTTTAACTTAAACCTTTTATCATTTTTTTAAAACTTAAAGTATATTTAGAATGACTCTGTCTACTCCCAACAGTGTTAACTCTTCAGAAAAGTCCATTAAAATATTTAATATACGCTTCTTCTATTGATGGTTTAGCTTTTTCTACTTTCTATTATTTAATTAAAAAAATTGTTTCAGGACTAGAAGCATAGATAAAGTTCCATAAATTAATATGAAATTACTCTAATTGAAAAATAAAGTCACAAACTATTCAAATATTTAGTTGAAATTCTTAAATTTGACCAGTTTAATACAAGATATATAGCTTCCTTATTTAAATCTAATTAAAAGGTTCCCTCTCATATGCTTTTATGATCTATAATATTTAAATAATCAATTTTCAGAAACTTGTTTGATTTGCTAGATTTTTCCTTTTACTACTTTTTTATATTTGAGATGATAAGTGGATCTCAAGGACTTAAGCAAAGTCTTGCAAAAATAGAAAATGCATGTATCAAAAAGTTACAATTAAGTGTTCATTAGCTTAGGATTTATTTTATACTATTTTCTTTAACTAGTAACTACTTCTTGGTTGCAAAGCTTTAAGCTTTACTTATATTCGCTTATTAAAATTGCTTACCTTCATAAATATTAAGAACATCTATCTTCAGTTAAAATAATTGTTTCCAAGCTTTTTATATCCCATAAATATCTTTCCTTGACAGTCTAATCATTATAATGTATATTATTATATATATTAAAGTTGATAATATCATGTTATAATGATGCAAAGTGAAGAAATCTCTACATGATAATTGTATAAGTTTAACCAGCTTTAGCGCATAATACTATTTTATGGCTATTTCTAATATACTTTCTATAAATATTAATAGTTCATATAATAATAGCTTGCTATTTATATCTTTCCCTTATACTCCATTTCTATTAACTTTATGCATTTCCACTTCTATAAGCTTTAAAAAAGTGAAGTTATTATATTTCTACTCTAGAAATGCTAACTAGTAACTATGCTTTCTAATTTTATTATTCTAAGTAGAGTGATAAATTAATGATGCATATATTTAGGAAATAATAGAAATTATCACGCTTATATCTGTAATTAGACTAGGAGTTCTTACTATCTATTTCAGCAAATTTAAGAATTTAGCTAATTCAAGGACTTTAATTTAGTTTCCTCTAAATCTAATGCTTAAGTTTCTTTAGTGAAAGAGATAAAAACGATAAGCTAGAAATTTTAAAAGTAGTTATCTGATTATTGCTAGTTTGCTTCTATAGGAATTTAATAACTTGAGCACAGTATTTTTAAGGTAGCTAGCTTAATACTAGTTAGTTAAGATTAGATGTATAATAAAGACTAAAGTTAGTTACTTGAGAGATTAATATAAGTATTGATTGTATCTAATAGTTAGTTTTAGTTTCTAGATAAAAGTGCTTTGCTAGTGAAGGATTTAATTTATATTTAATCTGAAAAAGAAAGAAGAAAGACTAGTTTGTTAAGACTAATTCCTTAGTTAGATGAATGTAAAGCAAATGGAGTTGTATCAAACAACACGTTAGTTTTTCAAATTAACTAGCAGAAGATGAAAAAGTATGATAACTTACACTTTATAATACATTCAAGAAAGGACAAGTTTATAAGAGTAAAACATATCAATCATAATAATTAGGCATTGAAATGATAAAAAATGACAAGTTAAGAAAATAAAAAAAGTAGAATGTTTGATGTAACTGAATTTTTGAATATAAAGAACATTTTTTAAATAAATCATTTAGGATTGAGAGATATTCAAATAGCTAAATAAATGCAATTTTAATTATTATAAAAGAAACAAGATTTGAACATCTTTTAAATTAAGAATTAGGCAGCGAAATCTAATAATAAAGCCTCCTTAATAAAAATTTCTATTTAATTTGAAATTCAAAATACATTTCTTTATTGTCCTTATATCTTTGAAGTGATTTTATTGATTAATTAATAAACTTAAAAGTGAAATGAAAATTACACTCTCCACCCTAAATTTTTTATTTCCTTTGAATTTTAAATTTTAGAGATGAAAAAATTGCTTCAATTTAGAGTGAAGTTATTCTAAATTTATCATAACTATCTTGGGAGTTTATTTCATTATAAATAATTTTAACTTCATTAAAATGAATTGTCTATTCTAAAGCTTATTTACAAATTTCTTTTTTATTCGTCTCCATTGCCCATCAGATACTATGTACTTTTATTTTTCTCTCCACTTAATGAATTAAGAGTCTTATTTAACTCTCTTTCCTAAAGACTTTAATTTGGATTCACCAAATCATATCTCTATTCTATTATAGAAGTGTTAGTTTAAGCATTACTAGGTTTGAATGTTTAGATAAACGTATTAGAGAATGGAAGGATTTATTCTTACTCTGTGCTAATTTTAGTAAAATTTAAAAAGTTTGCCTTCATATCTTTAGGCATTGTAATGAAGTCTATCTATTTAAAAATTTCCTACTTCTACAGTAAGAAAAACTCATCATTAAGCTAAATTTACGTCTACAACTTCCTAGCTTCATTTTATCACTTCTAGTAATCTATATGTTCTTATAGATATTCTTGCTTAGTCTTGCACTAGAAAGTTCATCTAAATAAGTGCTAATTTTCCTTCTGCTGTCTTATTATAAATTTTACTTCTTTAAGATAAAAAAAGAATCCTATAGATAAGATAATTCCACTGCCCAGAATATAAAGAACTAGGCACATTATGTAATTATGGTAGTCAGCTATTTATAATAATAAGCCAATTACTCCAAAGTATGTATTTATACTAAGCGTGCTCATTCAAACTGAATTCAGCTTCTTATAGGCAATTGGTTTTTATTTATAAGTATAGATCACAAAAATAAAGCTTATTAGGGAATAGACAGATGATTGCATATATTTGTTAAAGTCTAAAAGCTAATTACTTAACACTATGCAGCATTCGAAAATTGTAAGTAAGATTAAATATTTAGATTTGATCCTTATTCTTTAAAGGCTTCCTTACAGTTCTTATCAAATAGGTATAAAGAGTTAAGCGGTTGGAATAAAGAGTATCAAACTGATTGAAGATAGCATCACTATTAAGATATGCTCGTCTTATCAGCAGGAAATTTTGCAATGCTCTATTCAAAATGATTCTTTGAAAGTGAGATGACCATCATTATTTGCATCATATGCTTCGAGACAGAAAAATGAGTTTGTAAAATTATAAACAATAGGCATCAAAAAAATTTGATTTAGTAATGGGCTTACATAATAACCAAGATTTCCTAACTGTCTCTTAAGTAAATTACCACTAAATTCTCATTTCATAAAAACTGCATATATTAATAAAATCCAGATTCCTACTATCGTTGATAAAACCACTTGTGTTAGATATTCGCAATTACTATCTAAGTTTACGATTTCAGTTATATCTAGCATAACATATTCTCTAACTATGTTAAATTTACTTTTGTATATTTCTATTGGAGGTACCATAAAAAATAGTTGCATATTTATGATAATTAATTATAACATTTATGATAAATCATATATGTTTCCATATACATAGTAATCAAGATATTCAAAATTAGCTTCTTTCCAAACCTTTAGAGATTTTCACCCTAATAAAAGAGTATAAATGAAGACTAGAACTATAACTGTGTATTTTATTGCCTTTCCTTGGTCGAACTATTTAATATCTCTTTAATTAAAAGGACATTTTAGATCTCAATGATCTAAATAAACTCCTGTAGTTTAGTCTCCTCACATAATTGGTTTTCAGTAGTCTCAAACTATAGCACATTCAATACAAAATTATCCAATGGTTTCTATTTATCATTTGCCTGAATCAGTTTTTCTATAGTTCTATATGAAAGAAGGAACATTATTACGATCATTTGTTCTTTACCTTATTTCTATTTTACCAGTAGCTCCAATAGCTTTTTAAGTTCTCATTTAATTGATTAATTCTCCAAACTCAAATAAATTTTTTCCTTGCTTTATTATATCATCCATTGCATAAGCTGCTAGTAGAACTATATCGAACTCAAAAGCGCTTTACATTGAAGCGCTTTACTCTGTTCATATTTCATACTTCTCTTTCAACTATTATCCAAAATCTCCAATTCAAGCATTTGAAATAAGAGCAAAAGAGCCTTTTAATACTTCTTAAACTTTAGTTGATTAACTATTATTTTAATCTATTCTTGAACCTCATTCACTCAGCCAATCTACTCCTATTATTTCCATATCTCCTGCTCTAATTCCTAAATCATATAAATATGCTATCATTATTTCAATATCTACTTCATAATGAAAGAGCATTAAAATCCTGGATTTTTAGGAGCATTCTTTTATGATAGGCTATCATTGATTTTTATCAACTGTTGTGATATCTTCAGGTACAATCATATTCTAATTAACTATGTTAATCTTATAAATCTACGCAGCTTCTAGGTAACTCTTCATTAATCCTACTCCCCATGTATGATTTCCATAAACAAGACCTACATTTTCTCATCCTTTAATAAAGGAAATCTAAGCAAGCTATCGAACTATGAAATCATCAGGCATAGTAGATCTAACAAAATAAGGAAATTAAGTTTCACTAGAAAGTTGAGAGGCTTTGTTCCCTCCTGATCCAGCTTGTATTGAAAAATTCTAATCTTTGAAAAATAAAAGTTATTTTATGGTATTTTAACTTGCTACTGGAGCAAAATAAATAAGTCCAAATTTATCCTTCTTAGCTGTTCATTCCTTATAAACATAATCGTAATTAAAAACAGTAGCACCAAAATAAATAGCCTCATTCTTCAATTGATAGTATTATAATATGCTATTCTATTTATTTATTCAATCAACTGCAAATAATCTACCATTATAGTATGTCTCAACCCAATCAACTAGATTTCCATCAGGGTTATATAAGTCTTGATCCATACTAATAGGAATTTAAACGTCTTCTTAAACAGGAGCTTAAGTTGTATTTCCAGGTCATACTATTTATTTATCCTAAATGAAATGTGTTTCATTCAGAATTCCTACTTCTACTATTTTATTATCCTAGACATTCAATACTTTGAAAAATACTTCTACCAAATACTTTTCAGAACTCAGCAGTTTTACTATATTTTCTATAACGGTAAAGACATTTTAATGTTTCAGTAACTTATAGAAGTAAATTATTTTATCTAAAGCAAGTTAAATGCAATAAGCATTGTATTCCTACTCATTATAAGTTACTTTATTCCCAAAGTTGAAACCTATTAATCCATTTATTTTGTAATCACTCTCTCATAGTTTTCTTGTTCCTCTGAAAGAAGTTAAGAAAGCGAATCCTTTAGAATAGAACTAAACCTTTTGAGTATATTTAAGAAACCATTTCATTTGATTTTCAAGAGCAATTCATAGAAACTAGGTAGCAGTGATTCTTTATAAGCTAGTAATGAAATCTTCTAGATTCTAATAGTTATATTAGCTAATTACTAGATACATTCTCATTAGATCCAGATTCTAAAATATTAAGGAGGTTTCATCCATCTAGTCAATACTACTGATATATCCAACTTTAGTCCAATTAAAATGCCTCATAAATGTAAGAATACATTGCTCTACTTGCTTTGCACTTGGTAATATGCAAAAGGTAGAATTGCCTTGATATAGTTAATTATTCTAAGAAGCGACAAGAAGAATAAAGTTTAACTCTTCACTAAATAAACTTAGCACTGAGGAGTATTAATCCTGAAAGGTAATATCAATAAGAATATAGACATCCTTCTACTTGAGTGTGATCAGCTGCTATTCGATAATAAGAAGGTTTGACATTTCTATTGCATAAACTCTATCTATCGCATCGCTATATTACTCCTTTAAAATTTCACTGAGATAGCTGGAATAAATCTCAACATTTTAAGTGTCTTTACTCGAAACAAAGGCTATACTAAAAGAGGATATAGCACCTATACAGCAAGAAATAAAAATGAGCATAATGTGCATTAATACAATCATTATAACTTAAAATAGTTATAAAGCAAATTAATAATTTTGACATTTCGTAGTAACTAGTAAAACAGTTTAAAAATTTAGCAGCAAGAGATAAATTAAAATAGAAAATCACGTTATACTTGCATTTGAGATTAAAGACAGGATTTTTGTAGTTCTATTATTGGTGGAAAATTAAAAGAACTGCTAATTAAATCTAAGCAGAGCAAAAATTTAGAAGCAATCTTCTTAACTTAAGATGTAAATAAAATAAAATAAATAAATCATACAAACATTAAAAAAGCCAGATGAAATAATTAACTCAAGAGAAAAGGACTATTTTTAAAAGATAAGCTTGAATAATTCAAATTATTTTTTATAGCACGTAATAAATAACTCTACTTTAACCTCTAATTATTAGTTCCTAGCTAAAAATCTTTGAGAAGCTTATCAAACTTTTCTTATATCAAAAAGGAGGAATTTATATTTATTATTTAAACAGATTTGATAAATAAAATCAAAATATGCTTCATTTAATATATTTTAGATGTTAGCTATTATAGGTTCAATAATTTCTTGTCTTATAATTAAAATGTTTAAGCAATGAAAACATTTAGAAAATTATATTTAAAATACATTTTATTAGCTTTTATTATCCTTTAAGAATAAAAAATTCGGTATATTTTATTTAATTGCTCTAAGCTAAAAACATTTTCTGTTCTTTTTTATTCATAAACATATTATACTGCAAAGATCTGCTGTAGAAATTTAAACATTTAATCTAGTCTTAAGAAATGTATTTTTAAATAGTGGTTGAATGGATATAGTTAAAGATTAAATTATTTCTACAATTTCTCTCTAAGATTGTAAATTTACTAATATTTAGCATTTTATTATATCATATTATTTTAAATTAGATATGCTTACATATGTAGTTATTTAATCCATTTATTTCTATTTTGCTTTATTTTATATTTATATATCATCTTTTTTCATTGACTACCAAATTTTTATTTTCTATACCGGTCGCTTTTAAAGAATTAAATTTAATAAATTAAACCAATTTTATTCCTATAAATGAAGATCTAATATTAGATGGATTTTTAGATGTTTTAATATTGCTAACGAAGAATTTCTTGGCTAAATATCGATTTAACAACTAATTTATATTCAATCGTCAAAATCTGGAGAGCATTTAACTTTTTGAAACGAATATTATTTTCATTTAAGTTTTCCTTTTACTTCTATAAACAGGTAAGGAAGTGATTTTATTCGGTTTTGATATAAGTCAACTTTCTTTATATTTATTTTAAGTTAGAAAGCTCTTATAGAATTTTCTACAATTTATGCTTATCTAAAGTAAATGCTCATTTATATGATAAATTAATGTGAAGCAGTCGTAAGTGAATGATCAATTATAAGATCTTTTATTTATTAAGGCTTAATATATGCAATATGTTGAGGACGAAGGTTTTAAGCTTTCTGAGTTTAGTCAAATTTTGGGCTTTAACTATTAACAAAAATTCATAATTTTTATGAAGGAGGGCAATTTCTAAGTTAATCCTCCTTCACTAAAATAAAACGATTTAGCAAATTCAAAACTAGCTTAATATAATCTTCATCCAATATTCTTCATAAAGTTGTATATTTAATACTAAAATTTACGCTTTAAGATAAATTTAACTATATGGTGAAATTGAATTTCATCGTGCTTTCTATATTATAATTTGATTAAATGGATAAGACGAGATAAAATATTTATATATATTGATAAACATATGGTGCTACTCTAATTTCATGCTTCTTGTAAAATTAAACTAATGAGATTATAAATCTAGAAAAGCTATTTCTAAGAAAAAAATTTAAATAGCAGATGGTTAATAAAATAACTCTTTAATTCTGTTATAAAGCTCGAGATAAATCATTAAGAACTTGCTATAGCAAACATAATAGAAGTGGCTTTTAATTAATATTAAGAAATGAATTCAAAATAAGCGGAATAGTTAATAGCTTCTATAGAAGTTCGAGGATTATTACTATAAACTAATTATTTTCTAGAATCATATCAAAGAAAGAAATTAAGGTTATCTAATTTTGCTTTACTTTAATATTAAATGAAAAGAAAAAGTATCTAAATGCTTTATTAGTTTCCTACTCTTTATACAATAAAAAGTTCTAATCTTATACAATAAAATTTTATTTAATATTGTAGCTAATTTTCCCTAAAAAGTAAATTAGATTCTTGTTTTAAGTGATTTTAACATGAAGAAATAATTTTGCTTTCCTATAAATTTTAATTTTTGCCTATCTAGAAAAATTTAATAGTTTTAGTGTTAATAAAATGCTCTATCTCATAAGTTCTAGTCTAATTAAAAATTTAAGATAATCCTTTAACTTCTATAATTCAAATGTTTAATCTTTTTTCTTTCTATTTTATGGGAAAAAATTTTCGAAGAAAAAACGCAAATTTTATGAGTATGAATAAAGAAAAAAATTTGAATCACTTAAGTATAATTAAAGGTGCTTGTATAGAACAAAGCTATTTCCTTAAATTTGCTTCAAGCGATATACTTCTAGAAGTACTTAATACAGTTAGTTTTTTCTAGCTCATTCAATGCAATAAGAAAATAATGAAATTTAGCTTGCAGACTTTCCTTACTAATTTAACCCTTTCTTTTTCTGCAATAAATGCTTATTTATTAATAAAAAGAAATATTTCTTCATTAATATATTTCTCTATCTTTTTTAATATAACTAGTAAACTTTTATAATCTCAATTAATTTCATATCTAGTTAATCTAAGACTACAAAATTTATATTTTATTGCCCATAAAAAATAAATAAACAGTGCACCAAGTAGAAGAAAATGATTGGCAGATAAAAATGTATAATTAAAATGACTAGAACTATATTAAGAATGATAGCTAAAAATTGCAACTCAAAAAATAATTTAGATTTATAAAAAATATCCTCAAAAATAAAATGAGACTCATAATTATAGCAAATTACAAGCAAAATTTTAAGAAGGTTGATAAAATTAAAATCTTAATTGATTGATAAATTTGATAATACTCTATGCGCAAATAAATTAAAATGCATTAATCAAGTTATATTATAATCAACTTTTATTATAATTACTTGTGTGAAAATTAATATATCAATTGAAAATTGTTTCTTTCATCTTTATATCATGCATAAATAAAAAAGTATCTTAGCCTTTATTTTATCTAATTTATTTGATTGATTGCTATTTCATAAAAAATATAAATATATTTCTTCAAATTAGTCCTTAACTATTCTACTCAAATCTCTTTTTAGCTAAATAATTTTTGTTTATTAAAATAAATAAAAAGAACAACAAATAGGAATCCTTAGATATCAGTTTTAGAATCTTCTGCTTCTTAAATTGAACGATATACTTTAAAATTCCTTTCAGTGAAATTTTATCTAAAATAAGGGAATTTTTTTTATTTTTAGTTCTAAAATTTAAAAATTTGCTTTACTTTAGAATTTTATCAAGAAAAATAAATTCTACTTATTAAGAATGGAGTGAAAATCCTAAAGTTAGAATAATTAAATTTCACTTCTAAAATTAATTTTGTATATAGTCTTGTTGTTTAACTTCATATTCTTATTTTTCTTTAGTTTCTAAATATTTAATTATTTTTTAAACCTGTTAATTTTCTTATCTTTTATAACTAAGTAATGCATTGCATTTCTATTGATGTATAATTATACTAAGTATAAATAAAGCTTGCCCATGGATTTTCAACTTTCTTTGAACAGATGGTTTTTCGCAAGAATTCGAACTACTTTGCTCTCCATATCAATCTTCTCTGTAGTTTTATTTCTGAATCAGGTTTTAATTTTCCTGGTAAATAATTCTCTATGAGGTACAAAATTTCTTTTTATTATTGGATCTACTTCTTTTCAATCAACTTCTTTCTTCTCAATAAAGCATTTATCTTTTCTAAAATAAATAAAATTATCGTTAGAGATTCTTTTCACTTTTAAAGGATTACTTCTTTTTCATGGCTTTGTTAATTTTTTCAGATATTAAGACTCTGTGACAAATCCTTATTCCATCTTGTACTCTATTAATATTGGACTGTTTCTTAATCTTTTTGGATGATTTTATGTTAAAGTTTTTATTAACTTTTTACTATTTTTTATTTTTAAGTATAGCTCCTACTGCTTCTATTATTTTATAACTAATCTTTTTTTGAGATATTCTTGAAAGGGTTGTTAATACTATCTCCTGCATTAATCTTGATTCTATTTTTTTATGTTTAAATTTTCCATAAGCTTTTTATTATCTCTTTTCAGCATCTTAACCTCTTAACCTCTTAACCTCTTAACCTCTTAACCTCTTAACCTCTTAACCTCTTAACCTCTTAACCTCTTAACCTCTTAACCTCTTAACCTCTTAACCTCTTAACCTCTTAACCTCTTAACCTCTTCCTTGAGGTTCAGCTTCACTTTTACTTACTATTCATAGCTTATTTGTTGCGTTATTGTGAATTCCGAATCTTCTTGCTGTAATATTTTTGCCTATTTCCTAGATTTTCTCCACAAGTAGGAGTTTTGATTTTTAAGCAACCTTATTCTCTACTTTTTCTTCAGCCTAGAGATTCTAGGATGTCTCTTACTCCTACTTTTTGTGAGTGAGAAGTCCTTTTCAAACTCCTCTCCTTTTCAACTAATTTTTTCATATACATTTGTATTACTAAAAATATTAAATTGAATTACCATACTTTATTTTTGCTCTCACATTCTAATTTATTATTTCTTCACTATGCAATTTAACTAAATCTAGTAAAGATTTTAAGTTTACTTTATTTTAAAAAAAATTATGCCTGATCTAAATAAGCTTTAAATTTAACTTATATGAAATTTAGAGTTAAATAGGAATTTTGAACTATTTGTATTAAAATATTAAAGGAAATATTCTAAAATGATTTTATTACTAAACTTATGAAAGTAAATTAATCTGATAAATTTCTTTTAATTATAATTAAAATTATTTCTTAATAATACGCAAGAGATATAATCAAATTACATTTTTTTTGTATTTATTATCTATCAGAAAATTCCCAACCAGAGTAAATTCTCTATTGAGGCTTTTCGTAGATTTTTTTGTTAATACTACTAAGAGGAACTGAACCCTGTTTAAATTAAACTTACTCACTAATAACAAGTATTTGAATATCTTCGTGGATGTATCAGCAAGTTAATAGTTAGAAATTTAATTTAAACTTATCACTACTTTGTTCTTCCTCTTTTTCCAAGGTAATTTTATTATATCGCTTATCTCTCAGAGAAATAGCAATCAGAGGTAATTTTCTCTATTCAAAATGATTTCATAATATTACATAAAAAAGATATCTTATAGCAAAATTTAATTGGTTAGCTTCAGTGTTTTATAATTACCAAAGAATTTAAATCTTAAGAGCATGCAAAATTAATATTTTGACACATGAAAAAATACTAAAATATATCAAATAAGAATTTTGCTGATTTAGAATAGCTAGTTAGAATACTTCTAGCTTAGAATCAAAATTCACTCCATTGAGGAAAATATATACATTCTGCTTTAGCTCTATATAAAATTAGAAAAATAAAGATAGAAGAACTAGATAAAAATTTATGAATAATCGCTTTATAAAATAAAGGAAGAGATGCTAAACAAGCAAAAATGGATAAAAAATGGGAAGAAAGATTAATAAAGTAGATATAATTTTATAATGAAGGAACTAAAACGTAAATTCTTATATGCAAACTAAGTGATTCCATGAAATACGAACTAAAGGAAATTAAAAATAGTTAAAATTAATAAAAATAAAAAAGAGAGGCTATTTTTGCAATTCAAAAGGCTTTAGCGAGAACAATTAGAGATTTATAGGAAAAACTCATTGAGAGAATTTCCCAATAACTGAGGATATCCAAACTATGGCTTTCAGAGCAATAAATTCACAGAAGGGGATGATTAAATGAAATAATGGTAAGCCCTTTTACAATAGACCAACATCATTTAAGCGAATTTAATAAATTTTAATTAGTTTAGCTTATAAATATAAAAAATATCTCTTTTCGGTGAAACTTATTTTACATATTATTAATTTTATCTTTAATAAAAAATATTTAAATAAAATCAGGATTCAGATTAGGATTTTGGTGACTCAAAAAAGCAAAAGATAAGTACATCCTAAAGAGGCTAGGACCAGAAAAATTGCACCACAAGGTCGTCCATCAAACCTAGACTCTCATCTCTGAACAGAATCCTAAGAAATAGATTTAAAATATCAATGAGCTCTTAAGTTTCTAATTTTACCATCAAGCAGTAAAAAAATATGATTAGAAGAAGGTTAAAAACGGTAAAAGATAATAAAAAATCAGAAATAAAAGAGGAAATAAATTGAGACTCATGGTTTAAGAAAGAGACTTAACACCTTGTAAAATATTTCGCAAAATCGGAAAAATCAATCATAAAACTAGTATTAAAGTAATTATTTAATTAAATTGAAAA
The DNA here is from genome assembly GCA_946699065.1 of Loxodes magnus. Taxonomy (NCBI): domain Eukaryota; phylum Ciliophora; class Karyorelictea; order Loxodida; family Loxodidae; genus Loxodes; species Loxodes magnus. The sequence continues at coordinate 465,730 of CAMPDV010000006.1, read as the reverse complement.
AGTTTAATTAATGAATTTTATTTTTATACTTTTAGATTTTTATTTTATAATATAAAAAAAATAAATATCTAAACAATAAAAAAATCAAAGGTTTTTCATTATATATTTTATATTTTTAATTTATATTAAATTACATATATATAGACAAATTTTTACGTAAATTTAACACTGTTTTAATTTATTTTCTGTTTTGCTTAGTAAACTTTTTAAATTTTTTATTTATTGAAATAAAATAAAAAATTCTCAATGACAATATTTAACAATTTTTGAACTGAAAGATTTAGTAAATATTTTATGTAGATTAATTTTAAAATCCTTTTCTTTATGAAATTAAAAGTCTATTTTTACCTTATAAAACTTCCGTTTTTTAGCAAATTGCAAGAAAAAAATTTAAGTGATGCGCTGATTTGATTAAAATAAAATTGATATAAATTATCCTGAAAAATTGAGGATTTCTTCGAGAAAGAAAAAATTTTTAAATTTTAAAATAGATAAATTAATATTATTATTATCAATTTAAATATAGAGAAATTTTTACTTTTCATGGGATTTCAACTACTTGCTTTCCATTTTATAATGAGGTTGGATAGCTTTTTTTCCAATCTTTTTTTTAAGATTCTGTTGTTATCCTTTGTAGCTTTTTAATTATTTTCAGATCTCCTAGTCCTTTTGTCTTTTAAACCTTTTTTAATCAAAGTAATTATTTATGAGATATTAGGAAGATTTGTAATATCAGCGCTTATTTATCTTATATTTCTGATCTTATTTTGAAAGAATAAAGTTCTCAAGTTTTTTCTTCTTCTTGTTATTTCAGTTCTTTGAATTTATATTTAATCATTCAATTGAATAGTCATAATTTCTATCTTAGTTTATTCAGTAATCATTGGAACTTACTCTATTTAACCAGATAAAGATTAACACCAAAGCTTTTCAACTGTTAAAAATTTATTTTGAACAAATTGCTTCCGTAAATATGCTGTTTCTAAGGATTTTTTTTCAAAATATGAAATAAATTTTTTTATTCTATCCGAAAAAATGTAAATTATCTCTTCCTGTTTGCTTAAATTTTTACATTTTGTCACATTATATATATAGATTCATTTTATTATTCATTCTTTGTGAGGATGTCCTAATTTTCTTGTAGTCTTTCACCTTGATTCGATGACGATTATTCCAGTCGCTTTTATTTTTCTTTTCTAGTCTGGCTTATCTCCTAGATTTTCTTTGGTAATATTTTTTATGCGTTGCTATTTTCAATTTTCAGGACTTATTTTATAATTAATAAATTTAAATCCTTATTTTTAATTATAAGGTATAAAAGCATTACAATTAATTTCTCCTTTCTCAAAAATTTAATTTTTTTCAACTTAATTTTTAAATCTTGCAGCCTTAATAATTTTATGGTTCATATCTTTCCTTAATCTAAAGTCAATCTAATTTTTTATGTCATAATTAAAAAAAACAATGAGGCTTCTAGGTTTTAGAGTGTAAATTTATTGATATTATAAAATTAAATCTTTAAGTTCAAAATCTTATTGTGATTTGACAAAATATTTCTTATCTTTGCCGAAGTATTATCTGTTTTTTGCTTTTCTAAGAAATAAATTTTTCATCTTTCTAGATTTCTTTCTCAAATTTTAATTTTTTCTTATTGATTTCTCGTCTAACGATATTTTATTTTTGCTTATTTCTAATTATTACTATACAATACTTATTTCTTTATAAACCAACCAAAATAATAATTTTTTTTAATATTTCATGATTATGTCTCTCATTCTCATTTTTTAGCGTATTTCATAGCTTTTACTTTCTTTCTTAAGTTTATATTCTCTTCTTAACATTAAATTCATATGAGCCAGTTACGAAATATTAACTAACCTTTTTCATTTTAATAAACTTTTACTACTTCTTAATATTTATACCTTTTTACCTATATCAGCGTTTTTACATCTATCTCCATTTGCTATCTCACGAGAGATTTTCTTAGTAATTTTTAACTTTTTCTCATATTTTTCAATCCTATTATTAGATAGATTATCCAGATTTTCATCAGTGTCATAAAAAATAAAAAAAAGTATTTTATTTATAATTTAAAAGGCTTACAAACTGATTTGCAGCATAGAGTTGAGTTAAAGATAAGAAAAGATGAAATATTATTTGAAGCACTAATAGTCTACCATGAAACAGCTCTTTATCATAAATAATTAGATCTCTCTTGTAATTCGCTACTTTGATAAATTTATTCCCTGTCTTATTTATATCATTCTAGGTCTATTAAAATGTATAATGCAATATTTAAATTTTTTTTTATTAGTAATTATTTGGATTATAGTGGAGATATTAAATAAATGAACATTGCTTTTTCAAAGGTAAATTGGGCTTTAATATTATAATTAATTATATAAGCATACTATTGAAAATATATATAGAGATATAGCCTATAAAATTAAAGGAAAGTAATGCTTTTGTCTAACATCAAAATTAATTCTTATATTAAATATAGAAAATTCTAACAGAAAGCTAAATTCATTATTTACAAATCTTTATGGTCATAAAAAGAATTCAAAGCTCCTTGAGGAATTAAAATAAGGATAATTTGTTTATTAAGCTTTATCTTTCGAGTGTTATTATAATCAAATACTTATTGAAGAAAATTAAAAAAGTCAAACAATTGTTAAATTCCTTAAATGCTACTTGCACTCTTTAAATGTTTGATGATGATAAATATATAACTCTCTAGTATTTTCATTAACCAAAGTTATTTAAAAGATCCTTTTTATGTAGTCAATCACTCTTATATTAATCATTAAATTAGTATTCTATAGCTATCTTAAGAAAATTATAAGTTAAATTATAATTACATTTATTCATCTAATTTTAAGCAAGTTTAGAGTTTGATCACTAACTAACTTTGTAAAAGTAATTTTAAAAGCTTGAAATTAAGGATAAATCTTATATTTAAATTAGGTATAATTTTTCTCTATATATTGCCTATTCTCAGTTATGCTTGGTATAAAAAACTCAATATAATTATTGTTAAGTTCTATTGCCTTGAGCTTTTATATTAATAATTATAAGCAAAGCTTAGCCATTAAACATAGTACTCACACCTTTTTATTTAAAATTTAAACTAAAGAATTGTTACACTGTTATTCCTACCCTTTAACTACTTTATAGGAGAAATTCTATAATAATGAGTAAATTCTATTTCCTCTCTTAACGTTAGAATTTAAATCTAGATTATTATAATTTATGCTAGACTAAATCTATACTCTGAAAGACAATTCTCACTAACTTAATTTTTATTATAGCTTTCATATGCATAGCATACCTTTCAGAATTGCTATTTATTAAGTCACTCTGATTCCAATCTTTATTTAATATATAACTTTTAAGAAGTTAATTGTTATTATAGGATACTTGTCTTTTATAATTTCTAGCTAGTAAACTATGCACTTCATATAAGGAGATGCATCTAAATAATTCAGAAATTTTATATGCAAGTAGGTTAAAAGTTGATTAGTGAGAGACTGAATATAAAAACGTATTGCAATCTCTTTAGATAAATGTTAATAAATCTCGAAACGCTAAATAAGCAAATGTAAAATAGTTCTCAATTTTTATAAGTTGCAGTATCTAAATGAGAACTAAGCAATAGATATTCTGAAAACTGTCTTTGAAACTTTTTTCATTTCTAAATCTTTTTTTAATGCTAATAACTTCTCACTCTATTATTGTAATTTATCCATATGATGCTTTCTGTTGTCTTGCAATTTATTTATGATTAAAAGAAAGGTTTGGTGATTAAGAGTAATCTCTTCCTTCTTATTAAATACTGAAAGAATGTATTCAAATGTTGATAGTTATACCCTTATCTTAATATATAGATAGCAATTTCCTTTCATTATCAAATAAAAAATTAGCTTTAAATCTCTAAGCTTAGCTATATTTAATATGTGAGCAATGAAAATAAAGACATAAGCTGCAATCAATTTTTATATTTATTGCAAAGAATTAATAGCATCTTGATGCAACCAAACTTCGTTAATTAGCCAATGAGAATAGTGTAAGTAAATCCATATATTGTTAGAATATTTAGAAATTACTTATATTTATAATTTATTATATTTGGCTAAGAATGAAGTGGAGGAGAAAATAAAAGCTGACACTGATCAATAAACCATCATGTAAAAATTAATTTTTATAAATTAGGTATAAAGAAAAGTATTTTTATAACTCAAATGGCTTTATAAAACGTCTAATGTTTTAGTTTAAGTTAAATAATTCATATTTCGGTAATTATAATTTTAATACAAAGTTTACATTAAAATTGTACAAGCTGTTGATATAAAAATTAGTGAAGAATCATTAAAAAGTTGAATATATCTGTTTTGAATATCACATGTATGAATAATTATTAAATGGAATAGAAAAATATTCATAGTATAGTATAAAAACACTATCATTTAATTTTTCTATATTGCTTAAGCCTTTAGGCTTAATTTTAGAATCTAAATATTTCATCTAATTTGCTTTACTTTATTTCCTCATTGCCAGAAGTGCTAAAAAGATATCCTATCTCTATTAAATTCTATAATTATATTCCTATTTAAATCATCAGTTAACGGACACTTAATTTTGCTTGCTAAATTTCTTTTATTTATTAATATAACTAAATAAAACTTAATATAGTTAAGAACCATTTCAATTAGCAATTTTATCTGAATCAAAAAAAAATTTGAAGCTGCTTTTATATCACAAGTTTTTGCACTATTTTTCAGAGATTTACAAACTCCGTCATAATATTACTTTCTCTTTTTTCCAAGTTTAGCTTAAATATTCATTTTTTAAGCTCTTCACTAAATATTGCTCAATGATTTATAATTAATAAAGAACTAATATTCTAACGAATACCTACATGAAGCATAGTACCTCATTTAAGATTTTAACTTTTTCTTTAATTTTGATAAATTTCTATAAATTTCTCAAATTAACACTTAAGATTCCTTTCTAGTAAGTATTTAATAACTACCTTCATATCGCAATCTTTAAAAAGCTTGTCATTTTAATTTTTGGGTGAAGTATTAAGATCTAATTTTTATACTAGCTATTCTTTTTATTTTCTAAGCAATATTATTTTCTCCTTCAACACACATTTTATACTTTATACCAAAATATAGAAGAAAATAATTAAAAAAAGGAAATATTTTTATTAAAAAGGATAATCATTTCTTAATACCTAGATATATAAATCCTTCTGATTTCTAGTATGAAAGTAAAACTACTTCAAATCTAGTTTTTCTTTCCTAAATTTTAGTTTTACTTTAAAGGTTTTTTCGCTTCTATCTCCATTTCCTTTAAGATGCTTAAAGCTTATTCTATATCTGTATAGAAATACATTTGAAAGCATTTCTTAAATAGCAATAACTATAAATAGATTTAATTTCTACTTAAAAATAATCTTTTATTCATAGTTCCAGCTTCAGATATTTGATTAAATGTTAGAGAGATATTTAAGCTTTTCTATTTAGGTTAAATTAATTAGCTTGGTAAATAATGCCTTTCTATATAGCTTTTTCTTTGAAAGTTAGATTAACTGAGTTTATAAAGATGAATTGTAGATAATAATTAGATGAAAAGTTTCAAGTTAGTCCTATATACTCTTATATAATACCTTATCTAAAGCAGTGCTTTAGACTTGAAAATAGCTATACAATAATTAGGAAATTAACTTCTCAATATATACTGAGTATGAATCTGTGGACTTGGAAATTTTCTTTTTAAGTTATTACTCAAATATCGTATCACAAACTGCATGCTCTAAACTTCTCTTAAAAGAAATTAAAGGTTTAACTTAATAAATTTGATTTTAAATTAACGAATTTAATATGGTTCAATAGCTAGCAAGTATATAAATATCTATTTTCTATAGATAGTTGGTGAGAGGAAATAACAAGAAGAAACAGGAAATTTACGCTTCTATTTTTGAATCTTAGTAATGACTCTAAGCAAACACTCAAGCTATTCTCAATTTATTGTGGTTTTTCATTCTATCTTATTTAATACTAAGAACTGCCTAAAACTTTGAATCTAACAATTTAGTGTATAGAAGCATTTCATTAAACAAAAAGAACAAAAAGAGAATAATGCATTTGAAGTATTACATCTTCGAATGAAGAAGATAGGTAAGTTATCAAATTATTCTTTTAAAGTTACAGTTTGAGAATATCTCTTAATGTTAATTCAACTATTGATTAAATAACGGAATTGTATATAAAAGGTGTATTTAGATAATTAAAGTTGAAATCAGATCACCATTTATCTCTAGATATACTCATTAGATTATAAAGAATGAATCAAGGTATTTATGTAAGTCTAAGCATTCGATTTTGATACCAAAAAGAAAATTATTTAGTCTATCTAAAAGACAGAAACAAAGGCCATTAATACCAAGTAATTTATCAAATATACAAATAATAAATCTAGTTTTCTACTTTCTAAAGCTTTATTATTTAATTTAATATGGTATTTAAAATAATTAGCTTAAATAGAATAATGCAAGAGGAATGAGAGAATGGGATAAAGAGGGAGATATAAACCCATGTCCATCCAATATTTATCCGACAATAATTATTACACTTTGAATCAATTTATTTTTTAATCTAGTAATAAATTAAATAGCCATGCTAGTTTGGATAAATAGTCATAGATAGTTAAACTAATAAATATGGAAATAAGATATTCACTATTAAACCAAAAGAAAGAATCTATCGCTAGATTAAAAATTACAAAGTAATAAATCAACCCTTAGAGATTAAAGCTTTGATATTTTTTAGTTAAGGATTGGATAATTTAAAGTAATAAGCAAAAGCCAAATCCATAACTAAAATTATGAGTTTATAGAGTATTAAATATTAAATCAAACGATCTTATTAGCTAAAATTTAATTTACCATTACATGAAGTGAATTAGATGCTAATTTAGATGATTAGTTATATAATTTATTTACTCCTAGTAATTTTTCCATTTCGTTTGAGCAAAATATCAGACGAAACGTTTTAGAAAAGTTTCTCTTTTTTATAAATAAAATTATTTTCAAAAGGCCATCTAAATCGAAATGCTATGAGTAGAAATATTATTTTATAGTTCTTAAAGATAATTCATAGATATATGCAAATTCTTCACTGAGGTTATAAGGTAATTATACTATAAGCTTTTTATTTTAATTTTAGAAATTGATTGTAAATTAATATTTAAATGGTTTAGATTTTGTCTTGCTAATTTAAAAAGGAAATAGATTAAATAATTAATAAAATAAAATTCCAAAGCTTGTATAATTTTGTTTTATTACTCTAACTTTTCTCTTTCTTGATTTAGAAGATAATTTGCTGTCTAATTGCATGGCTATAAATTTAAAATCGGATCAAGATATTTTCGTAGTTTTTTATTACAATCTTCTATCCTTCAAGTCTCTCTTTCATGTATATCTAAGTCTTAGGGAATATTTCTAAGTTGTAAACTTTCTATAAATTATCTTTAAAGCTCTGTCTTAAAAATTAAACTTTTAAATCTTTTTTCTTTCTATATTCGTTAAAAAAAACTCTCATAAGTTTAGATTTTCAATTTCTTAACATTGTTAGTTTAAAAATGTAAAATTTGCTCCTTTTATTTTCCGTTTGTTTAACTTATGTTTATTCATATAGCATCGCTTTAATTTCTAGTGTCGAGACTTATAATGTCGATCTGTATATGAGATGATTAAGAGCTGTAGTTTAAGAAAGATATAGTGATGTTATAAATCAAGTTCATTAAATAGAAATGTCAGATTTGCTATAGGTTGAGTAGTAAATAGAGGAGCTGAAGAGAAAAGGAGTTTACATTATAGTTGATGTTACCTTTTAGGAATAATACTCCTGAGTATTAAGTGGAATCTGCTAGAAGCTTAACTTAATTTTACTAGTTACTTCTTAAAACTAAGAACTTCAGTAAGAAGATTCTACGTTTTATATCTTACCAAGTGACTATGAAATGATCTAAAGTACTTTCACGTTTTTCAGATATTTTAATTGGACTCAAATCGGTTTTATCAGAAGTGTAGATCACTTTTAAGAAGCATATACACAGTTTGAAAAATTTGAGGCAGTAAGAATGTATCTGGTGCTAAGTAATTTTAATTATTAGAGTATTGAGGAATTTATTACAATTTATTAGAGAATTACGGCTACTAAATTCTTATGAATCGCACTAGAAGACTAAATAACCTGATTCATGAATTATGCTTACAAAAATCAAATTTTTTCTAAAGGGTTTGCTTTCTTAGCATCGTTTAGAGGAACAAGAAAAATATGAAATATTGAGAATAAAATGGATGGATTTATAGGGTTTAATTTTGGGAATAGAGTCACTTATAATGAATAAGAGTATAATGCCTATTGTATTGAGCTAGCTTTGGATAAAATAATAAGCATTTCTAGATAGTTGCTTTAAGAAAATCAGCAATCTATTTTAATGAAATTACGAAGATTGGTAAATACTGGGAGAAAGCTAGTAGAAGTATTCTTCAAAGTATTGAATGTCCAGAATAGCAAAATAGTAGAAGTAGGAATCCTGAATGAAACTCACTTCATTTAGAATAAATAAATAGTATGACCTGGAAATACAACCTAAATTCCTGTTCAAGAAGATATCTAAATTCCTATTAGTATGGATAAAGATATTTACAATCCTGATGGAAATCTAGTTGATTGGGTAGATACTTACTATAATGGTAGATTATTCGCAGTCGATTGAATAAATAAATAGAGTAGCATACTATAGTATTATAAACTGAAGAATGAGGCTATTTATTTTGGTGCTACTGTTTTTAATTACGATTATGTTTATAAGGAATGAAGTGCAAAGAAGGATAAATTTGGAATAATATATTTTGTTCCAGCTGTAAGTTCAAATACTATATACTAACTTAAATTCTTTGAATAGTAAAATTTTCCAATATAAGCTGCATCAGGAGGGACAAAAGCTTCTCGACTCTCTAATGTTACAGAATTTCCAAACTTCGTAAGATCTACTGTACCAGATGATTTCATAGCTCGATAACTTGCTCAAATTTCTTTCAATTAAGGATGAAAAAATGTAGGTCTTGTTTATGGAAATCATGCTTGAGGTTTAGGAGTAAAGAAAAGTTATTTAGAAGCAGCTTAACAATACAAAATAAACATAGTTAATGAAAAAATGGAACTACCTGAAGACCTATCAGCAGCAAATTTAAGTGAATGGCAACCAATCATTAAAGAATGTTTCTAAAAGTCTAGAATTTTAATTTTACTCCATTATATAGCAGATACTGAAATAATCTCATCTTACTTATATGATTTAGGAGTTAGAGCAGGTGATATGGAATTAATAGGAATAGATTGATTGAGTGAATGAAGTTCTAGAGAAGACACCTAAAATAATAACTCGAATAAAGTTTCAGAAATAGTCAAAGGATCTTTTTCTATAGTATCAAATGCTTGAATTGGTGATTTTGGACAGTAACTGAAAGAATAATATTAAATTTGGGCGAAATAAAATGCTTCGATGTAGAGTGCTTTCGAGTTTGATATTGTTCTGCTAGCAAGTTATGCAATGAACGATATTATAAATCGAGGAGGGAATTTATTCCAGTTTGGAGAATTAATAAAAGAAATGAGGGTTTAAAAAATAATCGGAGCTACTGGTAAAATTAATATAAGATAAAACACAAATGATCGAAACGTAGTTCCTTCTTTTATTTAGAATTATAGAAAAACAGATTCAGGCCAATGAAAAATAGAAACCATCGGATAATTTTGTATAGAGTGTGCAATTGTTTGGGACTACTGAAAACCCATTATGTGAGGAGACTAAACCACAGGGACATATTTAGATCATTGAGAACTTGAATGTCCTTTTAAAGATTAAGATATATAATAATTCGACTAAGGAAAGGCACTTAAATATTCTATTATTGTTATAGTTTTCATTTATACTCTCTTATCAGCATGAAAATCTCTCAAAGTTTGAAAAAAAGCAAAATTCGAGTATCTTGATTACTATGCGTATGGTAATATATATGATTTATCTCAAATCTTAATATTAACTATTATAAGTATGCAATTATTTTTTATGGGACCTCCTATAGAAATATACAAAAGTAGATTTTAATAAATTAGAGATTATGCTATGGTAGACATAATTAGAATCTTAAATATTGATAATAAATACGAATATCTAACTTAAATCATAATATCAGGGATAGTTGGATATTGGTTTTTATTAATAATTTCAATTTTACTGAAATGAGAGTTCAGTAGCAATTTACTAAAGAGATAGTTTGGAAATTTCGGCTACTATTTAAGTCCAATACTGAATCAGATTCTATTAATGCCTATTATTTATAATCAAATTAACTCATTTTTTTGCGTCGAAGCATATGACTCTAATAAAGATGGAAGCCTCATTTTCAGAGAATCATTTTGAGAAAAGATTGCTAACTATTCTGTTGATAAGATGAGCACATTATAATAGTAATATTATCCTCTCTTAGCCTATTTCTATTCATCTTAACAGCTTTACTTTTCATTCCCTTTTGGTAAGAGCTACAAGGAAGCCTTTAAAGAATAAGAGTAAAATAGAAATACTTGATAGTTCTAGTATTATTTGAAAGCTTCATAGTGCTAAGTAATAAGCTGCTAGATTTTAATAAATATGCCTAATCAACTATTTACTTTATAAGCAGCTAGCTATTTGTAGTTTATACCTATAAGCAGAAACCTATCGCTTATAAAAAGCTAAATCCTATTTGGCTTTCCTCTCTTTGTATTAGCACATACTTTGGTTTGATTGGACTCTTATTACAAATAATAAACTATAGTGGGTAGATTATAAGTTTAGCACTGTATATAGTAGGAAGTGGCATAATATTTTCAATAGGCTTCTATTTTTATAGAAAGGAAGCAAAATATCTCTTAAGTCAATTTAAAGACAATCAGTATTTGTTTAGATGAACATTTTAGTGTAGCCCCAAGGATGAGTTTCTAATTGGTCATGTTAATTACTAAAAGCAGAAATACGAAATTTAAAAAATGTAGACTAAAATCTAGTTAGAAGATGAGATGTTCTTACTAAAAAATTAGGAAATTTATGGAAGGGCCGAGCTTATGTCAATGAGTTAAGACTAGTTAGAATAATTTTTCAACTAGAAAAAAATTACAATAGACGAGAAAGAATTCAAAACTAAAGTTCAGTTTTATAAAAATCAAATCTATAATAAATAAGATAGTTAGTTGATAGGTAAGCATCTAGTAATGGAAAGTGATATACAATAATAAGAAATCACTACATAAAACATAGAGTAGATGAAAGTTAAAAGATTAAAAACTTTTCAAAGAACTCAAATTCTGGATATTACAGCAGATGAGAAAAAATAAATTCAATCCAAAGAAGACCTAAGCGTGAGTGATGTTTCAGATAGTTTTGATAGCTCAGTTCATAATAAAATGCAATGAAATATGAGCCACGGACTAATTTTGACATATTAAATGGAAAAGTTAAAATCTTAATAAGCTCTACATCCATAAATTTTTCTAAATATCTAAAATTAAAATTTGAAATTATAGAAAATTGATAAGTTAAATTGCTTAAGAGTTTAGATATCTAAATAGATCTAAATTTCTTTATGCTTTATAAGAAAAAATTAAATTTCATTAAATATATTAAAAGTGAAAATAGTGTTGAATGATAAATATCTTTGGTCTCATTATTTAATCAAACTGCATTGATATAGTAAAAAAGTTTATATTTTATCACTAATTGAGTATTTTGTACTATCTTAAATGATAGAAAATTCTTGTAGACTTTATTCTATACTTATGAAAAATTAAATAATAGCATCTTTGAAAAAAGTTATATTTTCCTTATTTAATTAACCTCTTTATATGAAGTTAGATTAAGCAAAGGCTAAGAGAGTTTAAAGATAAACTGAAGGGATATTTAATAGTAATTTATAGATCTAAGCAACAAATAAATTGATACTTATTATTTGAAATTTAATCCTATGAAAGCATCTCTTAATTTTTCTATCATACTCTGCTTTAAAGGTTTCCATTTATTTAACACTAAGAAATTTGATCCTTTTCTTTCTACTCTACGGTAAATAAAAAAAGCATTGCATTGCTTTATTAACAATCTATTCTTTTTTTCTACATTTTTAATTGTTTAGCTAAGATAGAAAACTTAATTGAAACTGATTTTTATAATAAATTATATAAAGAAAGTATTGCTGAGAGTAGTTTGAAAATTAAAAGGATTAAACTTTATTGGTTAGTCTTAAATAAGGGTTTAAGAGACCTAAGTGGTAAATATAAAATTAGAAAGGACTACAACTTTTAGTCATTTTCCTCTCATTTTAATGACTAATCAAGCTATTTTTATTAGATTAAAGTTCTAGAGAATAAAGAAGTTGGATCAATATAATCAGTACTGCTTATAAATTCATTTTATTTGATTTAAAATGTCAATGATTATAGATACTCTGCTCTACTTAAATGGCAGTGGAAAATACAGAACCTCTAATTAATATGCTAAAGCTTGCTGTTTTATAAGAGAAAAAAGAGTTAATTTTAGCTCTTCAGAAGTAAAATTAATAGTTAGACATTGCTATCTTTAAATATCATAGAAAAATTCTCTTCATTTATCTACTATTGACTTCTAAATTAATAGTAGCATAAAAATAGAACTTATTACCTTATAAAAGGCAATTAGATCTATAATTAAGAATGAGAATAATTAGTTAAAACTTTATAGTTAATCAATTACTTCTCGACGATTAAATTTAAGTACCTCCAAAAAAAGGAAAAAAAAGATCAGTGAAAGAAAATTTACTACAAATGACGATTGGAATGATCTAACCAATGAAAAATCTTCGAAGTGGGCTAAAATTAGACATAAAAATGCTTTTTCAACTTTTAAAACCTGAATAGAAGCGGAAAAAAGTTGGAATAACTCCAACGTGAATCTAATTTCACAATATGAACTTAAATTTGCATATACTCTACAATAATTCCAAGGAGGAACATGAAGCTAAGATGGAGCAATTAGCCCAAGATTAATGAGCAAGACAACAAAAAAGCTAAAAAGATTGTATGAAATAAGAAAAGATAAATTTAGATCATGAAGCAATAGTTAAGAAATACTAGCAGTATTACATAAAATGGAATAACAGCAATCCTAAATGATCATCTAAACAATCCCAAAGGTAATAAAAAGAATTTGAACAAGATCAAAATTTCAAGATAAAATGCTGCATCTGTATTAGCACATGATATTTCTGGAGAAATTATAAGTAAAATAATATAATCCACAAGAAGATTTGGAAAGACCTTAATATATTTTACCCAACAAGCGATATAAAATTACAGAAGATGAAACTTAATAAATAGATATTGCATAAATCTTAAATTAACTAGCTTTAAAATTGGGAGATCAGAGATCTGATCTCTGGTCAGAGATCTGATCTCTGGTCAGAGAGAAGAGAACTTTAAAAAAATATTTATTTTTCCAGAAAACCTTTTATTTTGATTTGATTCAAGTTAAATAATTGTTTCAGTTGAATATTCTAATACCATAAATAATTTTAATTTTACTAAAGATAAAGTAAAGTAACTATTACTTGAAAGTTGGATAGAAACTTTAGTTAGTTTATAAGTCTAATTATAAACCAGATTTTATTAATGCTTAGTATGTAAAATCTTATTACCACATTTTTCAGTGTAGAATCATAAGAAAATTAATTTAAACTACTTTTTTTAAGAATCAAATGAAGGCTTCTAGAATAAGGATTAAATAAATTGTTATATTTTTAGCTGGATTTTAAAGGTTTTTATTATAAACTACAAAAAGTTTTTGAGCTTGAAAAAATAAAAACTCTTATATACTTCCAAGAAGATTTTGCATTTATAGCTTTTATCTATGTGCATAAATCAACTATTTGCAATAAGCTTAATTCTTTCAACGTCTCTGTATTTTATCTTAATATTTTTGACTTTGTTAGTTTAGAAGATTCAAAACTGAGTATCACAAAAGGATTTTGCTGTTTCTATTTAGTTTAGATATTTGAGATATTTGATCCGTTTGATTTTTTCTTTATCGAAAGAATTTAGTTTGCTCTTAGCCGGCAGAAGGTAAATATTAAAATTTTTTTTGCTAAAAGAAGGAAAAATATAAACAAAAAGATTTAACTTAAAGTCTAAAGACTAGTAGTTATGCTTATTTGCTTAGATTAAATAAAGTATTTATAAGGGTGGCTTAATAATAAATAAAGCTATATAATGGATTTATTTTAAGTTTAACAAAGCTACTTAGAAAGGAAAAATAAAATTCCGAAACATACAAATGATGGAATTAAAAAGAAAGAATTGCTTATATATTTGTAGATAGGAAAAAAGGAGATATGAAAGGAGTATTTAGCATAGACTTTTTTTTCTTTTACAAGTTAAGAAACTTCAAAAGATTTTAATTCACTTAATTTTTATAAATCTAGCTCTAAATAAAAAATCCTTCTAACGTTGAATAAGTTTGAAGGTATTATAATAGAAGATAGATCAAGTTACTACTTTATAAGCAACAATTCATAACCATTTATTAATAGAGATAGTATTAAAGAAATTAATAAATCAAAAGGGAAAATTATCCATAATAATAAGCAAGTAATAAGATAAAGAAAAAAAGATTGCATTTTAGAAAGAAATTTATAGATTTCATAAATAAATACTCACTAAATGGAATTATGCAATACTAGTAAAAAGAATAAAGGATTTAAATGGTGATTTAAAGTTAAGAGTTTATCTTTAAAATATTTATAATAGGGATATCAGTTTTTATTAAAGATCTTTATTAAAGAAATAAAAGAGTAACCAATCTAATAAATAAATTACCAATTAACCTCAAAAATCAGTTTCTAAATAGCTTAAAAAAATAAAAATTTTGGAAAGTTAGTTTTTTAAGATTAAGCTTCTTTTTTCTTTCCATTAGAATAAATAAATTCCATATATAACCTAATTAATACTAGTTTGATAAATAAAAGCACTTCCACAAATTTATAAGTTCCTTAAATTTATTTTAGTAATTAAGACTGAAGCTATCAAATGAAATTCAAAATATCTTAAGGAAAAATAACTTCATTAATTGATAGTATAATAATAAAGGTATTTCATTTAGTTATATTTATTACTTTATTCTGTTTTTATTTGATGATTATAGAGGGAAATTTTTATAATAAATAAATAAATTTGATTATAGAGCGCGTAGCACTCTCGTTGGTGCGCAGCTCTTTAAAAAATGTTTCATACTGACAAGAATGTTTGTTACTGATAAAATTATCAGATACTGATAAACCTTGTTCAATACTGGTATAATTATTCAGTACTTATAAAAATGTTCAATACTGATATAATTTTAGAGTACTCATAATCTTTAATACTTGTTGGAGGTTCAAGGACATGACAGGGTTGCTTGTCATTGCATCACCAAAGCAGAGGACGACATATGTCAATTATGGGTACTTAGCTTCCCCAACCTCTGATGAAGATGTCCCTTGTTGTTCACCTTCGAACAACTATTTAAAAATAAAATAAAATGAAAAGATAAAATTAAGATCTTATGAATTAAATTTAAGATCTAGAAATATAATGTATTACTTATTCACTAATATAGTATAACAAAAATAAGAAACTTATTAATAGACTTAACCTTAATAACTCCTGATATAAAAAAGGAAATTGTGACTTATGAACCATGACTGAAATGGAACTCTTAATCAAATAAGTAAATTAATAAATAAATTTAGATAATGTCAATAAAGATGCGTATTGAAACCAGAATTTTATCCATTCAAAATTTCTTCTTGAAAAATGATTTTGTCATCTTTTCTATCAGTGAAATCCATGCCAAGGACTAATTTTTACTTTTTAAATTACATGAAAAGATTTAAGACTTATTATACAAATGCTAAGGAACTTGAAGGTGTTTTTTTCTGGCTAAAGAGAAACTTAACGAATGTTTATAATTTTCTACTATATACCAGATAATAAGAAAACTACCGAAATGCATTATGAAGACTATGAAATTCTTAACGAAATAGTTAATTCTTATCCTAAAAAGGCTCACATTTTTCTTGGTGACTCTATGCATTGCAAGAAGAATATGGTAGTAATCCTCCTAATAAATACGATAATATTGTAAGATTAAAATAATTTATCTTATAAAATGATATAAAGTCTATTAATAGAAATAATCGATAATATTACTAGAAAACTAAATTATAGAAGCTCTACATCTTAATATTGATTAGTTCAATAACTTCAAGACTCACTATGATAAACCAATCACTGGATATAATCCTATCTCTATAATAATAGCTTATAATCAAGCATACATATTCCAAGGTAAAAATCATTATTTTATAAGATTGATAAGCTATATGATCCAATGGATAGGTGAGAGTAAAAATTTAAATTTAAGATAATTGTTCATGTTTTTTTACTTTCGAACAGGATGATTTAGATGCTTAGTATAGTTTTATAACAAGCCTTATTAAGAATAATGCATTTAATATAGTAAGAAGAGTAGGACTAAATCTAAGATACTATAGAATTCCTTGAAATATTGCTCTGAAATATATAGATGCTAAAA
The DNA here is from genome assembly GCA_946699065.1 of Loxodes magnus. Classification (NCBI taxonomy): domain Eukaryota; phylum Ciliophora; class Karyorelictea; order Loxodida; family Loxodidae; genus Loxodes; species Loxodes magnus. The sequence continues at coordinate 449,020 of CAMPDV010000006.1, read as the reverse complement.
AGCAGATTAAGAGTACAAGAAATTACAGTTTATCCAAGTAAGAATTAACCAAGTGGAAACTGAAGCTTATTCTGTAGCCAGAAAACTCTAAAATATATTTAAAAATTTTTGATTGAAAGTAAAAAAAGTTTAAACTAAAGAAAAATTTTTTAATTTAACAGAATATAGTAAGCAATGTTCTGTTAGGCAACAAAGGCTATTAACCTTAAAATGAGGAATAAAATGAACTTTAGCAAAGACTTCGTAACTCCTTTATTGATAATTGATAAAAATTTGTATTAAAAAAGGATAAAATGTTTCCTACAAGCAAATTGAGTATAATAAACGACAAACTGATCTCGCTTATAAATATTCTTAGCTTATCAATTGTCTGCTTTCTCACTTAGAAAATTTAGAACATTTTATATTTTAATAAATTAAATATATCATCTATCATATTCTAAAAGGTAAGACAAATAGAATTAGACAGAATAGAAGGTGAGCTCATTAAGTGCTGGAGAAAAGATACATTAATTTTTTTTCAATAATATATTAAGACTTTCTAAAATTCCAGATGATTTAAGTACTAATATTTAAATTCCTATATTTAAGAAAGTTAGTAATAGTGAATGAAAAATTTTGGAGATTAATTTCGTTCATGTATACTATACTCAAAGTCTACAAAATGATTTTAACTTAGAAGATTATAAATTTTACAAGAACGTAACCTCATACATTTAGTCTATATGAGATTCTCAAAAAAAAGACTAACGAAACGTAAAAATCCGAGTAATGTAGCCGATAGTTAATCTATTTAAAATGAGGGAAAGGGCATAAAAAATTTTTCACCCTCTTGTTGATATAGAGAAGATGCTTGATAGTTCTATAAGAAGAATATTTTTCAACATCTTAGACAATTAAATTTCCGCAGAGATTGGTTCTAGTACTTGATTCTTTATAAAAAATTAAAACTTTTCTTTTTTGATTTTGGATAAAAGACGCGCAAACTTAATTGCAACGATTGCATTATGTAAGGGAGTTCTCATGGTTCTTTGCTCTCGCTTCTTTTCTAAAATATAGTAATAGTGTATTTGTAGGATAGAAAAGAAACATTTAACTGAGAATCAAATTGCATAACATGAAACTTATTGTAAGGCTTGGGCAAGTGGCCTAATTTTTTTTTCCTGCTCGAGAATGTAATTTAATTATTAATGCAACATATTTTTCCAATTACTTTATCTGTTAATAAGCACAGGAAGTACTAAATCTGAAAATAGAAGGCTAGTAGAATGAGTTAAGGAATAAGCATTTCATCTTGGAGCCATTTTACATGAAAAAGCAAATTGATTTATCACTGCTAAGAGAGAACTTAAGCTTATTTAGATTGAATAAATAAATGTATTTATACTCTTTGCCGTTATTAGAATGCTGCTTCTTGACACTTTAAAGTACTTTATCGCATGTTTACGTTACCTAAGACTAAATTTGGAGATGAGTTTGTGCTTTGAATTGTAATGAGAAGATATGAATTTTGAAAAAAAAGAAAGAGCATGAGTATTTAACAAAATAGACCTTACAATATCCTAGCCTGTTTTTAATAAGTTTTGATAAATTGATTTCAACTGATTTCCATTTTAACATATTATGGAAAAACATTTTTGCTGTTTCTAATTTAAAATACATTAATAGATTAATAATTATCCAGAATTTTATAAAGAAAAACTCTTTGAATGCAATTGGAACAAAAATATTTACAATTTTTGAATGTAAAAATGATGTTTCAATTTTATCCACGAAATAATGACCAAATCATTATTTCCAATTTAATTTCTAGTGAGAGTTATATAGAAAAAAGAAAACAAAATTTATAAAGCAACTTTACGCTATAGAGACATGGTCCCTGAATAGATAATCAGTGAGCAACTAGAAGGACTTTAGAAATGTTGTAAATAATTTCACAAAAATTAGGAAATAATATGCCAATAAATCATTTCAATCTTTAAGATGCGAACTCAATTTAATTGCTTTTAAAATGACTCACATTTGGTTATTTTCCTGTGAAAAGTTAACTTTTTATATATGGAGAAAAGACATGCTTAGACATATCTTTATAACTTTATTAAAAATATAGAAAAATTTTTCGGTTAAATTTCGTGAAAAACTTTAGAAATATTAATAAATTATGACTAAATATACTTGAGCTAACAATTTATAGCAATAATCCGAAATAGGTCTATTAATCTGAAGCTTTCACATGAATTTACAAATTAAAAGACTTTTATTATTTGGAAAAGATACATAAGCATAACTGATACACAGGAAGAATAAAAATATTTTAAGAACTGATAAATAAATAAATGAGATTATAGAGAGCATAGCACATCAATGGCTTGCAGCTCTTTAATAAAAATTTTTAAAGTAAAAAATTCTTGCTGAAGTCTTTCCACAGTGCTAGCATTCCCTTGTGAATTTGTCTTCTATAGGGACGCGATCAGAACGCTACCCTAAGAGACCTTAGTGTCTGGCATCTTTCATCATTAATGCTACTTGATGCCTCTTCGATCTTGTCTTCTCTTCTCTCTGCTGGTTCTTCACCTATGTGGCACTTCCTGTAACAGAGTTTAAGTCAATTTCAGTTGGAGGATTACTCCTCCCTATTTACTTATATATAATAAGATAACTGAAAGGAAGAATCAAGATGAGAAAAGAGTTATGACATTTATTAACTTAAATTTAAAAAAGCATATGATTTAAATCAGAGACTTATGCAATAAATTTAATTAAAGTGAACTAATTAATTAATTACTAGATAGATCTTCCTAAATTAAATATTTTCTATCTTGATAAATCATAGCACCAGTAAAAAATATAGCTTTAAAATTTAGTTTTAAGATTAAAGCTTTAAAATTGACGTTTGGATTTATTTAAATCTTTTATTCTGACAGATTAGAGAACACGGGTATTGATCCAATTGCCTCTCGCATGCAAAACGAGCGCTCTACCATTTGAGCTAGTTTCCCTTTTATATTTATTTCTCCTATTTCCTAAATATAATTTCGTCTTATTAAATTCAAAACTATTTCTATTTAAATCTTTCGATGTTAGGATGCTTGCTAATGCATTTTAATTTCAAAGCGACTAAGTAACTATTACTTTTCAACGCTAATATAGCATAACTATCCTTTCTAGCTTTAATCTATACTTTCTAGTTTTTTTCTTAAGCTAACTAGAATTATTTTCCGCTAAGCACTTCATCAATACTAGCTTTTTTATTTTAAGTTTTAATTTTTCCTTTCAATGTTATATAATCTTAAATAAAAAAATCAAATAAATTATAATAATTTTCTTCTGGCTCTAGGTTTCTCTATTTACTTTTATCTGCTTTAATCAACTTATATTAATCATCTATCATATCTCACTTTTAAGCTGCTTTAAATTACTAATATTTTTATAATCCTTATGCAAAGATGATTTATTTGGGTATTAATCTCTTTAGCTTAGGTAATATTAGATGGAATCATAATTGTAATAGTATATTCTTTCCTTATAATAAAGTATCTCTATTACGGAATTTATTTTTGCAACTTGTATTAAAGGATTTAATTTTAGTGATATGTAAAGTGTATTTTGTCCTCTTTTCACTGAGACCTTTATTCTTATTAAGTTCATTCTTTTTAAACAATCAAATGTAAAATTTCTTACCTATAAGCATTAAGCGTTGCCACTTGTTTAATTAGTTCCGAAGAAAATAATGGAAAAAGGAAATACACAAATAGTATAATGACTTCTATAGTTTATTAATGTGCAACCTTAGAGAAGTTGGGTAAAACCTAACTCTTACAGTATAAAAAGATCTTTGGAGTCTAGCTTGTATTTGGATAGAATCATACTAGAAGGAAACATAAGAGCTTAATACTCAACTTATATGTCTGATTTTATTTTAAGCATTGCTTAAGAAAAGAATTGGTAACCAAATTAAGAATTATTTGCTAACATTAATACTCTAGTAGATGTTGGAGGATCAGAAGGAATCTCTTTATGCTCAATTTTGAAGTATAATCCTCATTTAAAAGAATTATTTTTTATCTTGAGAAGCTAGAACTAATTACAACTAAATATACATAAGATTAAAACTTAGCTGATATAGCTCGGTTATAGTCAGGAGATTTCTTCAAACCTGAAACAATAGTAAGTGCAGATTGCTATATAATGAAGCCAGTACTTCATGATTGGAATGATGAAGAATATATCTAAATATTAGAAAATATAACAAAAATAGTCCCTTAAACCTCTTAAGGAAATTATTTTACAGTGCTGAATTGATATTAGACTTTAGTGATTAGTTTAGCGCTCTTGTGGATACTCTTATTATGATTGCAGCAGCAGGAAATAAAAAAAACTTAGAATAATTTCTCAGCATCTTTAAAAAAGTCAGAGTATAAATATACTGAAGAAAGAAAGGCAGGAAATCTCCTTTTAGTTTAATATGTGTATAGAGAGTATGAGATAGATTAAATTATCCTAATATATTTAGCAAATTTATATAATTCATACATCCAAGGAATTACAATTTAATTATAAAGCAAAAAACATTGTTTACAGTACGAAAATAACTTACCTATTAAAATAAATTGAATAGGTATATACAGTTGTTCACTTAGATCTAATGAAAGTTATTTTAATTATTTTTATCTTAATGAAAATTAGAATTCGATAATGTGTATAAGGGATTCAAAAATATCACAATTAAAATGATGAAAATTAAAAAAATACACGAAGAGAGGGATTTAAAGGCTTATTTATCAATTAAAATAATTAAAACTAAATATACCTTTATGATTACAAGTTGATAAATTAACTAGCATTACTAGTAGTTAAGAAGGATTAATTATAAGATGGAAGAGTTAAATTAAATTATACTCATCTTATTAAAGTTATTTTTTATTTAACTATTTAATAAATGAAGGGATATAGTTAATACGATTTTTCACAACGAGCGATTGATATATAGGAAGAAAAGAAAGAAGCTAAAAAAGAAAAAAGCTGAGTTTTTATTCGAGAAGGAAATATTTCGAAATCATTTTGGAGGTATAAGAATGTAGTCAACTTGATAACTTAATTTCTGACCTTGAAGGAAGTTTGCAAACTGTAACTAGTGGATAAGAACTTAAACTAGTTCTAATATCAGCTTAATGTAATCTAATTATCTAAAGAAGAAGACGACTATGATTAAGAATCATGTTATAATGAACCGTAAGAAAAGTCTAAGAACTACTATGTTGAATGAATTTTTAGATAGCTAATAAGATAAAAAGTTAACATATTTATTTTTAATTAAGATCAAAGTATTCAACCTGAGAATTAAATTGATTGGTTTAATCTATAATGCTAGCAAATCAATAGCATATCAAATGTGTAAGAAGCGCGTATAAGATATTGCTTTTAGAATCAACTGCCAGAATTATAAATCTGAATAAATCTAAAAAAGTTAGAACTGTAAGACAATAATTTGCTTGACGAAGATCTTTTTTTTCTGGAAAAATTAGTTAATTTGGAATTTTTCGAACTGGAAGATATGGAAATCTCAGGAGGATTCTTAAACTTATACTGCTAAAACCTGAATTTAAAAGTTCTGAAAATAGAAAGTTAAGAATTTGACTATTCCTATCTATTATAGTTTTTATTTAACAAAGGTCATTTAATTACTGAGATAGTAATTAATTAAAATGAGGAAATAAACTAGTTCATAGACTTTTGTCCAAACTTAAGAAAGATACATTTCTAGTCTAACATACCTTAAAAAGCGTTAAAAGAAATCAACCAAAAACCTTTGAGATGCTTGAAAATTGAAGCTGATCTACCTAGAAAAGATTTTACTCATTTCCTGTCGTAAAATCTACCCAACCTTGTTTTGGTAGATATTGCAAATTGTCCTAGCTTTTGTAATTAGCATTTGATACTGGTTATGAAAAACTCTCCTAACTTAAGAGCAATAAATTTGATTGATCTAGAGTAGCTTGAAGATACAGCAATAAGAGAGATAGGTAGCTATGGATAAAATTTAGAGCAAATTATCATTGAAGGAATAGAAACTACAAATGAATCTCTAAGATATATCTTCTAGAATTGCTCCAAACTGAAATGCATATAGATTTAGGTGGAATACTTCTTAAGCTTTGAACTGCTAGACATAATTAACAAAAATTGCTATCAAATAAGAAATCTAAATTTAGAGTACTGTCAATTTGATGAAGTTGAATATTAAATCCAAGAAATGATATACTTCAAATAACTGGTATTTTTAAACTTAAATTACTAAGAATGGTAAACAACTGAAGATGTGAAGTAACTAATAACAAATCTTAAGAATATTCGAAAGCTAGAATTAGCAATAAATAGTAAGGTAACCTCAGATGCTTTTCCTTTTGTTGATGAAAATGGAGTTGATCTTAAGATCTGAGAAACCTTGAGAACATTTACTTTAAGACATGCATAAGGTTTCGATTTAAAATGATTAGAAGATCTAAAAATAAAATTTAAGTAAATTGAAGTATCCACAAATGAAATCTGGGAGATAGAGGATAACTAAATTGGAATTAGTGTTGATGATATTGACGAAAACTGAGTAAAGAAGGGCATTTAGAAATTAGACATTTTAACACTATTTTAGCAAAATTAAATATCTTATACTTAAATTATTTAAAATAGCTCTATAAAATCTAAATTTGTATATTTGCTAAATATATAAATTAAAAAGCATATAGACTCCCTATATATCAGTTTGTTTAAGGAGAGTTAAATAATTTTGCCTTTCATCTCTATTGCTCGTAATAAGGCAAGCAGTTGTATTATAACACAATCATACGAAAGCTAAAGAGCAATAAAATTAAATAATAAAGATTTAATTTTCAATTATTTCCTCAAAAATTTAAATTTAAAGCAAATATAAGAGTAATAGAATATAGCAAACAATTAGCTAAGAAAATGCTTACATTAAGGCTTCACAGTGTTTTAACATGATAATCTATCAGATGAAATAGTTAGTATAGCAAATGAATTTAGAATTTATAGTAAAATATGTTTGTTATCTAAAACACTCAACTGTAAGATTATTATTTAAGTTAAATTAATAAAGGCTTACATCATAAGAAAAGAAATATTTATTCATATTCTTGGTTATAATTATTATTTCTAACTTTAAATGTTTGAAGACAGCTAAAATTTCGCTTTACTGCTATCTCTGAATGGACTCTTTATGGATATAGCTAAGTCACCATGAGTATTCTATGTATATTCAATAATTGGACTTAAAGCACTTACCTAAAACTGATTATCTTTCCGTCACTTTTCCTTCAATGTTTTGGATCCAATCATGAATCGTTCTAGATTAGAGATATAATTGACAGTTAAAAATAAAGCTACAGCCATTCTTTTGATTATTATATTATTATTAATTTATTGAAATTAGTCGTTAAAAGAGGAAGGAAATACAAGTTAGGTATTATAATTAAGTTAAATAATTAAATTAAAATATCTTCTGGTGTATATCTCTATATCAAAGTAGCCAATTTCAAAATTAGCAACAGAAGTAAACAAAACTAGGAAGTAGAATCAAAAAATTTGAAGAAAACCAGCAATAATTATAATTACTATATTTATTAATTATTAGTAATTTATGCCAGACAATAATTAATTCATCATATAACTAGGATCTCTCATTTTATATAAATTAGCTTCATATTTATATATTTATAGAAGCTTCATATTTTTCCTTTCAATTGTTCTGATTTAATATATCTACAATAATAGTAAAGCTTCTTCTTTTTATTTAATAATTTTGAAATATTTATTAAATATTCTTAAATCTGTATTTTAGATAAACTGCTATAATCTTTTTATTTAGGTAGTAATATTCTTTTATAAAAGTAACTATATATTTGTTTCTTTCATAGTCAAATATCTATATGCAAATATAATGAGAAACTTATTGCTTATATGCTGGTATATCCTTTTATTATCCCTTTTACTTCATATAAAGTTTTTAAATTTAAAGCTTTACCTTATTTTATGTATCTTAAGAAGTATTACTGTTTAATTATTAGATGCTGTAGATATCTCAAGAATTTACTTTAGTCTGCTAGTTTGATAATGATAACAAGCTACCCATTTAAAACATGAATACTAAAAGAAGTAATAAAGCTAAGTGAAAGCGATAATGTATCTTAAGCATGATTTGTAATAAAGAAATTAAAGCTATTTATAATATAGCTAAGATAGTTAATATAAACCTAAATTAATCTTAATTCTATTATAGCTACATTAATTCAAAACTGTTTAGTAAATCTATAATTAATATAGAGCAAGCCAAAAGAGGCTATCTATATAAATATGCTAGTTTTCAAATATTACATTTCATTAGTCAGCATTAAGATATTAGCATCTATATCTAGAATCTATTTTCAACATAACATCCTAGTAAATTTAATTGATTAAGCAAATATAACTAAGATATAATTAATTAAGATCTATTATGCTAATCTAAAAAATAGCAATGCAAGGAGAAAAATAAATAAGGATGCTAGTTTTTAATTGAAATAATCAATAAAATAAAATGTAAGACTAACACTAAGAAGATAAGCTAAGTAAACACAACATCACATTAATAAATTAATAAGAAATTAATTGTTTTAGTTAAGCAAAAAATAAAATTCAACACAAAAATATAGCAATTTAATTTTTAACTAAATAGGTGTTCTAATAGTAGAGGAATAAGAGCTTTATCTAATCTTTTTATTAGATTTTTGAAGAATTATGGTTTTATAACTAGATCAAAAGTTTTAATTACCTCAGCTCTCAAAAAAGGTTACCAAATTAAATAATCAGTAAGATATCCATAAATTGGAATTTTGGATAGCTAAAACTAATAATTCTAATAATTTGAATAACTTTAGTAATTCATAAATCCTAAAATTTCTTTGCAGTTCTGATTTTATTTTTGCAATACTAATAGTTAGCTTCTAACTAACCTGAAGATTAATTATTTTATAGAATTTAAATAAATATAATAAAATTATATATCAGTATGATTATATTCTATCTTGATTATACCTTACAGAGGAGATATAGTTGAATTCATTTATTTCTAACTAGTCAGTAAATGATATCACTATATAGACAAAAGAAGATATATTAATTAGTATCTAAATAGTAGTTGAAACTTAAAATCCATCTGGTTTTAGATAAGCTTCAAAGATTTCTAAATTAATTAAAATAGTTTCTAGATCTTAATTCTTTAATTATCTTTTTTCCTAGCACTAGATAAGTTAAATTTTCATTATATATTTTAGACATTAGGTTTAAAAAGATTTTTAAGGATGTAGAAATACCATAATTTTTATCTCTTAACCTTCAAAGAAATTACCTTATTAAAGTTATTATGAATAAAAGGATCTTTAAATGTTTTCTTTCAATTTAGATATCAAACTTCGCAGAATAAAAAAGTATTTATTATAACATAATCATTTTTAATTTATACCAACACTTCTCTATCTCTTAGACTTATATGATTCTTTTATAGTTAATAAAGTAAAATAATATAAATATCTTTTATCCTTTAAAATAATAGTAAAATTTATCTTATAGTTAAGAAATTTATTCTTATTGAGAGACTTTAGATATATTTGCTAAGGCACTATACTTTCCTCATTTTTTAGTTGTTTATTGTAAAAATATTTGATAAAGGGAAATAGATAAATAAATCTTTCTATTCCTAAGAAAACCATCAAGTTTATCCTTTTTACTAAAAGAAGATCAAAAGCTTTCTTAGTACCAATGAATGTAAAATTATAATTGCTAATGTTGTATTTCAATACTCATAGATTGTGAAATCTCATTTACTCACTACTTTACCTTATGCTAGTATGATTTTAAACATAATTTGGTAGAAAAATTAATTGATTCTTGTTCATTAAGGCTAAATATTAAACTTTCAGCAACATTAGTACATCAGATCTATTTTTAACAAAGCTAGTACCCAAAATAATAACCTATTAATCAGTAGGATTTTAGCTTTATATCTAAATACTAAACATTAGACATAAAATAGACTTGCTTACAAACACTAAAAATGATTATAAGAAAAGAAGTGTTTTTAATAAGTAATTTCCTAAATCTAATAAATTACTTTATTTTACTTCAGTCAGATAAATAAATTTCAAGATCATAAAAGTATAAAAGATTCTTTAAAAAAGTCATAGATGAGGAAGAAAACTAGAAAGGTGATATTATAACAAGCTGGAGCAGAAATATTTAATTCCTTTTAATCTAAAGCAGTATAAAAAGAAACAGCTATATATCATTTCTAAATAGCTTGATATTATTGTTAATATTGGGTTAGATTTTAATTATCGATATAGCATTTTCTTTATCTTTAAATAATCACACTCAAAAATGATAATAAGATTATGAATAAAAAGGTAAAATTATAGCATTAAGGTTTTTATCTTTGGCAGAAAATAAAAAATGTAGAAAAATTTTTGAAAGGATAGAACTTAATGCTTCATTCAATTAAAAATTTGCATAAATAAATGATTATTGTTTAGTATGAATATGGATATACTTGTTAGACTTAATTAAAAAGGGTATAAATAAATAGATAAATTTGATTATAGAGCACGTAGCACTCTCGTTGGTGCGCAGCTCTTTAAAAAATGTTTCATACTGACAAGAACGTTTGTTACTGATAAAATTATCAGATACTGATAAACCTTGTTCAATATTGGTATAATTATTCAGTACTGATAAAAATGTTCAATAGTGATATAACTTCAGAATACTCATAATCTTTAATACTTGTTGGAGGTTCAAGGACATGGCAGGGTTACTTGTCATTGCATCACCAAAGCAGAGGACGACATGTGTCAATTATGGGTATTTAAATTCCCCACCTCTGATGAAACTCGCAAAAATAATTTTCTTTTATTTCCAGAATTAAAAACTAAAATAAGCCAGTGCCGAAGGTCAAACTAGCAGATATCTCGAGGCCAAGCCAAAGCAGAGGAAGACATAAAGTCGATTATGGGTACTTAGCTTCCCCAACCTCTGATGAAGATATCCCTTGTTGTTCACCTTCGAACAACTATGGCGATTTAATATATAATATAAAGGATTTTTATTATTTAGCTTTATTTAAATTATAATATTACAAGTGTCTACAAAAATCTTTCTTAATGAGCATTTACTTCGAAAATGGGATATTTAAGTTTTAAATCTAAAATCAAAATTTTGTAGATTTCTTTGACAAAATCTATTGATTTTATATTTTAACTAATTTATAGACTAAAGCCAAAAGAAAGTTTGAAAAGGCTTAAGAATTAAGTCTATTAACTACATGCTTACTTGCTAATATACATTAATCTTAAAATTATTTCTCAAATGAATACCTTATATCTTATTTTAGTCCTTTAATATAATTCAGCTATAAGCTCTTTTATATCTTTCTACTAGTAGCAATATTCTGTGTGAAGCTACTATAATAGTTTGCTCTGATATTAATATTAAAATACTGTAGCATGGATTCGTTATAACATCTATTTAGAGATATAATTAAACAATTTCATATCTCCCTTAATAATTCTAAAGCTTCCAATTACCTTACAATAGTGATATATTTATTATCTATTATAAAGTAGACTTATTAGTAATGTATAGTTATTATTCCATGCTATGCCTTTATACAATTACTTAGTAAATTGCTAAGAATTAGTTAAATATAAAATAGCCTTCAAATCAAGACTTATAAACTAAAAGTAACTTGATTGTATTTTAAGTTACTATCAATGAGATAAGCATTGTAGATAATATAATCAGCTTGCTAGTTATTTCATAGATTATATCTATTGTCAATAACTTATAAATATAAATAGCTGAAAACTGTATAACTGTAATAATTAATTTCATTTTTGGGTTCAACAAAGTTAGAGAATTAAATTAGCTCATAGCTAAATTTTTATAGAGTATTAATTAGCATTTAAGAGACTTTTTTAAGTTATAATGCTTAGAGAATGTATCTATTGTTTATCCTATGAATGTTTATTTCATTAGTAATTAAATTAGACTTTGGTATATTAAACTCATACATTAATTAATGATGCTAGATTCAAGCTATTATAAAATAACTAAAGAGAGAATAAAAGCGCGCAACTTCAAGTTTGCATACAAAAAATAGATTATCCTTTTTATTTTAAATTAAGTTAATATATTAACTATATTTCTCGTCTAATTTACATTAGATGGTTAACTAAAAAAAATATACAGATCATTAAGAAGTTATTTAGAAGGATCAAGATCATTAGAGCTTAAGACTAGTTTGTTAGATGATTATTTAATATTATATGTATTGCTAAAACTTATGTGCTTTATTGTTCCTGCTAACTGCCAAATTTAATAAATTTAAAGCTTCTAATTTCTGTTGTGCTTCTAGCAGTTTAAGATTTATCTTACAAAACGTTTGATTTGCTTCTAATAGTTTTTTAAGCTCAGTTTTTTGCTTTTTATCAACCTAATAAAAAATTTCTGAAGATTAAATTGGTATTTAAAAATCTTCCTTGAATAGACTTAATTAACTTTCTGATTTTGCTTATAATATCTAAAATAATTGGGTTCCCTATTTAATTCTAATACTAATATCTTCTTACTCCAGTACTATAAATATCTGCCAATTTACCTTTCCATTTATGTATGGAATCTCCAAAAATTCCTAAAGCAATATTTCATAATTATCTAGTTATTTCTATTTAAAAGTATAAAATATTCCTATAAAGCTTAAAAAATATTGTTATTTATACAATTCAACTATTAACACTATAAGCATTCTAAACTTTCAATCTACCATACTTTCATCTTGTATACATCTCATTCTCATATGGAAAAACACTTCTATTCTTATTTTCAAGATTACACAACACCTTCCTCAATCTTCTATTCTTTTAGGCGGTTCTAAGTATCCTTAAACTTCTACTACAGTTAGGTACTTTTAGTAAAGACTTAAGAAAATTATAAGATAAATTGGTAAAAATTAAAATGGAAACTCTCTATAAAGAGGTAACTAACTAGCAATAAGAGTATTAATTATAAAGGATTAAAAATGTTTTCTAAAGCTTATTTAAACTAACAAAAGCATGCAGTGATATGCTTAGTTCTATTTACTTTTTTATTTAACTTCATTAAAAAATGATAAATCAGTAGTATATTAGTCCACTATTGATAAATTTTGTAACTATCTCAAAACTACTAAGTGGATTTAAGGGAGAAATATCTCTTTATAATTGTAAGTTAAAATAAAAAGTTAGATTGTAATCATAACGATAATTTAAAGTCCTTTTTTAATAAATTTATTAGATAAATATTTGAGATAAGGAAGTTGAATTGAGTTAATCTATTAGACTAAATCATATACTTCAAATAATATGAAAGGCATTTATAAATGTAGATCATTCTTATTGAAGAAATAGCAAATTAATTTATAAAATTTTATCTATTTTTATTTCAAAAGTTGGTTATTTAACATTCCCTTTGTCATTTATATTGCTAATCTAAGTGTGTGAATGAATGCTTGATTGTATAGCAATTTATAATTTATAAAATAAGTTTATATCGTTATGCTGATTTGATCACTTAGTTAACGTCTACTATTTTGCTTTGAATGAACTCGCAGACCAAAAGTATTTTGGTGAGTTTCAATTCTGCTTTCGTAGAAATTCATGATAAGATACTTCCAATTTTTCCAAGATGCCTAATCTTCTGTCCTATTAGTTTTAGTCAGCTTAAACTATAAGAAATTTCTTCAAGCATTAGATTTTTCATAGATTATCCTAAAATAGCATAAGAAGACTCCCTTAAAGTTCTCTTATATAGGTATTCCATTTATAAAATAGTTTATTTTCTCTCTCTTAGTTAAATCTAAATTTAAAATAACTTTCTTAGCATCAATTTTTAATTCAAAGCTATTTGGTTTAAAATGTCGAAGTTGTTCCTTTTGTTTTCGATCTGTGTAATTTACCTTCAATCATAAAATATTGCTTTAATTTCGAGTGTCGAGACTTAGTACGCTAATTTATATATGAGTTACTTATAAGAAGCTGTTGAAAGAGAATATAGTGATACTATAAATAAAATTTATTAGCTAGAAATGTCAGATTTGCTATAGATAGAACAGCAACTAGAAGATCTAAAGAGAAAGGAAGTTTAGATCATAGTTGATGTTACCTTTTAGGAATAATATACCTGAGTATTAAGTGAAATCTGCTAGAAGTTTAACTTAATTTTACTAGTTACTTCTTAAAACTAAGGACTTCAGCAGGAAGATTCTACGTTTTATATCTTACCAAGTGACTATGAAATTATCCAAAGTACTTTCACGTTTTTCAGATATTTTAATTGGACTCAAATCGGTTTTATCAGAAATGTAGATCAGTTTTAAGAAGCATATGCGCAGTTTGAAAAATTTGAGGCAGTAAGAATGTATCTAGTATTAAGTAATTTTAACTATCAGAACATTGAGGAGTTTATAACTAGCCTTTAGAGAATTACTGCTACTAAATTCTTATGAATCGCATTAGAAGAACAAATAGCCTGATTTATGAATTATGCTTACAAAAATCAATTTTTTTCTAAAGGTTTTGTCTTCATAACTTCATTCAGAGGAACAAGAAAGATATGAAATATTAAGAATAAAATTGATGGGCTTATAGGGTTTAACTTTGGGAGTAGAGTCACTTATAGTGAGCAAGAATATAATGCCTACTGTATCGAATTAGCTTTGAAAAAAATTATATAGCTTTCGAAGTAAGTAGAAGGGAGTAATTTTTAATCTGTTAGAGCTAAAATATAAGCATTTGTTGATTCTGGGGGAAAGCTAGTAGAAGTATTCTTCAAAGTATTGAATGTCTAGAGTAGTAAAATAGTAGAAGTAGGAATCCTGAATGAAACGCATTTCATTTAGGATAAATAAATAGTATGACCTGGAAATATAACTTAAGTTCCTGTTCAAGAAGATATCTAAATTCCTATTAGTATGGATCAAGACTTATATAACCCTGATGGAAATCTAGTTGATTGGGTAGAGACTTATTATAATGGTAGATTATTCGCAGTCGATTGAATAAATAAATAGAGTAGCATATTATAACACTATTATCTGAAAAATGAGGCTATTTATAGCGGATCCACAGTTTTTAACTATGATTATGTTTATAAGGAATGAAGTGCTAAGAAGGATAAATTTGGAATAATATATTTTGTTCCAGCTGTAAGTGCAAATACTATATACTAACTTAAATTCTTTGAGTAATAAAACTTTCCAATGTAAGCTGCATCAGGAGGGACAAAAGCTTCTCGACTCTCTAATGTTACAGAATTTCCATATTTTGTAAGATCTACTATGCCTGATGATTTCATAGCTCGATAGCTCGCTCAAATTTCTTTCAATTAAGGATGAAAAAATGTAGGTCTTGTTTGTGGAAATCATGCTTGAGGTTTAGGATTAATGAAAAGCTACTTAGAAGCAGCTTAAATATATAAGATAAGCATAATTAATCAAATAATGATAATACCTGAAGATCTGGCAGTAGCTAATGTAAGTGATTGACAACCAATCATAAAAGAATGCTTCTTAAAGTCTAGAATATTAATGCTTTTCCATTATGAAGCAGATGCTGAAATAGTTCTTGCATATTTATACGATTTAGGAGTTAGAGCAGGAGATATGGAAGTAATAGGAATAGATTGGCTGAATGAATGGAACTCTAGAATAGACATAGTAAGTAATAACTCACATAAAGTGTCAGAAGTAGCTAAAGGATCTTTCGCTATAGTATCGAATGCTTGAATTGGTGATTTTGGTTAGCAACTTAAAGAAGAATATGAAATTTGGGCGAAATAAAATGCTTCGATGTAAAGTGCTTTCGAGTTTGATATTGTTCTGCTAGCAGGTTATGCAATGAACGATATTATAAATCAAGGAGGGAACTTGTTCCAATTTGGAGAATTAATAAAAGAAATGAGGGTTCAAAAAGTAATTGGAGCTACTGGTAAAATTGATATTAGATAAAACACAAATGATCGAAATAATGTTCCTTCTTTCTTACAGAATTATAGAAAAACAAATTCAGGTCAATGAAAAATAGAAACCATCGGATAATTTTGTATAGAGTGTGCAATTGTTTGGGACTACTGAAAACCCATAATGTGGGGAGATTAAACCACAAGGACTTACTTAGATCATTGAGAACTTAAATGTCCTTTCAAGGATAGAGATATTTAATAATTCAATAAAGGAAAAGCAATAAAATATTCCGTTATAGTTATAGTTTTCATTTATACTCTCTTATCAGCATGAAAATCTCTCAAAGTTTGAAAAAAAGCTGAGTTTGAGTATCTTGATTACTATGTATATGGGAATATATACGATTTATCTCAAATCTTAATATTAACTATTGCAAGCTTATAACTATTTTTTATGGGACCTTCTATAGAAGTATACAAAAGTAAATTCCAGATGATTAAGGAGTTTGCTATGGGAGATATAATTAGAATCTTAAATGTAGATAGCAAATATGAATATCTAACTTAAATCATAATATCAGGGATAGTTGGAGTTTGGCTTTTATTATTAGCTTCAATTTTACTGAAATGAGAGTTCAGTAGCAATTTACTAAAGAGATAGTTTGGAAATCTTGGCTATTATTTAAGTCCAGTACTGAATCAGATTCTATTAATGCCTATTATTTATAATCAAATTAACTCATTTTTTTGTGTCGAAGCATATGACTCTAATAAAGATGGAAATCTCATTTTCAGAGACTCATTTTGAGAAGAAGATTGCAAACTATTCTGTTGATAAGGCGAGCACATTATAATAGTAGCATTATCCTCTCTTAGCCTATTTTTATTCATCCCATCAGCTTTACTTTTCATTCCCTTTTGGTAAGAGCTACAAGGAAGCCTTTAAAGAATAAGAGTAAAATAGAAATACTTGATAGTTCTAGTATTATTTGAAAGCTTCATAGTGCTAAGTAGCAAGCTGCTAGATTTTAATAAATATGCCTAATCAACTATTTACTTTATAAGCAGCTAGATATTTGTAGTTTATACCTATAAGCAGAAACCTATCGCTTATAAAAAGCTAAATCCTATTTGGCTTTCTTCTCTTTGCATTAGCACATACTTTGGTTTGATTGGACTCTTATTACAAATAATAAACTATAGTGGGTAGACATTAAGCTTAGTGCTGTATATAGTAGGAAGTGGCATAATATTTACATTAGGCTTCTATTTTTATAGAAAGGAAGCGAAATTTATCATAAGTTAGCAGAAAGACAATCAATAACTATTTAGATGGACATTTTAGTGCAACCCTAAGGAAGAATATCTAACTGACCATGTTAATTACTAAAAATGGAAGTAAGAAGCTTAAATAGTTTAGACATAAATATAGCTTAATGATGATCTTTTCTTACTTAAAAAGCAGGAAATTTATAAATAGGTAGAGTTTATGACGATGAGCTAGGAGTAGATAAAGAAGTTTATTACACAGAAAAAAATTATAATGAAACAGGAAGAATTATAAAAAAATGTTAATATCTATAAAAACTTCGTTTAGAGCTTTAAGGAAAGTTAGCTTATAGGTAAGTTGCTTAATAATAGATAAAGACATAAATCTACCGAGTTTAGAAATGACCACCTAGAATAAAGAGTAAGTAAAGGTAGCATAATCTTTTATATAAGAAAGTGCTAGAATTCTAGATAATACAGTAGAAGAGCATAAGATTTAGTCACTAGGAGAGTTGAACGTGTGCAATTCTTCGTATAGTTTAGATAGTTCTTTTCAAAATAAAGTTCAGTGAAATATAAGAACACAAACACTTATAAATTAAAAGAAATTACAAAAAAAACACTTCAGCAAATAATAACTTCTATCAAACTATTCTCATTCTCTTAATTTAAACTAAACACACATAAAATTGCTTTTCATAACAATATACATTCTATCAAAAAGCCATAAAGCAGAGTAAGACTTAAAGTCAGCTAAAATTTAACAAGTTTTAAAACAAATAAAATATCAATACTGAGAAATAGAACTATCTAATATATTTTTTTAAATGTTTCTTTAATCTTTCAAATAATAAATCACCTTATTCTGCTTAAATGTTTATAAACATTAATCAAATGTTGCTTATTCTATGTTTAAATTAATACTTGATACCTTTATCTTTCTTATTTGGCCTTCAATTTTTAGCTTCACTTATTTATTAGCTTACATCAAGTTTCCTTCTTAATCCTGCTTTTTCTACTAGAAAGATATAGCGACAAGATTTTCAAATTAACTAGAAATTGATAATAAGATTAGGCTCGGAAAATGTAGCTAAATTATCAGATTGAAGTTTAAAAAGGTTAAACTTTGTTTAGCTTGAGCCAAAAAAGTGAATTAGAAGCAGTTGAAAATATCTTAGGTATTAAGGATAAAGAAAGTAGCTTAATTTATTTAACTTCTCATGAAAAATTGCACTTAATCATGCTTTATCTACATTTCTAGCCTATAAATGTTCCCTAATTCATAGAAGATAGCATAACCTTACTTTTGCTCTTATAAGCCGTTTCTTAAATTAAAATTATATCAAATGGGCTTTGGGTTTTAGAGAAGGCAGAGATAACCTAAGAATGAATTTTATATGGGGAAAATAAAAATAATTATAAAAAAGGTATAAATAAGTAAAGCTAGAATAAGAGGTAACAAGTGACTATGCTTAGATATAGACTAATAGGTTCTAATACACATATATCAAAATTAACTCTACCTAGCACTGTGATTTAATAATAATATTTAATATAAATAGGTATTCATAAAAGGAAGAAGTAGGTAAAAATATTGCCTTTATTATTTCAGGTAGTATTTATCCTGCTAATCTTTTTTGAAGATGGTTAGCAAATGGGAGGATTTAGTTAAAAGAAGTTTTAAGGTATGGAATAGAAAAAATAAAATTGCATTCTACTTTGATGGTCTAAAATCAGCTAGCGATTTAAGGTAAAAATTATAAAGAAATTATATTTATGAATGCTTTCCCATCAATTAAATAGAAGGCTAAGATTGAACTAAAGTATGAATGAATGACTTCTAATATTATTTATAAGAAGGAAGATATTCGCTGAAAGCTGAAAAAATAATAACTGAAAATCCCTAGACTTTCAATTCGAAGAATAGTACCAATAAAGCTAGTTTAATTTCTTATTTCTGTAAAGGAGTTGAGATATTCTTAACTAGCAAGAAAGTGTGGAGGTTGCTTTCAATTAGACAAACATTTAGGATTAACATCCCAGTTTGTAGATGAAATTCTTTTGATTTGAAAAGATATCAAAAATAACTTGGAATACTTAATTTAACGATTTGCACGAAAGTTTAAGCACAATTTCGTTGACTTTTGTGTCAAAAAATTTAAAATGATTAAGAAAAGCTATGGATTAGATATTTATAGGAATGAAACATTGGAAAAGCCATTGAAATAGTTATGAAAAATGAATAAATAACCAAACTAACTATCTGAACTTTACATTTGCATAAGCTATTAAAAACTTTGAATTTTAAAAAGAAAATTAAACCAAGTTTTTAAAGTATGAACTGTGATAGTTGCTTGAAAGAATTTTCAATCTCGTAAAATAATTAGAAGCAATATATTTCAACTTACTACCTAAATACATAGACAATTTTTTACAATGTTTTAAGTTAAATTAAACCATCTTATTATGCTCTAATAAAGCTAAAAAGTTATATAGCTTTAAAAAAAGACTAAGAATTTTTTAATGAGCTATTAAATATATTTAAAGCAGTTTAAAATACACTATATCAATAATATTTGATCATTAGTTTCTTATGAAATGCTTATGTTTATTTTTAGAAATTGAAATTTCTTAGTATATTTATCTATTTTATTAGTTATAATAAATCATTACTATGCTATTTTTATGTATGCAAATTTGAAATTTTCTGAGTGGTGTATATGATTCGATACATAAATTTAAAAAAAGGGAAAAAATGTTGTCTTAAATAAAAAGTTAATAAGAGAATGAATCTTTTTATAAGACACTTATTTTTTGATAAATTTACTTATAATATAAGAAGATTCTAAAACCAGAAGTCACTTTCTTAATGAGAGTTCCTTATTAATAATGGTTTATTAATAATATATAAACATATAAGCGTATAAAGATACAAAGTATATGATATGATTAAGCTATTCAAATATCATAAATCCA
Organism: Loxodes magnus; assembly: GCA_946699065.1. NCBI lineage: Eukaryota > Ciliophora > Karyorelictea > Loxodida > Loxodidae > Loxodes > Loxodes magnus. The sequence goes on along the minus strand of CAMPDV010000006.1, from coordinate 428,734 downwards.
TATAAATATCAGAAAATATTATAATTAATATCTATCTTGAGCCTTTATTTAGAAGGTCTAGCTTCTTTGTCTTATAAATCTTCTTCGGATGATAGAAAGTGAATGTAGAGTATGTATACAAATGAAGCTTCTAATTTATATATTGCTTATATATTTTTTAGGTTTTATATCTTTTTCACCCTAATTTATTAATATACTCCTATTAATATACTCCTATTAATTTTATTAAAAATAATCATCAAGCCGCTATAATTTTCATCATTATGCCTATTTTAAGAGAAGTTAATTAATTTTATTAAAAAGGATAAAATAGAGAACAAGAGAATGTGAATATACGAAATAAAGTTAAAAGGAAAGATAAAATTTAGATAATGCAATAAAGGAAATATCTTTGATATAATTAAGCTAGTCTAATTGTTATCTGAAATCATACTAAAATTATTCATTTGCTGAAGTATCTTTATTAATTGGTAATGATATAAATAACTATACTAATTTCCAAATGTAAATGAACGGTGTTTTTTCAGAAAAAAAGTAAAATAAATTAAGATTTTAGAATAGAAGGGGAAACTAAAGCAAAATGATTCATAGTAGTTATATTTAAGAAGTTTATCTAGTAAATATGATATAGTAGTTAGATTAAAAAAGGTTCTACATTAATATATTTAATTAAATTTAATTATATCTAATTTAACAAGCTTGATGAGGTTATTTTCAGCCTTTATATCATCTGCCATTATAATTTTTATAAATTTAACCAATAAAAAATTTTAAAATGTTAGAGTTATTATATATACTTATTTAAAAAATCTTTTAACTTCATTTTATATATTCTATACTCGATAATTCTTATAAAGAAACTTTTTTGGTATAAGGAGAATATTTAGTTATTTTTTAGATTTAGCTTTTATGATCTGCTAATTAATTCTTCAAACCGGTACTTCAAATTTTTACTTGCTTTTTTGAGTTTTGATGTTCTTTCAAACATTTCATAATATAAAAAACTTCCACGTGTAAATTTTCTTAATAATGCTAGATTTTAGTAATTATATTTATTTTCATTGTTCTCTAGTTTCTTACTATTTTTCTTTCTTGGCTTTAATTATATTCTCTTTTAAAAGTATTTGAAGTTATACTATTGATATTATTATGATTATACTAGGGATATTAGCTTCCTATTTGCAACTTTAAATAGTAAAAAATTAATAATTTGATATGCTTATTTCTAGTACTTTGGAGAATATTTCGGATGTAGATTTTTTATCGTAAAGATCAAAACATGAAGATGTAAATTTAGAATAGCAAAAGCTATAACCAATTTACTAGCTTAAATCATTTCCTTAAATAGACTAATAATCAAAAAATTTAAGCTCCCATTTAAAAATAGTACCTTTAGACATCCTCTATTCATTTAATTTTCGTAGAGAAAATATTTTTTGCAAAAACAATAAAAATGCAATATAGAAAGAGATAGATGGTTAAATAATATCTATTTAAAGTTTTGCTTGTGAAATGATAATAAAAGAAAATCCTTCCAGGACAGTATTGCATATTTCTGAAAATAAAATTTGAATGAATTAAATCACCAAATCTTATATTTAATAAATTTACCTAAATAAGCATTAACCAATACGAAAGCACATAATAATAGTAACAACATACCTATTAATTATTGTTAAAAGGTTGAAGTATTTAAATTGTCAGTTAGTATTAAATTAATTTTTTATTCTTATAAATAAATTAAAAAATGGAGAACACGGGGATCGATCCCGTTGCCTCTCGCATGCAAAGCGAGCGCTCTACCATTTGAGCTAGTTCCCCTTTTAATTATTACTCTCCTATCTCCTAAATATAGATTTATCTTATGAAATTTAGAGTTTTATTTACTAAATCCTAGCTCTAATTTCTAAGTGGATTTTATATTAATGAATAAACTAATAATCAGATTAGCATATTTATATAAACCTTAGTATTCTAAATTAAGCTTTTAATTATTTTAATCTGAATAGAATAGAATAAATAGTTGAAGAGAATGACTAAAGCTAAATAAGAAAAAGAAGAAATATCGCTTAGCTAGCTACTTTAATACACTATAGCGAACTTTTAATAACTATCACTCTGCTTATATAATGCATTTAAAGCAGTTAAAGGCCTAAACATTCAATTATTTATTCATGGTGAAAAATAAAAAATAAATATGAAGGACTAAAATAATAACTAAACAGATCTAAAGAAATAACAATTTATTATTAAATTAAAATTGTTATATTTAAGTATCAAACTGAAAATAGCAAGTGTATATATAAAAATAGGCAATTAATGATTTATAAATATGAATAAATAACAAGTTTGATTGTGCTTTCATCTTATTTTTATTAACTATATATGGTGATGAAGTGTTAAAATTGATTTTTGAAGAAGCTAAATATAGAATAATTTTAATGATAAGTATAATTTGATCTAACTAGCTTCATCTCTTAGATACTATTTAGTGGCTATTAAACTAGTTACTTAGTCAGTTGAATATCATAAAGATAGAATTAAGTTATTTATTTAAATAATTAGTATGATAAAGCTTTTAAATCTATTCATATCTTACTTTATTTTAATCATTTTAATTATGATATTTATGCAAAATAATAAGTTTAAAACTTTAAATAGATAACTTAATCCCTCATGTTAACTATTAAAAGATAAAGGATAAGACTAAAAGTAAGAAATTAAATAATAGACTATTTTCTAAGAGATGGAAAGATAGATTGGTCAAATAGAATGGAATTTAAGATAAAATGTTTACTAGAGAATCAGTTAACTGATCAAATCAAACTGAATTAACTATCAGATTCATGATTAAACGGAGTAGGAAATCCGAACTAAACTTATTCTACTAGAAAAGAAAAATTAGATGTTGATTCTGCAATAATTATGGACACAAGGTTAATTAATGTAATTAAGGCTATAAATTTAAGAAGAAACAATCTCGAGTAACGGTAAGAGGAATCTAAAAACCATTCGTGATCTATTGCTCGCCAAGAAGAAAATTTTACAAGAAAACAAAAATTTTAACCATTCTTATAAGCTCCGAAAATCTAAGATGCATTTAGGCAACATTTAAGATGAAAATTTTGATTTTACTTACAAGCAATAGCAAGAGGAGAAAAAAATCAAGTTATAATGATTTAATATCCAGAAAATCCAGAAGAATACGAATTCGGAACATATTGATTTATTCAAACCTCAATAAACTCTAATTCGTGGTAAACCAAACGAAGGTAACGACATGTTAATATTTATTATTAATATAAATTAATTTAAATAGGATGGACCTTGCCTCTAAAGGTTACGAGAAGAATTACCCAAGGATGAAATGGCTCAGAAAACCCTCTAAATTTTGGACCAGCCTAATCTCTTCATCATGAGTTGGAAATTTACCTTAATCGCCTGTTGGTGTCCTGTACTTTGGAGATCTGGAACGCAACCTTGCCTATAATTAGAAGAGAAGATACAAAGGGAATATTGGGAATTTAAAAACTTTAAAATTGACTTCTTATAGTGCTGCACACCATTGAGGTGCTACACGCACTTTAATAAAAAAAATTTTAATGTAGATAATTAGTAGGAAAAACCAAATTACTAGATACATTATTAGATGAGGAAAAATAATAGATTATAATGAAAAAGTTACTTCTTAATAAGTACACAAGAATAAAATTACCATTGAGTATAATAAATGCATGGATCTTTTATTAAAAATATCTCATCATTTCTTCTAGATTAAAATAATCAAGACTATCTAATTTAAAAACTGAGTAATTAAAGGAAGCTCAAATGAACCTTAGCCTTGCTATATTATGATATAATAATTCGTTACTAAGAAAGCAAAATTAAAATTAAATAATTAGAGTGTAATAAATTTAATAGCAGCATTACTTGCAGAAGAAGAGCAAATTATTTAATTCTCATATCCAAATCTGAAAAATATATGTAGAATTTAATAAAAGAACTTAACAATTTCTATATTGAAGCATCTAATTCTTGGCTTACAAATGTCTTATTGTGCTAAGGATCTTTTAAACAAAGGAAATATCATTTAATAAGCCAAATTAAATAGACTTTAATTAACTTCTTTTTAAATATATTATGTCCATATGTTCTTTAAATTCTTTAATAAGATCAGGAAAGAAAATGTATATTAAGTCAATTTGTTAATAGGAAATCTTTTCGTAAATAACAGAAGAAAACATATAAATGCTACTTTAACTTTAGTAAAATAGGAACTTATAATATTGACAAGAAGCAAAGAAAATAACAGCTGCTTTAATGATTTAATAAACACATCAAATAAAGAATATAGCATAAGTATTATAAGAATGCAATTGAAAGAATCAACAGAATGGACACTGCTTTAGATTATACTTAATAACTTATAAATCTATAATAATTCCCATTTATAATATGGGCAAAGTTTAATTAATCTAAATTAAAAAAAAATTAAAGTTCAAGTTAAAAAGCTTTGTTAAAGCCTTAGTAGTCAGCCATCTGATCTATTCTATCAGCTTGTCTCTATTAGTTTGTCATGAATTTCTACTAGGCTTAGTTAGGCGATATAGCACTTCATTAGTGTACCATCCTTTAATATTCTTAATAGTTTTGATTTTGCACGTAGCGTTCCTAATTATTTATCCAAGGATTAAGATTTGAATTAAAGAATTTTTTCTATAAATTTTTCCGCTTTATGTTGGATATATCCTAAATAGTTTTCTAAAAATATCTTATTTATTCTTTCTTTAAATTTCGCTTAGTTTTTAGCAGTATTTTCATTGATGTTATTTATTATATAATTTTTAAAACCGCCATAGTTGTTCGAAGGTGAACAACAAGGTCATCTTCATCAGAGGTTGGGGAAGTTAAGTACCCATAATCGACTTTATGTCTTCCTCTGCTTTGGTTTGACCTCGAGACATAAGATTCTTAGGCCTTCGACGTTGGCTTGACTTGGTTTCGTTTATTTTTAATACTGGAACGAAAAAGAAATAATATTGTGAGCTTCATCAGAGGTGAGGAATTTAAGTACCCATAATTGACACATGTCGTCCTCTGCTTTGGTGATGCAATGAGACACAATCCTGCCATATCCTTGGACCTCCAGCAAGTATTAAAGATTACGAGTATTATAAAATTATACCAGTATTGGACAAGGTTTATCAGTATCTGATAATTTTATCAGTAACAAACATTCTTGTCAGTATGAAACATTTTTTTTTAAAGAGCTGCGCACCAACGAGAGTGCTACGCGCTCTATAATCAAATTTATTTATTTATACACGTAGCATTTTATTCTTCTTTTAAACTTTTATTCCTGTATCACTTACTTAATTTAAATTTACTAGTTATTTTAAATAAACGTTTACTATTTATTTTAATTTGAGGCTTCATTTTCTATTTCCATAAGATCTGATTAATTCTATTAAAACGAAAATGGAGTTACCTGAATTTATTATTAAATTTAAAAAATTCTTTGCTCCAGTTTGTTTTCTATTTCTTATGATGATTAATATTTTTTCTCAAGTAAAGACATTATTAATTTTTCTACTTTATCAGTGAGGTATCTATTTTTGAACATAAACTCTTTTAATGACTTAGTTAATATTTCTATTTGAGTTTGTGAAGGAAGTTTTTTTAATTCTGGATTTCCAAGTGGTTAATGTTCGTCATATCAATCATATTTCTCACTTTCACTCATTGTAATTATTTTGCTTTTTTATTTTTTAGATAATTTTCCTGTTTAAATATTTTGTTCAAAGTTCTATTATTTCTTAGAAGCCATTTTATGTTAATAATTTTTACTTTATTTATATAATAAAGCTACTCAAAAGTTTAAGAGAAGGAAAGCAGCTAAAATATATACTGAGCAGTTTAGTAATCTTAAACAATTTCCCAGTAATTACTTACACTAAGTTGAACAAAGAATTTAGACAATAAATTATCAGTATATATAAACTTAGAACTCAATCCTATAATTTCTAAAAGATATCTAAGATCATCATTATCCTATTGATAATCCCTACTGTATGTATGGAGAGTATAATAACATTCGAGAAAATTTTTAAATTTACATACTATTCTAATATAAGAGATTGACTATCGTTTCCGAAGTCTTATTTGATATATTTAGATTTATAAATAAAAATATTTCACAAGAAACTTATGTAAGAAGACTAGAATTATTAGAAATGGAAAAAGCAAAAAGGAAGAGCTAAAAGATGAGACTATAGCAAGAGTAATCAAAAATTAATGAGATCAAGATTATAATTAAAAAGAATTAAAAACATTTACTAATGTCTATAATTGAAGGAAGCAATTCTTGCAGTTATAGATTACAAAAAACTCTTTTAGTCTAAAATTAATTCGTAAAAAGGCTAAGGCAGTTATTTTATAAAACAGTAATATGAAATAAGAGATTAAGTTATCTATTTAAGGCCTTAAACTTTATTTGCTAGCTCTATTTATCCAATCGTAGTAAATAGAAATTGTTAGAAAATCTGATTAATGATTGGATTTAATTGTAAAGATCTGTTATAACTTAGATTTCTTTTTTATAAAATAAGTTGATTGATACCATTAGAATAAAGATTAGCAAATTATTTATCTCAAACAATAGGTTCATATACTATAAACTAATATACACTTTTCAATAATTTTTGTTAACACGATGAGAATCACAAAAATTTTGAATGGAAACTAACTTTCCACCAATGAATTATAAAAGTAAAATTTTAAACTTTCAAATATTGTTTTTCTAAAAGATCTATAAGAGAGTTTATCTAAGAACGAAGCAGTTAAAAATTATCCAATTAGAAATATTAAAAAATATATTTGGAAAGGGCAAAATGGAGTAAGCATCTGCAGCAAACTAAGTTTTTATTTAAAAGTTAAAGTAATTAAGATTAATAAATAAATAAAGGATTTTAAATTAATTTATGAAACTTAATCAAAAAATGCAGAAATTAGCATTTCATTTTCTAGCAAATTTTTTTAATTTTTATTTGTTTTGTACCAAAAAGAAAGCATAATTTAAGTATGGAATTATTCATATGAAAAGTTATCTTATAATGCTAAGTCAAAAAATCATTTAATGGAGCCAGTTAAAGAGCAAATTAAAGTTGATACTTTATAAATTTTATCAGCATTTTAGGATATATTTCTAAAATTGTTCATATTTCCTAATTTAGACTAGATTTAGAAAGGCTATCTGTCTTAGTCAAAGCAACTAATCAAAGTTTAAAATAGAAATTTATATAAAGTAAACTTTTTAAAGTTATAACAAATCTGATCTTTTTAACTTGATGTCATGCTTCATAACTTTAATTTTCCTTTAATCTCTCTTATCTAAACGTCTTTAGCTATAATAAATAAATTAGCTTATTAATTACTATTAAATTCTATCTATTACTCTTATCTGAGATATAATTTATATTATTCTTATGTATTTCCACATTTCTCTTTTTTATTGTTCTTCTATCAAATTTTTATTTCCTTTAAATATCCCAAAATCATCAATTTTATAGAAAGTTCGATTTATACCATTTATCTTCTTGATTCAACTATTCTTGTAAGAAAATTTAGACTTTTATAATCCCTAGTTTTTGAAAGTAGTTTTGGCTATTAAATTTAAGCAATATAACCTATAATCTGATAATTGATAATATAAAGATAGAATAAGATTTGTAAACTGAAGTTTGTATATAAATGATCCTTGCTATGTTAAAAAAGGCATCAAATAAATAAATATTATTATATAGCGTGTTGCACCTCGTTGGGGAGTAGCTCTTTCAATATTAATATTTAATATTAGAAAAGTATTCTCATACTTCATGTTGTCATTCTAGTTATCCAATGAGTCAAGTCAGCTTCTCCAAATGGGGAATCTACTTATTAAAGATTATTCTCGGATCTTGAACAAATTGCTTCAGTCCTCTTGAATAAGATCCTTATAAGAAGTAATTAAGTCATTAGAAGGCCTTCATTCATACTTTTGTACTGATAGCAAGAACCCTCGGGCAAGTTAGGCTTGTTTCTTCCGAGTTTGTTCACTCTTCCCCATTGATGGCATCTAGGGCGAGATTACTTGCAATTCAGTATACACTGCAGCAGATTTTACTGCAAGTTCTTCTGACCGCAGTCGACATCAATTTTTTTGTTATTTAATAAGCATCTTTCTAATATAATTATAGGCACCATTAGTCTAGTGGTTAGGATAACTGTCTTCCAAGCAGTTACCCGGGTTCATGTCCCGGATGGCGCTTTTGAATTCATAATTAGTATTAGAATTAACCCTAAAAGCCTAATACTAAGAATAATCTTAACTATTTACACTTACTCTATTTATAAAAAATCAGGAACATTAAAATCACAAGAATGTAAAAGAATTAAGCTTCATATATAGTTTAAGTGAACTTTAAACAGTAGATGCTACTAAGCAGAAATAGATAATAAGTTATGTAGTTGATAAATTCTTATTTATTGTCTTTTTTAAATAAAATTGGAAGCATAAAGAATAAATTTCTAAATGTTTTTGTCAATCGAAGTATCTTAAGGCAAATTATATTAAATTAAGGAAATAAATAAATTAAATAAAAAATGTGGAAATGAAAGAAAAACTTTACTATAAATAAGCAAAATGGTATTCATAATAATCACTTATTAGACTAAGATAAAACACGCAATATATAACCTTTACGTTTTTAAGTATTATAATTACCAAAATTATAGACTTTTCTTTATTTATTTCGCTGCAAAAAATACTAAAAATCACCAAAATTTAATAGATTCTTAAAGGTAGGCTAGCATACTTAAAAATTATTAATTCTCTCATTTTTAAAGCTAATATGAATATGAAATTAATTTTTTGATATTCTTAGAAGATTTTCAATCTTCCATCCACCAGTTTCCGAATTGTTCTGGAGACTTAAATAAAAGTTTAAAATCTCTAACTAAGCCCTACTTTACTTGTCCTTACAGTCGTATTTTTCTTTTCTCTTGAAAATATCTCCTAGCATGTTCATAAAAGATTTCTCTCTAATCCTTCATATTATAATTAGTTGTTATATCTTCTTTTTATTATTTTTTCTTTATTTCTTTAAATATTCTTATTTAAGATATAAGATTTTTGCACTTCTCTACAGATGTATTTTTGAATTACAAACTTAGCTTGTATTCATTTTAAGTATCATTTTGCTAATTTTTTTTCTATTTTCATTATTTCACTTTGTTGTTTTCTTAGTATCATTTGTCTTTATAATATTTTCTTATTTTTTACTAATTTTCAATACTATTTCTTAATTCTGTCTGATTATGTTGTTAGTTTTAGAAACTTCTGTTTGATCTTGCGGTATACTTCAGGAAGCTTTTTAAATTTGATTATTTAACGAAAATTTAATTACTAAAAATTTTGTATTCCAACTAATTTCAGTAAAACAATTCAAAAATTATAATTAGGACCATAATAACCAAAAATACAGCTGTAGCAAGATTTTGAACTGTCGTTTATATCTCTAACCTATGAGTGGTCCACGATTGGATTCAAAATATTGAAGGAAACGTATCTGAAAAGTTATCCTGTCTTGATAGGTATTTGAAATATATGATTAAGAAGTATGCATTCATTACTCATAGTGATTTCGTAATATCCATAAAGAGTCTATTCAGATAAAGCAGCACTCAGAGAGCTTAGCTATCTTTAAGCATTAAAATTTAACAATAACAGATAAAAACAGAAAATTGACTAGATATTTGCTTACTTACAATTAAGCATTAATTAATTAGTTTAACTTAAATAACAATCTTATAGTAGAGTGTTTTATTTAAATAGCAAATATAAGTTATTATATATTCTAAATTCATTTGCATATACTAATCATTTCACTTGGTAGATCTTTATGTTAAAAATTCTAAAACCTTAAATATAAATTTAGGCTTTTTCTCAGTTATTTGCTTGTAATATTCTATAACTCTTATATTTTGCCTTAAATTTTAATTTATGAGGAAATAATCGAAGATAAATTTTTATTAGCTAATCTCATCTTTTTTTGTAACTTCTAATATAGATGTTCTAATAGTAGAGGAATAAGAGCTTTATCTAATCTTTTTATTAGATTTTTGAAGAATTATGCTTTTCTAACTAGATCAAATAGTTTTAATTGCCCTAGCTCTCAAAAAATTTACCAAATTAAATAATCAGTAAGATATCCATAAATTGGGATTTTGGATAGCTAAAACTAATAATTCTAATAACTTTAGTAATTCATAAATCCTAAAATTTGTTTACAGTTCTGATTTTATTTTTGCAATACTAATAGTTAACTTCTAAACTGAAGAGTAATTATTTTATAGAATTTAAATAAATATAATAAAATAATATATCAGTATGATTATATTCTATCTTGATTATACCTTATAGTAGGAGATATAGATGAGTTCATTTATTTCTAAACTAATCAATAAATGATATCACTATATAGACAAAAGAAGATATATTAATTAGTATCTAAATAGTAGTTGAAACTTAAAATCCATCTGGTTTTAATTAAACTTCAAAGATTTCTAAATTAATTAAAATAGTTTCTAGATCTTTATTATTTCATTATCTTTTTTCCTAGTACTAGATAAGTTAAATTTTCATTATATATTTTAGACATTAGGTTTGTAAAAATTTTTAAGGATGTAGAAACACCATAATTTTTATCTCTTAACCTTCAAAGAAATTACCTTTATTAAAGTTATTATGAATAAAAGGATCTTTAAATGTTTTCTTTCAATTTAGATATCAAACTTCGCAGAATAAAAAAGTATTTATTATAACATAATCATTTTTAATTTATACCAACGCTTCTCTATCTCTTAGACTTATATGATTCTTTTATAGTTAATAAAGTAAAAGAATATAAATATCTTTTATCCTTTTAAATAATAGTAAATTTATCTTATAGTTAAGAAATTTATTCTTATTGAGAGACTTTAGATATATTTGCTAAGTCACTATACTTTCCTCATTTTTTAGTTGTTTATTGTAAAAATATTTGATAAAGGGAAATAGATAAATAAATCTTTCTATTCCTAAGAAAACCATCAAGTTTATCCTTTTTATTAAAAGAAAATCAAAAACTTTCTTAGTACCAATGAATGTAAAAGTTTTTATTGCTAATGTTGTATTTCAATACTCATAGATTGTGAAATCTCATTTACTCACTACTTTACTTTATGCTAGTATGATTTTAAACATAATTTGATAGAAAAATTAATTGATTCTTGTTTATTAAGGCTAAATATTAAACTTTCAGCAACATTAGTACATCAGATTTATTTTTAACATAGCTAGTACCAAAAATAATAACCTATTTAATCAGTAGGATTTTAGCTTTATATCTAAATACTAAACATTAGACATAAAATAGACTTGCTTACAAACACTAAAAATGATTATAAGAAAAGAAGTGTTTTTAATAAGTAATTTCCTAAATCTAATAAATTACTTTATTTTACTTCAGTCAGATAAATAAATTTCAAGATCATAAAAGTATAAAAGATTCTTTAAAAAAGTCATAGATGAGGAAGAAAGCAAGAAAGGTGATATTATAACAAGCTGGAGCAGAAATATTTAATTCCTTTTAATATAAAAATTAAAATATGGATGGTGAGCCTCAAGCTAGTTCTTAGTTTGAGAATCAACATCAGAACAAGCGAGTCTTATTCTGTAGTCCGCGTCTCAGAAAATCTCCTATTCTCTATGACGGCGACTTGGATAGGAGCTTGTATAAAAGGCAAGGCATAGCTGAGACAAAATTTAACTAAGATTTTTTAATTATAGAAGACTACTCAAGAATGTTCGTTTGCCCAAGAATGAGAACTCTATAAGAGCTCCAACTCCGGCTTTCGACGATAACTATTTAAGATAAGAAGGTTTCAAATTTTTGAATCAAAACAAGGAGAAATTAAGCTTAAAAATTTTTTATGTAAGAAACATTAAATTGCGGAAGTCTAAAAATGGCAGACCCACATTAATCTATTTATTATTATTATAAAAAGAGTACAAAAGGAAGCAGCTATATATATTTCTAAATAGCTTGCTATTATTTTTAATACTGGGTTAGATTTTAATTATCGATATAATATTTTCTTTATCTTTAAATAATTAAATTCAAAAATGATAATAAGAACTATTAAATTTTTGAAAGGATAGAACTTAATGCTTCATTCAATTAAAGCTTTGCATAACTAAATGATTATTGTTTAGTATGAATATGAATATACTTGCTAGAATTAATTAAAAAGGGTATAATATAAAGGATTTCTATAATTTAGCTTTATTTAAATTATAATATTACATGTGCTTTCAAAGATCTTTCTTAATGAGCATATACTTCAAAAATGGGATATTTAAATTTTAAATCTAAAATAAAAATTTTGTAGATTTCTTTGACAAAATCTATTGATTTTACATTTTAACTAATTTTTAGACTAAAGCCAAAAGAAAGTTTGAAAAGGCTTAAGAATTAAGTCTATTAATTGTATGCTTACTCGCTAATATACAATTAATCTTAAAATTGATTCTCAAATAAATACCTTCTATCTTATTTTAGTCCTTTAAATAAAATTCAACTATAAGTTCTTTTATGCTTTTCTACTAGTTGTAATATTCAATGCGAAGTTACTATAATAATTTACTCTGCTATTAATATTAAAATACTGTAGCATGGATCCATTATAACATCTATTTAAAGATATAGATAACCATTTTGATATACTCCCTTAATAATTCTAAAGCTTCCAATTACCTTACAATAGTGATATATTTATTATCTATTATAAAGTAGCCTTCAAATCAAAACTTATAAACTAAAAGTAACTTGATTGTATTTTAAGTTAGTATCAATGAGATAGTATCATAGATAATATAATCAGCTGCTAGTTATTTTTAATTATATCTAACTTTTATTAATAACTTATAAAATATAAATAGCTGAAAACTGTATAACTGTAATAATTAGTTTCATTTTTGGGTTCAACAAAGTTAGAGAATTAAATTAGCTCATAGCTAAATTTTTATAGAGTATTAATTAGTATTTAAGAGACTTTTTTAAGTTATAATGCTTAGAGAATGTATCTATTGTTTATCCTATGAAAGTTTATTTCATTGATAATTAAATTAGACTTTAGTATAATAAACTCATACATTAATTAATGATGCTAGATTCAAGCTATTATAAAATAACTAAAGAGAGAATAAAAGCGCGCAACTTCAAGTTTGCATACAAAAAATAGATTATCCTTTTTATTTTAAATTAAGTTAATATATTATCTATATTTCTCATCTAATTTACATTAGATGGTTAACTAAAGAAAATATACAGATCATTAAGAAGTTATTTAGAAGGATCAAGATAATTAGAGCTTAAGACTAGTTTGTTAGATGATTATTTAATATTATATGCATTGCTAAAACTTATGTGCTTTATTGTTCCTGCTAACTGCCAAATTTAATAAATTTAAAGCTTCTAATTTCTGTTGTGCTTCTAGCAGTTTAAGATTTATCTTACAAAACGTTTGATTTGCTTCTAATAGTTTTTAAGCTCAGTTTTTTACTTTTTATCAACCTAATCAAAAATTTCTGAAGATTAAATTGGTATTTAAAAATCTTCCTTGAATAGACTTAATTTGCTTTCTGATTTTGCTTATAATATCTAAAATAATTGGGTTCCCTATTTAATTCTAATACTAATATCTTCTTACTCCAGTACTATAAATATCTGCCAATTTACCTTTCCATTTATGTATAGAATCTCCAAAAATTCCTAAAGCAATATTTCATAATTATCTAGTTATTTCTATTTAAAAGTATAAAATATTCCTATAAAGCTTAAAAAATATTGTTATTTATACAATTCAACTATTAACACTATAAGCATTCTAAACTTTCAATCTACCATACTTTCATCTTGTATGCATTTCATTCTCATATGGAAAAACACTTCTATTCTTATTTTCAAGATTACACTATACCTTCCTAAATCTTCTATTCTTTTAGGCGGTTCTAAGTATCCTTAAACTTCTACTACAATTAGGTACTTTTAGTAAAGACTTAAGAAAATTATAAGATAAATTGGTAAAAATTAAAATGGATACTGTCTATAAAGAGGTGACTAACTAGCAATAAGAGTATTAATTATAAAGGATTAAAAATGTTTTCTGAAGCTTATTTAAACTAACAAAAGCATGTAGTGATATGTTTATATACTCTTGTGTCTTTAACTTAATTACTAGATTTATTATCCTTAGTTCTATTTACTTTTTTATTTAACTGCATCTAAAACTAATAAATCAGTAGTATATTAGTCCCCTATTGATAATCAAGTTTTGTATCTAACTCAAAACTATCAAGTGGAACAAAGATTGCAAATTAGAGGTTAAATATTAATTTTTAAGTTTCTTTAAATAAATTATACATCAACAAGGGTATGAGGTGACGAATAGTTAATTCTTATTTAGATTAAAATTAAAAGTAATTTGACAAATACTAAAGAGATGAAATAGTACTTAGATAGCTGCTTATAAATTAAGTTATTTGATCAAGTTATTAAAATAAGAAGTTGGATTGTAATCATAACGATAATTTAAAATCCTTTTTTAATAAATTTATTAGATAAATATTTGAGATAAGGAAGTTAAATTGAGTTAATCTATTAGACTAAATCATATCTTCAAATATTATGAAAATTCATTAATAGTTAGACCATTCTTATTAAAGAAATAGCAAATTAATTAATAAAATTTTATCTGTTTTTATTTCAACAGTAGGTTATTTAACATTCCCTTTGTCATTTATATTGCTAATCTAAGTGTGGGAATGAATGCTTGATTTTATAGCAATTTATAATTTATAAAAAGTTTATATCGTTATGCTGATTTTATCTCTTAGTTAATGTCTACTAATTTGTTTAGAATGCTCTCTCAGACAGAAAATATTTTGGTGACTTTCAATTCTGCTTTCGAAAAAATTCATGATAAGATACTTCCAATTTTTCCAAGATGCCTAATCTTCTGTCCTATTAGTTTTAGTCAGCTTTTACTAAAAGAAGTTTCTTAAGTTATACAAAGAAATTTCTTAAAGCAGTAGATTTTTCATAATTATCCTAAAAGGCATATTAAGAATTTAAAGTTCTCTTATAATTTTTTTCCATTTATAAAATAGTTTATTTTCTCTCTCTTAGTTAAATCTAAATTTAAAATAACTTTCTTAGCATCAATTTTTAATTCAAAGCTATTTGGTTTAAAATGTCGAAGTTGCTCCTTTTGTTTTCGGTCTGTGTAATTTACCTTCAATCATAAAATATTGCTTTAATTTCGAGTGTCGAGACTTAGTACGCTAATTTATATATGAGTTACTTATAAGAAGCTGTTGAAAGAGAATATAGTGATACTATAAATAAAATTTATTAGCTAGAAATTTCAGATTTGCTATAGATAGAACAGCAACTAGAAGATCTAAAGAGAAAGGAAGTTTAGATCATAGTTGATGTTACCTTTTAGGAATAATATACCTGAGTATTAAGTGAAATCTGCTAGAAGTTTAACTTAATTTTACTAGTTACTTCTTAAAACTAAGGACTTCAGCAGGAAGATTCTACGTTTTATATCTTACCAAGTGACTATGAAATTATCCAAAGTACTTTCACGTTTTTCAGATATTTTAATTGGACTCAAATCGGTTTTATCAGAAATGTAGATCAGTTTTAAGAAGCATATACGCAGTTTGAAAAATTTGAGGCAGTAAGAATGTATCTAGTATTAAGTAATTTTAACTATCAGAACATTGAGGAGTTTATAACTAGCCTTTAGAGAATTACTGCTACTAAATTCTTATGAATCGCATTAGAAGAACAAATAGCCTGATTTATGAATTATACTTACAAAAATCAATTTTTTTCTAAAGGTTTTGTCTTCATAACTTCATTCAGAGGAACAAGAAAGATATGAAATATTAAGAATAAAATTGATGGGCTTATAGGGTTTAACTTTGGGAGTAGAGTCACTTATAGTGAGCAAGAATATAATGCCTACTGTATCGAATTAGCTTTGAAAAAAATTATATAGCTTTCGAAATAAGTAGAAGGGAGTATTTTTTAATCTGTTAGAGCTAAAATATAAGCATTTGTTGATTCTGGAGGAAAGCTAGTAGAAGTATTCTTCAAAGTATTGAATGTCTAGAATAGTAAAATAGTAGAAGTAGGAATCCTGAATGAAACGCATTTCATTTAGGATAAATAAATAGTATGACCTGGAAATATAACTTAAGTTCCTGTTCAAGAAGATATTTAAATTCCTATTAGTATGGATCAAGACTTATATAACCCTGACGGAAATCTAATTGATTGGGTAGAGACTTATTATAATGGTAGATTATTCGCAGTCGATTGAATAAATAAATAGAGTAGCATATTATAGCACTATTATCTGAAAAATGAGGCTATTTATAGCGGATCCACTATTTTTAATTACGATTATGTTTATAAGGAATGAAGTGCAAAGAAGGATAAATTTGGAATAATATATTTTGTTCCAGCTGTAAGTTCAAATACTATATACTAACTTTAATTCTTTGAGTAATAAAACTTTCCAATGTAAGCTGCATCAGGAGGGACAAAAGCTTCTCGACTCTCTAATGTTACAGAATTTCCATATTTTGTAAGATCTACTATGCCTGATGATTTCATAGCTCGATAAATTGCTCAAATTTCTTTCATTTAAGGATGAAAAAATGTAGGTCTTGTTTGTGGAAATCATGCTTGAGGTTTAGGATTAATGAAAAGCTACTTAGAAGCAGCTCAATAATATAAAATAAACATAGTTAATGAAATAATGATAATGCCTGAAGATCTGACAGTAGCTAATGTAAGTGATTGACAACCAATCATAAAAGAATGCTTCTTAAAGTCTAGGATATTAATGCTTTTCCATTATGAAGCAGATGCTGAAATAGTTCTTGCATATTTATACGATTTAGGAGTTAGAGCAGGAGATATGGAAGTAATAGGAATAGATTGACTAAGTGAATGGAACTCTAAAATAGACATAGTAAGTAATAACTCGCATAAAGTATCAGAAGTAGCTAAAGGATCTTTTATTATAGTATCAAATGCTTGAATTGGTGATTTTGGATAGTAACTTAAAGAAGAATATGAAATTTGGGCGAAATAAAATGCTTCGATGTAAAGTGCTTTCGAGTTTGATATTGTTCTGCTAGCAGGTTATGCAATGAACGATATTATAAATCAAGGAGGGAATTTATTCCAATTTGGAGAATTAATAAAAGAAATGAGGGTTCAAAAAGTAATTGGAGCTACTGGTAAAATTGATATTAGATAAAACACAAATGATCGAAATAATGTTCCTTCTTTCTTACAGAATTATAGAAAAACAAATTCAGGTCAATGAAAAATAGAAACCATCGGATAATTTTGTATAGAGTGTGCAATTGTTTGGGACTACTGAAAACCCATAATGTGGGGAGATTAAACCTCAGGGACTTACTTAGATCATTGAGAACTTAAATGTCCTTTCAAGGATAGAGATATTTAATAATTCGATAAAGGAAAAGCAATAAAATATTCCGTTATAGTTATAGTTTTCATTTATACTCTCTTATCAGCATGAAATTCTCTCAAAGTTTGAAAAAAAGCTGAGTTTGAGTATCTTGATTACTATGTATATGGGAATATATACGATTTATCTCAAATCTTAATATTAACTATTGCAAGCTTATAACTATTTTTTATGGGACCTTCTATAGAAGTATACAAAAGTAAATTCCAGATGATTAAGGAGTTTGCTATGGGAGATATAATTAGAATCTTAAATGTAGATAGCAAATATGAATATCTAACTTAAATCATAATATCAGGGATAGTTGGAGTTTGGCTTTTATTATTAGCTTCAATTTTACTAAAATGAGAGTTCAGTAGCAATTTACTAAAGAGATAGTTTGGAAATTTCGGCTACTATTTAAGTCCAGTACTGAATCAGATTCTATTAATGCCTATTATTTATAATCAAATTAACTCATTTTTTTGTGTCGAAGCATATGACTCTAATAAAGATGGAAATCTCATTTTCAGAGACTCATTTTGAGAAGAAGATTGCTAACTATCCTGCTGATAAGGCGAGCACATTATAATAGTAGCATTATCCTCTCTTAGCCTATTTTTATTCATCCCATCAGCTTTACTTTTCATTCCCTTTTGGTAAGAGCTACAAGGAAGCCTTTAAAGAATAAGAGTAAAATAGAAATACTTGATAGTTCTAGTATTATTTGAAAGCTTCATAGTGCTAAGTAGCAAGCTGCTAGATTTTAATAAATATGCCTAATCAACTATTTACTTTATAAGCAGCTAGATATTTGTAGTTTATACCTATAAGCAGAAACCTATCGCTTATAAAAAGCTAAATCCTATTTGGCTTTCCTCTCTTTGTATCAGCACATACTTTGGCTTGATTGGACTCTTATTACAAATAATAAACTATAGTGGGTAGACATTAAGCTTAGTGCTGTATATAGTAGGAAGTGGCATAATATTTTCAATAGGCTTCTATTTTTATAGAAAGGAAATGAAATTTATCATAAGTTAGCAGAAAGACAATCAATAACTATTTAGATGGACATTTTAGTGCAACCCTAAGGAAGAATATCTAACTGCACATGTTAATTACTAAAAATGGAAGTAAGAAGCTTAAATAGTTTAGACATAAATATAGCTTAATGATGATCTTTTCTTACTTAAAAAGCAGGAAATTTATAAGTAGGCAGAGTTTATGACGATGAGCTAGGAGTAGATAAAGAAGTTTATTACACAGAAAAAAATTACAATGAAACAGGAAGAATTATAAAAAAATGTTAAGATCTATAAAAATTTCTTTTAGAGCTTTAAGGAAAGTTAGCTTATAGGTAAGTTGCTTAATAATAGATAAAGGCATAAATCTACCGAGTTTAGAAATGACCACCTAGAATAAAGAGTAAGTAAAGGTAGCATAATCTTTTATATAAGAAAGTGCTAGAATTCTAGATAATACAGTAGAAGAGCATAAGATTTAGTCACTAGGAGAGTTGAACGTGTGCAATTCTTCGTATAGTTTAGATAGTTCTTTTCAAAATAAAGTTCAGTGAAACATAAGAACACAAACTCTTTATAAATTAAAAGAAATAACAAAAAAACACTTCATAAAATAATAACTACTATCAAACTATCCTTATTTTCTTTATTTGAACTAAACACACATAAAATTGCTTTTAATAAAAATACGCGTTCTATCAAAAAGCCATAAAGCAGGAGTAAGACTTAAAGACAGCTAAAATTAAAAAAGTTTTAAAACAAATAAAATATCAATACTGAGAATAAAGCTATCTAATATAATTTTTAAAAATATTTCTTTAATCATTCAATTAATAAGTCACCTTATTCGGCTGAAAATTTTTAGAAACATTAATTAAATGTTGCTTATTTTATGTTTACTAATAGATGATAAAATTAGCTTTCCGAAAAAATGATAATAGATTTTAATTTTGCACAGAGTGCTCTGTAAAGTGATAAATATTTTCTGAATAATACTCTTATTATTCTTTATTTTAATTCTAATACTAAGTTGTAAATAATGCTCATCTATTTCCTCAAAAGTATCTAATTATAATTCAGTTGCGTTCCTTTACTTCTTTGGAAGTTTTCTCTGTTTAAATGAATACTTGATACCTCTATCTTTCTTATTTGGCCTCTAATCTTTAGCTTCACTTATTTATTAGCTTACGTCAAATTTCCTTCTTAATCCTGCTTTTTCTACTAGAAAGATGTAACGACAAGATTTTCAGATTAACTAGAAATTGATAATAAAATTAGGTTTAGAAAGTGTAGTTAAATTATCAAATTGAAGCTTCAAAGGGTTAAATTTTATTTAGCTTGCGCCAAAAAAGTGAATTAGAAGCAGTTGAAAATATCTTAGGTATTAATGATAAAGAAAGTAGCTTAATTTATTTAACTTCTCATGAGAAATTGAACTTAATCATACTTTATCTACATTTCTAGCCTATAAATGTTCCCTAATTCATAGAAGATAGCATAACCTTACTTTTGCTCTTATAAGCCGTTTCTTAAATTAAAATTATATCAAATGGGCTTTGGGTTTTAGAGAAGGCAGGATTAACTTAAGAATGAATTTTATATGGGAAACTAGAAATAATTATAAAAAAGGTATAAATAAGTAAAGCTAGTATAAGAGGTGACATGTGACTATGTTTAGATATAGATAAACTAGGTTCTAATTCACATATATCAAAATTAACTCTACCTAGCACTGTGAAGTAATGCTAATTTTTAATATAAATTGGTATTCATAAAAGGAAGAAGCAGGTAAAGATATTGCCTTTATTATTTCAGGTAGTATTTATCCTGCTAATCTTTTTTGAAGATGGTTAGCAAATGGGAGGATTTAGCTAAAAGAAGTTTTAAGGTATGGAATATGAAGAATAAAATTGCATTCTACTTTGATGGTCTAAGGTCAGCAAGGCAATTTAAGGTAAAAATTATCAAGAAATTATATCTATGAATGTATGCCAATCAATTAAAATAGAAGGCTAAGATTGAACTAAAATATGAATGAATGACTTCTAATTTTAAAAATTTTCACTGAAAATATTAAGAAGGAAGATATTAACAGAAAGCTGAGAAAATAATAACTGAAATTTCCTAGATTTTCAAACTTAAGAACAGTACCAATAAAGTTAGCTTAATTTGCTATTACTGTAAAGGAATATAAGATATTCATAACTAATAAGAAAAAAAAGAGGATTGCTTTCAATTAGATAAACATTTAGGATTATTAACTCAGTTTGTAAATGAAATTCTTTTGATTTTAAAAGATATTTAATATTTGCTTGAAAGAATTTTCAATCTCATAAAATAGTAGAAATAATACATTTCAACTTACTACCTAAATACATAGACAATTTTTTACAATGTTTTAAGTTAAATTTAACTATTTTATTATGCTCTAATAAAGCTAGAGTTTATATAGCTTTAAGAAGCTAACTAAGAATTTTTTTATGAGCTATTAAATATATTTTAAGCAGTTTAAAATACACTATATCAATCATGTTTGATTCATAATTCCAAATGAATAGCTTTTCTTTACTTTTTAGAAATCTAAATTTCTTAGTATATTTATCTATTTTATTAGTCATAATAGATCATTACTATGCTTTTTTTATATGTTCAAATTTGGACTTTTCTGAGTGGCATATATGCTTCGATTTATAAATTAAAAAAATTGAAAAATTTCCGTCTTAATCAAAAAATTAATAAGAGCATGAATCTTTTTATAAGACACTGATCTTTTGATAAATTTACTTATAATATAAGAGGATTCAAAAGCCAGAAATCACTATCTTAAAGAGAGTTACTTATATAACATTGATTTATTAATAGCATGTAAATATTTTAAGCTTATGAAAATATAAAGTATATGATATGATTAAGCTACTCAAATATCATAAATCCATTATATCAGAAGCTGTAATAATTAATATCTAACTTGTACCTTTATTAAGAAAAGTCTAACTTCTTTGTCTTATAGATCTTCATCAGATAATAGAAAGTGAATGTAGAGCTTTATCTGCTGAAGCTTCTAAATTTGTAGTATTGTTTAGATTTTAATTTTTTGATTTGCTCATTTCTTAACTCCAATTTATTAATATTCTTCTACTAACTTAATTGAATAATAATCATCAAGCCATTATAATTTTCATCAGTCTACCTATTTTAACCGAAGTTAACTAAAATGAGAACAAGAGAATATGAATATACGAAATAAAGTAAAAAGGAAAGACAAAATTTAGATAATGCAATAAAGGAAATATCTTTGATATAATTAAGCTAGTCTAATTACTAACTGAAATCATACTAAAATGATTCCTTTGTTGAGGTGTTTTTGTTGCCTTATATAGATATAAATAATTATACTAGTTTCCAAATATAATGAGTGGTGCTTTTTCAGAAAAGCAAAAATCAAATAAATTAAGATTTAGAATATATGGACACTCATATGTATATACTCAAAGATAATTTATAATAAGAAGCATTAATAAATAATCATATTACTCTGCTATTTGTTGTAGGATATATTGTGAGTAATTATATTTGAGAACTATATCTTTATTATCAACCTTCTTGAAATTTTTCAGTTAAAGCCAAAATCTCAAAAAAAAAGAACTTAATTAAGAATAATAGTCTCAAGTTTTATCTCTTTAAAGCTTAATAAAAAACAATTATAAGCAAAAGATATTTAAAATATAAACTAAAGCAAAATGATTTTAGTAGTTAAATTTTAAGAAATTTGTCTGAAACTTATCTAAGTAAATATGATTTAGTAGTTAGAATAAAAAGGGCTTGTATTTATATATTTGATTAAATTTAACTATATCTAATTTAAAAGCTTGATTAGGTCATTTTCAGCCTTTATATCATCTGCCATTATAATTTATATTAATGTAGCCAATAAAAAATTTCATAATGTTGAATAAAATGAGAGTTATTATATATACTTGCTTAAAAATCTTTTAGCTTTATTTTATATATTCTATAGTTGAAAATTCTTAAAATGAAGCTCCTTTGATAAAATGAGAATATATAGTTACTTTTTAAATTTAGCTTTTATGATCTATTGATTAATTTTTCAATCTAGTCCTTCAAATTTCTACTTGATATTAGGCATTTTGATGAATTTTTCATAGTATAAAAGCTTCCATATGTAAATTTTCCTAATACTGCTAGATTTTTAGTAGTTTTTATTTATTTTCATTGTTCTCTAGTTTCTTACTATTTTGCTTTCTTTCTAGTACTTTGAAGAATATTTCAGATATAAAAATATTTTTGCTCGTAAAGATCAAAACATGAAGATGTAAATTTAGAATAGTAAAAGCTATAAGCCAATTTACTAGCTTAAATCATTCCTTAAATAGATTAATAATCAAAAAATTTAAGCTCCCATTTAAAGTAGTACCTTAGATACTCTATTCATTTAATTTTTAGAGAGAAAGCATTTTTTTTTGTAAGAACTATTAAAATGCAGCAATAAAAGGAGGTAGATTGTTAAATGATATCTATTTAAATTTTAGATGTGAAATGATAATAAAAGACAAGCCTTAGATGGCAATTTCTAAAAATAAAATTTGAATGAATTAAATCACCAAATCTTATATTCAATAAATTTACCTAAATAAGCATAAACCAATACGAAAGCACATAATAATAGTAACAACATACCTATTAATTATTGTTAAAAGGTTGAAGTATTTAAATTGTCAGTTAGTATTAAATTAATTTTTTATTCTTATAAATAAATTAAAAAATGGAGAACACGGGGATCGATCCCGTTGCCTCTCGCATGCAAAGCGAGCGCTCTACCATTTGAGCTAGTTCCCCTTTTAATTATTACTCTCCTATCTCCTAAATATAGATTTATCTTATGAAATTTAGAGTTTTATTTAATAATTTCTAGCTCTAATTTCTAAGTGGATTTTATATTAATGAATAAACTAAAAATCAGATTAGCATATTTATATAAACCTTAGTATTCTAAATTAAGCTTTAAATTATTTAAAACTGAATAGAATAGAATATATAGTTGAAGAGAATGACTAAAGCTAAATAAGATAAAGAAGAAATATCGCTTAGCTAGCTACTTTAATACACTATAGCGAACTTTTAATAACTATCACTCTGCTTATATAATGCATTTAAAGAGGAGTTAAAGGCCTAAAAAATAAATTATTAATTTATGGTGAAAAATAAATATAAATGACTGAATAATAACTAAGCAGATGTTAAAAAGAGTTGAGAATTTATTATTTATCTCAGATTGTTATATTTGATTATCAAACTGTAAATAGTAAATGCATACATAAAAAATAGGTATTTATAAATTATTTTAATATGATTAAATAGCATCTTTGATTGTATTGTCATCTTAAAATCTGCTGATTTATTCTTCATATTTTAGGAGATTTTATTCTTATGAATTATATTTAAATTGAAATATATTAATAAAAATCTTTCAATGTTCTGATGCTTATTAAAGATTTTTATTTCTAATTATGGAAGTAATTATTACCTTTTGCTCTATTTATCGCAAAAAAGAATCTACTTAATGTATTTTCCATTACTATTTCTTTGCTATATCTACCACTATTTATTTTTTATCTTAGTTATATATCCTTATCCTAATCTGGTTTTAGCAGTCTAAAATATTTTAAATTTTCCAGATTAGCTAAATAATCTAGCGATATAATCTGTGATTTCAAATTTATCTTAAATTTTTGCAATATTATTTGAAAATTCAAGCTTAAACCATATATTTCCTAATTTTCTAATTTTTATGTATAATGCTTTACTTTTTGAATTTACTTAATTTATTTATCCTTAAAATAGCAAACTTAAGCTTTAATAAAATTACTAAATTTCTTATTATATTCATTTTATTTTTATTTGATTGGGCATTAATCCCTTTTGCACTAAGTTAAACTAGAGGAATCATAAGTATAATGGTATATTCTTTTTCCTTATAATTTAATAATAAATTTTGACTTTAGAAAGCGGATTTACCACTTTTATTTAATGGATTTAGTTTTATTATTTGGCGAAGTTCCATTTTTGTTCTAATTTATTGAGATCCTGACTTTAAATAATTCGATCATTTTTAAAGTACTAAAATATTTTAAATCCTATATATAAAATGCTTTCACCTGTTGAGTAACTTCAAAGGATGATAATGGGAAACTGAAATACACAAATAGTAGGTACCTTTGCTTCCTTAAAACTAGCTGATTTCATTGATAATGATGATCTTACCGTTGAGGAAATCAATAGCAGGTTGACTCCTCCTTGTAACTAGGAATTTTTAGAAAGATACCTAAGGTCTGCTGAAATACTAAATCTAGTTAAATCTAATGAAGAAGCGCCTATCAAGTATTAAGTTACTGACTTAGGAAAGCTATTGAAGTCTAACGGGCCGTTTTGGCATCGAGCAGTGTATTTTATTAACGAATTTACTCAGAAAAGTTGGTAAAATCTAACTCTCTCACTATAAAAGGGACAATCAGGAGCCTCGTTAGCATTTGGATAAAATTGGGTTTCATACTGGAATGAAACATAAGAAAGAGCAGAGTTTTTCTCTACCTATATGTCTGAATTTACTAAAGGTATTGCTTAAGAATAGAATTGGGAACCAAATAAAGATTTGCTTGCTAATATTAATACTCTCGTAGATGTTGGAGGATCAGAAGGAATCCTTTTATGCTCAATTTTGAAGTATAATCCTCATTTAAAAGGAGTAGTTTTTGATCTTGGGAAGCTAGAACCAATTGCAACTAAATATATATAAGATTAAAACTTAGCTGATAGAGCTAGGTTTTAGTCAGGAGATTTCTTCAAACCTGAAACGATAGTAAGTGCAGATTGCTATATGATGAAGTCAGTACTTCATGATTGGAATGATGAAGAATGCATCTAAATATTAGGAAATATTGCAAAAGCAGCTCCTTAAGGAAGCAAGTTTTACAGTGTTGACTTGATATTAGATGTTAATAACTAGTTTAGCGTTTTATTAGATATCTAAATGATGATGGTAACAGGAGGAAGAGAAAGAAGTTTGAAATAATTTGTCGATATTTTCGAAAAATCAGGGTGGAAATTCACTGAAACAAGAAAGGTAGGAAAAACTCCTTTCAGTATTATATGCGCAACGAGAGTATGAGAACATATTAATTATGCTTAAAAACTTAATTTCAACTTAAAATTAAAATCCTTGCTTCATCTTTAATTGTCAGAATTGCTTCTTTCAATTAAAGACATTTTGTTAGAAAAAAATAATCCTATTCTCTTCTCATTTCTGCATCTTTATATGTCGATATTAACAATTTTCTCTAGTTTAAGTCCCTTTATTTGAAAGAAAGTAGCAATCTATGAAAATATTTGATTTGAGAGTCTAACTACTTTAAAAATATTTATTAATACCCAGTTATCGCAAAGTATCAACCTACTTATATCTTGGCTTCCAACTTGATTCTGAAATCATACCTCAAATCATTATGATACTTACTTTCATTATATTATTGAAAATATCGTATTCCCCTCTTATAATGTATGTCAATTAGATAATGATGGACTTATAACCATTTTTAAAAGATTTAAATTGAAGTTCTAATTTTATAAATCTAATAATTTATTATTTAGATTAATTAAACTTTGCCCATGCTATAAATAGGAATTATTATAGATTTAGAAGCTATTAAGTATAATCTAAAACAGTGGTAATTCTTTTGATTCTTTCAATTACATTCTTATAATACTTATGATTATTCTTTATTTGATATGTTTACTAAAAGCATTAAGACTGTTGTTATTTTCTTTGCTTCTTAAGTAAATATTATAATAAGTTCCTATTGTACTAAAGTTATAGTAGCATTTATATATTTTCTTCAGCTATTTGCAAAAAGATTTCCTATTAATTAATTGACTTAATATATATTTTCTTTCCTGATCTTATTAAAGAATTTAAAGAACTCATGGGCCTTAATATATTTAAAAGGAAGGCAATTAAAGTTTATTTAATTTGACTCATTAAATGATATTTCAATTGTCTAAAAATCCTTAGTACAATATAACGATTGCTTGACTCAATTTTATTTAATATAGAAGTTACTCTTTAATAAATAGATTATGGGGTTTATTACTTTGGGCAATAATAAAAGCCTGCAAAAGGTTTTAATGTGTCAAGAAGTCCCATTTTATATCTCGCTAACTAAGATAATACTTGTTTCTTGGTAGCTAGATATTTATAAGTTGCTTTCTTAACTTATTTTAACATTTTTTATTAAATGCATTGAGACTTCCAAATATGTGGGTACAATTTCTAAGAGATTATTAATGCTTTCCTTTCCAAGAATTAGATGCTTCAAACTTAGAAATTATAATATTTAAACTAGCTGATTCCAGTATTTATTAAGTTCATTCATTAAATTCCACATATTTTTTTCAGATTTAGATATGAGAAATAAATAATTGACTCATCCTCTACAAGTATCACTGCTATTAAGTTTATTTCATTGAAATATTTAACTTTATTTATGCTTTCTTAGTAACGAATTATTATATCATATAGCAAGATTTTATCAGGTTCTTGTAAGCTTCCTTTCATTACTCCTTTTTTAAATTAGATAGTCATTATTATTTCCATCTAGAAGAAAAGAAGAGATATTTTTAATAAAAATGATTTAGATGCATTTACTTAGACTCAATGGTAATTTTATTCTTGTGCGATAATTAAAAAAGTAACTTTTTCATTATAATCTAATATTCTTCCTCATCTACTAGTGTATCTAGTAATATGGTATTTCCTATTAATTATTTATACAATATATCTAGTATTTACTATATAGCTCATATATGCAATGATTGTATATTTATGATTAATACTATAGCTCTATTTATACAATTTCGTATACCAATATATATAGTTTTTATATTAGAGCTTTATCATATATTTTAAAAAGGGTATTATTAAGGAAATGGAATGTTAGTTTTTCATACAATCTTTTATACTTTTAAAGCAGGAATAATAATATATTCAGTTCTTGAGGTATCTACCAAACCTTAAAATAGTGCTTAGAAAAGAAGGAAGAATTAAATTAGATAACTTCTTCCATATTTCAGTTATTCTACCTTTATTCTTCTGGATTAGGTAATTCTCCATTAGGAATTTATTAAATGGGCTTTTATATTTATTAGATCTTAATTCTGCACTAAAATTCATTTAGTTTCTAATTCTTGGATTAGCGATTTTTCTTTGCTTATGAAATCATAATTTACAAGTTTAGCTTAGATCTATATAATCCATACATCTGGGGGAATGAAATTAACTCCTTAAAATGAATTTCAACTCTCATAAAAAAAGAAAAATTTGACTATTAAATAAAATAAATAAGCATCACAGTTGCTTCAATTAGAATAAGCACTAGTTATTTAGTTCCATCTCATCTAATCCTAGTATTAGGATTTGATAATATTTCTTAGTGCTTATAAATATCTTAAGTAAAATGATGAAAATAAACAAAGATATGAATAGAGGGATTTAAAAGCTTTATCATACTCATTATTTAAATAAATAAACTTAATTCTATCTTTATGATATTCAAACTGACTAAGTAACTAGTTTTGTTTATAACCACTAAATAGTAATTAAGAGATAAAGCCAGTTAGATCAAATTATACTTATCAATAAAATTATTTTATATTTAGCTATTAAATAAATGAAGGGATGTAGCTAACACGATTTTTTATAATAAGCTTTTGTAATCTAGGAAGAAAAGAAAGAAATGAAAAATGAAAAAAGTTGAATTTAGGTTCAAGAAGGAAATATACTGAAATCATTTTGGAGGTATAAGAATTTAGTTAACTTGATAACTTAATTTCTAACCTTGAAGGAAGTTTGCATACTTTAACTAGTGGATAAGAACTTAAACTAGTTCTAATATCAGTTTAATGTAATCTAATTACTTAACGATGACATCTATGATTAAGAAACTTATTATAGTGAACCATAAGAAAAGTCTACAGAGCACTATGTTAAATGAATTTTTCTATAACTAATGAGATAAAAAACTAGGAAATTGGTATTTGGATAAGAAGAAAATATAATACAATCAGTTGCAAATTAGTTTAATTAATTTAACTTATAATGCTAGCAAATCAAAATCATATCAAACGTATAAGAAGTGTATATAAGATATTGTGCTTAAGATCAACTTCCAGAATTATAAATTTACATAAATCTAACAAAGTTAACTCTTAAATTCAATGAACTGTATGATGAAAATCTCTTTTTTCTAGAGAATCTAGTTAACTTGGAATTTTTAGAATTGGTGGATTAAGAAATCTCAGGAGGGTTCTTAAATTTATACTGTTAAAACCATAACCTAAAAGTTCTGAAAATAGAAAGTGAAGTATTTGACTATTCCTACCTCTCATAGTTTTTACTAGTGAAAGGTCATTTAATTTCTGAGATAGTAATCAATTTAAACGAAGAAATAGATAAGTTCATAAACTTCTGCCCTAATTTAAGAAAGATACATTTAATGTCTGATATACCCCAGAAAGTTTTGAAAAATATCAATCAAAAATCTTTAAGATGCTTGAAAATTGAAGCTGATCTACCTAGTAAAGATTTTACTCATTTCCTGTCGGAAAATCTACCCAATCTTGCTTTAATAGAAATCGAAGGTTTCCCTAGCTTTTGCAACTAGCATTTAATACTGATGATGAAAAACTCTCCTAACTTAAGAGCAATAAAATTGATAGATTTAGAGTAGCTTGAAGATACTGCAATAAGAGAGATAGGTAGCTATGGATAAAACTTAGAGTAAATCAACATTAAAGAAATAGACACTACAAGTGAAGCTCTAAGGTATATTTTTTAAAACTGCTCTAAACTGAAATGTATATAGCTTTAAGTGGAATGCCTCTTAAGTTTTGAGCTTCTAGACATAATTAACAAAAATTGCTATCAAATAAGGATACTAAATTTAGAGAGCTGCTAGTTTGACGATGTTGAATACAAAATTTAAGAAATGATATACTTAAAATAACTGGTATTTTTAAACTTAAATTACTGAAAGTGGTAAACAACTGAAGATGTGAAGTAACTAATAACAAATCTTAAGAATATTCGATAGCTAGAACTAGCAATAAACAGTAAGGTAACTTAAGATGCTTTTCCTTTAGTTGATGAAAATGGAGTTGATCTTAAGATCTGAGAAACTTTGAGAAATTTTATCCTAAAACATCCATTTAGCTTCGATATAAAATGATTAGATAATCTAAGAATAAAATATAAGTAAATAAAAATATTTGAGAATGAAGTCTAAAATTGAGAGGATAATGAAAGTGAATATAGTGATGAAGATATTGATGAAAACTAAGATATAGAGGATAATGAAAATGAATATAGTGATGAAGATATTGATGAAAACTGAGAAAGATAGGGCATGAAGAAACTAGACATTTTAACATAATCAAATATCTTACACTTAAATTTTTTTAAATGGTTCTATAAAATCTAATATAGTATGCTATTGATTATACAATTAAAAAATTATATAAACTCCTTATTTATCAGGAAATATGAAACTATGATTTATTTAAAAAACTAAATCTCAAAGCAGAAGGAAAATTTGTGAAAGAGCTGAGGAGTAAAAAAACAGTTTATTTTCATCCTATAATGTTCGTAGAGTAACTTAAGCAGTTTTAATTTAAGGTAATCGAACGAGTACCAAAAACGATAAGATTAACTAACTCAAAATTTAATTTTCAATTATTCGCTAAAAAATTAAAAATCAAGCAAAAATATAAAAGTTATAGAATAGAGCACGCAACTAAGTAATTTCACTTATCTTTAATGTTTAACAATGTTTAAAATAACTACCTACAAAGTGTTATGATTACTAAGTGAAAATGAACAAAATGAATATAATGATTTATGTTTATTGTTCAAATTAAACATTCAGCTCCAAGCTTATTGGTTGAGTTAAATAAATCAAAGTGATTTTTTATTTTGCTATTCCTATTTCTGGTTGTAGATTTCGTTATAGGTAGTTTATTGAAATTAGTCCTAAAATGAGAAAAAATATTAAGTTATAAGTAGAAATATTTTCGTTTAATAATCAAATTTAGATAAAAGACTGAAAGAATACTTATTCTTACAGCTTTAAAAAGGAGAAGATTAAGAGTTTTAGAATATGATAGCGAAGCAATTATTAATAGAGATCTAATGACTTTAGTGATTCGAAGAATTTTTGTTGATAAGTTAAAAATGAAAAAAGATATAACTTTGATAAGTCTTAAGATTTAAAATAGTTATTACATAAATAACTTATATTGCTTAAGGTACTCTTCAATTCTTTCTATTTATCGTTATTTATAAGTATTTCTTATTTATTACTTTCTTAAAAAATAGATTTATCTCTTAGTTTTTTAAAGAATTAACTTAGAAACCTTAAGAGAAAAGTTGCAAAAGAAATGGAGAGAAAAATAGCAGCAAGAAGAGTTAATTCTTTATCAGAAGGTAAAGTTATGGTTGCTTCTTTAAAGATAAGATAATCTAAGAACGAAAATGATAAAAAGCTTTAAACTAACTATACTAAATGTATAAGTTAATTCAAAGTATGAAGAAGTAATTTACAACTAAAGAGAATAAGTATGGGAACTAATGAAAAGCATTGAGAAGTAGAACAACGAATTAATGATACTTAGAAAAAAACTCATTCAAAGCATCTTATAACAGAAGAACAATTTGGAACGTAGTCACAATAAAACTTTAAAAATAAAACGAAAATAAAAGTAGAAAAAGCAGCGATCCATTTAAAAATAGAAAAAATCCAGAAAAAGAAATGATTATTAAGTTATCTCCAAGTTCTCTTATTTCTTTATTTTCCTTCATCATCAGCAGTTTCTTAATAAGTGGGTATTTTATTTACAACATCATTAGATTTTATTTTTTTGTCTTTATTTCGTTCTTTTTTAAGATAGTTTATTTTTCATTTTTTATATTCCTTAAATAAAGTTCAAGTCAAACTATGGATAACCCAAAATGAGATTTATAAATAAAAGTTCTTCGTAAGACTACTTGAACGATTACAATGGTAACCTCACACTTATAAAAAAGGCCGTGCAATACAACCGCATAAAAAACTGTCCGTAGGAACTGGTTGAAATTCCAGAAAATTAAAGCTTTATTAGCGTAAGTTTATTATCATTATAACTTACTTTTTCTTTTAATCTCAATTATCTTTGATTTCATTTATTTTATGCTCATATTTTCATATAATTTGAATTAATTTTCTTCAATTGCTTAAGAATTTTGAGAAATTTACTCTTAATGCTTGAAATTGTTCTAAATCTAGATTATAGATAACAAGAAATTAATAGCTACATTTATTATCTATTTTCTTTGCCTTTTAGTAATTTTTTACTTTGATTTTACTTAATTTGCATATATTAAATTTGATTTTCTTTCACTTTCTTTTTCTTAATTATATAGTAGTAGTAGATGTGTTTTTAAATGGAGTAAGTGTAAGTAATTAAGATTACTCTTAGTATTAAGTTTAAAATACTAAATTTAAACTAAAATATTTATCTTCAAAAGTGCGCCATCCGGGACTCGAACCCGGGTCAACTGCTTGGAAGGCAGTTATCCTAACCACTAGACTAATGGCGCCTATAATTATAAGAGAAAACTTTTAATTTAAACCT
This sequence comes from Loxodes magnus, assembly GCA_946699065.1. Lineage (NCBI taxonomy): Eukaryota > Ciliophora > Karyorelictea > Loxodida > Loxodidae > Loxodes > Loxodes magnus. Next base: position 396,335 of record CAMPDV010000006.1, on the reverse strand, counting down.
TTAATTATATAGCTAAGAACCATTTCTATTCTAACTCCAGTTCCTAAATCTTAATACTAGCACTAGTTTATCAATTATCAGATTATTAGAGGTAATAGCAAGCAAATCTATCTAGCTAGAATCTCTTACAGCAAATTAGTAATTTAAAAGATAAAATTAATTCCAAAGAGTCTAGATGAGTTAGGAATGTAACTTATATAAATGAACTAACTTAGAAATTGATGAAATAAGGACATCCAACGAGAACAAAAAGCTAATAATAAGAATAATGAAAAGGACTTATCCTTATATTATCCCTTACACTTCATAGACTGCTTTAAAAATTAAAAATTAAAACTTTAAAGTGTTTTAGTATCTTAAGAAGCCTATAGTGTAAACATTGAATACCTAGGCTTTAATTATTATTACTATATTTTAAGCTACAAGAGTATGGTAGCATATCTCCTTGAAATAGTTAAAAATTCAATAAATGATTTGAATAGTTAAAAATGAAAAATGATGAAGCTTTTAATCTAATATTATATGATTTAATGAATATAACTATTTTCTTCTCTTTTGTTGACTAAAATTTGTATTATAAATTGAAGCAAATTTGCCAAATGTTTGTATCTATTCTCTTCATTATAATATTACGAAGCCTTTATATATCTGACTCAGTATTAAATAGCTTATTACCTTTCTTTTTAAGATTTAATTTCATTTTTTTATTTAATTTTAATTTAGAAAATTAAACATTAAATCAGGAGAATGATAATAGATTATTTAATATAGCTTTCATGAGTTCATACTAGCTTATAAGGCATCTTATTCTTAGTCTTCAAATAAAGCAACTATATTTTCAAGAGCTATTTTGATTATAGATGCAATAATTTAAAACCTTAAGGAATTATAAATTTTTGAGATAAAGTGCAATTCTTCCGAAACTTAAACAGTTTTGCAAAATGATTTTTTCCTTTTCTCTTACAACTAAGATAATAGCACCAGCATATTACATGCCAATATTAACTTCATATACAATCTCATCTGACTGGCAAGATTATAACTCTTAATTAGACTGAAATAGAAACATTAGCTATTTTTAGCTTATATCTTCTCTCCTAATACTCCTTCTGTTTTTTATTGTATAAGCTATATTGAGATTTGTATACTTTACTAATGGCTATGCTTTTTCAGGCTCAAACAGAATTTTTTAAAGTACTTCTTGAATTAAATCATAATGTAAATAGGAGAATATTATGGAGGTTATCTTCATAAGAAATATGGGAAATTAGATGGGAGCTCTTATAAGCTTCAAATAATGTGATAAAAGGCTTATTAATCTAAGCTTTTAATAGAAGACAATTTTAAAAATTGTATAACTAAAAAACATTAACGGACTATCTTGTAAATGTGTTATATAAAGCTATTAAAATAGAATTCATATGCTTATATTTAGAAAATATATCAGCTATTAGTTTTTCAAAGCATAGAGATCTAAGTATTATCCTTTTACTTACGCAGATTTAATATTATTGCCTATTTCTAAAACTTCTTAGCAATTAAGTTTTTATTAAAAGTTCAGAGTTGCAGTGTTTGAAACTCAGGATGATTTATTAAGTTACTCAAATGAAAATGATTAGTTATGTCTATTTTATTTATATTAATCTTTCTTTATCAGAGTTTCTTTAAGTTAATCTGCTCTTTTAATGTTTTATCTCTTTTTATATGCTTTAAGCATATACTTTATGAAATATTAACTGAATTTATAATTATAGAAGTGGCATCATTTTATTCCTATCTAGCTTATTATTTCTACTTGCTTAAAAGAGATATTTATGTTTGAATTTAATATGGTAAATAGTGAATGTTATATTTGGACTCTATAAATACTTATTTACTTGTTACATCTTATGAACTCTTTAGAAAATTATAAACCAAATGTAGTTTATAACCATTTTAGAGAATTTCTTTGATTTTAACCTTTAGATACTTTACTTTTAGACATTATTTGCTTCTTTCAAAGTTAGAATTTTTTTAATTGTTAGCTTGAATGAATTTTAAAATTAGTCCTTTTTATGATGTAAAAGAACGTTGAAGCTCTTTTATCAAAATCATTAGTTTAATTTCACATCATTGGCTAAAAGATTTGACTGCTTTATTTCTTATCATAATGCTTGAAATTACTGAATAAATTCCTTAATAAGCCAATCTTATAATTTCTCCTATATAACTAGATATAAACGTACCATCTACTTTTTATATAGCTCACAAAGAAAAAATGCTGACACCTTAATAAACCAAAATCCTTTCTAGTGAAACTAGATAATTACAATCACTTTGCTGAAATGTAAAATAGTCATGCTTAGTTAGCAGGAATTTCAAAGTTAGCTTCATCAGCTAAACTGGAACATATATTGATGAAGGAACTAAGAAGCTTATAGTAATTAAAGTATTTAACTCAGTAATAGAAGACTTCTACCAGATTAAGTTAAGCAGATTGGGAATTACTAATGCTTTTCTTTCTTCGAATCAAATTAATTTCCATAATTTTTCTGCACCCTTCCCTTCTTCTTCCTCTGATTCGTTTTAAAATAGCCTTAAGATATAATTTTTCCATGATATATAGAATTATTAGATAAGTGACTTTGACAAAAAAGTTAAATTCTTAATTTAATTTAGTAGCTTGGCTCAGGAAATTCTCTATTAATACAACTTAAGTTATCAGTTAAAGGCAAGTTTTATTTTCTTAAGTATAAAATAGTGCTTCGCAATATGTTTCTATGAACTGCAAGTTTTAGATTTTTTAATTAAATAGTGCTCTTTAATATGGTTAAAGCTTGGTATTGCAACTAAGTCCTTTTATATATGTTGACTATATTCATAGCCGAATATCTTTCAATAATTATCTTCTAAATCTTTAAACCTTAAAGGTGAGATTGAAATTATCTACTCCACTTAAAGCATATTAAACTTAACCCATGCTAAAATTCCTGCTCATAGGAGCTTTTAAAGATCTATTTTAAAGCGATAGAACTTTTTCTTAAATTTTAGGTTTAGATAATTTTTCAGATCTATTTAATCCCAATTTCGTTTTAGTGTATATACTATGCTTTTAGTTAATTTCTAGATGGAATCAATCAAGCACTATGTTGCTCGGAAAAAAAGGATATAATTTCTTAAAGCTTTAAGTAATTTTAGTTTGATTATATAAGCACTATTAACACATTTTCCTCCTTTTTTTGATACTTCAAAGCACAATTTTTAAAGTACATATTTTATTGAAAATATATACCTAAAAAGCGATTTTTTTGTTTAAAGCTTATATTTAGTGGTAACGTTTAGACCAGATACTTTTTTACTTTAATTATAGAAATTCTTAAATAAATCAATGGGATAATTATCAAAGTTAGTAGTATACCAGTATATTTAAACAGAGATATCTCCTTCCATAGTGAAAAATATTACCCTTTCATAGTAAAGCTAATTAATCACTTAAATACAAATTTCATGCACCTATAGCAACACAGACTGAGATACCAAATGTAAAACTAGTCTTAATAGTAAGTATAAGACCTGAATTTTGAATACTTAGTCTCTTTTAATTTTTCATTCTTATATAGATAAATTTAAATTATATGAGCTTCAATATATTCTCTCTATTAATAAAGTTGAAGACTCATATAGTGATTGTAGATACCTTATTCCAAATATTTTGAGTAAGCAAATAGAAGATATCTATCCAAGCAGTGATCTCCATTCATTATTAATATCTTAGAAAGCTTATTACTTAGAGCTTTGACAATAAGATTGTTCATTTTCCTTTTTATTTCATAATATAGCTATTTATGTGTATTTTAGTCTCAATTATTTTTGACTAGAACCTGAGCTATATTATCCATCTCCGATACTAGAATAAGAAACTTACGATGGAAAGATTTAATAAAAGAAATAATTTGAAAAGATTAAATCTGGAAAGTCAAAAATGAGACTATTAGCAGATTATATTTCTTATCCCTTTCTAATTTTCTAGAAGCTCAAAGTGAAAATAAGTATACTACGCTTTTGTTTCAAGATAAGGTAAAAATTTGGATAGTAATATTAAAGATATAAAGCTTTCTGTCTATAAAGTATATATCAATATAGTGGTTTCTTTAATATAATATAAAAGCATAAAGTGGAATTAGATTTCACACTTCACTAAACTTATCTACTCTAGATAGCAAAAGGACTAAATACTAACTAAATAAGTATATAAAAAGGAATAAATTGGGATATATCAAAAGATAATTCTACTATATGTAGGTAAAATAATTAGCATGGTATATAATACATATACTATAAGAATGTAAAATAGATTTAATTGATCTAAAGCAAATTTAAGAATCTTAATGAAAGATATATCTGATAGTGCTAAGCAATAGGAGATTAATCTGAAGATACAAGTATTAAATTTCTTATACCTTAAGCTTCTTTTTCTCTAAGTGATTGATATTTATTAATTTACTTAGATCTATCTGAAAATTTTTATTTTAAGCTAATGGTAGCCTTTTCAAGAGTTATGCAACTTTTAATTTACAGGTATTAGACATATAACATAATAATAAAAATATGAATGCAGTTGATGAAAAGCCTAATTTGTTTTAAAGGTGTAGATTTATTTAAATACCTTCTCAGTATATTAAGATGATTACCTTTAATAAAACATCTAACTAATGGTAAATAGAAGGAAGGAAAACTAACCAGAGAAAACAGGATAAGAATCTAAGCTGCTATATTTAAATACTAGCAGATTATTTCCATTCTATTTATTTAAACAGGATATTTGGTCTTTAGTAAGAAATGAGTACTGAAGTTATAACCTGTCTATATTTAATAAAGGTGAATAATAAGTAACAGGAAGGTATATAAATAACAGCTTTAAATTATAAACTAAATATAAATCAATTTGGTATTACTATTAACTCCTTAAGTCTAAGTCTATACAAAGAAACTTAGAATATTAAATTCCTAAATTATTAAAGAGTGAGACTAGAAAATTTTGGAGCTACATTCTTATTAAATTAAAGGGTAAATCAAGAATAAGGATATTAAAACTCTAAGATAGTCAAAAGGATTTTATTATATGCTTATTATATCAATAATAAGCTTCCATATTTTAAACTTTGATAGTGATCACTTTCACCTTATAATTAAATCCATACCTGAAATATAAATTTTGGGTTTATTATTAAAGTTGATAATGCTAGCAAGTCCTAAGATTAAGATTTTGCTTTAGGTATTAAAATGCGTTATTCAAATTTAGACTCAAATTAGCACTAAAAGATACCTAGATGCTTGTGTCTTTAAATTAAAATTTTACCCTTTTCTAAATCTAAAAATTAGCTTACTCATCATCCTTCTATATTTTGAGTCTCTTATAAGCTAACTTTTTCCATTAAGGATATCAATAACACCAGGATTATAGATATGACTAAAGAACAAATGACATTAATCAATCATAGTGCTGAAACTAAAAGAACAAAAAGACTTAAAAAGCAAATAATTATCCACAGTGGAAGGGTGGTAGTCTAAGCTATTATACTTGGTAATTAAAATTAGTAATTCAGACAAAGTTTATGATTTCTTGAACTGAATAGAATTCTCTAACTATAGTAAAGGAAAATTAAGGAATAAAATGATAAATATATAGATACAAATAACCCCATATTCATAAGAATTAAATAAAGGAACTGGATAAAAAGGATTAGAAATGCTTTCTCTTAATAAAAATATGAGAATAAAGTCAGAAATCAGTGATATAATAAAATTATTATTGTATGAATAACTTAAGAGCTAATTGAGATTCAGAACTAATTGAAAATAAATTGGAGGATTGGAGACTTTAAAATTAATAATCAAGGAGAAATAAATAATCTAACTAGAGGGAAAATCAAATTATCAATTAGATAATATAACTCAATAAGCTTATAAAATATATGATTAATTTAGGATTTTATAATAAAATTCTTTATGGAGCAGATTTTTTTAATCTTATGAATAGCTATTACTAAACGCAGACAGATAGTATATAATTAGATAGCAAAAGGAAAAAATAATCTATGACAGTGCTAATATTCCTGGCTTGAAACGTTGCTAAAAGATACTAGAGAGGAATTAATAATTGGAATATATTTAAGCTACATCAATTTTCAGGTATTTTTTCAATCATTTAATCATTAATTAAAAATAAAAGCAATATATATGATCTTATTACCTTATAACAATATACAGTCATGTATTTACTTTTATGTTTCCTACTTAACCAATATAAAGCTTCTTTTTATATCAAATCCTTGATATACTCAGCATAACTAAACGAAAAAATTACTTAAAATTTCCTCTTTTCACTATAAAAAAACTGAAGTGTCATTTTCCTTTCTATTTGTTCCTTTTATCTATATCATTAAACTAAGTTTAACAGATCAGTTAAAATAATAGTTAGATGGATGGTATGAAAGAGATATTATATATGATATTAATAATTTTATTTATATTGATATATCTACCAAGCTATTATGGTTTCTATACTTAGTCTCTTTTCTTTCTTTTAAATTACTATTTATCTCTACTTCTATCCACACTCCTTTTGACAGTCATTCTCGTTTTTATTAGTCATTTCATAAAACCTTTTAACCAGTCTTCCAAAGCAAACCGATTTAGCAAATTCCAAAGTAGTTATCTATCCTACATTTTTTAAAAAGGTAAAGCTAATGCAAATAAGCAACTCTTGCATACAAAGAAAACAAAAAAAAGTAAAGGATATATACTTAAAATTCAACTGCATTAGCATCCTTAACATTTATGGTATTTGAAACTATTGAGAATCAAAGGTATAATGCTTAGCATTATTTTGATTAATTAAGAATTTAAATTAATTTTGAAGAAAATAAAATGGAAACAAGTACATTTAGAAGTATAAGAGATGCTATTAGAAGCTAGATTAATAATATAGGTAGCAAAATATTTGGTATTATGATGGCTCAGACTAATATTCGCTTAATAAGAATTACTTTTATGTTGCTCGGTATCTTCAATTTCATTAACCTTGCTTTACTGTTTGAGATGAAAGAGGTCTTGGGGGTTCATAAGCTTGCACTAGTACTTTGGAGCAGTTATTTTGTTTCAATTCCTTTTCTTCAGATAAAGCTGGCTAGTAACTCAAAAATGCTAAGTTTTGTTTCTCTTTTAATTTTGATGGTAGGCAACTATTGGATTTTTAAATAGTGGAATTTTAGCTTTATAAACATAGAGACTTTTTTCATCCCTGCTATTTCGTTTTTGCTGACAAAGAATAGAAAAGTTTTCTTTCTGATGCTACTGTTGGTTCATATTGTTTTAGAAGCCAATTAACCCAGAATTTAATACCAAAAGTGATAATCTGATTAGAGAAGCAGTTTAATCTCAGATATGCTATATCAGGACTTGGTAAACAGTATACAAATTATAAACATCATTTGCAATATAATTTTCGCTCTGACTATTAATTACTTCGCTAAACTAAACACCTTTCTTAACTAAAAATAGCAAGAGTATAGCAAATTTAAACTTTAGGTTAAGAAGTTTAAAAGGATTTTAGTTGGATCAAAAACTGCTTATACCTCCTATAAGCTTAAAATTAAACAAAAGAGGATGCTAGTTCATAAGCTAAAAAATAGGATAGTGAATTATGAGATTGAAAAGAAAAATAAAAACCAGTTCATTGCTGCGATGATTCATGAGCTAAGAAATCCGCTTAACTCTGTACTTGGCAATTTGGATATTATTTCATGTCAACTTGAGGATTTATCTTTAGATTAAATTGCGCTTGTTAAAAACGCGCAGGATTCAGGAGAAGCTTTATAGGGAATGATTAATAATATACTTGATGCTTCAAAAATAGAGTCAGGGAAATTTGACTTATGAGTAGAGTCGACTGAAATAAGGAAGTTCATTTTTAAGATATTCCAGATTAATAAATCAAACCCAATAAGGAAAAAACTTAACTTCTCAATGAAAAATGATCCACATGTTCCTAAGTATCTCAACATTGATTAGCAAAGAACAATGCAAGTTCTGATGAATTTGATTGGAAATGCAATTAAATTCACTGAGAAAGGAAAAGTGAGCATTAAAACTAAATGAACACCTAACTTGGATTCAATTGATAAGGAAGATAGGAATAAATAGCCAATTGTGAAGAATATAAAATAACACTAGGAACATTTACTGAAATATCAAATAATCTGCTAGTAGAAGTCTAGAAGGACTACATAAAGCTAATCTGTTAACTAGTCAGTATCTTAGATGGAAGTGCAAAATCTAATAAGGCCTATCACATCTTTTGACCTAATTGAAAAAGACGGAATTTATTAACTTCCTTCCAGTATTGACAAGTAAGCTTAAGGATAATCGACTCTACTCTAACTTTTATAAAGTAATGAGTTTAGTACCAGCGAATAAAGCTCTTTAATAAACTCTGGCCTTCAACAAAAATTAATAAAGACAAAAAATCAATCTAGAACTCAATCTTTATCCTAGGGTCTTAGAATATCCAGTTAGATAGAGTGTTCTTTATTAACTTAGTCAGAAAAGCCTCAGAAAAAGTAAAAATAGAAATCATATGTAGATCTAAGATAATAATAGCTATCTTAAGATGAAGGAAATCAATTAAGCTAATCATAGACTTAATTATAAAGGAAGTGGTTCTAAAGAAAGCCTCTTATATATCAACCTAAATAGAAAACAGAAATATAAAGTGACTAACAAGCAAATCCTCAATAGCTAACTGAAAATATTTAGTCCTTTAATGAAGAATTTGGAGTAATTTCTGAAATCACTTCCTCTCCACCTTATGCAGGGATGTAGATACCTTTTAAGTTCTTTACAAATGAAAATTTCTAAGTAGAAGATTAAGTAAAGTAATAGATAGCTAGCTAATTAAACTTTTACGAGAGTTCAGCGTAAAGTAACTAAAATATAATTATTTATGAAAAAGGCTATGAAAAATAGGGTATACTTGATATTATCATTAAGGACACTGGATGTGGAATCTCTGAGGAAAATATCAAAAAATTGTTCTAGCCTTTTTAGCAAGCTGATAAAAGCGTCAGCAAAAAATACGGAGGAACTGGGTTAGGATTATGAATTTCTTAAACGATACTTAAAGAAATGAAAGGCTAAATTAAAGTAGAAAGCCAGCTTGGATTAGGAACAGTATTTAAAGTAAGTTTGCCTCTAGACGTTTCAAGACCACTTAAAAAGGATAAAAAATACAATTTGTTAAAGAAAATGAGAGTTGTGTATATCAGTGAGTAGGCAGAAAAAAATAAAATAATAAACTTACTCAAAATAATGGAAATAGATGTTTAAATAATCCAATTTGAAAAAAAAAATACAGCTAACTTCCTTCAAATAAGCGAAAGCAATCCAATCGATATGATTATGATAAACAATAATATTGATCATAGAACTATTCTAGTGATTATTAATAGAATAAAAGAAATAGAAGTAGTTTAAGAAATGAAATCTATTCCGATATATATTATCTCTAGAAACAGAACTGAGACTGAAAGGATCCTGCAAACTCATTAAAATATAAATGGAGCAATATCCTCAAATATAAGTTAGGAGTAGCTTATGAAATTTCTTAATAATCTAAGTAATAAACAGAAATTAAAAGAGTAGAAGACATTTTTATTCGTAGATGACAACTAACAGAACTTGAAAATTTTGTCTTTGTACGCTGAAGAGGTTGATGTGAATTGCTTTACAGCTGACTCTGGAATCAAAGCCTTAGAAATTTTAAAAGACAGTTATGATAAAATAGATGCAATAATAATTGATAACGAAATGCCAGAAATGAATGGACTAGAATGCATCTTACAAATAAGAGAGTTCGAAAAGTAATTTTAGAACGATCGAAAGTTAAAGATAATAATGTTATCAGGAAATTCAGGAGAAATAGAGCAAGAAATTATAAATTAAGGAGCTGATGAGTACTTTGTAAAACCACTATCTCTAGTGAATTTTAGGACAATATGCTAGGAGCTCAGCAACACTTAAAATTTCAATTGTTAATTCAATTTTAAATTTATTTTTGTGTCTTTATCTTCATAATTTTGGAGCTTACCTAACGATATTAATAACGCTTAGCTACTTTTATCTACCCATAAGTTCTCTTTTTTATAAAAATTGCAAAGCCTTTTTTTTGGTTCTATACTTATCAAATTCTAATATAGTTAACTTAATCTCTCTCTAATTAGTACCATCTTTATTTATAGCTCTAAAACAAATTATTTTTAATCTCTAACTGAAAGGAAAAAAATCGTATTTTTTTAATTATTTTGACTCTAAAACTTTTTGCATTAGTAGAGATTCTTTAATACCCAAAGTAAGTTAAAATCTCATAATATATAGCGAGTTTAGTCTTACTTTCTAATAGGCTTATGAGCTATTTTCTTTTAATGATAGTTGAGTCTTTTAAATTTTTTCTATTACCTAGGTTTGCTATCAATTAAGCCAATCTTCACTTTAACCTTTTAAAGTTAGACAACTCCATAATAAGCTGCCTTTAATTTTTATTTTCGCTTATATTATTATTAAAATACTAAAGCTTACTTGAAGATTTATTTATCTCATATCAGAAAATCATAAAAACAGCCAAAATAAGTCTAAGCCTTAAAGAGATCGATCAGATTGAAGTACTCGATCTGAAACTTTAGCAGCAAGAACTATTAATGAGTCCAGCTCTATCAAGCTTGATTAAAAAGCACAATTATGGTTTAAAAGGTTAAATCAGTATTAGTTAAAAGCAGTTTTAAACTTAGATTTTATGAACTTATTTTTCATAGTCTACATAAGATAATCATATAAGTAGAGAATGTTAACTGAAGTGTATTAAGAGTATTACAAACTAAGGCATATAAATAAATTGTTTAGATTAGTTTGAGTGTTAAGAGATAAGAATATTTCTGAGTTTAGGGAAAAATAGATAAAGTAAATTGATTTTAAAATCAAAAAGCAGGGAGAAAACTAATTATCAAGACTGTAAAGAGCATAATTGCTAGAAGAATTGAAGTAAAGTTTAATCAAACTATGTATATCGATAGATGAAAGCTTTAAGATAGCATCACATACAAGAAGTGAAATTAGTTTATTTCTTGAAATAGAGTTAAACTCTTAGAGCATTCATATTTATTCTTTGATAATAAATAAAAATAATTACGGAGCGTATAGCACCTCGTTGGCGCGCAGCTCTTTCAGATTAAAATTTAATATTAAAAAAGTGTTCTCAAAAGCTTGATTTCGTTCTTTTCGTCCATAGAGTCATGTCAGCTTCTCCAAATGGGGAATCTTCTTATTAAAAATTATTCTTTAATCTTGAGTCAAATACTTCAATCTTCTTGAATAAGGTCCAAATAAGAATTAGCTATTAAGTCATTAATTAGAAGGCTCCTCAGTCAAACTTTCATACTGCTAGAGAGAATCCTCAGGGTAAGTTAGGCATGTCTCAACGGAGTTTGTCCACCCTTCCCCGTGATGGCATCTAGTGCGAGATTACTCGTAATGCATTATACACGGCACCAGATTACCTACTTGTTCTCCTGACGCAGTCGATATCCATTTTATATATTTTTTAATATATTAACGATAGAATTATATGAGTATTATAGGATATATATAAAGCCAGAAATCCTATAAAGATAAACTTTCTTCTAAATGAATTATAAATTTCTCGCTTTCCTTCTTTATTATTATCCCTTATAATTATATTTGATTACATATTAATAATACCAAAACCTTTAACTCTCCTTCAGAACTATTTAAATTAGCAAAAATAACTTGTCCTTTGCTTAAGTATGATTATACCTTCAGCAGATATATTGAGTTTATTGTAATTTTTAATTTGAATTGAGTTATCTCAAAAAATATATTAGCATGATTTACTTTCAGAAGATGAGTTGCTAATATTTATTCTTATATTTAGTTTAATTACCAATCTTGAAAGGAAGCTATGTAAAATTAAATTTTATGGTTTTGTTTAAACATTTAAATACGATTGCTGTCTTTTGGAAGTTAATTCTTTCTCAATTTTATGATTTAACTTATTTTAATATGCAACATCTTTTCTATTGCTTTCAATAGATTATATCTAATTACCATTAACCGTCTTCTAATCTTCGCTAGATTATGAATTTTTATTTTAGTTACTCTTTAGTTTTTTAGCTTCAACAATAAGAAACTTCTTTGCATTTAAACTTCTAGCTAGTTTCTAACTTATAATCTTAAATACTCTTCTTATGACTATAAAATGAGCCTGTTGCAGATTTTAAAGTTAACCAAATTAAGTTTAGCTGTTTATCTCTTAGTAATATAATAGACCCGTTACACCTTTTAGCATGTATCATTCTTCAACCCTTCGCTTCTGATTAAAATTCTGTATGTCTAATATCAAAGCAGGGAATAGAGAGTATTGATAGATTTACTTTGGAAGGTTCATTGTTATGATGATTTTACTCGATTTAATCACGATTCTAGATCATTAAAGCTGTTTCGAAACTCATTATTTATAGCAGTTATTGAAGTTATAAAGCTGCCCTAGATTTTTATAAGCTTTTCCTTTACTATTTGCTATTATGGCTGTTTAGACTTGAATTTATAGCTCTAGTAAATAAGATAAATTAAACTTTAATCTAAACTTATAAAAAATAATTTTTCTCTGCCATAGCTATTTAATTGAACCAGCTCTGGATATAAAAATACAAAATAAGAGAAGAAAAATTTAAAGAGCATTAAGATTGGATTGCTTATAGGTTTGGATATAGCAAGCTATTCATAATCAACGCTAGTTCTAAGAATGGTAATATTAATCCCATTCTTAGCCTAAATGGTGTAAGCTATAACTAGTTTTTCTCCTGGTATATAACTATGATTTAAATCTTAAAAATTTAACAGAATGGAGTAACTTTAAGAAATAGAAAATAGCCAAATATTATAATTTGGTAATAGATATAGAGAAATAGGTTAATAACTAAAATGATTAGTGGTTAATCATTCTTGTTTAGACACTAAAATGCTTAAGTCTATTATTTAAGATGTAACTTAGCTCATTTTAGCAAACTATTAAAGAGCTTCGCCTTTAAAAAATTTTTTGATAAAAGCATTTGTAATAACTCTCCTGATTAAGGGTATGAATTGGGATTCATTTGATCACTTTTATTTTTCTAGCAGCTTAATCATCAGCAATCAGGTAAATTAGGATCAGCACTTTTACATTTTACTTTTAGAATGTCTCATTCATTCCTAATTTAACCTAGTTTTAAAAATATTATCTGTCTAAACTAAAATTTCTAAAATCAGCCTAAAATAGGAATTTAAGCTTAGTTTAATAATTTAGCAATAACTAATTTTAAATTTAATAAGATGATGTTGTGATCTATAACTTTAACTTATGCTCTAAATTCTTTCTTATCTTAGTATCTTTAGTAATAATGATCTAGTTATCATATCTATCACATTTCAAATTTTATCTATTATTTCTTGTCTTAAATCTTATTTATATAGTCTTTTTATATTTCCATATTGTTCCTTTTTATTATTCTTATTATTAGCTTTTTATTCTCGTTAGATGTCCTTATTTCATCAATTTCTAAGTTAGTTCATTTATATAAGTTACATTCCTAACTCATCTTGACTCTTTGGAATTAATTTTATCTTTTAAATTACTAATTTGCTGTAAGAGATTCTAGCTAGATAGATTTGCTTGCTATTACCTCTAATAATCTGATAATTGATAAACTAGTGCTAGTATTAAGATTTAGGAACTGGAGTTAGAATAGGAATGGTTCTTAGCTATATAATTAAAGGTTTAAATTAAAAGCTTTCTCTTATAATTATAGGCGCCATTAGTCTAGTGGTTAGGATAACTGCCTTCCAAGCAGTTGACCCGGGTTCGAGTCCCGGATGGCGCACTTTTGAAGATAAATATTTTAGTTTAAATTTAGTATTTTAAACTTAATACTAAGAGTAATCTTAATTACTTACACTTACTCCATTTAAAAACACATCTACTACTACTATATAATTAAGAAAAAGAAAGTGAAAGTAGAAGTTAAGATGTAAATAATAATATAAATAATTATCGATAGATAGACTTTAGGTATAAACTTAAAAATAGGAAATCTTTATGTAATATTTTTTGAAAGCTTTTAAAATTATCAAGATTTAACCTTTTAACTTTTAACTTATCAGCAAAAATCCTAAGAATGACTAAAATCCTAAATGATTTATATTATTATTGGTTTGCTAATTTAATCATAAAGCTCTTAATTATGAATAAGTATTTCTTCAATTGAATATCTTAAATTTGATTATAATATAAAATTCTTCTTATACCTTAATATTCTTATCTCATGTTATAACTATGTTCAATTAAGATTTTATAAGGAAATCTATAGCCAGAAATATGAATAAATAATTGTTTATCTCCCAATGTACAAAATAATTTTGATTTATTTTTAGCTTAAATAATAAATTTAGAGCTTAATACTTTATTTGAATAGTAAGCATAAATCCTTATACATCCTAAGTTCATTTTCAGATAGTAATAATATCACTTTGTAGGTAATTATTTTAAACATTGTTAAACCTTAAATTCAAATGTAAACACTTTATTAGCTAATTGTTTGCTTTATTCTATAACTTTCTTGTTTTTGCTTAAATTTTAACTTTTAAGGAAATGAATAAAAATTAAATTTTTAGCTAGTTAATCTCATCATTTTTTAGTTTTCATATGATTGTCTTAATTTATAAATGCTAAATCCCTTTTACGAGCATTTGAGGATGAAAAATAAACTGAATTTTAATTTTCTCAACTCTATCTTAAATTTTCCTTTTGCTTCCAATTTTAGTTGTTTAAATAAAGATTATCTAAGAAATCATAGCTACTCATTTACTGATATATAAGGAGTCTATATGACTTCTTAAATGTATAGTCAATAGCATATTTAATTAGATTTTATAGAACCATTTAAAGTAATTTAAGCATAAGATATTTATTTATGCTAAAAGATTAAAGTTAAATAGACTAAATACTCAAAGACTTTAATTCTTCAATTTTAGTTATAAGTCATCACCATTTCAACTTCATTGTACTCATAATCTCAGATTTCATTTGTAAATATGTCAAGTTACTTAAACTTCGCCTTTAGATTGTTTAATCATTTTATTTCAAAGCTGGATGGATGCTTTAGAGTAAAACTTCTCAAAGTTTCTCAGATCTTAAGATCAACTCCATTTTCATCAACTAAAGGAAAAGCATCTGAGGTTACCTTACTGTTTATAGCTATATCTAGCTATCGAATATTCTTAAGATTTGTTATAAGTTACTTTATATCTTCAGTTGTTTACCATTCTTAGTAATTTAAGCTTAAAAATACCAGTTATTTGAAGTATATCATTTCTTTAATTTTGTATTCAACATCGTCAAACTAGCAGCTCTCTAAATTTAATATCCTTATTTGATAGCAATTTTTGTTAATTATGTCTAGAAGCTCAAAACTTAAGAGGCATTCCACTTAAAGCTATATACATTTCAGTTTGGAGCAGTTTTAAAAAATATACCTTAGAGCTTCATTTGTCGTTTCTACTTCTTCAATGATGATTTTCTCGAAATTTTGACCATAATTACCTATCTCTCTTATTGCAGTATCTTAAAGCTACTCTAGCTATATCAATTTTATTGCTTTTAAGTTAGGAGAGTTTTTCATCATCAGTATTAAATGCTTGTTGCAAAAGTTAGGACAACATTCGATTTCTAATATAACAAGATTGGGTAAATTTACCGACAAGAAATGAGTAAAATCTTTTCTAGGTAGATCGGATTCAATTTTCAAGCATTTTAAAGTTTTATGGTTGATATCTTTTAACATTGTTTAAGGCATATCAGACTAGAAATGTATCTTTCTTAAATTAGGGCAGAAGTTTATGAACTAATCTATTTCATCATTTAAATTAACTACTATCTCAGTAATTAAATGACCTTTAACTAGTAAAAACTATAAAAGATAGGAATAGTCAAATGCTTCACTTTTTATTTTCAGAACTTCTAATTTAAGGTTTTAGCAGTATAAGTTTAAAAATTCTCCTGAAATTTCTTAACCTTCCAAATTGAAAAATTCTAAGTTCACTAATTTCTATAGAAAAAAGAGATTTTTATCATGCAGATCACTATCTTACAGTTCTAGCTTTTTTAGATTTATGAAAATTTATAAATCTAGCAGCTAGTTTTTAGTAAAATGCGAAATTGAGGCTTCTTAAACGTTTGGTAAGCTCTTGATTTGTTAGCATTATAGATTAAATCATTTAAGCTAATTCTAAGCTGAATTCCATGATATTGTATATTCATCAAAAATAAATTTCCTAATTTTTTATCTCATTAGCTATCAAAAAATTCACTCAATATAGCGGTTCGCAGATTATTGCTATACTTCGTTATTTGAAGGTAGTCAATCATAGTTATCTTTGTTTATTAATTAGATTGAATTAAATTGATATTAGAACTAGTTTAAATTCTTATCCACTAGTTATAGTCTGCAAACTTCCTTCAAAGTTAGGAATTAAGTCATCAAGCTGACTAAATTCTTATACCTCCAAAATGATTTCAGTATATTTCCTTCTTGAACCTAAATTCAACTTTTTTCATTTTTCATTTCTTTCTTTTCTTCCTAGATTACAAAAGCTTATTAACAAAAATCGTGTTAGCTACATCCCTTCATTTATTTAATAGCTAAATATAAAATAATTTAATAAAATAAGTATAATTTGATTTAACTAGCTTCATCTCTTAATTACTATTTAGTGATTATTGACATGACTAGTTACTTTATCAGTTTATATTCATAAAGTTAAAATTAGGTTTATTTATTTAAATTAAAGAGTATGATAAAGCTTTTAAATCCCTCTATTCATATCTAACTTTTATTTTCATAATTTTAATTATGATATTTTTATAAAAATAATACTCATAATCAAATCCTGATTTCAGGTCAGATAGTTTAATAACTTTTACTTATTCTATTTGAAATAACTGTGAATGCTTATTAAATGACTAAGATGTTTTCTTTTGAAAGCAAATGAAATTTATTTTATAGAGTAGATTTATTTTCCTTTGATTGATGGATAATATTGATATAAGTTAAGATTTTAAGGATAATCAATCTGTTATCAAACTCTTGCTGCACAAATAAGACTAAGAGGAGTTTTTCCTACTTTTCTTGCTTCAGTGAATTTCCACCCTGACTTTTCGAAAATGCTGATAAATGATTCTAAGGTTCTTTCTCTTCCTCCTGTTACCATCATCATATGAATATCTGCTAAAACACTAGACTAATTATTAATGTCAATTATCGCGTCAACATTGTAAAACTTGCTTCCTTAAGGAGCTGCTTTTGCAATATTTCCTAATATTTAGATGCATTCTTCATCATTCCAATCATGAAGTACTGACTTCATCATATAGCAATCTGCACTTACTATCGTTTCAGGTTTGAAGAAATCTCCTGACTAGAACCTAGCTCTATCAGCTAAGTTTTAATCTTATATGTATTTAGTTGCAATTGGTTCTAGCTTCTCAAGTTCAAAAACTACTCCTTTTAAATGAGGATTTTACTTCAAAATCGAGCATAAAAGGATCCCTTCTGATCCTCCAACATCTACGAGAGTATTAATATTAGAAAACAAATCTTTATTTGGTTCCCAATTCTATTCTTAAGCAATGCTTTTAGTGAAATTAGACATAAAACCAGAGAAAAACTCTGCTTTTTCTTATGTCTCATTCCAGTATGAAACCCAGTTTTATCCAAATGCTAACGAGGCTCCTGATTGTCCCTTTTATAGTGAGAGAGTTAGATTTTACCAACTTTTTTAAGGAAATTCACTGGAAAAATACACTGCTCGATGCCAAAACGGCCCGTTAGACTTCAATAGCTTTCCTAAGTCAGTAACTTAATACTTGATAGGCGCTTCTTCATTAGATTTAACTAGATTTAGTATTTCAGCAGATCTTAGGTATCTTTCTAAAAATTCCTAGTTACAAGGAGGAGTCAACCTGCTATTGATTTCCTCAACGGTAAGATCATCATTATCAATGAAATCAGCTAGTTTTAAGGAAGCAAAGGTGCCTACTATTTGTGTATTTCAGTTTCCTATTATCATCCTTTGAAGTTACTCAACAGGTGAAAGCATTTTATATATAGGATTTAAAATATTTTAGTACTTTAAAAATGATCGAATTATTTAAAGTCAGGATCTCAATAAATTAGAACAAAAATGGAACTTCGCCAAATAATAAAACTAAATCCATTAAATATAAGCAAAAATATTGAATTTTTAGTAGATAAGCATACTTAAATTACAAGGAAAATAAACTAGAATTCTGTTTATGATTCATCTTTAACTTAGGGTAAAAGAATTAAAATCAACTAATTTAATAATTTTATGATTAATAAATAATTAACTAAGGATAATTTTCTGCTTTAAAAATATATCTGGAAAGTGGATAATAGGTAAAGCTCATTTTAGTGCACCAAAGTAGTTTAAAAGGATATTTTCGTTTTTTCACTTATTAACTTTATTCATTTCATTTAATTAATTGAATCTACCTAAAAATTTATTCAATTTAATATATAAATAGCTTTTTATTAGAGTAAGATATTAATTAAAAAAACTCTTAATTTCATAAGAAAAATTATATTTAGGAAATACAATAAAGATATATATAAGGGGAACTAGCTCAAATGGTAGAGCACTCGCTTTGCATGCGAGAGGCAACGGGATCGATATCCGTGTTCTCCATTTTTAGTTTATTTTTAAGAATAAAAAATAAAATAAAAAACTAGCAATCAATTATAAAACTTTAATCTCAAAGTTATAATAAATAGTATATTCTTAGTAATATTATGCGTTTTCAAACTGGTAAATGTTGATTTAGAGAAATTTATTCTCACCAAAGAACATAAAATTTAGTGATTAATTTAATATAAATTTTTATATTTAGAAATAATGAAGTATAGCTAGTGAAGGTTTGTTTTGATTATCATATTAAATAAAAATTGTATTTAGATGATATTTAACTCTCTATCAACTTCTCTATCGCTACATTCTTATAATTCTTGCTTTACATTTTTTCTGCGGAAACTTAACCTAATAAAGGCTTTCTAATGTACTAATTATAATTATGAGATGAAAGTTTTTTATTATCTATCCAATTGAGGAAGGATTTTGAGTAATAAAATAGTTAAATTCGCCTTTTTTAGTTAAAATTATATCATTATGTTTTGATCTTTACTAAACAAAAGATTCTTCGTTTAAAATATTTTCCCAATTACTTGAAGTAAAATATAATCTATTTTCTAATTTTCTACTACAAACATATTACACTAGGATCATCTATTTTGTAGTAAAAACTTAATTTTTTAAAAGTTCAATGTTTTTTCAAATTGATGAGTATATCTTTTTCAACTTTCAAATATAGTACCAAATTATCATGCAATTAAGTTTATTTAACATATAGCTATTATAAGCTAGTGCTTTTAGAGCACTCTAGATAGATTCTATAATCTCTCACATTCTATTTTAAAAAGCAGCTGTTTTAATACTAATCTCTATGATTCTAAAGTATGGATTATATTTAGTTTCTAAGTGAAAAAGTTAAATTATATAAAAGTCAGCAAAATGATTATAAAATTTTAATTTCCTAGTAAAAGAAAAATTGAAGGAGAGTGCTTTTGAGCGCTTTATAATCTATATAGTTGTTTTTTTGTAAAGGAAAGTATTAAAACAGCATTATAAGAGCCATATGGTTAAATACTGTAATATGCAGGCTAAGATTTATATCTACTTTTCAAATAACTTTAAAATAAAAAGTAAAAAGGCAATTAATTTTTCTTCATATAGTCAAAATATTCATTAATAGTTTACTTTTGAATATTTCAAAAAAGTTAAATTTATAGAAAAAAAAGAAAAAAAAAGATTAACTGTAATAAGAAAATGCATATTTGAAGCTTTTTAACTACAAAAAAATAAAAACATTTATAAAATCTCTTCAGTAATTAGATAATTGAATTGTTGGATTGTTAAAGTGATCTTTTTAATAGCTAATATTAGCTTAAAAATTCATTTTTAAAGTTGAATGATATATTATCATTTTATCAATGGAGGTTCATATAATTTTTAGTTATAGAAAAAATAAGCATAGCTAAGGAATTCTTAATAGAATATATAAGATCTGCAATTTTGTATAATATTGTAAAAATTTTTATTGATGAATTAGAAAAAATATAAACGATAGAATGTCAACCTTAAAACATTATTAAAGAATTAGAGGTTGCTTGAATAATTTAATTTTAATTAACTTTTATAACGAAATACTTTTCTAATCAAACTACTATTTTTAGATAAATAGACATAAATTTGCCAAGTTGAATAAATAAATAAATAAAAATTATTATAGAGCGCGTAGCACCTCATTGGCGCACAGCTCTTTCAATATTAATATTAATATTTAATATTAAAAAAAGTGTTCTCATGTTTCTCGTTAAAATTCTAGAAGTCCATTGAATCATTTCAGCTTCTCTAAATGTGGAATCTTCTTATTAAAAATTATTCTTAAATCTTGAGTCAAATGCTTCAGTATTCTTGAATAAGGTCCAAATAAGAATTAGTTATTAAGTCATTAATTAGAAGGCTCTTCAGTCAAATTTTCATACTGCTAGAGAGAATCCTCGGGGCAAGTTAGGCATGTTTCAACGGAGCTTATCCACCTTTCTCGAGCTGGCATCTAGTGCGAGGTTACTTGAAATGCAGTACACTGCACCAGATTACCTACTAGTTTTTCTGACGCGGCCTATATACATTTTATATTTTTAAGTTAATAAATATTAGATCTTATGGAATAAGACTTAAAAGAAGTACACGAAATGTAATATGAAACTGTAAATTTGGAATCAAATACAGAATTTTATTGACAGTAATCTAACTGATTAAAATTTAATTTATTTTAGTAAGGAGAATCATGATAATTTATTACAATCTATAATTTCTTTGGAAATATCTTTCTGTTTTAAAAATCAAAATTATTTTGCTTTAGTATATATTTTTAAATTATTTGCTTAAAGTTGCTTCTAAGTTATCTTTTAATAAGATAAAACAGGACAATCTTATTCCTTCTTAGAATCACTTTTTTTAAATTTTATATAAAAATGTAACAAGAAATGAAAACTGATATAAATTGTATCGTAATTAAATATTTTTATACATAATTAATTCTATAACAAATAGCCGAGTATTATAGAGTATGTGCTAAATTTGCTCATTCCTTTTATAAGGTTATCTGAGTATATTGGATATGAATGTCAATTAAATTTAATTAAAGTATGAAATTAAAGATTAATCAGTTTGCTTGCGAAATATTTAGTGACTAATCGCCTATCAGCAGAATTTTTTCTTCAATTACCTTCCAGCACAACTTATTTTTGGTTTATGATTACTTCATGCTAAGATATTTTGATTTCAATTTTCAAGCTCATCTAATCCTAAATAGGTTATTCTTAGTCAGAGCAACTCTCACCCTCCATTGGCGCCTAATATTCCTCAGAATATTTACTTATCTTAGAAGGGTTTTATAAATATACAGAGAGCCGTAAAAGTTTGCTTGACAGAACCAGTACGCTACCTAGCAGTTTGAATGCGCAATTTGTGAATATTGTAGAGATATTTCTCGATACACCAATAAGAGTATATATAATTTCAATAATTTAGTAGGTTATTTATTAATAAAAAGGAACCATTCAATTATAATTAGAATATAATGATATGATATATAGGTATATAAAGTAATAAATTTGCCAGACCAATGAAAAAGATCTGATAGCATTACATAATATATTTATTTGATTTCACAGTTAATAGTTTTGTCACGAAATAAGTTTAAAATATCTAAAAAGTGTCTATTGATAATTATTTTTTAGCTATTCTTGAGATAAAATAATTACCAAATGTTTATTTCTAGTATATCCTAAATTCTTGAATCTTGATCTAATATCAGCAATCTCTAAAATTAGATAACATAATAAAAAATAATAAAGGGAGTTCTTCAAACCATTTTTCTTCATCTTGAATTTGGCGAATCGCAATTGACATGAAAAGGTAGATATATGAACTGGTTTCAGAAACCTTGGTTAAGAGTTGCTTTCAGTAGAACATTCACTCTATTGAAAACCCTCGAATAAATTAGGTATCTTCCTTTATACCTCTTCTCCTTTTCCATGGTGGCATCCAGTTAGAAAGTGCTATTAGCATTGATCATCATCCTTATTTTTTATACATAATAAATAAATAAATTTGATTATAGAGCGCGAAGTACTCTCATTGGTGCGCAGCTCTTTAAAAATTGTTTCATACTGACAAGAATGTTTGCTACTAATAAAATTATCAGATACTGATAAACCTTGTTCAATACTGGTATAATTATTCAGTACTGATAAAAATGTTCAATACTGATATAATTTTAGAATACTCGTAATATTTAATACTTGTTGGAGGTTCAAGGACATGGCGGGTTGCGTCTCACTGTATCACCAAAGCAGATGACATGTATCAATTATGGGTATTTAAATTCCCCACCTCTGATGAAGCTCGCAAAAATAATTTCCTTTTATTTCCAGAATTAAAAACTAAAATAAGCCAGTGCCAAAGGTCAAACTAGCAGATGTCTAGAGGTCAAGCCGAAGTAGAGGAAGACATAAAGTCGATTATGGGTACTTAGCTTCCCCAACCTCTGATGAAGCCGTCCCTTGTTGTTCACCTTCGAACAATTACGGCGATTTAATAATATATATAATAATTATTTGCAATTAAACTAACTTAATTACACCAAAAAAATTTCTCTGATATATAGTATAAATTCTATCTTTCATTTCTTCTTTACTTCCAACAATCATACTTCCATATGATCTATATTATTTATTAAATAAAATTAGTTAATTTAACCTTAAATAAACAAACTTGGAAATAGTCACATTTATTTATAGCTAACCAATATTTTAGTTGCCATATAGAACGAAAATAAATATATAAAACAAACTAAAAATAAAACCTTCTAAGTTAAAGCTTTCAAATCCATAAGCTAATTTTGCTTATTCACTAGCTGCGCTCTTTTTCTGATATCTTAAAAAGAGCTATAAGCAAAGGTTTTAGAATTTGTTAAAGCAAAAGTTAATAAAAATTATACAGTTGGAATAAGAATGCTTATGAATTTAAAATACTATTTTAATAACTAAAGAGAAGAAAATCATCAAAGTTTATTTAATTTTTAACATCAACTTAAGAAACTAAATTAACAACATTGCTTTATTTATAAATCAATTTCATTTTTTAGTGACTACCAAGATAAAATTATTCTTATTTACTTTTGTTGGTCATAATGAAGAAGAAAAATATCATAAGATTGTGATAATCTATGAGTAACTACTCTTGCGTTATATTTGCACTAAAATTTAAAGAATTTAAAAAATAAGGATGGGCATACTTTTATTTCTAAAGATTTTAGTTAAAAATTTTTATGATTCATTTAAATAAAATTTAGAGATTCAAAATATATTATATAATATACAAAAATAAAACAGAAAGCACGCTAAATTAGCTTTTTAAATATAAAAGTATAACTACTTAAAATAAAAATATGATGCTATTATAAAAGTACATATAATAAAGTAGTTGAAAATATGCAGATTGCCAATATATGGAGTATTAGTTAGTATCTTTATAAATCACCAGAATGGATAAAAATTTGTTTACTAATATCATTAATATGAAGATAAATTTATAATATTAGTGAGATATTTATTTTGAAATAATTAGTTTTATATCATTAATCAGAGATTATTTTAACTAAATTAAAGAAGAAATGATGAGATTCTTAAGCATTATAAATAATTTAATCTTTAATTTATGAAACATATAAAACGTCGGTTTCCAGTACTATAATAGATTTATCCATGAATGAGATAAATATAAATTATCTATTGAAAATAGTAAAACAAATATGAATTCATTTCTATGCAGAAGGAAAAATATGTATTTCGATAAATAAGTTTGGATTAGAAAATTTAACATTACATCCATTTTAGAGTATATATCTTTATAATAAAGATATATACTCTATAATTTTGAGAATATTTTTTATATCTTTATTAAGATAATGTTAAGTCATTTTTATGAATAATTTTATATTCAAATTTTTATTTTTATACTCAACAAAATTAATATTTTTCTTTCACTGCATAAGATTATTTTTTAACTGACAAGAAAATGAAATAAATAGAATGATAATTATAATTCCTTGATATATTTATGACTTATATAAGTTTATTCCTGTCTATAGAGTTTAAATGCGAATTTTATTTTATTTAGTTCGATTAAATTAATTATAGAAGGATATATTCTTTTCATTTTATCCTACTTCATTGGTATAGAATAACTCTAGACATTGAAATGAATATTGAAAAGTTAAGTGAAGATAGATTTGAAAATTTTTCTTAATGTGTTGTAAAGAGAAAGGTTTTAGGACGAACAAAAAATAAATAGGTTATGGAATACATTAATACGAAATTAGTTTTCCATGATATATAATATGAAAAATTATGTTAGTACAAAAGTGCAAAAATCTTAAATTTGCTTTTATTTTATGATCTTAATTTTGAAATTAAGTTACGTTAAATCACTAATTTAATAGGAACTATGTATATCTCAATAATTTTTGAGTAATCATCAACTTAAATGTTTTGGCTGCTAGCTGAAAATTTTTTACTTGATGTTTCTTATTTATTGATTATTGATGAGAGATTTCAAATCCTAGAGGAGGATATAATATACATTCGTTGTTCTTGAATTATAAAATAGAATCTTGAAGGTATCAATTGCTTTGTTTCAGCAGGAAATTGCTATAAATTAAGAGAAAAATGAAATAGATTCCAACCAATTAAAACTAGCAGAACCTATTACTTAAGATATTTTTATCATATTTAGAATTATCTATATTAATAAAAGGACTTTCAATATATAATTAAATCAAGATTTTGGTTTTCAAAACTTTGAAAATATTATGAAAAATCAAATTTATTTGATTTCATTTAAGGAGAACAAAAAATACTGTGTGAAAGCATAATTAAAATGATGGAATGGAATAAATGTAAAAGGTGATAGTAAAATGTGTCATAAGAACTATCACAGCAAAATAAATTCACTATTGACTTGATTTCTCTGTAATATTAAAAGTTTAAAAAGATAAAGTCATAAAAAAGAAATAGATAAAAATTAAAAAATGAATATGAGTAATAATAAAATTTATAGACTATAAACTAAAAGTTAATAAGAAAAAAGGATAAATTATGAAAAAATATTTAATTTAAGAATTTTATTTAATAGATAACTCTATGAATAAATAAAAAAAGAAAATTAATTTTGAATCATTAATAAATTAGGATCATTAATATCGAAGAAATTGAAATAAAACTTTAAAAAATTTACACAAAAGATTAATTCGTATTTCGAATGAAAAAGGGGAGTAATAAAGAACTTTAATTTCATCTAATTGAATTATTGAAATTGGAATGAAAAATTATTGCATAAATGAAAAATTTGCTAAAACGATTTTTTATCTAAGCTTTATTTTTTCTATTTCAATTTTATAATTTTTTTTAATTAAAATCTTGTTAAAAAGTTTTTATTCCATTTTAAAAGTTTTTATTATTTTCTTTTACGTCTAAATCTGGTTTGATTTGATCTGGGGACATAAATTATATTGCAAATTATTAAGGCTACATCTTTCTCTAGCTATCCATTGTCAAAATACTTTCTGTTTTTTTTAAAGGAATAGATTCATCTTAATTGACTTATTAGTAAGAGGTAAATTACTAAGCTTTTGTGTCTATTATTTTAATTTACCATTTCTATATAATATATAATGCTCTTTCTCTGTCATCTTTTTCGTTTTGCTTTTTCCAAAAATTTTTGCGATATGTAATTTTAAGTCACCAACACCAGTGTAATACTCTTTCATCAAACTCAGTAAGGAAATCCAGAGCTACTAAGTTAAAAATGCAATCGCTAAAACTCGTTGCAAAAATTTAAATTATAATTAAAGTAATACCTACAATAATTTTTTAAAACTTTTCTACTCTTATGCAATTTTGCATTAAAATAATATCATCATTCTGTTGGCATTAACATAATCTCTACCTTAATTTTACTTTCATCAAGTTTTGATATTAATTAAAAAGAAACATTCAATCATTGAGAACTTTTTCCTACAAGTGAGTAAAACCTTAAAAATTCTAATAGATTATAGTAGTAATTATAAAAACAACTTTCTTGTCGTATCATTCACGATCATTTTCTTCTTTTCAACTATTTGAATCTCAATTATAATAATCATATTCATCCTATTCATTAGAGCTTTCATAGTTGTCTGAGTCTTAACCTTCTTCGGTTTTGCTTCATTATGTAATTTTAGATAAAATAAGCAAAATACAAACGAATTCAATAAAAATCAGAGATAGTCACTTTATAATATAAAAAGTTGATCTATTTTCACTTCATAATTCCCATCCTCTAATATTTACTATGTCTTTGTTCATTTAGATCAACTATTATTTTAAGGAATCTTTATAAATTTAATCCTCTAAAATCTAAGATTACGACATATTAATCAAAAAAATTAAAAATATATATAAGAAAAATCTGAAAAAATTAAAATAAAAATCTAAAAATTTAATAAAAATGATAAAAGTTATTATCTTAATTGAAAAAATTTAATCTGAAAATCAAAAATTTATTATCAATCAATCTAAAAGAACTATGTAATTAAAGAATAAAAAGTACAAAATTCAATCTTTTTTCATAAATTAATTTACTAAATATCAAAAATTCTATTTCTTTTAATCTATTTATTTTGTATAAAGATAGCTTTGAAATTTATTTATTTACTTTTTTCTCTTTTTTATTTTTATTTATAGTTCTTAAATTATTTCATTATAAATAAAATAATTTATAAAAAAGCTATTTTAAGTCTTTTTTATGAACTGTTTTTATATTATTTTATATTATATTTTTTTTAATAATTTTTCTTCAAAATATTTTAAAAAATTTAGAGAAAAGTTAGTTTTTCTAATCCTTATAATTTCAATTAAATATATAGAATAGAAAATTATTTAGAAAAAATTTAAGAAAGATCCATTATAAATTCAATAGACGTATAGCTTTATGACTTAATAAATATAATTTTAGATTTATATTTCTTTAACTTATTAGAAGCTAGTAAATAAGTTCAAAGCATAGATACAATAAAATAGCTTAAGCTTATTTAAAATAAATCATAATTAACTTTAATATAATACTTTTTTATCTTAATTAAATATTCAGAACAGACAATCAAGTTTATGTTTTCTTATTTAAAAAATCTAAATATTTTTATATTTTATAATAGCTTCAATGTTTTTTCTTTCTTTCTTTAAGAGTTTTTAATTTTTATTAGTATTAAATTGCATACAACTACAAGGTCTTTAATTCTTGACTTTTGATGTAATTGCTTTAAATTATCTCTCGTTTTGGCTTTGTCAATTCTTACTTACTTTTACGGATTCAAAGTTATAGCATATCTCATTAGTTAAAATCTAAATATTTTGACATAAAAGAAATAATAATCTCACGTGAGGGTGGCTACTATGCAAAAATTTCTTCTTTTAGAACTAAGTTACTGTATTATAGAAAATGAATTGAATTTAAATTAGACAGATATCTGACGATGTATACTAGTAAACACAATTTTATCTGAAAGCATAGTACAGTTTCAATCTACAAAAATTCGCAAAATTCCTTCTTTTCTCCGAGTCATTTTTTATAATAGAAACTACTTAAGATTTTATCTAAAGCAAACCGTCTTTATTTTTAATTCTTATTGAAATGATTTACTAAATCCTTTTGGACATAAAAAATCTCAACTTTAAAGTATATTATATATTTTCAAAAAAAGTTAATCTTGCTTATTTTATATTTTTATGCAAAATAATTAACAAAAATATTTTAAGATTGGTAAATGTTTGAAAATAATAAAGCAAAAAGTAAAATTTAAGAAAATTATCATAGCTATATTATCATAAAATAATTATGAGATTTAAATCTTAAAATAAACTTATTAAAAACATCAAAATTTTTAAATAATCTAATTTGAGAAAATATCTTTTAAACCTTATATGCTAATTATTTAACTTATTGTTTTATAAAATTAATTAATGTTTGGTAAAAGTTATAAAAATCAAGTTTTTATAAAAATGATAAAAAGAATTGATGGAAATAAAAAAATAAAAGAAAATAAGATTAAAAATAATAAAAAATAAATTTTTTTAAATATATATTAAAGTTACTTATAATGCTAAAAGTAAATTTAAAGCATATTTAAACTTAGTATAAATTAACAAATATATTAATTATTTAAAATTTTATTTTGAATTAAAATTTAAGAATTGATTATAATAAGATATTCGATGAAAAAAAGACAATAAATGGGTTGCTTCAAAATATCTTATAATTAAAAAAATTAGAGCTAATGTATTCAGATAATAATATAAATCTGAAGTTAATTTAAAAAGATTTTATATCATTTTTATTTAAAAAAATATAATATTATTTAAATTAATATCCTCTAAAAAAGCAATAAGGAACAATTTGTTACTAGATAATTAAATAAATCTTAATATAAAAAATCTAAAAGTCTAATAAAAATATCATTTAATTTTACCATATAAAATAAACTAAAAAATTTGTAAGATTCGAAAAATAAATTTCATAATATTTTAAATAAAAACTAAGAATTTAATCAGCTAAACTATTGCTATTTGAAAAAAATTCCACTGAATTAAATGCAAAAAGGAAAATTTCGTATAGCTAATATAATCTTTAGCAAAGGTTTTTTTGTAAGAGTTCAAAATTTACTTTTACTAATATCTCATTCATATTTAACATAGCATAAAGATAATAATTCATAATTTTAATTAAATAGAGCAACTATAAATCATATTGCTACAATTAAAAAAATCTAAATTAATCTGAAACCTTTTTCAATTATAAATGAAAAAAAGTTGAAAATAAATGAAAATAAAATACCATACGAACTAAAGAGTTTTAAAGACAAAAGAAAATTATGTCAAAAAAATCTTATGATTGCATAAATAAACTAAAAATTTATATATATTTAATGAACAAAAAGGAAAATATTCTGAAATTTGTAAAATCTAAACTTATTATAATTTATTCATATTAAAAATTTAATAAAAAAATTAAACCAAAAAAAATTAAAAAAAAATTAAAAGTAAAAGAAATAATCTGAAAAAAAATTTAAAATATTTATAAAAATAGAAATTAAAAAATATTCGAAATAAAATTTAAGAAAATATGATCATAAATAAATAAAAATGATTATAGAGAGCGTAGCACCTCGTTTGTGCACAGCTCTTTCCATAACTCATTATATGTCCGTTTCTTTAAGTAAGCCTTCAGGTAATAGAAATTCTTCTCTTATTTGATACATATCTTCCTCATTTTCCTCTACATTATCTCTTGTTCTTCTGTCTTCTATCTATCTACGCTTTATAGATCTTTTATTGCAAGCTTTATATATTTTTTCTTATATATCTTACTAATTTTCATTTCTAATTATTTTCTTCTTAATGAAGTTGTTGTACACTCATAATAATTATCTTTTTCCTGCTCTATAGTCTTTTCTTATTTCTTTTTTTCATTCAATTTTCTTTTCTATATATCCTATTTTCCTTTTTACTAATATATCTTTGATATAATATTTTATTATAAAGTCAGCTTAAGTTCTTTTTTACTCTTCTTAGGTTCTAATGAATTCCCCGAATTTGGCTATACCTCATCTTATATCAAATAGTTCAATTCCTTATCTCTCTACTCCTATTGCTCTAAGATTTCAAATAAATTATTATCTTCCTTCTTTGTATTCTGAACAGTTTTCTATGATATGCCTTTCATTTTCTCTTGCATTATTACAGAAAGGAAATTAACTTGTCATAAATAGATGTATTTCTTTTAAGCAATCTTAGCTTCCATTACATCTCATTCTTATTCTAAATAGGTAACATATTTCTTCTTTTCTATTTTTATTATATCTCAGGTAGTTGGGTGGTCCTACTACATATTCATCAATTCATTTTTTCTATATTGTAATGTTTTTATTATTTACTCCATTCTTTCTCCATCTTCTACGTATACTCTATAATTTCATAATGCACGATTAATGCTTTTATTTCTTTTTTAATTGTTATTATCATCGTCTATAAATATTCCTTTGTCTTCAATTTTTAATTCTAATTTTATTGCTGTGCAAAATTATTCAAATATAAAATTCTCTTTTTTACTTAGGTCGAACATTAATCCCTCTACTGTTTTTCTTAGTTTCCTATTAATTTGCCTCTTAATTTCAACGTTTTTTGTCATAGGTAATGTTTGAATTTCATAAACTGCAATTCGTGTTCTAGCATCTCATTTTGCACTTGAAAGGGACATCTATGATTGTTCATAAAGATCTTATCTATAGTATTTCTAGTTGCTCCATCACTTATTTTCCTATAAATAATTTGCAATATGGGATCACTTCTGTCTCATAACTGAAAACTGAGCTTACGAAGGTTTTTATCATTTTCCTGCATTATATGGTGTTAATCCTTTATTTATTGTTATTTTTCTCAATATTCATGTTTGCATTTTTTATGCTACTTCTAGTCTATTCTCTATGTTCTTTTAAAAACCAAGTTCTCTTCTATTATATGAACTAGGTACTAAAAGTTCGTTAATCTTTCGATCCTTAAATTTCCCACCTCGATAGTATTTCCAATATTTTCTCAGTTATTATTTTCTGCTGATTTTCATGATATTCATTTTGCTTTATCTGCAATTACAATTTGTACTTTTCTGTCCATTAGGTTAAATTTTCGATTACTTCCTCAAATTATTCTCATTCGCTTATTAAGGCGAGATCATCTGCGTAAGAAAACATCCTGTATATATTTCTAATGCACATCTCTCTTCGTTTTTATAGTTTATCGTAATTCCTAGCTTTTAATCTTCCAAATTATGAAGAAATCTTGCTATTATCAAGTTAAATAGTCTTGGCGACGTTATGATTCTCTGTTTTAGCCCTTTATTTGTCGTGAAAGATTTTACTATTTAAAAATTGATTTTCAAAATAATTTCTTCTTCGCAGTAGAAGTTAGCTAGTGTTTAATTATCATTTCAGGTACTTATATTTTGTTTAGGATTTATCATATATCCTTTCTTTGTACTGAGTCATAAACTTACTTAATATCAACAAATTTTACAAAAAACATCTTTTTTATTCCAAAATGACTGCCCATATTTTTCCTTTTTTGAAACCATATTAGTACTCGCTTTCATCATTATGAAGATATCCAAAAAAATGCTAGAATATTCATGCATCTACAATTTTTAAAGCATTTTTAAATAAAGACATTAGTTCGTAGTTCATCGGGCACATCTAAACTACATATCTGTATAATAATATTATGTATTGATGCTTCATCTCCTAAGGTATAAAAACCGCTAAAACCATCTTAGTTATCATTTTGCAAGTGTCCTTAAATAAGTTTTTCCTACTAGCTAAAATTGCTGCTACTAAATCTCATTATGGTCCTAATAATATTTCTCTTTGCATTTTATTATCATGCAGATAAAAATTAGTAATATAGAATTAGGTTAAATTACAAAATAAAAAATAAATTGTTAAAAGCACCTAACCTGTCTTTTTAATTTATAAATCTATCATTTAATTGATAAATTACTAAATGCTAATATAATAACTAAAAGAAAATAAATAATTTAGCATCTTCATATTTTAGGCATAAGATTGTTGATAATCTATGAAAAGAAACATAATCATTCAATATTACTAATACAAATAAACTGTTTTTAGAAAAAGTTATAATATTTTGGATTTTCTAACTTAAAGAAAATAGTTTAAGCATAAAAATATGTGATTACCGAATAACTATTTAGATAATATAAAAATTAATAAAATAATAATAATAAACAATGTATGTAAAATTTGGATATATTGAAATATAGATTTATGTAAAGAATTATTTAAAAAAATAGATACAATTTAAGAATTGTAGAAATAATAAATAAATATAATTTTGATTTTATTTTTTAATATCTGTCATGAAAAATGCCAAAATATAAAATTTGGTATGAAATAAATTTTATTACTGTAATTTGATTTTAATAGATCCTCTATCATAAGTCTAGAGTATATAAATTTAATGTACTTTATTCAGAATTTTAAAGAGTTTAGATAATTTTGTAAATAATTCTTTTTTAAATAGATATATCTGGCCATAAAGAAACTACAGATATTTCTTATCGCTTTAAGTAAATTTGAATAATATCTTACATTTGAATAAAAAGAAATTAATATTTAAAAGTATCAAATTTGTTAATTTATTTAAAATTACCTAGTTAAATTTGCCTTTTTCTATTATAACTTTATTAATATTAGAATCTTTTATAAATCTTGAATCAATATGTTACAAAGTTTAAATTTAACATTAAGGCGTTATGAATAACAATGGAAAATAGTAGGCATAATTGTAAAATATCAATATAAAAATTTAGATAAAACATTTGTTTATGTTCATTAACCTTTTGAAAATAGTATCTTTTGATATACTAGGCTTAACAACTAATATATTAATAAAAAATATATATTACTAAATTACATTGCTTAATAATATATTACATGGAACTATAAAATTTCTATCATTATAAGTTTAATCAACTTCATCTAATTTACACCAGAAAATATTTGTATATTTAACCTCAATAATATTTCGATAGGGTTTAAATAAGTTTAATAGTTTAATCGGTGTTTTTATTAAAATTAAACAATTCTTTATTATTTTATGTCGTAATGTTAATCATACATTTTACATAAAGTGTTTAGTTAATAAAAAATAAATCTTTGGAAAATTAATAGCATAAATGAACTTTTAGTTAGATAAAGAAAAAAATAATTTTAGTAGCTTTAAAATTATTAAGTAAGAGTAATGTATAAATACAGAGCTATCACATTA
Organism: Loxodes magnus; assembly: GCA_946699065.1. Classification (NCBI taxonomy): domain Eukaryota; phylum Ciliophora; class Karyorelictea; order Loxodida; family Loxodidae; genus Loxodes; species Loxodes magnus. The sequence continues at coordinate 363,117 of CAMPDV010000006.1, read as the reverse complement.
AAATTATAGCCAGTTATAAACTTTACATTTTGAATAATTTTATTAAGCAAGAAACTAAATTTTTATAATAATTTTAAATTATTTTAAAATTTGGTTAGATAATTTAAAAATAATTCTTAGCTTATTCAGAAAAATATTACTTTATATATATTAAAATGATTATACTATGAAACATTTTTCAAAAAGTTTATTTAATAAAGATATTTTTCATAAAAATTAAAAAGAATTAATATTTAAAGCATCAGTAAAATTTTTGCTCTAAATAGTATAATTTTAAAATAACAAAAGTTGAAAAGTAAAAATAATGCTGCTTGGTGATAAAGAAATAATATTGTAAATTTATCATTTTATTAATTTAAATAGCTAAAATATACTATGTAAACAACTAATAAAATTTTTATTAAAGATGAAATTAACATTAAGTGAAAAAAGAAATTATTTTAAGAATTTAAGGCAAATAAATATTTACCTTACCTGTGCCTTTTACTTCTTTTTATTATAAAGATTTTTTCCTTTTTTAGAAAAATATCTAAAAAATAATATAAGACGTCATTTTATGCTAAATTTTTTTATTATCTTGAAATATTTTGTAGTAATATTCCGTTATAAAGGATTTTATACTTTTAAAAAAACGCTTTTAACTTTCATAAAAGTTTCGTTTTTTATATCCTTTTTATAATCATCTTAACAGTTGATAGATTTTTTTACTTTCAAGATTTAATTTTGTTATTTCATCAAAGTGACTTTCTTTTTACAATTTTTATAAATATTAATTTTTTTTAAGTTTTAAGATTTTATAGCATTATCTTTATTAGTTTTTCATAGCTATTACAGTAGTTGCATCGTTTCCTTTTCCTTTTCCTTTATTTCATTTATCACTATTATTATTTTTCGTCTCTTTTTTATTTCCATATTTTAAGTATTGAGTTAAAGCTTTAACTTTAAGAATGTTTTCATGATGTCAATTTTAGTCCTATATCCTATATACTTTAAAATTTATGGCTCAGTTGTTCACGTTCATAATTTCAGAGTGCTCTTGTTTTTCTTATCTCTTTGTTCATTCTTAGGTCAATTGAATTTTAGAGTCCTCCAGTCACTAATTCTGTCAGCTTGGCGAACTCCTTTCGAAGTTTTTTAATCTCTTCTTGGAGGTTAAGCACCACCTTTATAAACTGTTCATAATTTATCATTTTTTAGATATTGAATTCTATTCTTCTTGCTGTATAGTTTTTTAAAAATAATATTAAATTTTAGTTTTTTATTTTGAAGGAGAACTCATTATTTTTCTTGGCTCTACTAATTTTTATTTGTACCTTCTGATTCTTCTTAATTTTTACCAATCTAAATTTATTTATAAAAAGGCCCGGCTTCATTTTTTTAGTAAGATAAATAAAAACAAAATTTTTTGTTTTCATTTATATTTTTAATGCTTCATTGACTCTTCAATGTTTATAGATTTAACATTTCAGCGCCTTAAAAAAATAAAACACTTGAAGAGGATTTAAAATCAACTAAGGAGGAAAGATTTTCATTAAGGCAAAACTTTATTAATTAATTAATTTCAACTAAAAAAGTTTTTGGACCGGAAACTCCTTTCCGATTGCACGACCCGACGCTCTCTTTTTATGGAATAATGGGGATATCCTGTTGTGCTCCAGGTACAGCTGCTAGGGAGCTCCATCGCTATGAGCAGCCAGGCTTCAAGCCCCTACCAAGAGCGGATAATCTCAAAGACAGTGTTCCCTTCAGAAAATGACTCTGACCAGGGACTTTCTCAGCGACAGGAAAGGAACTTGTTCCTAACCAAAAAACCAGAAAGTGTTGTCACGAAGGTCATTCTCAGATCCCACCATCTTTTCAATTATCTAAGGCAAAACTTTATAAAACTTTTGATGATTAAGATTATCATACAGTAGATTAAAGAAAAAAAATAGTCTATGAACCGTGACAGATTTAGAGAATGGTATTTGATTAATAAAAGATTAAGACAAGAAAAGATTAGTAGAATTAAAATAATAACTCCAGTAAATTTAAGAAAGCTTACTATTTTTTTACTAGATAAAACCTTTATATCATTATTTCTTCTTAAGTAAAAATTAAAAAGCATTATTGTATTTTAGATAAATTCTATTTTTGAATTATGTTTTATAATTAAAGACATTAATAAAAGTAATCAAATATCACATAAAAAATAGAATAAAAGTCTCTTTGGAGACAGATTTAATTAAATCACAAATACAAAGATATTTATAATTGAAATTTTTTTTATTTTTTCTTTGCTAAAAAAAAAATGTAAAACTTTTTTCTTCTATATAATTGATATAGAATTATAGCCAGAATGTTATCTTATGTATAATTCTAAATAATTTATATTTGACATTTTAGAATCTATTTATATTTTTATTATTAAATAATTCCTTTATTTTAACAAAAATGTCTAATGAGATCGAAAAATAAAGTTTGAAAAATGCGCTAATTTCCAGTTGTTATCCTTGGTAGAAATCTCATTAATCACAAAAAAACTTTGCGAAGATAGATTGCTAAAAGTTTTTTTAATATTAAAAAGTTTTATTGCTAATTTATATTATAATCCATCAAATTAAAAATTAAAAAATCAAGTAAATAAAATTACTGCTAAAAAATATCTTTCAAAAAGCAAATATATACGATAAATAATTTATTCTCAAAATTTTGATACTGACTAAAAATTAAAATATAGGATATAAATCTAAAACAGAGTAAAAAATTTAATAAAAATACTAAAATTAGATTTTTATATTAAAAGATTTAAGATTTAAAATCTAAAAATAATTATATTTTTTTATTTGTTTTTCTATTTAAATAAATTAAATATTGATATGCTAAACTTAATATACTTCAATTATTTATAATTTATATTGTAAAAAATAAAAATAAGTAATAAAGAAGTTATCATATTCTTAAATCAGACATCTACTACTACAAAATCATCACTCCATCTTCCTCATAATATAAATAAACAGCAGGATAAAATTCAATAGAATCAAAAGGAATATTCATGAAAGCTATTCCTGGATCTTATTCTCCATATTAAAACTTTAAGTATTTTTCCATTGTATCTACTTCCATTATTATTGTTTCATTTATCTATACTCTTCTTTGACCATAATTTTGTGATTAATAATTAGAATAATTATTATTGAAAAAATATCCATTATAACAGTTTATAGCATAACCATATTAATATTAAGGGAATCATTCATTTTAGTTTGTTCAATTTCTATTATTCGGCGTTATTCCTATATAAATATGACTCTTCATTTATTTAATTTAGAAGTAAAATTTATATTAGAAACCATATTCTATTTTATTATTTGCTAATGCTGTTGTAGATTAATTTTAGCTACTTACTATATAAGAACTATTTATAAAAGTAAAGCTTTAATGTGATTTTTATTTATCAAATTCTACGTTTATCTTTTTTTACTCTTCTGATACATTTTATTTATCTTAAGTATAATTTGTTTTTTTATTTATTTAACTAACTGTTACATTTAAAATTTTTACTTCATCATTCTAGTCTCTTAATGAGACAAAAGGAATAAATAAGAATTAATCAAAAGGAATATCAACAAAAGCTATTCCTGGATCTTAATGCCCATATTTGAATTAGATAATTTTTGAAAGAGTATCAATTTTCATTATAACTACTTCTCCTGACTTTATTCCTCTACTAGCATACTTCCTTAAAGTTCTATTATTATAAACAGATCCATTTTATGTTCTTAATAAATAAACTTTCGAAATAAATGGTAAGAAATTATATTATTTATATGTTATGTCACTATCATTTGCTAATCCTATCAAGATAGAAGATTAATTATTAGAAAAGTTTACTTAAAATTAAAATTAGTAAAAAAGGGATTTCAAAATAGGCATATTTATAAAAGCAGTTCTATATGAGTTTGACGAAGGCTAATTTTTAATGTGAGATGGTGTAATAAAAGTAAAAGATTGATGCTAATCTTATAAGAATTCTATTTTATTTTAATCAGAATTATTATTTATGCATATTTACTAAATTTAAATTTAATCTTAACTAATTTCATTTACTCCATAATTTTATTACTACTAAGTTTAAAAAAGTTATTCTGTTTTTAAAATCATTAATTCATCTTCTTTTTTATATATGAAGATAGCAAGGTAAAAATCTACAGATTCAAATTGTATATTCAAAAAAATTAACCCTTGGTCTTTATCTGCTAAATAAAACTTCATTCAATTTTCATATGTATCAATTTCCATTATTAATAGTTCTTTATTTTAAGCTCATCTTTTTGCATATTTGTATGATCGCTTGTTTTAATATCAATTATTATATATTTCACCACTATTGCAGTTTAAAGCATAGCTTTAATTTCATCCAGGAAACCATTCATTATCATTATTTCGGTTGCTAATACCAGGAGTTATTCCTATATATATATTATCAGTTATTTTTTTAATTCAGAAATAAAACTTATATTTATAGCCCTTTTCTATTTTCTATTCAATTAGTGCTGTCTTATTTTGTGATCATTTACTTATTATTTATTTATTTATAAAAGTAAAATTTTAATGAGATTTTTACTCATCAATCTTTAAATTTAACGTTTATCAATTTTCTTTGTCATTTTGTTAATTTTAAGTATAAACTTTCTGCTCATTTATATAACTTTTTGATAAATTTAATATTTTTACTTCATCATTTTGGTTATATAATAGAATAACTGGAATAAATAAAAACTTATCAAAAGGGATGTTAATAAAAGCTATTCCTGGATTTAGATTTCCATATTTGAATTAGAGAGTGTTAGATAAAGTGTCAGCTTCCACTGAAATTATTTCCCCTGATTTTATTCCTCTTTCAGCATATTTTCTTATAATTCTATTATTATAAACTGATCCTGATAATGTTCTTAATCAATATCCTTTATTAAAAAAAGCATAAGAATCATTATTATAATTGGAGTAGTCATTTAAATTAATGATGCCTAAATTGATGGATGATTGGCTAGTAGTGAAATTAATTTAAAAATTAAGCTAATATCGAAGATATTTCATAAAGGTTATATTTACAAATGCATTCATCTACCAATTATTTTAGTTCTTTATATGTGAATCACTAATAAACTATAGTTAACGATTAGATAAATCTTAAGAGAATTAAATTTAAGTGGCATTATATAAATAATCTATTTTAAATTCGCATTAGTCTTAAATTGGGCTAGGTTCTTTAGGACTTACATTTAATTATGCACTTTAAGAGTTTCATGAAATAACTTCGTTTCCATCTTCATATAAAGCAATTGTAGGATAAAATTAAAAAGAATCAAAAGGAATATTTTCAAATGCAATACCTAAATCATATCGATCATAGTAAAATTTCATAGTCTTTGAAGTTGTATTTATTTCCATTATTATACTACTTTATGGTTTCAAATCGTAATAAATATAAGGAAGAGAAATGTTATTATTCATTTTATTTCCATTAGACATAGATAAACCATAACCATGCTTGAAAAAGGCAAAAGAAGTATTAGCTTAATTTCAATTTTTATTTCCATCACATATTCCAATTATAATTTGAGGTAAATTTTTATAACTAATAAAGAATTAAAATATATAATAATAATCAGGCTAAAGAGGAATATTTTAAACAGCATTATATCATATATTTGAAGTGTCATTCTTTTTAACTATATTAGAACTAATTTAAAGATTTTAGTTAGATTCAAATAAATCAAAATCTTTATTAATTTATTGTAAATTCGATAAGATTTAAGTGTTGTTTTTTCTTGTAATTTCATAAACAGTATCAAACCAATTTTATTTCAAAAACTAAAATAGTCAGTGAAGTATTTCTGAATTGTTTTTAATATCTTGCTAAGCTTAGTTAATTAAAGTAAAAAATTATTATAATTTGTCTGAATTTTTTTAACTATATTATAATATATCATCTAATTAAATCTATTATTATGAGCTACTTTTGATGTTTTCTTATTAACTTGATTTCTATTTAATTTAAATAACGATTCATTATATTTAGTCGTTGATTATTTTTATTGATCCGCTTACCGTTTCTGTAAGATTTAAAATGCTGCTAGTATTATTATCTATTAATTCCAATTTTTAATTTTGATTATCTAATTTATTCCCTAACTTCTATTCCAAATTAGAAATAATCCTCTCTGAGATGTTTTCCATACTTTAATTCCACTATTCGTGATTTTATATGGATTTCAATTAAAGTTCTTCTTAATTGTTAATTTAAGTTAGATTGTAAATAATTTTTCTTTGCTATTCAAATGTTTCATTCATTTTATTAGATATATTTAAACTTATTTCTGATTATTTTGTTTGGTTGTTTTTTAAGTCGAATACTAAGATTAAAAGACAAGAAGACGAAACTATTTATATAACAAGACATGATATTACTAAGATAATTATTTTTTTTATTTTTTTTTTATTTTTAGTGTCCATATTTTATTAATCTTTTAATTCTTCATAATCCAAATCAGATCCGAACTATAATCCTCGAGACATAATATTTCTTTAATTTTCTTGAATAATTTATTTATTAATTTATAATATAATTATTATTAAATTTCGCAAATTTATCTTAAATTTTTTTAACTTTAATTTGCTTAAAGTAAATACCAGGATTTTCTTTTTATAATTTTTTTGAATCTATATTAACTATTTAATCTTTATTATTTTTATTTGATATTAATAAGCATTTTAATATTTTATAAGTAAATAGCATTATTTATTTTTGGGTAGAACTATCATAATTACTATGGAATTTGCTATTTTAAAAGCATTAAATATTTATTTTTTATTATATAAGTTTACATTATTAATCACTTTTTATTCTTATAATTAAAAAGATGGTGGGAGCTGAGATTGACCTTCTGAATCATACTTTCTGGTTTTATGGCTAGGAACAAGTTCCTTTCCTGTCGCTGAGAAAGTCCCTGGTCAAAGTCAACTTTTGCAAGGGAACGCCTTCCTTTTGATTATCCACTCCTGGTAGAGGCTTAAAGCCTGGCTGCCCATAGCGATGGAGCTCCCTGGCAGCTGCTTTTCGAAAGCAACAGGATATCCCCGTTGTCCCATGAAGGGAGTGTTGGGGTCGTTAAACTGCAAGAAGTTGCAGTCCAAAACTCTTTAAGTTTAAAATTAATTAATAACTTTTTATTCTTATAAAAGATAATTATCAATCATTATTAAAAAATAAGCTTTTTTAATTTATATTTTAATCCTATTGCCATTTGAAAATCAAATAAATTATTTTGAATAGATAAAATTGTCTAAACAGTTAACATTATAAAAAAATGGTGAAAGGTTTCTAGAAAGGCCTCTATATCATTTCTTCCTAAGCCAAAAAAGAAGAGAGGAAGCAGGAAATCCTTTCTTGACAGTCATCTTCTTCACAACTTTAACCTTTTTCTTAATATTAACATCCTGGAATTTAACAAGAGGAACAGAAGAAGGCTCAGAAAAGCAAGCATACTGAAACACCGATTTCATTAGAGAAGCCCAGAAAGCAGGTAAAGTCTGATTTACACCAGGATGTGTCAGAATTTAATCTTTCTTGCCGGATGAGCATGGAAAATCTCATAAAAGTTGTACTAAACCTCCAGGAAGAGGTCAAGAAACTAAAGAAGGACAAGCTAATGGAGAATCTGAGCAAGCAAGAGGAAATCGAATCAAGACTTATGTCCTAAGAAAGGAAATTTAGTGCATTTTGGAATATATCATAGAGTCAGAACTGCTAATCCTAAATTAGCAATAGAAACAGACGAAGCTGGGCAACAAGCTTGGAGAAATAGAAGAGAAACTGCAACAGCAAATAAAACTTAATGAGCAAAGGGGCGATCAAATGCTGATAGAGGTAATTGACAAAAAGAAGGTTAAGCCAATCAAAGTAGTTAAAAGGTGCTACTATTGTAATTCAGAGAAACACCATTAAGAAGATGTGAGTAATTCCTAAACTTTAAGAACCAGTATTAGAGAAAATAAAGGATAAAGCAAGCGTGACAAAAGAAAAAGAGGCAACTATAACAAATGAAAATTAGAGAGAGACTATTCATGAACTAGTTGGAAATATTTATAGGAAGAAACCTTTGCTGAAAGGAGACTAAGTTAGAGATAACAAGAACAAGTGGGTAGGATAGGAGTAGAGACTTATAAAACTTTTTTAATCCAGGAGCAATCTGAGACCGCATGAAGAGGTGAAAATCCTCGAAATTTGCCAAAATAAACTATTTTAATAAATAAATTAATTAATTTGATTATAGAGCGTGTAGCACTCTCATTGGTGCGCAGCTCTTTAAAAAAAATGTTTCATACTGACAAGAATGTTTGTTACTGATAAAATTATCAGATACTGGTAGACCTTGTTCAATACTGGTATAATTATTCAGTACTGATAAAAATGTTCAATCTGATATAATTTAAGAATACTCGTAATCTTATCTACTTGTTGGAGGTCCAATGACATGGCAAGATTGTGTCTCATTGCATCACCAAAGCAGAGGACGCCATGTGTCAATTATGGGTACTTAAATTCCCCACCTCTGATGAAGCTCGCAATATTATTTCTTTTTCGTTCCAGAATTAAATTTAAACTAAGCCAGTGCCGAAGGTCTAAGAATCTTATGTCTCGAGACAAAAGCAAAGCAGAGGAAGACATAAAGTCGATTATGGGTACTTAACTTCCCCAACCTCTGATGAAGGATGACCTTGTTGTTCACCTTCGAACAACTATGGCGGTTTTAAAAAATAAAAATATAATAATATTAATAAAATTGTCTATTTAAAAACTTAGTATGTTTTTCACAGCTATAGTTAATTATTATTTATTATTTATTTATAATTTTGAAAAAATTAAATATCATTCGTTAAATTCTATGTTTATCTTCATCGAGTAATTTATTAAAAATGTTAATTATAACATTATTTATTTTATTTTCTTATCATTGATTCATATCTTGATGCTTGAGTTTATCTGCAATGTATTAAAAAAGAGATTTATTTTATTTAGGTATTCTCTTTATGTATCAAAGCTAATGCGCTGTATTATCTTTATAAAAGACAATCATACAACTAAAAATTAAGTTAGATAAAATCCAAAATATCTGGAAAAAATATATAATAAAAGGAAGTGAAGGAACCAAAACGTTTAATCGAGATATTTATATTTTAACTTATCAATAGAAAAAATACAGAAGTTATCAAATATAATCTTAAGTTTAAAATACCGAAAAATTTATTTTAATAAATCAACAAAAAACATAAAAAAGTAATAATACGAAACAAATTAAGTTTAATAAATACCTTATTTTTTATTTGTATTTTTATACAATCTTTTTCTCTTTGATTAAATTTGATTTGTTTATAGTTATTCTAAATATTCAAATCTTTAATAAGTTTAATTAAAAATTTATAATATATATTATATTTAATAAGATTGACTAGATTGAATTAAACTTAAATTTAAAAAGTAATTTTTATACTTTCTTAAATAATAAAGAACTAATACTGTTTAAAAATATTATTATAATAATAATATATATATATTAATTTATATTTTCGTTTTAGGGATTTTCAACCCCGTCAGGAAGACAACAGTTCATGCTCCCTGCTGTTAAATATAAAAGTTCGGTTGTCCAATTTTAGCGAGATTGAGAACTCGGATTTCTCCAGGTTTTCTCTCCTTTAGCTTACATTGGTTCCATCTTGATCTTATATATTGAACCATCCGGATTACAATACACTCTTTTCATTCTCGCTTCTTCTTTTGCTCTTTTATACAATAATTTCTTTATTTTTATTAAAATTTCTAACACTTCCGATAAAGATATCATAAGCTTTCATTCAGAAACATTTCTTTTTAATTTTTAATTATTTTTCTTGATAGATTTGCTCTTTTTAGGCTTCGATTTCCATTTGTATAGCTCCAGTTTTGTTTTGCTTTTTTTTAATGTTTGCAAGTTATCTTCTATTTTTCCGAGTCTGTTATCCAGTTCCGTCTGTTTCTGAAACTAATTTTAGGATTAGCTATTCTTTGGCATATGCTTAAAAAGGTGCTCAGTTCTCTTTCCTAGGACATGAGTCTTGACTATATTCTTTCTGCTAGGTTAAGTTAATGCATTAGCTTCTCATAATCCTTCCTTAGCTCTTTAACCTTTTCCTGGAGATTTAGTACAACTTTAATAAACTATTCCATGCTCATCTGACTAGAAGGTTTTAAATTAAATTAAATTTAAGTTATTCAGAGAAGGGATTGTTTTCTTAATAGTTTCCTACTCCATATCCAACTGATAGGTACTTGAACTCTTGGTGGTCTGTTCCTCCAGTCACTTTCAAGTCTTCGCAGTGGATCGCTCCGAGTATTGCTTTTCTTCCTATAATCATTCCCACTGCTAGTTGGGTAGAATTAGGTTAGTTCGTTTCAAATTTTCTTTTGGATCTCTTTTCTTTATCTGCATTTTCTTCAGAGATGGTTTATTCTTCCACAGATAAAGCATTTTTTCTTAAAGTATCTTTCTTTAGTTAATTCAATTTTTTTATTCTAGACCTCTTCCAACTCCATTGGAACGGAGTGTGCTGTCTAGATCTTGATATCATTCTTGATATTCTCCATTTTAAGGTTAATATTGTTTTCAATTTTCTCTAACTTGATGTGCATGTTCTCGTTCATATCATATAGCTATTCCAACTGCCTGTCGAATTCGTCAATTCGAATATTCATGGCAGCTTAGTTTTTGTTTCTAGGAGCATGGATCTCCTCGTCGTCCAGGTATCATTGTTGTTCTTGGGCAAGCTCCATAACTTATTTCTCTAGGTCTTAATTATGGCTAATTAACGCTATAATTAATTTAGCCATTTCCTCTTTAGCCATTCCGAGTATTTGTTCCTTGTTTATCTCACCGAGGTCCATATATGGTGAGAAGTTCCGAATTTGCGTCTGAAAGTCGCTTATCTTCTGCTTCTTTGGAAGATTTTCCGTTGAGGTAGCAGCATGGCTATGTTTTTGAGGCTGTCTGGGAGGAGTTGTTTAGAGTTATTTTTAGGTCTTCTGGGGAGAATGTTATTATTAGAGGGTCTAGGTTTGGGTTTTAGTCTTTAGAACTTCCTGCTTCCTCTCCTCCTTTTAGACTTTGGAGGAGGTGGTGTAGAAGCCTTTCTTAAGACCTTCCATACTAGAAGGGTTAAATTCTGAAATCTCCTGTGCAAAGCAGACTTCGCCTGTTTTCTAGGTTTCTCCTCCGACTTTGGTGTAAGCACATTAGTGCTTTTTTGAGTCTGTTTCCGTTCTTCATAGCTCTATTATATTCCAGGTTGTTAAGATTATTAAGAAAAGGGCTAAGGTTAAGTGTATGAAAGCTACCCGAGATTTGCTTCTGGTTTCCTCTCCTTCTTCGAGGAGGTGGTATAGAAACCTTTTTTGAAACCTTCCATTTTTCCCTTAAAAATATTATTATAAGATTTTTCTTTTATGAACAATTTTTAATTAATTTAACCAAAAAAATCCTAATATTCGTTTATTTATAATCAAAAAATTTTATTATACTTTTAGTTGTTTAAATTAAACTCTAATAAACGTTAAAATGTATAAAATATTTCCTTGAAATTTTATTTAGATTCAGTATAAGCTTAAAGAAATTTCATATTTATTAAAAAATACAAATAAAGACTAATAATGAAAAAAATAAACTATTTAAATCTTATTTTTTTTATAATAAACCATATAATTAATAATTTTCTAAAAAAGTTTTCTTAAATTTTGTTTTCAAATATTTTCTTTTCTGACTAATATAAAGTTAAACATAACCATCATTATCTTGTGGAAAACTTGTAATGTCCATGCGGAAGAAAAAATTAATTTAAACACATCTTCGATGTGTCTACTATTTAGACTCACTTAGAAAATCTTTCTGATAAATTTCCTGAAAAAACTTGGAAAAACAAATAAAAATGATCAATTCTACATAAACTAACATTTCGCTTCAAAAAATAAGCAGATTTATACCTTCAAATTAAAAATTTTCACAGATGTCTACTAAAAAAGAATTTAAATTGTAGGAAAACGTAAAAATAAGTGAATGGAGCCAAAAGAAGAAAAGCAAGAAAGTACAAGAAGCGATGGAAATAAGTTGGAAGATGAAAAGATACTTGAACCTAATAAAATAATTAAATTGAAGTAACTGATTCATATCCGTAACTTAATTTCATTAACATTTTTATTAAAGTGATTTCTTCTTCAGCAACATTTTATGATTGGATTGAATCTTTATCATACTTCATTTTGTTTAATCTTGACTCTGAAGCGAAACAATTAATTGATAATATAAATTACAAGAATAAAACTTTTAAATATAATAAATGATAGTAGAAAATAAATAAAATAAAAATGAAAGATACAGAATTTATTATCATATCTAATAAGTTAAAAAAATTAAGATTTAACTTTAATTTTATAAAAATAATAAAATAATTATAGTATAAAGTTTAAATAATTATAAAAAATCTTTAAAAAGCTATGTATCAAAATTTTGACAGTTCTTATAACGAAATTTCTTTTTTTTAAGAATAAGAAGATATGAAGAATAAAAAAATGAAAATGTCTAATTTATGTAGAATCTTAATCCTGATTTTTGTTATTATATGCTCTATAAAAATTTGATGTATTGATAATTAAATAAACAAAATCTTAAGTTTACAAAAAGAAAAAGCAGAAAACTAAATAGAAATTATCTAATGATTGAATTCAATTTAATAAAAATTAGATTAAAGATATAATTACATTTAACTTGATTTATAGGAAATAAAGCAAAATTATAGGAAAATAGAATTTAATGAAAGTTATTTTGAAAAAAAAATTTGAGAAATAATAGATAAAAAAGATTAAATAATAGATAAATTCTAAAATGAAACATCATAATACTTAACTTAGATTAAACAAGCTATTAACAAAGCACAAAAAAATTAAATTTATTTAGAAAACATTATACAATAAAATAATATCTAAAATTCAATTAAATTAGATCATATTTTATATCTGAATACTAATAGCACTGCATTTTAATAGAAGTTTTATACTTAGAATTATTTAATGTAATATGATGTGAAAGATATTTAGGTTAAGCTTGATTTTTTAGTTAAATTTTTGAAATAAAATTAATATAACAATACCTTTGACTTTAAGAAAAATGCCAGCTATTCTTAACTTAGTTGATAATTACTCAATGCAGATTTTGATTTATTTGAGTCTAATAGCAAACTTTAAATAGGTCCTTAATGGATTGAAAAGAGGGATTCCGCATAAATTTATTAAACCGCTGTTTTAAATACTCCTCTTTTATTAGATCATTTGTACATGTTTGAATTTATAATTAAGAATACAAATTAATCTCAAGTTATTATTGGAATATGTGATGGAAACAAAAACTGAAATGCTCTGTCTTCTTCTTTTGCATCTTTAAAAAATGGTTATGGCTTAAACTTATTGAATGGAAAAAAAATGAGCAATAATAGTACTCTTCCTTATATCTATAATGACTTAAAGCAATAAATTTATATAGTTATGGAAGTAAATACAAAGTAAAAGATAATGAAATTCTATTATAACCATATTGATTTAGGTTTAGCATTTGATAATATTCCTTTTGATACTATTTAATTTTATCCAGCAGTTGCTTTAAATCAAAAAGAAGATTAATTAATAATATGAGATTCTTAATCTGTTGATTTAAATGGAAATCTAAATAAAATAAGCGAAGAGAAATCAAGCAACTAAACTTAATTGAATTAGAGCGAGTTAAATATAAGCTATTTCTATAATACCAATCAAGTTTAATTTTATAAAGAATTATCTAATCCTTATTTATAATTTATTACTGATGCTCATGTAAGAAACAATTAAAACTTAACTAAATATGCGATTGTTAATATAAATTTAGTGAAATATCTTAGATACTAATTCTATTTTTAAGTTAACTTTACTACTAATTAGTCATCTATCTTTCTAGGCATTATTTAATACAGTAACTAATTAAAATAAAGCTATCCTTATGCTTTTTACTAGAAAAGTTGCAGATTAAGAATATAAACTGGATCTGTTTATAATAATAGAACTGTAAGAAAATATGCTTAAAGAGGATTAAAAGCTGGAGAAATAATTTAAATGTTAGTTGATACTTTATCTTAAACTATCCAATTTAAATATGGAAATCAAGATCCAGGAATAGCTTTCAATTACATCCCTTTTGATTAATATCTTTATGTTCCTTTTATCTAACTAACTAACTATAGCGATGAAGTGAAAATACTAAATCTTACAGTTAGCTATACAAATAATTAAATAAATTATACTTAAGTTAAATAAAATGTATCAGAAGACTGAAATTAGATAAACGTAGAGTTTGACAAATAAAAATCCCATTAAAATTTTACTTTTATTAATAGTTCCTATATAGTTAGTAACTAAAGTATAGAGAAAACAGCATTAGCAAATAAGAAAATAGAATATGGTTTCTAATATAAATTTTACTTCTAAATTAAATAAATGAGGAGTCATATTTATATAGGAATAACACCAAATAATAGAAATTGAACTATTGAAAATGAATGATTCCCTTAATATTAATATGGTTATGCTATAAACTGTTATAATGGATATTTTTTCAATAATTATTATTCTAATTATTAATAATGAAATTATGGTCAAAGAAGAGTATAGATAAATGAAACAATAATAATGGAAGTAGATACAATAGAAAGTTACATAAAGTTTTAATATGGAGAATAAGATCCAGGAATAGCTTTCATGAATATTCCTTTTGATTCTATTGAATTTTATCCTGCTGTTTATTTATATTATGAGGAAGATGGAGTGATGATTTTAAAATCAGAAGAGTTAAATTAAACTTAGTATTTTATAAGTAAAGAATTAAGAGTAAATTAATATAGTTATGAAAAGAATAAAACACAGTAAATGAATATAATAAATAAGTTTGATTAGAATAAAATAGAATTCTTATAAGATTAATATAACTCTTTTACTTTTATTAACAAATCTCATATTAAAAAAAGATAATCATCAAGTTAGTAAAGAAATGCTTTTCTGAATTTACCTATTTTGAAATCCCTTTATTATATATTCTATTTTTAAATAAGCTTTACTACTAATTAATCCTATATCTTTCTAGGGATAAATCGTGATAATGATTGCATAAATTAATAAAATTAAAATTATTACAAAATAACAAAAGGATACTGATTAATAACATAAACTGGATCTGTTTATAATAATAGAACTTTAAGAAAGTATGCTAGTAGAGGAATAAAGTCAGGAGAAGTAGTTATAATGAAAATTGATACTCTTTCAAAAATTATCTAATTCAAATATGGGCATTAAGATCCAGGAATAGCTTTAGCTGATATTCCTTTTGATTAATTCTTATTTGTTCCTGCTTTCTAATTATTAAATTATAATGATGAAGTGAAAATATTAAACGTAACAGTTAATTATATAAATGAATAAGTAAGCTATAGTTAAATTTAATAGAATGCAACAGAAGAATGAAAAGAGATAAACATAGAGTTTGATTATTAATAATCACATTCTAACTTTTAATTTATAAATAGTAAATATATTAAAAAAGTAAATGATGATACTTGGAGAAATGCTATTACTAATAGTTCTATTTAAAAAGGCTTTAGATATAAATATTTATTTAATGTGTGATTTCAAAGAGGTAGTACTTATTTTTCTATAGGAATAACTGAAAATAATAGAAATTGAAAAAATGAAAGTAATAATTTTCATAGTTATTATAATTCTTTTGCATTAAAATGAACAGGAAGTATCTCAATTTAAGGTTCTGAGTAAAGTTATGCATAAAGATCTATAAAATCAAATGGTGAGAATGTAACAATGGAAATAGATACTATACAAAGTTATATAAGCTTTTCATTTGGAGAACAAGATCCAGGAATAATTTTCATTAATAATCTTTTTGACTCTATTTCATTTTATCCTGCAGTTTCAATGGATTATTATGGAGGAGAATTTAAAATATTGAAATCAGAAATACTAGATTTAAGAACTTGAAAGTGGCTTTAAAAAACTATTAACATTTAGAATTAAAGTATTAACCTTCATTAAAATATATTATCTAAAATTAAAAATGATAAAAATAGATAAATATCAAATTATTAAATGTAAATTTTCTCTAAATCAATTTAATATTATAATCTCTTGGGGTTGCTCATTTTTATATTTTTTGGTTATTTATACTTGTATAACTTAAAACATAAATCAAACAAAAAAGATATCTGAATTCGTTTTAATTAAATTTAACTTAAATTATTAAAAATTAAATTTTTTGGTTCATATCTTATGTAAATATTTTATGAAGAGTTTATATAAAATAGCTTAAACTAAATATTTTTAGTAAATTTAGGAGTAAAGAGATCTTGTTTCTATTCATTAAGAAAAACGAAAAGATTTAAAGAGATTGTTTTTATATTTTTCATCTAATATTTTAATTTAAAATTAAATAACATTTGCTTAGAAAAATGTCAGTCTTTGTCAAATTATTTGAAAATTCATTTTTATTATAAGTCAACAATATATTTAAGTGATATAACAATTATTTGATTAGTATCAAAAACTTGAGTTTTTTTTAATTGATAAAAACTCTGCTAGCCCTTGAATATATATTTTATTACATAGCTAGAAGACTTTTGATTTTTTAAAGAGAGTCTTTTTCCACTTGAATTTGTAAAAGCTACATTTTAATTCTAAAAAATCTAAATTCATCGTTTTTAAAGATAAAAAATACTAAAAAATCAACATATGGAATTATGAAGAGTGTGCTTAGAACAGTTTTAGCATTGTTTTATTAAGACATTGTAAATAGATATTTGAATTGTAAATGCAACTATATGGGATTAAAATGTCAAAATTATGTTTTAACTTCACTTTCAGAGAATGAGCAGATGTTCTGATTCTTTTTCTTAAATCTGCAAGACAGATATATAAATTAATAATAAAGCAAGCAAGATTTTGGTATAAATTTAGTTAAGGATCAATGATACATAGTTCGAATTTATATAATTTAGAAAAAATGCTTTAAATGAGAAAAATCAAATGTTTTTAAAGAAAATTACCAATTAAAATTTAATAAAAGTTACCATTTATGAGTAAATATACCTTCGAAAAAGAATTGAATTCCCTTTTTAAAAAAGCTTTGTTCGAGTATATATTTACAATGAAATAAGTATTTTATAATTGATGAAATTGGATAAATAAAAAAAAATGGTTGAAGGTTTCAAGTAAGACTTCTATACCACCTCTTCCTAAGCCAAAAAGGAAGGAAGCAAGAAACCAAGTCTTAATAATCTTAACAATCCTCTCTATCACAACCTTAACCAACACTGTACTAACAACTTGGAATCTAACAAAACGAACGAAAATCAACCTTGAAGAATATACACACAGAAATTCCAACCTCAAGCAAGAAACCGAGGAAACAGATGAAGTCTGTTCTCCACCAGGAGGTATCAGAGTTCAACCCTTCTGGCCAGATGAGCATGGAGTAGCTCATCAAAGTGGTACTGAACCTCCAGGAAGAGATTGAAGAAGGACAATGATATGCTGATGGCAAAGCTAGACCTAGCAGAAGAAATTAAGTCAAGACTTATGTCCTAGGATAGAGATCTTAACGCCTTTTGGAATATCTCAAAAGTCAGACTAACGAATCCTAAAATTAGCTTTAGAAACAGACTGAACTGGATAACAGACTCGGAAAAGTAGAATAGAAATTGTAAACTATTAAGAAAGAGCAAAGCGAAACTGGATCTATACAAATGGAAATCGAAGCCTAGAAAGAGCAAACAAATCAAGGAAAATAATTCAAAATAAAAAAGAAATGTTTCTGCTGTCAAAGCGCATGACATTTTTATCGGAAGTGTTAGAAATTCTAATAGAAATAAAGAAACTATTGGATAAAAGAACAACAAAAGAAGAAAAAAGAAGAAGCAAGAATGAAAAGAATGCATTGCAACCCGGATGGTTCAATATACAAGATCAAGATGGAACCATATCAAGTAAAAGGAAGGAAAACCTGGAGAAACCCGAGTTCCCAATCTCACTAAAATTGGACGTCCCAAACATTTATATTTAACAGCAGGGAGCATGAACTGCTGTCCTCCTGCCGGGGTTGGAAATCCCTAAAACGGAAAATTCAAAATTAATATTATTATTATTATTATAATTGATGAGATTGAAGAAATTAATCCTTCTTTAAAATTCTACTCGGATTGTCACAATACCAAAAGCAAAATTTAGATGTGAAATAATTGTTTGAAATATTCAAATAGGAGTAACTGGAGTTTTTAATAGAATCGAATTAGATAAGACAAAACAGACAGAATAGACAAAATTAAATTTTTGGATTCATTGGAGGAATTTCAACATTCTATTTGAAGAAGTTGACGTGACTCATTTGATGAATAGATGAAAACAAGAAATACGAGAACAGGTTTTAAAATTAAATACAAATATTACAAATTCACTTTATTTCTTTATTCTAACTATTTTAGTTATATTGTTTTATGAATATTTTTGATAACTAAATTAAAATTTTAATTAAATGACTAGTTTGCGATGCGAAACATCTTATTAATTTGAAATTTTTTAATTTATTCATAATCCTCTTAAAATACTAGCATTCTTTTAATAAATATTTAATTTCTTTAAACGTAAACTAAATCTTCATAAAATCCAAAGAACTCTATTATACGTTTAAACGTTTATTATAGTTTAATTTAAACGAATAAAAGTATAATAAATTTTTTTGATTATAAATAAACTATTTTAAGGATTTTTGAATAAATTAATTTAATATTGTTGATAAAAAAAATAATAAAAAAATAATAAAAAATAATTACTTTTATTATTATTTGAGAAGATAGAAAAAATTGCATTTTTAAATTAAGTTTATTAAAATATATTTTATACTATTAAATATAATGATATAGATTATTGCTTTTTTATAAAGCTAGATGAAGATTTATGGAAATTGGTAAAACAATAAGATAAATCCATTTTAGTACTAATAAAAAAAGACTTTAAAAGAAATGCAAAAAAATAAAATATTTATTATATTTTACTTTTTTAATAGAATTTACTTTGCTTCTTTTCTTGATTTAATAAATTAAATCTTGAAGAATTTAAGACATAAAATCTAAATTATTAACTTTGATATATACAGAGAGTATCCAAAAAAATAAAAAAATCTTTTAGGAAATTGTAAATTTATGAAAAGCAAGAAGATATTTTCGGTAAATAATCTGATTAGTCTAACTTAAAATTCAAAATTATATACTTGATAATTTAGAACGATATTTAGAGTAAAAACTTTCTATTTTAAAACTACAAATATATTTCTTTCATTTTTCGTAATATAGTGAACAGCTCAATGATCTTAAAATAGGAATGCTTCAATATTATTGGTTATCATAACATTAAAAACTTTAGACAACCTAATTCATATAGTAAGTTTTTTAAAATATACGTATCTTTCGAGTAACATACTTAAAGTTTAATTTAAGTGATTTGTAAATATTATGAGAACAACTTTTATTAAATGATAACTATTTTAGCTTAATAATGCAAATGTAAGAGCTACAAAGATATTTGTATTATTTTGATAGATTAAAATAGTGAATCATATATTTTAATAGATTCATTAACAAAATTAATATAAGTATGTTATTAACTAATATCTTTGAATGTTTAAACTTAAAAAGCATTTAAAGTATTATTTAAATAAAAAAACCCTTCAAGTTTCTCATTAAATATTTTATCATAGCTTTTCATACATTTTTAGGAATTTTACCTTTTTATTATTTTTTTAAACTTACTTTTTTAAATTTTTTTTTTACATTTTATTTTTGATTTTTTAATCTTTTTTTAAATTTTAAATTTATAATTTTTTTTTTAAATTTTAAATTTTTTTATGATGCGTAAAATATTTATGATAAAAGATGGAACTTAAAGGGTCTAACTCAAAGAAAATGTTTTAAAATATGTATAATTTGAGTTTCATAGTATAAGAGTAGAAAACTGAATAAAATGATTTAAAAATGGAATATTAAATATGATTTATAAGTAGTTTAAAAATATGAAATACTCTTTGTATTCTATTTTAAAAACAATTTATAATCAGAAAAAACATGATGAAAAGATATAGATTAAAATATATTTTTAGCATGAAAAAATTAATATCGCATTCTTTAATTAATACAACATATCATGAGAAATTTATAGAAAGTTTAAAATAATTAAGCACATAGTTACTAATATTATTGCATGAATTTTTGATTAAAGAATTTTAACAAATTCCTTTATGGAAAGATAAAAGTTATAATTGTTTACTAAAGATAAATATAGAGTTACAACGAAATAAATTTAAGACACACTTCTTAATTGGTTATCATAACATTAAAAACTTTAGACAACCTAATTCATATAGTAAGTTTTTTAAAATATACGTATCTTTCGAGTAACATACTTAAAGTTTAATTTAAGTGATTTGTAAATATTATGAGAACAACTTTTATTAAATGATAACTATTTTAGCTTAATAATGCAAATGTAAGAGCTACAAAGATATTTGTATTATTTTGATAGATTAAAATAGTGAATCATATATTTTAATAGATTCATTAACAAAATTAATATAAGTATGTTATTAACTAATATCTTTGAATGTTTAAACTTAAAAAGCATTTAAAGTATTATTTAAATAAAAAAACCCTTCAAGTTTCTCATTAAATATTTTATCATAGCTTTTCATACATTTTTAGGAATTTTACCTTTTTATTATTTTTTTAAACTTACTTTTTTAAATTTTTTTTTTACATTTTATTTTTGATTTTTTAATCTTTTTTTAAATTTTAAATTTATAATTTTTTTTTTAAATTTTAAATTTTTTTATGATGCGTAAAATATTTATGATAAAAGATGGAACTTAAAGGGTCTAACTCAAAGAAAATGTTTTAAAATATGTATAATTTGAGTTTCATAGTATAAGAGTAGAAAACTGAATAAAATGATTTAAAAATGGAATATTAAATATGATTTATAAGTAGTTTAAAAATATGAAATACTCTTTGTATTCTATTTTAAAAACAATTTATAATCAGAAAAAACATGATGAAAAGATATAGATTAAAATATATTTTTAGCATGAAAAAATTAATATCGCATTCTTTAATTAATACAACATATCATGAGAAATTTATAGAAAGTTTAAAATAATTAAGCACATAGTTACTAATATTATTGCATGAATTTTTGATTAAAGAATTTTAACAAATTCCTTTATGGAAAGATAAAAGTTATAATTGTTTACTAAAGATAAATATAGAGTTACAACGAAATAAATTTAAGACACACTTCTTAATTGGTTATCATAACATTAAAAACTTTAGACAACCTAATTCATATAGTAAGTTTTTTAAAATATACGTATCTTTCGAGTAACATACTTAAAGTTTAATTTAAGTGATTTGTAAATATTATGAGAACAACTTTTATTAAATGATAACTATTTTAGCTTAATAATGCAAATGTAAGAGCTACAAAGATATTTGTATTATTTTGATAGATTAAAATAGTGAATCATATATTTTAATAGATTCATTAACAAAATTAATATAAGTATGTTATTAACTAATATCTTTGAATGTTTAAACTTAAAAAGCATTTAAAGTATTATTTAAATAAAAAAACCCTTCAAGTTTCTCATTAAATATTTTATCATAGCTTTTCATACATTTTTAGGAATTTTACCTTTTTATTATTTTTTTAAACTTACTTTTTTAAATTTTTTTTTTACATTTTATTTTTGATTTTTTAATCTTTTTTTAAATTTTAAATTTATAATTTTTTTTTTAAATTTTAAATTTTTTTATGATGCGTAAAATATTTATGATAAAAGATGGAACTTAAAGGGTCTAACTCAAAGAAAATGTTTTAAAATATGTATAATTTGAGTTTCATAGTATAAGAGTAGAAAACTGAATAAAATGATTTAAAAATGGAATATTAAATATGATTTATAAGTAGTTTAAAAATATGAAATACTCTTTGTATTCTATTTTAAAAACAATTTATAATCAGAAAAAACATGATGAAAAGATATAGATTAAAATATATTTTTAGCATGAAAAAATTAATATCGCATTCTTTAATTAATACAACATATCATGAGAAATTTATAGAAAGTTTAAAATAATTAAGCACATAGTTACTAATATTATTGCATGAATTTTTGATTAAAGAATTTTAACAAATTCCTTTATGGAAAGATAAAAGTTATAATTGTTTACTAAAGATAAATATAGAGTTACAACGAAATAAATTTAAGACACACTTCTTAATTGGTTATCATAACATTAAAAACTTTAGACAACCTAATTCATATAGTAAGTTTTTTAAAATATACGTATCTTTCGAGTAACATACTTAAAGTTTAATTTAAGTGATTTGTAAATATTATGAGAACAACTTTTATTAAATGATAACTATTTTAGCTTAATAATGCAAATGTAAGAGCTACAAAGATATTTGTATTATTTTGATAGATTAAAATAGTGAATCATATATTTTAATAGATTCATTAACAAAATTAATATAAGTATGTTATTAACTAATATCTTTGAATGTTTAAACTTAAAAAGCATTTAAAGTATTATTTAAATAAAAAAACCCTTCAAGTTTCTCATTAAATATTTTATCATAGCTTTTCATACATTTTTAGGAATTTTACCTTTTTATTATTTTTTTAAACTTACTTTTTTAAATTTTTTTTTTAAATTTTATTTTTGATTTTTTAATCTTTTTTTAAATTTTAAATTTATAATTTTTTTTTTAAATTTTAAATTTTTTTATGATGCGTAAAATATTTATGATAAAAGATGGAACTTAAAGGGTCTAACTCAAAGAAAATGTTTTAAAATATGTATAATTTGAGTTTCATAGTATAAGAGTAGAAAACTGAATAAAATGATTTAAAAATGGAATATTAAATATGATTTATAAGTAGTTTAAAAATATGAAATACTCTTTGTATTCTATTTTAAAAACAATTTATAATCAGAAAAAACATGATGAAAAGATATAGATTAAAATATATTTTTAGCATGAAAAAATTAATATCGCATTCTTTAATTAATACAACATATCATGAGAAATTTATAGAAAGTTTAAAATAATTAAGCACATAGTTACTAATATTATTGCATGAATTTTTGATTAAAGAATTTTAACAAATTCCTTTATGGAAAGATAAAAGTTATAATTGTTTACTAAAGATAAATATAGAGTTACAACGAAATAAATTTAAGACACACTTCTTAATTGGTTATCATAACATTAAAAACTTTAGACAACCTAATTCATATAGTAAGTTTTTTAAAATATACGTATCTTTCGAGTAACATACTTAAAGTTTAATTTAAGTGATTTGTAAATATTATGAGAACAACTTTTATTAAATGATAACTATTTTAGCTTAATAATGCAAATGTAAGAGCTACAAAGATATTTGTATTATTTTGATAGATTAAAATAGTGAATCATATATTTTAATAGATTCATTAAGTATGTTATTAACTAATATCTTTGAATGTTTAAACTTAAAAAGCATTTAAAGTATTATTTAAATAAAAAAACCCTTCAAGTTTCTCATTAAATATTTTATCATAGCTTTTCATACATTTTTAGGAATTTTACCTTTTTATTATTTTTTTAAACTTACTTTTTTAAATTTTTTTTTTAAATTTTATTTTTGATTTTTTAATCTTTTTTTAAATTTTAAATTTATAATTTTTTTTTTTAATTTTAAATTTTTTTATGATGCGTAAAATATTTATGATAAAAGATGGAACTTAAAGGGTCTAACTCAAAGAAAATGTTTTAAAATATGTATAATTTGAGTTTCATAGTATAAGAGTAGAAAACTGAATAAAATGATTTAAAAATGGAATATTAAATATGATTTATAAGTAGTTTAAAAATATGAAATACTCTTTGTATTCTATTTTAAAAACAATTTATAATCAGAAAAAACATGATGAAAAGATATAGATTAAAATATATTTTTAGCATGAAAAAATTAATATCGCATTCTTTAATTAATACAACATATCATGAGAAATTTATAGAAAGTTTAAAATAATTAAGCACATAGTTACTAATATTATTGCATGAATTTTTGATTAAAGAATTTTAACAAATTCCTTTATGGAAAGATAAAAGTTATAATTGTTTACTAAAGATAAATATAGAGTTACAACGAAATAAATTTAAGACACACTTCTTAATTGGTTATCATAACATTAAAAACTTTAGACAACCTAATTCATATAGTAAGTTTTTTAAAATATACGTATCTTTCGAGTAACATACTTAAAGTTTAATTTAAGTGATTTGTAAATATTATGAGAACAACTTTTATTAAATGATAACTATTTTAGCTTAATAATGCAAATGTAAGAGCTACAAAGATATTTGTATTATTTTGATAGATTAAAATAGTGAATCATATATTTTAATAGATTCATTAACAAAATTAATATAAGTATGTTATTAACTAATATCTTTGAATGTTTAAACTTAAAAAGCATTTAAAGTATTATTTAAATAAAAAAACCCTTCAAGTTTCTCATTAAATATTTTATCATAGCTTTTCATACATTTTTAGGAATTTTACCTTTTTATTATTTTTTTAAACTTACTTTTTTAAATTTTTTTTTTACATTTTATTTTTGATTTTTTAATCTTTTTTTAAATTTTAAATTTATAATTTTTTTTTTAAATTTTAAATTTTTTTATGATGCGTAAAATATTTATGATAAAAGATGGAACTTAAAGGGTCTAACTCAAAGAAAATGTTTTAAAATATGTATAATTTGAGTTTCATAGTATAAGAGTAGAAAACTGAATAAAATGATTTAAAAATGGAATATTAAATATGATTTATAAGTAGTTTAAAAATATGAAATACTCTTTGTATTCTATTTTAAAAACAATTTATAATCAGAAAAAACATGATGAAAAGATATAGATTAAAATATATTTTTAGCATGAAAAAATTAATATCGCATTCTTTAATTAATACAACATATCATGAGAAATTTATAGAAAGTTTAAAATAATTAAGCACATAGTTACTAATATTATTGCATGAATTTTTGATTAAAGAATTTTAACAAATTCCTTTATGGAAAGATAAAAGTTATAATTGTTTACTAAAGATAAATATAGAGTTACAACGAAATAAATTTAAGACACACTTCTTAATTGGTTATCATAACATTAAAAACTTTAGACAACCTAATTCATATAGTAAGTTTTTTAAAATATACGTATCTTTCGAGTAACATACTTAAAGTTTAATTTAAGTGATTTGTAAATATTATGAGAACAACTTTTATTAAATGATAACTATTTTAGCTTAATAATGCAAATGTAAGAGCTACAAAGATATTTGTATTATTTTGATAGATTAAAATAGTGAATCATATATTTTAATAGATTCATTAACAAAATTAATATAAGTATGTTATTAACTAATATCTTTGAATGTTTAAACTTAAAAAGCATTTAAAGTATTATTTAAATAAAAAAACCCTTCAAGTTTCTCATTAAATATTTTATCATAGCTTTTCATACATTTTTAGGAATTTTACCTTTTTATTATTTTTTTAAACTTACTTTTTTAAATTTTTTTTTTACATTTTATTTTTGATTTTTTAATCTTTTTTTAAATTTTAAATTTATAATTTTTTTTTTAAATTTTAAATTTTTTTATGATGCGTAAAATATTTATGATAAAAGATGGAACTTAAAGGGTCTAACTCAAAGAAAATGTTTTAAAATATGTATAATTTGAGTTTCATAGTATAAGAGTAGAAAACTGAATAAAATGATTTAAAAATGGAATATTAAATATGATTTATAAGTAGTTTAAAAATATGAAATACTCTTTGTATTCTATTTTAAAAACAATTTATAATCAGAAAAAACATGATGAAAAGATATAGATTAAAATATATTTTTAGCATGAAAAAATTAATATCGCATTCTTTAATTAATACAACATATCATGAGAAATTTATAGAAAGTTTAAAATAATTAAGCACATAGTTACTAATATTATTGCATGAATTTTTGATTAAAGAATTTTAACAAATTCCTTTATGGAAAGATAAAAGTTATAATTGTTTACTAAAGATAAATATAGAGTTACAACGAAATAAATTTAAGACACACTTCTTAATTGGTTATCATAACATTAAAAACTTTAGACAACCTAATTCATATAGTAAGTTTTTTAAAATATACGTATCTTTCGAGTAACATACTTAAAGTTTAATTTAAGTGATTTGTAAATATTATGAGAACAACTTTTATTAAATGATAACTATTTTAGCTTAATAATGCAAATGTAAGAGCTACAAAGATATTTGTATTATTTTGATAGATTAAAATAGTGAATCATATATTTTAATAGATTCATTAACAAAATTAATATAAGTATGTTATTAACTAATATCTTTGAATGTTTAAACTTAAAAAGCATTTAAAGTATTATTTAAATAAAAAAACCCTTCAAGTTTCTCATTAAATATTTTATCATAGCTTTTCATACATTTTTAGGAATTTTACCTTTTTATTATTTTTTTAAACTTACTTTTTTAAATTTTTTTTTTACATTTTATTTTTGATTTTTTAATCTTTTTTTAAATTTTAAATTTATAATTTTTTTTTTAAATTTTAAATTTTTTTATGATGCGTAAAATATTTATGATAAAAGATGGAACTTAAAGGGTCTAACTCAAAGAAAATGTTTTAAAATATGTATAATTTGAGTTTCATAGTATAAGAGTAGAAAACTGAATAAAATGATTTAAAAATGGAATATTAAATATGATTTATAAGTAGTTTAAAAATATGAAATACTCTTTGTATTCTATTTTAAAAACAATTTATAATCAGAAAAAACATGATGAAAAGATATAGATTAAAATATATTTTTAGCATGAAAAAATTAATATCGCATTCTTTAATTAATACAACATATCATGAGAAATTTATAGAAAGTTTAAAATAATTAAGCACATAGTTACTAATATTATTGCATGAATTTTTGATTAAAGAATTTTAACAAATTCCTTTATGGAAAGATAAAAGTTATAATTGTTTACTAAAGATAAATATAGAGTTACAACGAAATAAATTTAAGACACACTTCTTAATTGGTTATCATAACATTAAAAACTTTAGACAACCTAATTCATATAGTAAGTTTTTTAAAATATACGTATCTTTCGAGTAACATACTTAAAGTTTAATTTAAGTGATTTGTAAATATTATGAGAACAACTTTTATTAAATGATAACTATTTTAGCTTAATAATGCAAATGTAAGAGCTACAAAGATATTTGTATTATTTTGATAGATTAAAATAGTGAATCATATATTTTAATAGATTCATTAACAAAATTAATATAAGTATGTTATTAACTAATATCTTTGAATGTTTAAACTTAAAAAGCATTTAAAGTATTATTTAAATAAAAAAACCCTTCAAGTTTCTCATTAAATATTTTATCATAGCTTTTCATACATTTTTAGGAATTTTACCTTTTTATTATTTTTTTAAACTTACTTTTTTAAATTTTTTTTTTACATTTTATTTTTGATTTTTTAATCTTTTTTTAAATTTTAAATTTATAATTTTTTTTTTAAATTTTAAATTTTTTTATGATGCGTAAAATATTTATGATAAAAGATGGAACTTAAAGGGTCTAACTCAAAGAAAATGTTTTAAAATATGTATAATTTGAGTTTCATAGTATAAGAGTAGAAAACTGAATAAAATGATTTAAAAATGGAATATTAAATATGATTTATAAGTAGTTTAAAAATATGAAATACTCTTTGTATTCTATTTTAAAAACAATTTATAATCAGAAAAAACATGATGAAAAGATATAGATTAAAATATATTTTTAGCATGAAAAAATTAATATCGCATTCTTTAATTAATACAACATATCATGAGAAATTTATAGAAAGTTTAAAATAATTAAGCACATAGTTACTAATATTATTGCATGAATTTTTGATTAAAGAATTTTAACAAATTCCTTTATGGAAAGATAAAAGTTATAATTGTTTACTAAAGATAAATATAGAGTTACAACGAAATAAATTTAAGACACACTTCTTAATTGGTTATCATAACATTAAAAACTTTAGACAACCTAATTCATATAGTAAGTTTTTTAAAATATACGTATCTTTCGAGTAACATACTTAAAGTTTAATTTAAGTGATTTGTAAATATTATGAGAACAACTTTTATTAAATGATAACTATTTTAGCTTAATAATGCAAATGTAAGAGCTACAAAGATATTTGTATTATTTTGATAGATTAAAATAGTGAATCATATATTTTAATAGATTCATTAACAAAATTAATATAAGTATGTTATTAACTAATATCTTTGAATGTTTAAACTTAAAAAGCATTTAAAGTATTATTTAAATAAAAAAACCCTTCAAGTTTCTCATTAAATATTTTATCATAGCTTTTCATACATTTTTAGGAATTTTACCTTTTTATTATTTTTTTAAACTTACTTTTTTAAATTTTTTTTTTAAATTTTATTTTTGATTTTTTAATCTTTTTTTAAATTTTAAATTTATAATTTTTTTTTTAAATTTTAAATTTTTTTATGATGCGTAAAATATTTATGATAAAAGATGGAACTTAAAGGGTCTAACTCAAAGAAAATGTTTTAAAATATGTATAATTTGAGTTTCATAGTATAAGAGTAGAAAACTGAATAAAATGATTTAAAAATGGAATATTAAATATGATTTATAAGTAGTTTAAAAATATGAAATACTCTTTGTATTCTATTTTAAAAACAATTTATAATCAGAAAAAACATGATGAAAAGATATAGATTAAAATATATTTTTAGCATGAAAAAATTAATATCGCATTCTTTAATTAATACAACATATCATGAGAAATTTATAGAAAGTTTAAAATAATTAAGCACATAGTTACTAATATTATTGCATGAATTTTTGATTAAAGAATTTTAACAAATTCCTTTATGGAAAGATAAAAGTTATAATTGTTTACTAAAGATAAATATAGAGTTACAACGAAATAAATTTAAGACACACTTCTTAATTGGTTATCATAACATTAAAAACTTTAGACAACCTAATTCATATAGTAAGTTTTTTAAAATATACGTATCTTTCGAGTAACATACTTAAAGTTTAATTTAAGTGATTTGTAAATATTATGAGAACAACTTTTATTAAATGATAACTATTTTAGCTTAATAATGCAAATGTAAGAGCTACAAAGATATTTGTATTATTTTGATAGATTAAAATAGTGAATCATATATTTTAATAGATTCATTAACAAAATTAATATAAGTATGTTATTAACTAATATCTTTGAATGTTTAAACTTAAAAAGCATTTAAAGTATTATTTAAATAAAAAAACCCTTCAAGTTTCTCATTAAATATTTTATCATAGCTTTTCATACATTTTTAGGAATTTTACCTTTTTATTATTTTTTTAAACTTACTTTTTTAAATTTTTTTTTTACATTTTATTTTTGATTTTTTAATCTTTTTTTAAATTTTAAATTTATAATTTTTTTTTTAAATTTTAAATTTTTTTATGATGCGTAAAATATTTATGATAAAAGATGGAACTTAAAGGGTCTAACTCAAAGAAAATGTTTTAAAATATGTATAATTTGAGTTTCATAGTATAAGAGTAGAAAACTGAATAAAATGATTTAAAAATGGAATATTAAATATGATTTATAAGTAGTTTAAAAATATGAAATACTCTTTGTATTCTATTTTAAAAACAATTTATAATCAGAAAAAACATGATGAAAAGATATAGATTAAAATATATTTTTAGCATGAAAAAATTAATATCGCATTCTTTAATTAATACAACATATCATGAGAAATTTATAGAAAGTTTAAAATAATTAAGCACATAGTTACTAATATTATTGCATGAATTTTTGATTAAAGAATTTTAACAAATTCCTTTATGGAAAGATAAAAGTTATAATTGTTTACTAAAGATAAATATAGAGTTACAACGAAATAAATTTAAGACACACTTCTTAATTGGTTATCATAACATTAAAAACTTTAGACAACCTAATTCATATAGTAAGTTTTTTAAAATATACGTATCTTTCGAGTAACATACTTAAAGTTTAATTTAAGTGATTTGTAAATATTATGAGAACAACTTTTATTAAATGATAACTATTTTAGCTTAATAATGCAAATGTAAGAGCTACAAAGATATTTGTATTATTTTGATAGATTAAAATAGTGAATCATATATTTTAATAGATTCATTAACAAAATTAATATAAGTATGTTATTAACTAATATCTTTGAATGTTTAAACTTAAAAAGCATTTAAAGTATTATTTAAATAAAAAAACCCTTCAAGTTTCTCATTAAATATTTTATCATAGCTTTTCATACATTTTTAGGAATTTTACCTTTTTATTATTTTTTTAAACTTACTTTTTTAAATTTTTTTTTTACATTTTATTTTTGATTTTTTAATCTTTTTTTAAATTTTAAATTTATAATTTTTTTTTTAAATTTTAAATTTTTTTATGATGCGTAAAATATTTATGATAAAAGATGGAACTTAAAGGGTCTAACTCAAAGAAAATGTTTTAAAATATGTATAATTTGAGTTTCATAGTATAAGAGTAGAAAACTGAATAAAATGATTTAAAAATGGAATATTAAATATGATTTATAAGTAGTTTAAAAATATGAAATACTCTTTGTATTCTATTTTAAAAACAATTTATAATCAGAAAAAACATGATGAAAAGATATAGATTAAAATATATTTTTAGCATGAAAAAATTAATATCGCATTCTTTAATTAATACAACATATCATGAGAAATTTATAGAAAGTTTAAAATAATTAAGCACATAGTTACTAATATTATTGCATGAATTTTTGATTAAAGAATTTTAACAAATTCCTTTATGGAAAGATAAAAGTTATAATTGTTTACTAAAGATAAATATAGAGTTACAACGAAATAAATTTAAGACACACTTCTTAATTGGTTATCATAACATTAAAAACTTTAGACAACCTAATTCATATAGTAAGTTTTTTAAAATATACGTATCTTTCGAGTAACATACTTAAAGTTTAATTTAAGTGATTTGTAAATATTATGAGAACAACTTTTATTAAATGATAACTATTTTAGCTTAATAATGCAAATGTAAGAGCTACAAAGATATTTGTATTATTTTGATAGATTAAAATAGTGAATCATATATTTTAATAGATTCATTAACAAAATTAATATAAGTATGTTATTAACTAATATCTTTGAATGTTTAAACTTAAAAAGCATTTAAAGTATTATTTAAATAAAAAAACCCTTCAAGTTTCTCATTAAATATTTTATCATAGCTTTTCATACATTTTTAGGAATTTTACCTTTTTATTATTTTTTTAAACTTACTTTTTTAAATTTTTTTTTTACATTTTATTTTTGATTTTTTAATCTTTTTTTAAATTTTAAATTTATAATTTTTTTTTTAAATTTTAAATTTTTTTATGATGCGTAAAATATTTATGATAAAAGATGGAACTTAAAGGGTCTAACTCAAAGAAAATGTTTTAAAATATGTATAATTTGAGTTTCATAGTATAAGAGTAGAAAACTGAATAAAATGATTTAAAAATGGAATATTAAATATGATTTATAAGTAGTTTAAAAATATGAAATACTCTTTGTATTCTATTTTAAAAACAATTTATAATCAGAAAAAACATGATGAAAAGATATAGATTAAAATATATTTTTAGCATGAAAAAATTAATATCGCATTCTTTAATTAATACAACATATCATGAGAAATTTATAGAAAGTTTAAAATAATTAAGCACATAGTTACTAATATTATTGCATGAATTTTTGATTAAAGAATTTTAACAAATTCCTTTATGGAAAGATAAAAGTTATAATTGTTTACTAAAGATAAATATAGAGTTACAACGAAATAAATTTAAGACACACTTCTTAATTGGTTATCATAACATTAAAAACTTTAGACAACCTAATTCATATAGTAAGTTTTTTAAAATATACGTATCTTTCGAGTAACATACTTAAAGTTTAATTTAAGTGATTTGTAAATATTATGAGAACAACTTTTATTAAATGATAACTATTTTAGCTTAATAATGCAAATGTAAGAGCTACAAAGATATTTGTATTATTTTGATAGATTAAAATAGTGAATCATATATTTTAATAGATTCATTAACAAAATTAATATAAGTATGTTATTAACTAATATCTTTGAATGTTTAAACTTAAAAAGCATTTAAAGTATTATTTAAATAAAAAAACCCTTCAAGTTTCTCATTAAATATTTTATCATAGCTTTTCATACATTTTTAGGAATTTTACCTTTTTATTATTTTTTTAAACTTACTTTTTTAAATTTTTTTTTTACATTTTATTTTTGATTTTTTAATCTTTTTTTAAATTTTAAATTTATAATTTTTTTTTTAAATTTTAAATTTTTTTATGATGCGTAAAATATTTATGATAAAAGATGGAACTTAAAGGGTCTAACTCAAAGAAAATGTTTTAAAATATGTATAATTTGAGTTTCATAGTATAAGAGTAGAAAACTGAATAAAATGATTTAAAAATGGAATATTAAATATGATTTATAAGTAGTTTAAAAATATGAAATACTCTTTGTATTCTATTTTAAAAACAATTTATAATCAGAAAAAACATGATGAAAAGATATAGATTAAAATATATTTTTAGCATGAAAAAATTAATATCGCATTCTTTAATTAATACAACATATCATGAGAAATTTATAGAAAGTTTAAAATAATTAAGCACATAGTTACTAATATTATTGCATGAATTTTTGATTAAAGAATTTTAACAAATTCCTTTATGGAAAGATAAAAGTTATAATTGTTTACTAAAGATAAATATAGAGTTACAACGAAATAAATTTAAGACACACTTCTTAATTGGTTATCATAACATTAAAAACTTTAGACAACCTAATTCATATAGTAAGTTTTTTAAAATATACGTATCTTTCGAGTAACATACTTAAAGTTTAATTTAAGTGATTTGTAAATATTATGAGAACAACTTTTATTAAATGATAACTATTTTAGCTTAATAATGCAAATGTAAGAGCTACAAAGATATTTGTATTATTTTGATAGATTAAAATAGTGAATCATATATTTTAATAGATTCATTAACAAAATTAATATAAGTATGTTATTAACTAATATCTTTGAATGTTTAAACTTAAAAAGCATTTAAAGTATTATTTAAATAAAAAAACCCTTCAAGTTTCTCATTAAATATTTTATCATAGCTTTTCATACATTTTTAGGAATTTTACCTTTTTATTATTTTTTTAAACTTACTTTTTTAAATTTTTTTTTTACATTTTATTTTTGATTTTTTAATCTTTTTTTAAATTTTAAATTTATAATTTTTTTTTTAAATTTTAAATTTTTTTATGATGCGTAAAATATTTATGATAAAAGATGGAACTTAAAGGGTCTAACTCAAAGAAAATGTTTTAAAATATGTATAATTTGAGTTTCATAGTATAAGAGTAGAAAACTGAATAAAATGATTTAAAAATGGAATATTAAATATGATTTATAAGTAGTTTAAAAATATGAAATACTCTTTGTATTCTATTTTAAAAACAATTTATAATCAGAAAAAACATGATGAAAAGATATAGATTAAAATATATTTTTAGCATGAAAAAATTAATATCGCATTCTTTAATTAATACAACATATCATGAGAAATTTATAGAAAGTTTAAAATAATTAAGCACATAGTTACTAATATTATTGCATGAATTTTTGATTAAAGAATTTTAACAAATTCCTTTATGGAAAGATAAAAGTTATAATTGTTTACTAAAGATAAATATAGAGTTACAACGAAATAAATTTAAGACACACTTCTTAATTGGTTATCATAACATTAAAAACTTTAGACAACCTAATTCATATAGTAAGTTTTTTAAAATATACGTATCTTTCGAGTAACATACTTAAAGTTTAATTTAAGTGATTTGTAAATATTATGAGAACAACTTTTATTAAATGATAACTATTTTAGCTTAATAATGCAAATGTAAGAGCTACAAAGATATTTGTATTATTTTGATAGATTAAAATAGTGAATCATATATTTTAATAGATTCATTAACAAAATTAATATAAGTATGTTATTAACTAATATCTTTGAATGTTTAAACTTAAAAAGCATTTAAAGTATTATTTAAATAAAAAAACCCTTCAAGTTTCTCATTAAATATTTTATCATAGCTTTTCATACATTTTTAGGAATTTTACCTTTTTATTATTTTTTTAAACTTACTTTTTTAAATTTTTTTTTTACATTTTATTTTTGATTTTTTAATCTTTTTTTAAATTTTAAATTTATAATTTTTTTTTTAAATTTTAAATTTTTTTATGATGCGTAAAATATTTATGATAAAAGATGGAACTTAAAGGGTCTAACTCAAAGAAAATGTTTTAAAATATGTATAATTTGAGTTTCATAGTATAAGAGTAGAAAACTGAATAAAATGATTTAAAAATGGAATATTAAATATGATTTATAAGTAGTTTAAAAATATGAAATACTCTTTGTATTCTATTTTAAAAACAATTTATAATCAGAAAAAACATGATGAAAAGATATAGATTAAAATATATTTTTAGCATGAAAAAATTAATATCGCATTCTTTAATTAATACAACATATCATGAGAAATTTATAGAAAGTTTAAAATAATTAAGCACATAGTTACTAATATTATTGCATGAATTTTTGATTAAAGAATTTTAACAAATTCCTTTATGGAAAGATAAAAGTTATAATTGTTTACTAAAGATAAATATAGAGTTACAACGAAATAAATTTAAGACACACTTCTTAATTGGTTATCATAACATTAAAAACTTTAGACAACCTAATTCATATAGTAAGTTTTTTAAAATATACGTATCTTTCGAGTAACATACTTAAAGTTTAATTTAAGTGATTTGTAAATATTATGAGAACAACTTTTATTAAATGATAACTATTTTAGCTTAATAATGCAAATGTAAGAGCTACAAAGATATTTGTATTATTTTGATAGATTAAAATAGTGAATCATATATTTTAATAGATTCATTAACAAAATTAATATAAGTATGTTATTAACTAATATCTTTGAATGTTTAAACTTAAAAAGCATTTAAAGTATTATTTAAATAAAAAAACCCTTCAAGTTTCTCATTAAATATTTTATCATAGCTTTTCATACATTTTTAGGAATTTTACCTTTTTATTATTTTTTTAAACTTACTTTTTTAAATTTTTTTTTTACATTTTATTTTTGATTTTTTAATCTTTTTTTAAATTTTAAATTTATAATTTTTTTTTTAAATTTTAAATTTTTTTATGATGCGTAAAATATTTATGATAAAAGATGGAACTTAAAGGGTCTAACTCAAAGAAAATGTTTTAAAATATGTATAATTTGAGTTTCATAGTATAAGAGTAGAAAACTGAATAAAATGATTTAAAAATGGAATATTAAATATGATTTATAAGTAGTTTAAAAATATGAAATACTCTTTGTATTCTATTTTAAAAACAATTTATAATCAGAAAAAACATGATGAAAAGATATAGATTAAAATATATTTTTAGCATGAAAAAATTAATATCGCATTCTTTAATTAATACAACATATCATGAGAAATTTATAGAAAGTTTAAAATAATTAAGCACATAGTTACTAATATTATTGCATGAATTTTTGATTAAAGAATTTTAACAAATTCCTTTATGGAAAGATAAAAGTTATAATTGTTTACTAAAGATAAATATAGAGTTACAACGAAATAAATTTAAGACACACTTCTTAATTGGTTATCATAACATTAAAAACTTTAGACAACCTAATTCATATAGTAAGTTTTTTAAAATATACGTATCTTTCGAGTAACATACTTAAAGTTTAATTTAAGTGATTTGTAAATATTATGAGAACAACTTTTATTAAATGATAACTATTTTAGCTTAATAATGCAAATGTAAGAGCTACAAAGATATTTGTATTATTTTGATAGATTAAAATAGTGAATCATATATTTTAATAGATTCATTAACAAAATTAATATAAGTATGTTATTAACTAATATCTTTGAATGTTTAAACTTAAAAAGCATTTAAAGTATTATTTAAATAAAAAAACCCTTCAAGTTTCTCATTAAATATTTTATCATAGCTTTTCATACATTTTTAGGAATTTTACCTTTTTATTATTTTTTTAAACTTACTTTTTTAAATTTTTTTTTTACATTTTATTTTTGATTTTTTAATCTTTTTTTAAATTTTAAATTTATAATTTTTTTTTTAAATTTTAAATTTTTTTATGATGCGTAAAATATTTATGATAAAAGATGGAACTTAAAGGGTCTAACTCAAAGAAAATGTTTTAAAATATGTATAATTTGAGTTTCATAGTATAAGAGTAGAAAACTGAATAAAATGATTTAAAAATGGAATATTAAATATGATTTATAAGTAGTTTAAAAATATGAAATACTCTTTGTATTCTATTTTAAAAACAATTTATAATCAGAAAAAACATGATGAAAAGATATAGATTAAAATATATTTTTAGCATGAAAAAATTAATATCGCATTCTTTAATTAATACAACATATCATGAGAAATTTATAGAAAGTTTAAAATAATTAAGCACATAGTTACTAATATTATTGCATGAATTTTTGATTAAAGAATTTTAACAAATTCCTTTATGGAAAGATAAAAGTTATAATTGTTTACTAAAGATAAATATAGAGTTACAACGAAATAAATTTAAGACACACTTCTTAATTGGTTATCATAACATTAAAAACTTTAGACAACCTAATTCATATAGTAAGTTTTTTAAAATATACGTATCTTTCGAGTAACATACTTAAAGTTTAATTTAAGTGATTTGTAAATATTATGAGAACAACTTTTATTAAATGATAACTATTTTAGCTTAATAATGCAAATGTAAGAGCTACAAAGATATTTGTATTATTTTGATAGATTAAAATAGTGAATCATATATTTTAATAGATTCATTAACAAAATTAATATAAGTATGTTATTAACTAATATCTTTGAATGTTTAAACTTAAAAAGCATTTAAAGTATTATTTAAATAAAAAAACCCTTCAAGTTTCTCATTAAATATTTTATCATAGCTTTTCATACATTTTTAGGAATTTTACCTTTTTATTATTTTTTTAAACTTACTTTTTTAAATTTTTTTTTTACATTTTATTTTTGATTTTTTAATCTTTTTTTAAATTTTAAATTTATAATTTTTTTTTTAAATTTTAAATTTTTTTATGATGCGTAAAATATTTATGATAAAAGATGGAACTTAAAGGGTCTAACTCAAAGAAAATGTTTTAAAATATGTATAATTTGAGTTTCATAGTATAAGAGTAGAAAACTGAATAAAATGATTTAAAAATGGAATATTAAATATGATTTATAAGTAGTTTAAAAATATGAAATACTCTTTGTTTTTTTATTCTATTTTATACATTTGAGGAGACTATTATCGCTAATTAGATGTTTTTTTTTTCGAAATTATTTTATTTATATTTTATCAGATTTAACTTTGTAAATCGATTTTTCAGATTTGTCATATTTTTTTAATCTATCAAAGATGTGCAAGAGTAAGTTTTTTATTTTTCTTTTATTTTAATTGACTTTAAGAGTGTATCATATTAATGTATTTCACACATTTTTTATCATGAGTCTCATATTTTCAAAAATTTCTAAAGTAATTTTATGTCAAGAGAAAACGCAAAAGTCATTAACTGTATTAAACTTTAAACTAACTGCTTTTATTTTAATTAAAAAATTCTCGTTTAAATGAATAAAAACTTATTATTCTTATTTTAACCTGACATTTTTGTTTCAAGATATTAGGTTATAAAATCGAAATTATGAAAAAAGTTTTCTTTTTCAAAGTTGATTTTTTTTTGGTTTGTTAATATGACAAACCATCATAATCTTACAGAATGAGGATTTACGTTAAATTTTTTTACAGTTTTGTGTTAATACAATTTTAACGGAACTGTGTGCATATTTTTTACTTTCATTAGAATAAATTTGCATTATTTTTTTTTTGGATTTAATATTCAATTTTTTCTTTTTATTTAATCTTCATTTTAATTTTCACATTTATTCGTTTAATTTGTTGCTCTTGCAACGATGATCATTTTTTAGAATTAAGAAAATATGAAGAATAAAAAAATGAAAGCTTCTAATTTATCTAGGATCTTTATCTTAATTTAATTTAATTAATTTTATGAGATATTAAAATTCGATTTATTATCAGTTTAATAAATATAAATCTTAAGTTTACAAAAACGTCTTAAAAAAGATAATCCACCAAGTAGAGAGTCCCACCTCCGTTGGAAGGCATAGAAAATATGTTAAAAATACGATACACACTGAAGGTTATTATTTCTCCATAGAGCAGTAAATAACCCATGATTAGCTGATAAAAGTTGAGCTAGACTTCAGGAAAGAGCTCAAAAAGTTAAAGAAAAACATAAAGAAGATGGATTAAAAAATTTGAAAGAGTAGGAGTAAAAGAAATGAAACTCATGACCTGAGGAAGATATCTTAACTGCTTAAGTATTTCACAAAACCAGAACAATCAATCATAGAATTCTCAATAGAAGTAGAAAGAATTTAATATTAAGGTAGAAAAATCAGAAAAAAATTAACAAAAATTTCAACATTAAATAGAACAAAGGAATAAGGAAATTAGTCTTAGAAAGATTTATGAGAAAAAATTAAAAATTAAAATATTAGCAAGAATAAAAAGATGCCATAACTGTAACTCTCAAATGCATCTATGGAGAAGATGCTTGAAATTTTACAATTTTAAATAATAGTGTTGAAACTACAAAAAAAAGTTGGGAATAAAAAGAAGAGTGACATTAGATGTAACTTAAAAGAGAAAAAGAAAATATTATATTGCAAAAAGTTCAGAAAAATATTTAAACAAAGATATAAATATTTTTAGGTGAATGGGTGCATCTTGATTATATGAATATCAAGAGAAGAATTTTAGAGATTTTCAAACTTTTATATTTAACTTACGAATAATCTAAATTTTGATGGGAAAGAGGTTAAAGTACTTCCAATATCACCAACCATTTAATTTTGTATTTATGGTAATTGTTTTACATAAAAGCAAAATTAATAAATTATAAGCATATATATTGTAACGATATAGATTATCTAACCTGAATCTTTTAGTTTAATTTTATTTTATAGTTTAATTTTTCCATAGTAAGATATCTTAATAAATTAAAAAATCATTCCTGCAAATATGTAAAATTGATATTAAATAAGAAAATATTATATTTAAAAAATTTTAAGATGGAGGTTTCAGAACTTTAGCTTGCCTAGCTTTCTTTAGTGGATTGAACCTTCGAAGGAACTAAAATCATAATCAAAGGATGAAGAAAAGGAATTCTTCATCAGAGGTTTTAAAAATAAAGTACCCATGATCGACTAAGTCTTCCATTGCTTTGGCCTATCCTTGGAACCTTGGAACGGAATGATTTTCGGCTGTGGCGAACTGAAATCTTACTTGGGGGACATATGAATACTGCCTTGGCAGCTTTAAGAGATGCAGCCTGCCATGAATCCATTTTCAAAATGTACTTATTTATCAGTATTGAATATTTAAACAGAGGTTAACCTAAAAATGGTGAAGTCACTTTTTTTTATAATGCTATATATTTGGAATAAAATCGCACCTAAGAAACAATAAATCTCTTAAAAAAATCCTAATAATTAACCAGACCTTTCTAACGAAGTTCATTTACTACAATGGACAATAAGAATCTAGCAAAAGAAGTTTAAGACCTTAAATAAATAACCTAATCTCTAATGTT
This sequence comes from Loxodes magnus, assembly GCA_946699065.1. Classification (NCBI taxonomy): domain Eukaryota; phylum Ciliophora; class Karyorelictea; order Loxodida; family Loxodidae; genus Loxodes; species Loxodes magnus. Next base: position 322,875 of record CAMPDV010000006.1, on the reverse strand, counting down.
AAAAATTAACAATTTGTTAAATGATTAAAATCCTTAGAAACAATAAAAGTAGCAGATATCTTCTTAAGAGATTGAAAGATATATTACTTAAATTGAATGGAATTTAAGACAAAAGTTTGATCAGGAGATTAATTAACTCGAACAAATCCAAAATTAATTAACTATTGGATTTAGAACCAAAAGGAGAACAGAACCCGTCCTTCTCCTATTAGAAAATAGAAAAAAAATGTTGATATTTTAAAAACATGGACATATAATATACAAAAGATATAGATTAAAGAGAAAAATAATATTATATAAAAAAGAGGAATCTAAAATCTATTTAAGATCTATTTAACACCAAACGGAAGATTCTACTAAAAAAATATTTTATCTTTACTTAGAAGCTCCAAAAATTACACATACTGAGACAATTTGAGAGATGAAAAGTTGGATTTGATTTCCAAGCACTAGAAAAAAGACAAAATAGGCAATTTATAAGAATTTACGATCCTGAAAAACCAGATGAATAGACATCAAAGATTTATGATAAGAAAAAACTTTTATAAACTCTAATTCTGTGATTAACCCAAAGTAAGTTGAGATTACTTTAATAAATTATGTTACGCTATAATTTAAAATATAAATAAAAAAGATTGAAATCATTAAGTGATCATTACAAAAAGATTTTAGCAAGAATAAAAATTCAGTTTAATATTCTCTTATCAAATTTTTATGCAATAAAATATTTAAATACTAATTTTTTTTAGAAACCTAACAAAAGTAAATATTAAAATAAAAATAATTTAACTATAATTTTGTAAATTAAGAGAATGAAAAACGATGAAAATAAATTTCTTCCCTCTTTAATAAATTCAATACATTTTTTTAAAATGAAATATTAACTAAATAATAATACTTTATCAAACAAAATTTAAAAAAAAATTGTGTATAAAGGTAAAAAAATAAAATAAAAATAATAATTTTTAAATAAACTTTAAGAAAAATTTTTAGAAAGGTTATTAGTTATATCATTTTTGATTAAAAAAAAGATCTAATTTATTTATTTTTTTGTTATTAGTCTATAATTAATTTATCTTAAAAAATATTTTATTAAGTTAAAAGAAAATTAATTACTTTACTTGAACTTAGTTTTTCAAAAAAATTTACATTAGTTAATTATTTTAAATATTTATAATCTTAACAAATATAGTTTTAATTTTTTTAACTTTACCCTTTTTTATACACATAATAAATCCTAAAAATCTTCATAATTTTGCTATGTTATTATTCTATTATTTCAATAAAAAATTTAATTAAATATTTTCCATAAAGTCACTTAAACGAAATCCTTTTATTTGTACTTTTTAAACAGAAAAAGTACAAATTTCATTTATTTTCTTTATTCCAATTTTTTCGTTAAATTGATTTTAAAATATTTTAATTATATTAAAATTCAATTAAATGTCTAATTTAAAAAATTCCTGTAAATTACCTATCCAAAACTAAATAAATAGTATCGAAAAGAAATAATCAATTTATGCAAACTCAGAACCTTAAGTTACAACTTTCGCAAGGATCTTTAAGACAGACATTATTTAGTTGAGAATTTCCATTGTATATGTGGAAGATTTGATTAATTTGATCATATTCTGGAATGCGATTGCTATTTAGAAATATGAGAATGGTTAAAAACAAAAATTGGAAAATGAGACATTAGAAAATTAATAATCTATTACCAAAATTAAATCTAATTTCCAAAAAGCAAATTAGAATATATTGATCTGCAGAATAAAATTTTCCATAGGATGTTGCTTGAAAGGAGATTAGAATTATTCGAATTAGAAAAAGACTTATAATAAGAAAATTCTGAGACTAAGGGTAAAGAAGCGAAAGAGGAAGATAAAGATGAAGAGAATGATGAAAATGAGGAAAGAAAAGAAAAGAAGAGCAAGAGCAAGAAAAAAAAGAAGAAAAAGATGAGTAAGTGGGATATTAGAATGAATAAACTGATGACGAAGATGATATAGTTGAAGAAGAAGATGAAGTAGAAAGTGTTCGAGTTGAAAAACTTTTAAAAAACATTAATTAACTAATTTCCAATAAAAAAGTTTTTGGACCGGAAATTCCTTTCCGATTGCACGACCCGACGCTCTCCTTTTATGGAATAACGGAGATATCCTGTTGTGCTCCAGGCACAGCTGCTAGGGAGCTCCATCGCTATGAGCAGCCAGGCTTCAAGCCCCTACCAAGAGCGGATAATCTCAAAGACAGTGTTCCCTTCAGAAAATGACTCTGACCAGGGACTTTCTCAGCGACAGGAAAGGAACTTGTTCCTAGCCATAAAACCAGAAATTGCTATCACGAAGGTCATTCTCAGTTCCCACCATCTTTTCAATTATTTTTAAAAAACATTATAACATCTTTAATTGAAGGAAGTAATTCCAACAATGAAAAGATATCTCAAGACTCTTTTAGTTAAATTTAAATATCTAATTTAAAATTTGTAATAATTTATTATATATAATTTAATTTAATATATTTTAAATAAGGTGAAAAGCCCTCTCCTTCGGTTGCTGCTTGGAGGCCCAGCAAGGCAACTAAAAAATAAGTGCGGACGGAGGATAAATCGGAAGAAATCAATAAAAAGAGTAGATGTGATAAGCTGGAGAACTCTGAATGCCAGGAGGAAATTTTCTTCATCATAGGTCGGGGAAAGATATACCCGTAATCGCATATTGCATTCTATGCTTCGGAAGGAAAAATTACAGGGACGTAATGCAGGAAGAGAAAACAAAGAAAGAGAGACCTATAAAAAAATTTTCGACATTAAATAAAGTTAATTTAAAGAGCTGCACACCAACGAGAGTGCTACGCGCTCTATAATCCAATTTATTTATTTATTTTATTTGAAATATTTAATGGTCTACATAATCATTTTAATAAAACTAGTATCTTATATAAAAATATTAAACATTTTTAAACGGATACTAAATATACAAAAAACTGCAAAGATCTCGTTTATGCGTTTAAGCGTTTATAGAGTTTAATTAAAACACCTAAAAAAATAATAAAATTTGCTTGATTATAAAAATATTGGGAGATTTTTAATTAAATTAAATAAAAATTGTTCATAAAAGAAAAATCTTATAAATAAATAAATTGATGATAGAGAACGTAGCACTCTTGTTGGTGCACAGCTCTTTATATTAAAATATTTAAGAATCATTAATTTTATTATATTAAAGAAGATATAAAAATTAAAATTTTTAATTTAAATTTAATTCAATCTAGTTTATCTTATTAAATATCATGATATAGATTATAAACTTTTAATAAAGCTTATTAAAGATTTATAATACTTAGTATAATAATCAGATTAATTAAATTTAGTATTAATTATATTTTTTTAATGGAAAATAAGCAAGCACGTATTGTTCGAGGGTTACCTAATTCTAACTTGATTTTTTGCTATACTGGATAATGTTTAGCTAGAATGTCGAAGCTTACGACATTAAATTCTTTTATTCGATCTCATTAAAAGTTGGAATATAAATAAATAAATTGGATTATAGAGCGCGTAGCACTCTCGTTGGTGTGCAGCTCTTTAAATTAACTTTATTTAATGTCGAAAATTTTTTTATAGGTCTCTCTTTCTTTGTTTTCTCTTCCTGCATTACGTCCCTGTAATTTTTCCTTCCGAAGCATAGAATGCAATATGCGATTACGGGTACATCTTTCCCCGACCTATGATGAAGAAAATTTCCTCCTGGCATTCAGAGTTCTCCAGCTTATCACATCTACTCTTGTTATTGGTTTCTCTTCTTCCGATTTATCCTCCGTCCGCACTTATTTTTTAGTTGCCTTGCTGGGCCTCCAAGCAGCAACCGAAGAAAAGGGCTTTTCACCTTATTTAAAATATATTATACAATAATTGGAGTGAAAAGGAAATGCAAATAAAGGCTATAAATGATAGAAAAAAAATTAGATATACTCATCATGGAACATCTCAATAGAGAAAGGTTTTTAGTAATGGTATCAAAACATAATGCCATCAGAATTTATGAGAATGTCTACAATGACTTATCAGAGTTGATAGCGGCAATCTACTTCAATCATACTTAGAGAATATAGGGTGAGATGGAAAGAATATAGTTTAATGATATAAAAGATTTATGTGACTGATTATGACAGTAGTATGACTAGGCTGTGACTAGATTCTCTATCAAGACCAATGGAATAATATATGCAGTATTTAATGATAAAGGAAAGTATAGTCACTTTAGATAAAATAGAGATGGAAAATACGAGATGGTTTTAACTTCAATAGAGGCAAAATATATAACGTCATAATATGATATTCATAGTAATCAAATTTATTTTTTCTGAATGAATTTTAAACTCATAAGAAGAAAAGGAGGTTCTTGCTTAATTTGGATTAATCAGAGGTGATTTAATACATACTTATCCAAACTCAACGATAATAACAGGAAGATGTATAATATATGTGGATTTATAGAATATCGAAGAAGATAATAAAATTCTGGAAGTAATAGACATGCACAACAGAAAATGAGACTATTAAATCTAAAAATTATAATTGCAGCAAATGAAAAAAGAATGGTCACACAGATAACCAAAACAGGAGAGTTGGAGCTTCTATTGAAAAGAAAATATACTTAAAGGAATTAGAGAATCAAAAAAGAAAAATTACTTAGTTCTTAATCAATCTGAGGTGGGAAAGATTCAGGATGAAAAAAGTTGAAGAAATTAAAGACAAAATAATCATAGAAGAATTGAAAGAAGATTAAGTAACTTTTTGAGAAGGAGACTAAGAAAAAGTTTTAAAAGGATAATTTAAACTAATATAAAAAATATTTTACTCTCAAAGAGAATAAAAATACTATTTTTCTTCAAACGGGAACTGAATGTATATAAAATGATGATAGAATTAGGTAAGATAAAAAGGAATTAATCTAGGCTAAATTTAACGATAAAAAGGATAAAATTGATATGATAATAGATAAAGAAACGTTTTAAATAATTTAGAAAAGGTTATAATTCATTTAGCAATAAAGAAAATTAATAAAAACTAAATAAGTCTTTGGAAATTTAAGAAAGTAGAGAACATTAATCAAGAAAAACGCTAGAAAATGGGAGCAAATGGAAATAATAAACTGTAAATAAAATATATAGAGTTAAAAGACCGATAGATATAAGGACACAGTAAGATGAAATGCACAAGATATAAAAGAATAAGGAAATATAGAGATATAAACAGAATCTATAAAAAATTGATAGGTATATTAAAAGAAGAGGCAAAAGAAAAATGCTTATAAGGAAGAGAGTAATAAGGAAAAAAATTGTATTGTAGAAAAGTTAGAAAAAGTAAGCAAGGATGTATTGGATCAACTAAAAATAAAAATACATATTATGTCTAAATAAGAAATTTAGATTGAAATAAATGACATTTATAGTATGCTAGGATTCAAAATTTTAAATTAATTTGGTTCAGAAAAGGGAAAGGAGTAGCTTTTATATAAAAAATGAAATATGCAATGAAGTAAAAGAAATAGAAGACGAGGAAAATCAAGCTATCTTATTTAGTGGAGTCCGTATGATAGCTATTGAGGTTATGAAAAAATTGGCAATGCTCCAATAGCAAATGACAATAATCAATACGAATAATTTTATAGTCTATTGTATTCAATTTATCTAAAAGCAATAGAAAAAAATCTTAAAATAATAATTGCAGGTAATTGAAATGTTCACATAGAAAGGTGATTACCGTGGTAGACAAATTCAGTAGGAAGAAGGATGCTCTAATTCATGTAATAAAATAATTTGGTATGCATAGATCCAATTTAGGCACTTTTATTTATTAAAATAACGAATAAAAAATTGATTACTTTTTATTTGAAGAATCAATAAAAGAAAATAATATAAAAAACAATTTTTATCATTCGCATGTGATAGGAGATCATAGACCTGTATTTATATAAATAAAGATGGAAAAAGAATCATATTAGCGTGTATAAATAACAAAAATAAATTACTGATTTCTAAGAGAAAAAAACTTTGAAGAAAAATTTGAAAGATATATACAAGAAAGCGTGCAAGCTGAAGAAATGGTTAATAAGAATGGAAATAAAGGCATAAATAAGAAAAAGATAAATTCAAATAGGTATAAAAAAGCTTTGTGGAAAAAAATTTAAATACTAGGAATTAACAAAATTGAAAAGGAAACATTTAAATAAGTGCAGCAAACAAGTAAAAATAATGGTAAAGAGAGATAGTAAGTTTAGCGAAGAATCAGAAAGGAAGGAGTAAAGAGAATATTAAAGAGCAAACCTCCTTTGTTTATTTTACTATTTGCTAAAGTTTTATTATCTTACTTTTTTTATTTAAAATTTTACCAACTTAGTCTAATTAATTACAATCTTCTTTATTTTTTACATTCTTGTTTTATTTCTTACTTCCTTTATATTTAATTCTAACAATCTTTATTTAAATTTATTATATTCTTATATTATATTTATAGCTTTCTTATTTTTTTAAATTTTACTCTCTTCTTTTAATTAGATACATGCTATTTTTTAAATAACCTCCTTTATGTTTAAACATAACTTTTCTTAAACTCATTTTTATCTCATTTAGTATTTAAGCCTGCTTATTTATTATTTTACTTTCTAAGATATATTATATTTTACGTTGCAATATTACTTTACAAACCTTATTATTGTTGCATTTTTTCTAGAACTCATTTCCTATTTTATTACATTCTAATATTATATTTTACTATCTAAATATTTTAAGTTTCTCACTTTCTCATTTTTTATCTTAATTACATTAGTTCAATTTTAATCTAACTAATCTTCATCTTAGTTTTTAATTTTTTATATCTTATTTTAAATCCTTTCGCTCGTTATATGGCTCATAAAAATCAGGATCGATTCCTTTTATTTAAATATTTTTTGATTTAGTGATTCAATTTTATCTCCTTACTTTACTATTATGTTTATTTATTCTTCATTTTTAGTTAAAATTATAATCTTATTTATTCTATCTTTTATTATACTTTTTGTTATAAAATTAGCTTATTTTTACTACCTTAAAAATTAAATTATTTTAATTCCTATTAGCTTTCACTTTATTTTCCTTTTTTGTTTATCAAACTTTTTGGATATATTAAATTAACATTTTCGTACTCTTTTTATTGATGATATATGCAAATCTCTTTTAATTTTACTTAATAATAACAAATTTCATATATTTTATATCCACAAAGAAGACTTACTAGAATTCTTTTTTACTGTCAAAATAGCAATAACATTGGATGCAACTGTTATATTTAAGGATAAAGAAAAATAAATAACGTAAAGAGAGTTATACTTAACATTTAAAAAGCAACAACCTGAAAACGATGAAAAATAAGGAAAATATTAAAAAATAATTATATTTTTAATTTATAATATTAAATTAAGTAAAAATGGGGTACTTTTTATCTAAGATTGTATAAATTAGTTATAGATATTTAAAAACATGATACCTTCATTATTTTTTAAAATAAGTATAATTTTATATTTTTTAGCATATAGTTAATAATAAGTATAATAGAACTTAATTTATATATGTGCATTACTATAGCATTTCTTTTATTTTCCATACTCCTTTTAATATTTGTTTTTGTATAATTTTTTATATTATATAGATCTTTTATTCAGTCAATATAAACTATTAAGGCGCAAAATTTGGTAGAGTATTTAATTGAAAACTATGGGCTGCATAAATAATCCTACTTCCGTTAATAATTTTTACAAATATGAAAATTAATAGCCAATATTTAGTAAGATTACTTAGTAAAACAAGCAGACTCAAATTATTTTTATTTAAGCTTTATGAAATTAATTTCAGTATCTTAAACACATCTAGTATACATCAGAATAGCAATTTTTTAGAATAGATACTCTTTTATATGTTAAAGAAAATACTTATAATGGGTTAGTCTATATAATTAAGAGCTTATTTATGCTTGTTTCATTTCGAATGTATATCTGAAACGCTAGTTAAATAACTGATAAAATGGCAAATTATTTTATAATTATCTCTCATTTTTTCTATTGAATTCGAATGATAAAATTTTTAGAAAAATATATAAATGTCAAATCCATGATCTTCCAGTAAATAGCTTGAATTTGATAATTTAATTATGAAGGTATTTGGAAAGTTAATTTACTTTTCTTACTTTTCCGAATGAAAAATTTTTAGATTTGAATATATATTAAAAAAGCTATTTTTCCATGTACTACAAAAATCTGTTCTAATATTAAGTATCCAATTACTTATAACCCAATTTGTTTCTACGTTTAAATGTGAATTTTTATAATATTTACTTATAAAACGTTAAATGATTATTTAGATATTTCTTAATTCTCTTTGTTCGATCTTTTTTTAAAACTCATATATTAATATAAATTAAATATTTAAAATTGCTATTTCATGCAAATATTCCTTAAAAATAATTTTATATAAAAGTAAGTTTTAAATTCCTTTTATTGCATACTATTTTATTTTTAAATATAAAGTTAATTCATCGAATTTAAATCTTCTTCATTTCAATTTTTTCATTTCAATTTCATAATTTTTCGATATTAATATGAGATATGAATGTGTATCACATCAAAAGCTTTATAAGGTTAAATATTATTATTTAGTTTTCATTTAAATATAGTGTCAATTTTACTTAGTAAAGAAACAATATTTATCTACTGTCATAATAATAAAATAAACAAACATTAAAGTAAAATTTAAGTTTAGCTTATAGTATAATTATCAGTTTAGGATATTTATTTTGATCTTAAATCATAAATTTTAGAAAATATTACCAATAAGATATTTTAATAACAAATTGAAGCTAAATAAAGCAGAAAGAGATTAGGATTATACGAAATTTATTTTGATATAGAAAAAAACGATTATTTATTATATTTTATTTAACTGAAAAAGTAACGATAAGAGTAATTTAAATACGAAATCATCATTTTACTTCATTTGAAACCGAATAGTTAAATTCTTAAAATAAAAAGAATTGAATATATATGGATGTACTATAAACAGATTGATTTAAGAATGAGCTTAAAAACTATAATAATATATTTAAATATTGTTCTCTTGTTTCCATTTTTATACTTACTTAATTAAATTTAGTTGAAATCAACATTTTTTAAACTTATAATATAACAATATCTATTATTCTTATTTATAGAATTTCAAAATAAAATAGTAAGGGTATTAATTATATCATTATACGTTTTCAATAAATTTAAATATAATAGTCATATTATAAAAAAGCATTATATAATTACTTTTTAAGTCTTAATATTTTCTTTGACTTAAATATTCTCATATTTATCCACAGAAATGATTATTATTTAATTTGATAATCATAATTGGAATTCTATTAAATAATAATTTTAAGATACCTCTCCTATTATTTTATTAATCTCTTCTAAATTATTTTTCATCTTTTTTTTTCTTTTTTGCTTCATTTATATATTTAAAATACACTACTTCATTCTAGATTTTTCTAATTAATTATTTCCTTTTCTAATTTTCATCAATTTTCTATTCTTTTTATGACTAATTTCACTTACAACCAAATTTAATTTTGTCCTAAAAATAAATTCATAATAATTTTTTTAAGTTCAAAACATTTTTTTTATTCCAGAACAAAAATCGCAATTTAATAATAGTCAATTATTATTTCAATATAATAAGCATAGTTTTAGTTATACTTCAAAGATAAAAATACATAAGTTTTATTTTAAATCATATGATATTAAATAGATCTATGTTTTAATGAAATTATCTCATATATGATATGGCTTTAAATGAAAGTGGTTGGGGAAGAATATTAAGAAAATTATCCTTGTTATGATAGTTTTTTCTTGATAGTATGCAATAAAGCTAGTCTCTTATTTAAGTAAATATATTATGTAAAATAATTCGAGAAATTTTGTAAAAAAGTAAGAATGTTTGATATCTAAAATGGATAAAAGACTTAAAATTTATCATATTGGTATTTATTTATCTTATTTGCTTTAGAAGTAAGATAAATTAATTTTTGAAAAATCGTTTTTTCACTATCATAATTTTTCTCCTTTTATAAAACTTCTTACAAATTTTCTATTGAATTCAGGTTAATTCAATGAAGCCAAATGTCCTGCTTTCATCATAATTACTTCTGTTAAGTTTTGATATGATTTTGTATACCCCATTATAGTTTGATTTAGATACATTGGCCTTCTTGCTATCTTATTGTATTCCTCTTGTCCATATCACTTTAGCTTTTTAATAAACTCTTCCCACCCAGCAGCATTTACAATGATATCGTCCTGTCCTACATATAATAATACTCTAATGTTTTAAAGCAAGTAATCAAAAAAATCCACATAAGATACCATGATATCGCTTACATAATTTGAAAACACAATACTTGTACATATTTCTGTTGATTTAGCCTAAGGAACTCCTAAATTCCTTTTAGTTTAAGGATTGTTAAAGAAATTTGTAATTGTAAGATCATCAAAAGGTATATTGTACTATCTAGAATTGTGAACATCGATGTTATAAGTTCAATTCTCAATTAAATCTTGTTGTTCTTCTTACAATAAATTTGCTTTTAAATAATCTCCCTATTGCATAGCTGCAATAGCTTGGTTTGTTAATCCTTACAGAATTCCGGATTATCTTATTGTTACTAGCCCTAGAGAAAATATTTAATCAGCGTTATGAATTACTTAGTTGATAGGATCATGCCATCCATCTCCTATACCTATTCCTTTCAAATTATTTCAATCTCCTGACTTTAGTAAAGTGTATGCGTATGTTGGAGTTCAGTGACCTGCATAACTAGTTCCCCATAAATACATTGGTAATTAAAATCAATCAGGATGCATTTTTCTAATATTACCCATTGCTATTAGAAAATGTTCAGCACTTTGTCAAGTTGTTGTCGTAAATGGCCCAGAACCTCTAGTTGAGTATCCAGTTCCAACAGGCTAATCTATAAAAAGAAGATCATAATAATCAGCCCATGAATTTGCACTCCTATATGTTTAGTTATTTTTTAGATCAATCTAAATTGGACTAACTAGTTCATATACGCCATCAATTGCAGAACTACATCCCGGCCCTCCTGCTGTTCAAACTATTAATGCTTGAGCAGGTTTATTAATAGAAGGAATATACCAGTAAAACAACGCTGATCCATACATTTTCTAGACAGTTGCATATCCACTTATAGTATTAATTCCAGCGAAGGTATTTTCAACAGAAGTATCTTCATATATTAAAATATCCTAGTTTTGAATATTCTACTTCGCTTCTCTAAACTTTTTATTGAAAATCAATTTAGCTTATGCTTAATTGATTATTACAAATATGATTATGAGAATATGCCTAAACTCCATTTTTCAATAATATAGCAAAAGAACTCAAAATACTGATTTATTTTCCTTAATAAACAAGTTAAAATCAAATTATAAAAAATGGTTTAATATAAAGGAACATATTAAAAAAATGAAGTCCGGGTTTTTTACTAAATAAATTGAGATTGGTCAAAATTAAGAAGAATAAGAAGGGAACAAATAGAAATCAGTAAAACCAAGAAAAAAAATGAGTTTCCTTCAAAATAAGAAACTAAAATTTAATAAGATTTTTAAGAAATTATACAGCAAGAAGTATCAGAAATCAATATCTAACAATAGATAAGCTATGAACAGCTTATAAAGATGGTGTTTAACTTCCAAGAAGAGGCTAAAAAGCTTCGAGAGGAGAACGCCAAGCTGACAGAATTAGTGACTGGAGGAATCTAAGATTCTATTGACCTAAGACTGAACAACCAGGAAAGAGAAATCAGCGCACTCTGAAACTAACAACGTGAACAGCTGAGCCAGACAAACTCTCAAGTCTAAAAGATATAGAACTGAAATTATCAGCTCGAAAACATTCTTCAATGTTAAAACCTTAACTCCCTTCATAAAAACATGGAAATAGAAAAAGAAAGCAATGAATAATATTAGTGAAAAATGAAAATAAGGAAAAGGAAACCTAGCTACTACATTAGAAGCTAATAACATTTATATAGAAATTGCTGAAAATTCTTAAAATAAAAAAAAAATTATTGAATCTAGAAAAAAAGAAAAAGTGAACACTTTATTGCAATCAAGAAAGATAAAGCTATAGAAGAAAATAAAATTAACAACTGCTGTGATTATATTAAACAGGACCTTAAAGAAGAAAACTTTACGATATTCAAGAGCGACCTTTTCACAAATTTAAAAACTTCTTTGAACAGCGGTCATAAACTACTGCAAAACTATTTTTAATTACATAATTAATAAAAAGGAATAGCTCATTTAATCATAAAAAGCATTTTTAAATAAATAAAAAATGTGAACTAGAATTCTCTTAAGATCATGCTTTTAATTTTTATTACTTCTATTAGACTCCAATGCAAGATAAAAAATAATCTGAATGATAAAAATAAAAAGGGAGTTTTTTTTCCTTATGGATGATCTCTAGTCAACTTTAGAAAGTTAAGATATAAATTATAACTCAAATTTATTTTCTAATGTTTTGAAGAATTTCATAAGCAAACTTCTTCAGTTTTCAAATTCTAATTAATGTTATGTATTTATATAACCTGAAAATAAAAAAATGGAAAAAACCTCAGATATAAACCTTAAATTCTACCTATTAAATCAATTTTGAGTCTCAGTTAACTAACAAGAACCAAGAATCCAAAAAAGATAAATCTTCTCCTGTTAATTTTTGAGAAATATTGAATTTCCTAACAAACTGAAAAAAGCTTGAGAAATTCTATGAACAAGACAATATTTAGCTTTATTCATTAATTGAGAAAAAGAATACAGAAATATAGATAATGAAGGCGGGAAACTAGAATCTTCGGTCTCTTTTCTAAGAAAAAAAAGGGAAGCTCAAGTCTTGATAAGTTAAGTTTAGATTTAAATTGAAGTCTTAAATTCCAATTTATATTAATAGATAAAAATTTAGCAGCAAATTCATGGAAAATTAAAGTTGAAGTTCGATTACCAATTAAAAAAACTAAACTAAAACAGATAAGATGGAAATTGCAAAAATTTAAACAATAAAAACTTTCAGCAAGCACTTAATAAAACTTTGCTAGTGTTGTCAAAAGACTGAAATTTATGAAGATAATGTCTGAAGGGAAAAAAAGTGCTTGAGCAGCAGCTAAATAATTTAGACATAAAGTAAGCTATAATGTAACTGCTTTGGAGAATTTATAAAAAATAGGCATTATTGATAAAAGTGTGATATTACTTAAACAGGATATGGCAATAAATAGTAACAAAATAAATAGCTTAAAAAGATAGCAATGACCTTAGAATTTATTTGAGAAGCTGGATTAAAATTAAAAGAAGATGGAAGAACAATTCTATGAGTTTATTGAAGAAAAAGAATAAATACCTCAAACTTGAAATTAATTCAGCTCGAAACCATGTACAGTTGAACAATGACAAAAATTTTATTATCTTTAACTTGCGAAACTCATCATCAAATTAAAAATGACAATAATTTTTTTATTTAAAATTATTATAAAATCTGAATATTTTATCAATTAATTTGATAACTGGAAATATGGATATTTAATTTCAGGCGTACTCCATAAGATTAAAAAAAATCAATATATGAAACTTATAAAGATCTCGAAAAATGATATAGATAAAGTCTAAAAATATTTAGGATATTTAAAGACTTTTATCTGAAATTTTAAAAATTTTGCAAAATTTGATCTTTATTTTTTATTTTTAAATTTTAATAAGATTAAAAATAAATCTGATGAACATATATAGAAAAAATATATTCACGATATAAAGAATTCTTAAATTTAAATTTAATTATATAAAAATTTTAATGTTCAATAAAAATTTAGAGCAGCTCATATTCGAGCATAAAAAAAATTAAAAGTCCTGTTTCCATTCCCCTTTCTTAAATTCTTGTCTTCTTTTGTCTCCAGGTCTTGCTAAAATCAGTCTCATTAGTTCTTGATTTCCTTTTCTCTTGTATACGTCTTCTTTAGGATTAAAATAAAGTTTTATCTCTTTCTTTTTTTCTAAAGTCAATATTATTTAAAAAATTCCAAAATTTTCAACAATTATTGTATAGATGCTATTAAATATTGCAAAAGTAGCTTGCTTTCTTAATTCTTATGTATTTCTTGTTTTGCTAAGCTATGCTTTGTTTTTTCATCTAAGATTAGCTTATTCAAACTTACTCTATTTCTATTTTTTTATCCCAGAGATTTCCTGATTTTAATTTTTCTGTTTCTGACTCTATTATGGGTTTTCGACTGTTAACTTTAATCTTGAATTTTCTATAGTTGAGATCCCGTCTGAATAAACTACTAAGATATAGATTTCCCTCTCCTAGTTGGCCATTCTTAAATTCAATATATCTTAGAGGCCACTGCTTATCAGCACGCCAGCTTAGAATTTTCCCAGCTGAGCTACTTAAACTCTTCCTGGAGGTTTAGTACTATTTTGATGAGCTGCTCCATGCTCATTAATCAGAAATGATTAAATTCCGAAACCTCATAGTGTAGGAAAGATTTTACCTATTTCCTCAATTCTCCCCCAAGGTTGATGTTATAGCAAAACGAGTTGTTTTCTGTTTTTTTTTGGCCTTCTCATATTGAATTTAGGTTCCTAAGCCATATTTCTCTAAAGCCACAAAAATCCATTCCCTAAATCCGACATTTTTAATATAAAAATTTAAAAAATCAAAATCTTAAAATAAAATTATATTTTAAAAATATTTTAAATATATCAGTTTAGACGAGCTTAATGCTATTATATAAATAATAGTGAATCATATAATAATTATTTTAATAGATTCATTAACAAAATTAATATAAGTATGTTATTAATTAATATCTTTGAATATTTAAACTATAAAAAACGCATTTAAAGTATTAGCAAGCAAGAAAAAACCCTTCAAGTTTCTCATTAAATATTTTATCATAGCTTTTCATAAATTTTTAGGAATTTTACCTTTTTATTATTTTTTCGAACTTACTTTTTTTTATTTTTTTTTTATTTTAAATTTTTTTATAATGCGTAAAATATTTATGATGAAAGATTTATGATGAAACTTAAAGGGTCTGACCCAAAGAAAGAATATAAATTTTCTTAAAAAGAAATGTTTTATCTAATAAATATGTATAATTTGAGTTTCATAAATTGTGCAAAATAAGAGTAGAAAACTGAATAAAATGATTTTAATTATTTAAAAAATAAAATAAAATATTAAATATGATATTTTATTTAAATAAGTAACTTAGAAAAATCTAAATATGAAATACTCTTTGTTTAATAATTTTTTGTTTTATTTCAGTTTTTTAATATGATTTAGTTTTTGCAATTTTTACTTACATTTTTATTTTTTTAGAGTTTTACTTATAATACTTTGTGTTCTCTTTAAATTTTTTTTTTATATCAAAAATCTATTTATTAACAGCTCCCTTCAGGACTCTTTCTTCAGTCGCCTTAGATTGTATACCACTTCGGTTTATAGATTTGACCTCCTGACGGATAAAATTAGTTACAGAATTCTCGTCTAATCTTATCCTAATATTAGTACTATTATTTTTCTTATTATTTTCTATTCCAGTACTATTATTTAATTAATTTCAATTTCTAACATTGTCTATATTTATGTCCAGTTTGTTTGCATACAAAACATCTTGGTTTATTCCTAATTCATTTCTTGTCTGGACTCCTCGGTAAATTAATAGCTCCTTCTATGTCCATTGGATCTTGAATTGTCTACTATTGCTACTTGCTGTTCTCTTCAAGCACAGTTGTTCTCTGCTTTAGCAATCCCATTTCCCTGAAGAAAGTGTTTTGCTCTCGATCGTAGACTTCCCAGAAGCTTTCTTTCCATTCCTTGAGCTCAGTAACTTGATTTTTTAGAGCTCTATTCTCTAATCGTAGCTTCTTTACTTCCTCCTTCAGGTTTTTTATCCAAAAATCTATTTATTAAACTTGAAAAATATTTCTTAGTTAATCTTTCTAAATTTTAAGAACAAAATTATTATAATAATTTTTTTTTCAAATCTGCTTTATTTCATAGAGTTTACTTTAAGAAATTTTAATCTTTCTTTGCTATAATGTTTTGCTTTTAAAATAAATTACCTTATAATTAATTATCTTTTTTGGAATTTTTGTTTATTTATTTTTTATATCAGCCTCAATAAACTGTTTATTTTTTCTATTTTATTATAAATTTGACTAAGTTAAATTTGTAGAATTTATTATATAATGTAAAATAACATCTATGAAAAAATTAACCTAAAATCGATCTTTTTCTAACTAACAGCAAGATACCTTTTATGAAATTTTATCTTTAGGCTAAGAATAAAAACTTCAAGACACAATACTGCAACTAATTTAGCAAATATACAGTTTAGATATAAAAATCAATTAACTCCAAAATAATAATAAAATACTGAACACAGAATTTAACTTAAAAGCCTTAAGACTTATTTTTTATCGAAAATTAAAAGAGAAGAAGAAAAAATATAAGAAATTCAAAATATTAATTAAATAAGCAACAAATTATAATTAAAGCTATACACGATTCAATGGAGATTGAAAATCAAATTTAAATATTATTCAAACATAAAAATAATAGATAATTAATCAAGAAATAAAAAGAAGACCAACTGTTTCTCTGATTCTTAGAAAGATAGGACATATATAAAAGAACTGTTAGAGATACTTTAAATTTCAAAGCTAAGAAAATAAAAAATCTGAAAAAACTAACCAAGGTTTATTGTATATCTTAAGGTTATTTATATAGAATAAAAACGATTGGTGGAGGTAAAAAACTTTAATAAAAAGTAGATTCTCAAATAATAGCCAAGTAAATGTTTCGTAAGGACTAAGATTGGAAGAAGATACCAACCAAAAAAAGAACATATTAGCAACCATATATAATTTATACAAGAATATAAACTATGAGAAGATGGACGATTTCTACGAGTCTTACGATTATTTTTTAACTTTTTATAAACTTATAGATGACAAGTAAATAAAGGCGACGTGACATTAATATATTATTATTGTTATAGCATAAATAAATTTTATACTGATGAAATGCTTATTATTCAAGTAAATTGGGTTGAAAGCTTTAAAATCTTAAAAACATCCCGTGCTGGTTTAAAGGAATAGAGATTCATCTATATTAAAAAGGATTATAAGAATTTACTTTTTTTGAAGCTATTTTAGATGATTTAATTTTTGATGTAATGAATGATGATTTAAAAAAATAGAATAAATCTTAAATATGTATATAGGATAAAAACTTCGATATTTAACTTCAGCAAATTATTTTATAAAATGGTTCTATTTATATATTTCCATTTGAGGCGTTTTTAAGAGAGAGCCTCAAGAATCATGAGATATTTATTTAAAATGTATTTTAGAGATTTTTAAACT
Source organism: Loxodes magnus (assembly GCA_946699065.1). NCBI lineage: Eukaryota > Ciliophora > Karyorelictea > Loxodida > Loxodidae > Loxodes > Loxodes magnus. Next base: position 305,353 of record CAMPDV010000006.1, on the reverse strand, counting down.
TTTCATTAAAAAAATAGTTCATAGTCTCTACTGTTTATTGAAAAGGTAGAGACACCCATTTTTTACAATTTTGAAAACTTTATTTTCTTTATTTTTTATTTTCATTTCTTAACAAATCTGTCTTGATATGAATAATTCTATACTCAAAATTTCATTTTATTCAATAAAATCTTGAAGATAAAATAGAAAATATAACCTAAATAAATGAGAATAGACATTTAGGTTACTTAAAATGTTAATTTAACCTCTGGTAATATTGAAGTTTGAAGGTAAGAAATTGAAATATTTTTAATATCACAAGTAATTTATAAATGATAAATCGTTTATCTCTTAGAGAGTTCATAATAAGAGTAAATTCTCTTTGAGACTTAGACATACACTTTCATAAATACTCCTAAGCGGGAAATTGAATCCTTTCTAAATTAAACTTACTCACTAATAGCCTGTAATTAAACCACTTTTGTGATTAAATCAACAAGTTATTTGTTTTATGTGTAATTAAATTTTATTTTCATCTAAATTCCACTCATTTTGTCAAATAATTGCTATTATATCGAATAAAAACAACATTAAAGATAATTAACAATTAAATTTTTTTGTGAGTTTATTTATTTTACATTAATCTTTAGAATTTTAATACTAATATAAAATTTTCTTTGATAATTATATTTATTTTTTGTTTTCTAGCTGATTGCCTCCAATTTGTCAATAATACCATATTTTTCTTATAAATTTATCCTTATTTTGTTCAAGTACAATTTTTCTCATTTTCTCCTACATTTTTAATTTTTTTAATTTTTTTAATTTAATTTTGTTATTTCTATCATCTTTTTTTTCAGTTTTTATATTAATAAATCATAAATTTTATGTATCTTTTGCAAATTTCTCTGTGAAATGCTAAAATAGCACCTTTTTCTTAATTTTTATTTTAAAGATATATTCCCTCTGTTCCAGTTTTCTCAATTATATTAGTACGCAATTCAATTGTCTTTTACAGTGCTTGCTATTTTGTATTATTTACAATTTTTTCTTGCTTTTTTATTTCTGAGTAGCAAAGTAGAAAGATTAATTTATTAGACTTTATTCTATAGTTCAAAATTTTTTAAATCTTACTTGAATTTCAAAGTTTTAAGATAATTGCTTTTTGTTTATTACTTCTTCAATATTTTTCATTGTCCTTTTTAAACCTCATTACGATTTTTGCAAGTTCATTATTATTTTAATTAGGTACTCATATTTTTTATTTTCAGCTATCAAATTTAATAGTCCTCTTAATGTAAAATTTACTTAGCTTTTAATTGCATTTTCTTAAAATTATTAATCTGCCTTTTTATTCAGCTTTACCAAATTTTTTCTATATCTTAAGTATAATAGCATGCTTCATTTTCTTTTGAGTTTAGAAAATACTTTATATCTCTTTTTATATTTAACTATCTGAATTATTTTATTTACTCTCTACATACTTTTGAAGTAAAAAAATTATATAAAATGGACATTTTATTTTCGATTTATTAAGTTACTGATTCATATTTAACGATAACACAATTTTCTAATCTTTTTTTCCGAAAGAAAATGAGCAAGATGCTACATTTTTTTACTTTTATTAAAGTTCTAATTGTATTTTCAAGCCTTTTTAAATAAAAATAAATGGTTTCTTTATTTATTAGAAAACAATCAAACTTATTTAAATTTTCTAAATTAGCAAAAATTTTTGATAAAGCTTCGTTAAATTAATTTAAATATTGAAAAATAAAAAAATGATCATAACATAAGTAGTAACAGGGAGGGATAAGAATTAAAATTTATTTTAAGATGTAGATAGTTTGATTTTAGAAAAATGAATAAAAGAAGAGTTGGGGTATAAAAAGAATAAAATATGTAAAAACAAACTTTCAGGTTGTTATGTGCAAAAAATCTGGATTTTGTTCTGCTAAAATGAATTTTTTTTCTTATTATTGGGGTTGGTACTTTATAATGTCTTTAGTGAAATCGATTTGAAATCTTTTTGAAATAAACAATTAATCTCAAATGATACACTTCAAGAAATTTCAAGAAACTATATGAGAAACAGTAATACTTGTTAATAGTTTATTATGCAAGTTGTGATAGAAGATAAAATATACAATTAGGAGTACAATTTTCAAAAATGAAAAATTAAGAAATTTAGAGAAAATGAGAGCTTTTATTTATAATATCTATTTTCTGATAAGTAGAACTAAGGAGAGTAAGATTATTGATTTTATCATAAAATTTAAAAAAGTTAAAAATTGAGGCATTTTAAATCTTCTAACCCTAATATCTTTGACTTTTTAATAATTATGTATTCTCCTTTCCAGCACATAAAAATAGCAGGATAAAATTCAATAGAATCGAAAGGTATATCTCTAAAAGCCGGTCCAGCATCTTAATCTCCAAATGTAAATTTAATAAAGCCTTCTATAGTATCTACTTCCATTATTAATTCTTCGTTTTTCTGAACTCCTCTTTATGCATATTCTTATACCTGTTTATTTTAGCCATAATTATTATATTTTTTACCATCGAAGCAATTTAAAGCATAACCATATTAATTTCTAGGAAATCATTCTTTCCACTAATTTCAGTTTCTATCATTTGGAGTTATTCCTACATAAAAAGATTTAGATGATATATTAATTTAGAATTAGAACTGATATTTGAAGCCATATAAAATTTTCTAATTTATAATTGCATTTTAATAGTTTTGTTCTTTGCATTCTATATAAGAATTATTTATATAAGTTAAATTTTTATATGATGATTATTAATCAAATTCTGCATTTATCTCGTTTCACTCTTACGTTATACTTTAATTTTGATAAATTTAAGTATATTTATTTTACTCATTTATATTACTAACTGTTACTTTTAATATTTTTACTTCATCGTTCTAGTTACTTAATAAAAAAGTAGGAATAAATGGAAACTTATCAAAGGGAATGTTAGCAAAAGCAATATTTGGATTTTAGTGTCCATATTTGAAGTAAAGTATTTTAGAAAAAGTATTAACTTCCATTATAAAAATTTCCCCTGATTATGATCCTCTTTGTCCATATTATCATATACTTCTATTATTACAAGCATATCCTGTTTATGTTCTTAATCAATAATTTTATGCTTTATATAAAAACTTTCTTCCTTATATTAATATATCATTATCATTTATCAATCCGAACAATATAGAGGATTAGTTATTAGAAAAGCTTACTTAAAATTAAAATTAGTAAAAAAGAGATTTCAAAATAGGCATATTTATAAAAGCAGTTCTATATTATTTTGAGGAATACTAATTTTTAATATGAGATGGTGTAATAAAAGTAAAAGATTAATGCTAATCTTATATGAATTCTATTTTATTTTAATCAGAATTATTATTTATACATACTTTCTACGCTTAAATATTTCCATTTACTCCTATACTTTAATTCTACTAAGTTTAAAGTTATTCTGCTTTTAAAATCATTAATTCCTCTCCTTCTTTATGCATAAAAATAGCTGGGTAAAACTCTATAGAACCAAATGGTATATTCAAAAAAACTACCCCTGGATCTTAGTCTTCATAAGAAAACTTTATTCAATTTTCATTTGTATCTATTTCCATTTATAACAGTTATTAATTATTAATTCCTCTTTTTGCATATTTTTATGATTGTTTACTTTAATTTCAATTACTATATATTTCACCATTATAGCAATTTAAAGCAAACCCATATTACTATCCAGGAAATCAATCACTGTCATTAGTAAAGTTTTATTTATATGGAGCTATTCCTATATATAAACTATCAGTAATTTTTTTGATTTAGAAATAAATTTTATATTTTCAGCCGCTTTCAATTTTCTTCTTTAATATGGCTGATTTATTCTGTGATTACTTACTTATTAAATTATTATTTATAAAAGTAAAATTTTAATGAGATTTTTACTCATCAATCTCTACATTTAGCATTTATCAGTTTTCTTTGTCATTTTGTTAATTTTAAGTATAAACTTTCTGCTAATTTATATAACTTTTTGATAAATTTAATATTTTTACTTCATCATTTTGGTTATATAATAGAATAACTGGAATAAATAAAAACTTATCAAAAGGGATGTTAATAAAAGCTATTCCTGAACTTAGATTTCCATATTTGAATTAGAGAGTGTTAGATAATGTGTCAACTTCCACTGAAATTATTTCCCCTGATTTTATTCCTCTTTCAGCATATTTTCTTATAATTCTATTATTATAAACTGATCCTGATAATGTTCTTAATCAATATCCTTTATTAAAAAAAGCATAAGAATCATTATTATAATTGGAGTAATCATTTAAATTAATGATGCCTAAATTGATGGATGATTGACTAGTAGTGAAATTAATTTAAAAATTAAGCTAATATCGAAGATATTTCATAAAGGTTATATTTACAAATGCATTCATCTACCAATTATTTTAGTTCTTTATATGTGAATCACTAATAAACTATAGTTAACGATTAGATAAATCTTAAGAGAATTAAATTTAAGTGGCATTATATAAATAATCTATTTTAAATTCGCATTAGTCTTAAATTGGGCTAGGTTCTTTAGGACTTACATTTAATTATGCACTTTAAGAGTTTCATGAAATAACTTCGTTTCCATCTTCATATAAAGCAATTGTAGGATAAAATTAAAAAGAATCAAAAGGAATATTTTCAAATGCAATACCTAAATCATATCGATCATAGTAAAATTTCATAGTCTTTGAAGTTGTATTTATTTCCATTATTATACTACTTTATGGTTTCAAATCGTAATAAATATAAGGAAGAGAAATGTTATTATTCATTTTATTTCCATTAGACATAGATAAACCATAACCATGCTTGAAAAAGGCAAAAGAAGTATTAGCTTAATTTCAATTTTTATTTCCATCACATATTCCAATTATAATTTGAGGTAAATTTTTATAACTAATAAAGAATTAAAATATATAATAATAATCAGGCTAAAGAGGAATATTTTAAACAGCATTATATCATATATTTGAAGTGTCATTCTTTTTAACTATATTAGAACTAATTTAAAGATTTTAGTTAGATTCAAATAAATCCAAATCTTTATTAATTTATTGTAAATTCGATAAGATTTAAGAGTTGTTTTTTCTTGTAATTTCATAAACAGTATCAAACCAATTTTATTTCAAAAACTAAAATAGTCAGTGAAGTATTTCTGAATTGTTTTTAATATCTTGCTAAGCTTAGTTATTTAAAGTAAAAAATTATTATAATTTGTCTGAATTGTTTTTGCTATATTATAATATATCATCTAATTAAATCTATCGCTATGTTTTATTTTCTTAATCTTTATTCTATTCTCACTTTTGTATTTGCCATAATATGCTTAGGATTTGATTTGTCTATTTATAGTTTTATTCTGTTTTATTCTATAAATTATCTAATAATTAGTTTTTGTTGATTATTCTTTATTGGAAAAAATTTTATAAATTGCTGTAATTTAAATCAGTTTAGTTATAATACTAAAATACTTCTATCATATAAAGCTCTGTTAAATTCGATTGTTTTTCCAGGTTTTATGTTTTGATGTAATTTTTTAGTAGTAAATCTTCTAATTTAGTTAAGCTTAAAGTAGTAAAATTTTAATAGCTCTAGAATCTATCATTTATCAAATCAGAGGTATTTAAAATCATCTTTTCAATTCAATTTTATTTTATCTCCAAAGTTTAATTTATCAAACTATTAGAAATGCTTTTTATGTTTTCATAATAAGCAGTTAAGCTTTTCAAATCGATTTTACTTATAAATGAACTATTAAAAAATGATTACATATTTATTTGATTTTAATCAAATTTTGTAATAAAAGCTTCTTCTATTTTATTAAACCATGCCTCTGTTACATTAATAAAGCCCAAAAGTTACAAATTTTTTATTCTTTTAGTTTCATTCATTATTTTTTCTATCTACGAGTATTTAATTTGCAAACTCTCTTATAAAGTGACTAGTGATATATTTTTAATATTTTCTGACTAGCTTAGTATCATTTATTTCATATCATAATCATTTTAATTAGTACTATTTTATAGACTTTCTATCTTATAAAGTGTGATGTTGTATTTTTCATTTACAAGCTCTTATAACTTAAAAAAGTTTTAAGTTATAGTGTTAAAGTTTATATTTAAATATGAAGTTTGAGTATTTTAAGAGTCATTAATTACTTTTTACAATTGAAAGTATAAAATCTCTAAATGTTCTTATAAAGAATTTAATTAGCAAGACTATGTGCTTTCTGAATAATTTACCCCCAATTTAATATCATTTTATTTATACTTTGTAAGTTATTCTATAGTTTAGAGCTTATTTAATGTTAAATTATATTTTTCAGTTAGAAAGTTCTACAATTAGAGAAATTCTTGATTAATAGTATACGAAATATTATAGGCTTTAGAATTATTAATCATTTTTTCTTTTAACTAGTACTTAAGTTATAAACTTTCTTATAATGTGACTAGTGATAGATTTTTGATATTTTCTGACTAACTTATTATCATTTATTTCATGTCATCGTTTCTTTAATTATTACTATTTTGGAAATTTTCTATTTTATTAAGTGTTTAATTATACTTCTCGTAAATTAACTCTTGCAGTTATAAAAGATCTTATTATATAGAGTTAATATTTTTGTTGAATTATACTATTTGAGCCATTTTGGTATCATTAATCATTTTTTCTATTTACTAGTACTTAAGTTATAAACTTTCTTATAATGTGACTAGTGATAGATTTTTGATATCTTCTGACTAACTTATTATCATTTATTTCATGTCATCGTTTCTTTAATTATTACTATTTTGGAAATTTTCTAATTTATTTAGAGTTTTGTTATATTTTTCTGCTATTATCTCTTGTTATTATAGAAAGATCTAAGTTATAGTGTTAATATTTTTGTTGAATTATATTATTGAAGATAATCTTGTCTTATTTAGTAAGTTTTCTATTTATTAGTATTTAAGTTATAAGCTTTCTTATAATGTGACTAGTGATAGATTTTTGATATTTTCTGACTAACTTATTATCATTCTTTATACATTTTCATTGCTTTGATTTGTTTTTTATTCCATTTCTTTCATTTTATTAAATGTTCAATTATATTGCTCTGTTATTTTTACTTGTAATTATGAGAAATCTTATTATATAAGATTTATATTTTTATCTAAGTAAGAAATTTAAGTATTTTATGAATCATTTATCTTTTTTTCTAATTAAAGAGAATAAGTTTATAAACTCTCTTATCATGTTATTAATGAGAGTCTTTTGATGTTTTCTGATTAACTTAATATCAGTTTTAAATCCTTGTTGCTTTATATTGTTTTTTAATCAATTTTTTCTATTTAAATTTTAGTTAAATTGTTACTTTCTGTTAAAAAGATTCTCATTTAGGCCTAATTATTATTTAAGTTTTCATTTTGTTAGATTATTGATTCATTAATCCTTTTTTCTATTTCTATATATTTTAGATCTATTTTATCTTGAATTATTTAAATTGAACTATTTTATATCTTTTCTTAAGAACTTTATCTCATATTCTTATCTTCAATTTTAGGTTTTGTATTATAATCTATTATTTCTAGTTTTTTATATGTCTAGTTTTATTTGTCTTTTATAAACTCTTACAATTATCTAACATCTTAAGTTATTATAAGAAGGTTTATTTTTAAATCTTTGCTTTGAGCTATTCACGAATCGTTAAACGTTTTTTCTATCTAATAGGTTCTTTAATCTTGATTTTCTTTAGTTTCTTACAACAATCTTGAAATTGATTTTTCTAAACTTTATTTAGTTTAAATAAGATATTAAATCATTTCTTTTTGGCCTTAATAGATTTCCCTCATTATTTTAGACATATCTAAACTTATTCTAGTATCATCTGTTTTTTCCGTTTGGAAGTCAAAGATTTAGTTTATTTTGTTATCAATGTAATTAGTTTATAGAAAGTATTAGATAACCAAGAAAATGCAGATTATTAAATTGCATAAATAAATCCATTTCATGCTTTTATCATTCCTACTTGCTTATTCATTTTATTATGAAAAAGTTCTATAATCCGATTGAAGATCTTTCTTCATTATATTTTTTTTTTATTTTTCAGAACAATGCTTAACTTATATTAGAATAAACATTTATTTTCACAAAATTATATTCAATTTTTTAATTTTGATTCATAAATTAAACTTCGTCAATTTATTTTTAGAACTGTAAATTATCGCGTTATTTTACTTTAATATTTGTTAATCATTAATAAAATCAAAAATTCTTTTAATTCCTCTTGGTTAAGAAAACATTTCTTAAACCACTTAATTTTTTTCCTAATTTTTATATACTTCTATAAATGTTATAATATATAAATGGTTTTCAAAGGTATATCTTTTATCATTGAATTAAAAACTAAGAAGATAAAAAAAGATAGAAAATAAATGTTTTAATAAAAGCTATGATTAAACTATTAAACGTGCATTAAACCTTACAAAAACATTACATAATAATGATTAAATATATAACTTAATTTTGATAAATAAATTTCAATGGAATCAAGTTAAACAAATTTTAATTAAATTTTTAAATATTAGAAATGTCATAATTTTAGAAGTATTAATGCTTATAATAGAGTAAACTAGAAATTTTAATATTATTAAATGTTATATTATTACTAACAATTATCATTTAAAATATCCAAAAATAAATTTTTTAAAGCGACTATTTATTTTTGAAATTTTTAAGTGCTTATTTATCATAAAAAAATGATTTTATTTAATTTTAATTTTTTTGATATTAATTAAACATAAATGTGCTTTATAAAGTTTTATTAACACTTTTCAATATTTTTAAGTGTCATTTATTATAATTTAGCTTATTATTATTAATAAGATAATATTTAATTTTCTTATAATTAAAATTTTGAAATTTATTAAATTTCTAGCAAAGATTTTTGGTATTTTTATATTTGTAATTTCTAATCTATATTACTTTATGAACATCTTTTTCTTTATATTTTTAATAAAAATAATTTTTAAAAAATTAAAAGTGATTAAATTAAATTTATATCTAATGTTATATTTTTTCACTATCATTTTTTATATTTCCTATGTTCTTTAGATTTTTAAAGCTCTTTTTTATTATTCATGCTATAAATATCTGATCTCTTTAAATTTATATTTTTAAAGTACGTTAAATTTGTAAGATTTAAATATATAATATAAAAATTAAAAAAAAAGACTAAAAATTCAGCAAAATCCAATGCTTTATTTTATTAATTTTACGTTTTTTTAAATATCTAATTTTTAATTTTTACTTTTATCTCACTTTCTTTCTTTTATTTAATTTTTAAATATCTTTATATTTTTTATTAACTTTTATGAATATTATATCATATTATTTCACTTAATTTGTCATTTATTTATTCGATACTTTTTTAAAATTTCTATTTTTAAGTGATAAAATTTTAAACTAAAGCATCCTTTTAAGAATAATAAAGCTAAATTTTCTTATAGTACCATTTTTAAATGCTATATAGTATTTTTCTTAAAGAAAATAATAATAAATTTAAGTTAGATTATTAAATTAATGAAGATGTTCATTTAGTTATTTTGGCATAAATCAATTATTTCCTTTTAGAAATTAAGTTAATTATACATGAAAGCCTTTTTAGCTAGGAAATTTTTGCTAATTTGTTTAATGATAAATAAATTGGATAAAACTTAATTATCTTAAACGCTAAAACTAGTATTTTTAAACAAATTTCAATCATAATCTTAAATAATAAAAAAGCTAATTACAAATTAAAGTAAGTTCCTCTTAATATCTTAATTTAAAAATTTATTTTTGAAGGTTCATTTTGAAATTTAATGTGCTTAACTTCAATATTTAATATATCATTCTTTGAATTTCTAAACTAAAATTTCCAACAGAAACACAAAAAAAAATTAACTCTTCTTGATATTTAAAAGTAATTTTTTATTGTTAAGAAATAGCCTGTAACTAATAGCATTTAATCGAAGTTTTTCATACTTTATTAAGTGATTTCAAACTTTATTGCTTTTTTAAAAAATTGATAGAGCAGTTTGTATAAAACTAAAAGTATATATTTCTATTAATTATTCAAAAAATAATAATTTATAAAAGCAATCAATTAAAATTTTAGTAGGAGTCTAAGTAATTAAAGTTATATAGGTTATATTATTTAAATAATAATGCTAAAAATTTAATTTTTTATTAATCTTTTTTCTTTTTTTATCTTTCAAATGTTTTGTTTATAACCTTCATTTTTATTTTCAATTTCAATTTCCATTTTTTCTATATATTATTAAAATTTACTTTATTCAAACACAAAACATGTAGTTTGTTACAAATAAGTAAAATTTAATAGTTTTTATCTTTATGCAATAAAAGATTTTATTAATATAAAGCACGCTAATAAAAATCTAAAACTATACATGATATAAGCAGAACTTATTTTATTAGTAAGGAACTTATGCTACCTAAAATAAAAATTATAAACGCTATCAATAAATTTCTTAAAATATTAAGGTTGAAGAAAATTAAAAAAGGATTTAAAAAATAGAATTATTCATTAAATAATAAAAAAAATCAAAAATCAAAAATAAAAAGCTACAAAATTATAAATAAACAAATTTTAGGATTTTTGACTAAATTAATTTTATATTGTTCATAAAAGAAAAATTTTATAATAAAATATTAAAAATAATTAAATTTATTATTATTTAAGAAGATATAAAAATTACTTTTTTAAATTAAGTTTAATTCAATCTAGTTTATCTTATTAAATATCATGATATAGATTATTAATTTTTAATAAAGTTTATTAAAGATTTATGGCATTTAGTATAATAATCAGACGAATCAAATTTAGTACTAATAAAAAAAGATTGTATAAAAATACAAATAAAAAGTAAGGCATTTATTAAACTTAATCGTTTTTTCTTTATTATTACTTTTTTATATTTTTTTCTTGATTTATTAAATTAAATATTTTCAGTATTTTAAACTTAAGATTGTATTTATCAAGTATTGTATTTTTCTATTGATAAGTTATAAAAATTTAAATGTCTCGTTTATAAGTTTTGATCCCTTCACTCCATCTTTTTATGTATTCTTTCCAGATAGTTTTGATTTTATCTAATTTAATTTTTAGTTGTTTGATTGTCTTTTATAAGGAAAATATAACGTATTGGCTTTAATACATAGAGAGTACCTAAATAAAATAAATATCTTTTTTAATACATTGCTGATAACCAAGCATCAAGATATTTTTGGTAACTTCAATCTGTTAAATCTAACTTAACATTAGTTTTCATCTACTTGATAATTTAGATCTCTATTTAAGTAAATATGATCTTAAGTTTAAAACTCTAAATTTATTGTTTCCATTTTTTTAAGATAGTGAATATTATGATCTTTAAGATTTAAATTCTTTACCTAAATAGCAGAAAGCAATAAGTTAAAATTATGATAACAATTATTTGAAGTATTTCAATAAGATTTATATTAAACTCCTAAAAACCATCTAAACATACAAAATAACCAATTAATCAGTTTTCCCATCAAATAATATCTAACCTGATCTCATTCAAATTAACTAAATGACTTGAAAACATGATAAGTAAATGAAATAAGCTCTCTAACAATTAATTTACTTTTCCTAGTATTTAAATTCAATTCTTTTGATTGCTATCTATTTAAGGATAAATTAATTTCTTAAAAAATTCAAATTTTATCATGTTGACTGGAGCAAGATCTTCTAAGCTATTTTTATTGAATAGGGTTTCAAAATTATGTTTTATTTTAGAAGACTTAATGTTATATAAATTAATATAGATACAAGTTTAGATAAATCTAGTAGGACTTTCTAAATCGCTTATGACTTTCATGTGTTTATTATCTATAACATTAGAATGTTTTGCTTGACCATAAATTAATTTATTAGTTTTTTTGCTATTTAGTTTGCTCGATTGATATAGGTTTCTTTTAGATTACTTAATAGGGAATTAAATTTTGTTCTTTCGCATATTGAAATTTTTGCTCAATATATATTGCTTTGCTTATTACAAAAATAGTAAATCCTAGAACTATGATTAAAATTAAAATCCATATTCCAATTTCTTAATTTTCATCACTATTTGATGGCTTTCTACATAAATCTCATTTTTACATATTAAAACAGATTTTCATCCTTAAAAGAAGAGGAAAAGCAATAGCATCCAGTGGCATTTTAGAATTCTATATAATGTTAATCTGATGCTTTTATCATTTTCTCTAAACTAAAATAGGATTTAAATTAATTAATAAAAATAAATATTTCTTCAAATAGTCTAAAATGATAAAATAAGTTTTAGAAAAATGATTAAAGAATAATTTAAAAATAAAAATGTAATTAGAAAATTTTTGAATCTAATTAATAGAAAATAAGTTTAAATCTATAGCTTTAAAATTATTATAATTTTTAATAAAATTCGAAGTAAATATTTAACTAAAATTTTTCAAATAAACTAAATTTATAAGTTTTGAGAAAAGAAAACTAAAAAATAAAATAAATAAAAAAGGCTAAAATATGTTTAAGTATTATATATTAAAAAATGTTTTTGCAAGCGTATTTAGAGATCTTTTTTAAACTGGAATTAATTTGCAATAAATTTTTGCCGATTTAAATTTAATAAAATCAGAAACATTAAACTTGATAAGTTGCTTTAAATAAATAAAATGCATATGTGAAATATTTAGATAAATTAATTAATTTATAAGGGTAAAATTGAGTATTATAAAAAATTTATATAGATTAAAAATGGAAGAATTCGAAAGAGGTTTCTATACCATCTCCGAAAATTTGGAGAGGAAACCTGAATCCAATCTTGGATAATCTTTTCTCCCTTATCCCTAAACTTTTTCTTAATTCTAATAACCTGGAGAGGAACAGAAACAAGCACAGAAGACAGCACATGCAACAAATCCAATCTCATAAGAGAAATCAAGGAAGTAGATGAATTCTGCTCTTCACTAGGAGGTCTCGGAGTTTAATCTTTCTAGCCAGATGAATAAGGAATAGCTCATCAAAGTGATACTGACCTCCAGGAAGAGGTCAGGAAGCTGAAAAAGGATAACGACAAACTAACAGAGGATCTGAACAAGCAAGAGGAAATCGAATCAAGACTCATGTCCCAGGAAAGAGATTTAAATGCTTTCTGAAGCATTTCATAAGATTAAAGCAACCAATCTTAAAGCTAGGAATAGAAGCAGACATAAATTGGAAATAGAATAGAGAAAATAGAATTAAGCTAGCAAGAATTAAGATTTCAAATGGAGATAAGAGAGCATAAAAGTGACCCAATGTTGATTGAAGAAGAAATTATCAGAAAGCCTTAAAGAAAATAGAGGTAAATAAAGATTAGAAAAAATGCTTTTATTGCGTAAGCTTGTGACATTTATATCGGAAATGTAGAAATTCTAGCAGAAAAGACTGAACTATTGAATCCAAGAAAATGGAAAAAGAATCAAGAAGAAGCAAGATTAAACCGAATGACAGTCCAAGTGGAGGAATATATAAAATCAAGAAAGATGCGATAAATCAAGAAACGAAAAGGAGAGGAAGATAAACGTGGAAAATTCCGAGTTCCTAATCTCGTTGAAATTGGCGCTGCAAGACATTTTTATTTAACAGTAGGAGCACGAACTGCTATCTTCCGGACGGGGTTGAAATCCCACAAAATGGAAAACTTATTTATATAATATTATTATCTTATTATAAAAAATTATAAAAAACCATATTTTAATTAAGCACTTAATAAAAAAGTAGCAACCATATAATATAATCTCTAAAGCAAAAGATATTAATTAGAGTTGTTAATAAATAATTTTTTAAATGAGTACTTAAACAATATATTCTTATAAGTAAATCTCTAAACTAAAACTATAAACACTTATTATAAAAATAATTATTAAGTATGACCAAAATAAATTAAATTTAACATTCAATTATTAAATATAAATTATAAAATATATTTTTTAATAAAATTTAAATCCTAAGATTTATCATAAACTTTGTTAGTAGAACTAAAAGAAGAAAAAATTATAACATTAAAATTTGTCAATTGAAAGCTTAAAAATGTTGAAAAATAAATTTTTCTCGCCTATTATAAATAAAATATCCTATTTATTTTATATGAAATTAAGCGATCAAAGCATTTCAGTATATTTAATACAAAAAATTATGAAATAAAATCCTTAAATTTAATTTAATATCTGGTGAAAACAAATAAATAAGTAGACTAAATAATATATTAAAATTAGAAATTTATAATAAGAAGATATTTGAAAATAAATTTAAGAAAGTATTTTTAATTATTAATATTTTTCCCTATTTTTTATAAAAAAATAAGATTTAAATAACTTATTCCTTATACTAATAACTTATTATTCTTTACAATAAAATTATTTATATAAATTAATTAAAAAATTTAAATTTTTTTGTTTTCAAATTTTTTGATTTAAGGAATATTTTAACTAAATCATTAATTTATACAAATTTAAATTTTAGAAATTCTTACTTAATTATTTTTAAATAAAATATATTAAAAAAACTAACAAATTTTCTTAATTTTTTAATTTAATTGCTTCAAAAAATATCTAAAATCAATTAAAAATGTTCTAAAAAGTAAATTTAATCAATAATTTTATATTTTTAATTTCAATTGAAAATAATACCAAAAATTCGAATTATTCATTAACATTTATAATTTTATAATTTATAATTAATAAGAAAAATCTTATTATTTTATTTTATCAATGTTATTTTTATTTTAATAAACTTAATTTGCAAAAATAAATAAAATGGAAGAATTCAAAAAAGGTTTCTATACCATCTCCTCGAAGAAGGAGAGGAAATCAGAAACAAATCTCGGGCAGTCTTCTTACATTTAACCTTAACCTTTTTCTTAATAATCATAACAACCTGGAATATTATAGAGCTACGAAGAATGGAAGCAGACTCAGAAAAGCATTAATATGCTTACACCAAAGTCAGAGGAGAAACCTAGAAAACAGGCGAAATCTGCTTTGCACCAGGAGGTATCAGATTTCAACCCTTCTGGCCAGATGAGCATGGAGTAGCTCATCAAAGTGATACTGAACCTCCAGGAAGAGGTCAAGAGATTGAAGAAGGACAATGATATGCTGATGGCAAAGCTAGACCTAGCAGAAGGAATTGAGTCAAGACTTATTTCCAGGAAAGAGATTTAAATGCTTTCTGAAGCATATCGCAAAGTCAGAATAGCTAATCCAAAATTAGCTTCAGAAACAGATTGAACTGGATAACAGATTCATAAAAATAGAAGAGAAATTGTAAACATTAAAGAAAGAGCAAAGAGAAACTGGAGCCTAAAAAGAGCAAACAAATCAAGGAAAATAATTAAAAATCAAAAAGAAATGTTTCTGCTGTGTTAGCGTATGATATTTTTATCGCAAGTGTTAGAAATTTTAATAAAAATAAAGAAACTATTGGATAAAAGAGCAAAAAAAGAAGAAAAAAGAAGAAGTAAGAATGAAAAGAATGTATTGCAACCCGGATGGTTCAATATACAAGATTAAGATGGAACCAAGACAAGTTAAAGGAGAGAAAACCTGGAAAAATCCGAGTTCCCAATCTCGCTAAAATTGAGCGACCCTAACTTTTATATTTAACAGCAGGGTGCATGAACTGCTATATTCCTGACGGGGTTGAAAATTCCTAAAACGAAAAATTAATTAATATTATTATTATTAATAATAAAAAAGCAAGTATAAAAACTTTGATCTTTTTATTAGAGTTTAATTAAAAGAATTTAAGAATTTATTTCAAACAACTATATTTTTTAATTTTTTAGTTAAATGAAACTAAAAATTTATAAATAAAGTAAAATAATTTAAGTAAGATAATAAAATATTTGATAATAATTATATAATTTTTGAATTAAAATAATATATTAAGATCTTTTCATAAATAAACTCTAGAAATTAATTTAATTTAACTTACTGTACTAATATGCTATATCCCATAAAAGTCAATTGTGATGAAGTATTAAGAATTTGCAACTGTTTTTATATAATAATCAGATGCAGTAAATTTAGATTGAAAATTAAATATAAAAAAAAATAAAAAATCTATTTATGAAGAAAAAGAAATTTATTATTATCAATAAAAAATTTTTGCAGTTTCCATCAGACGATTGCATAAGTAAATTAAAAATTCTTGAGGGTTCTAGTTTTTAACGAGCTCTAGAACTCGAGTATCTTGCCCACGAGCCCTCCTTTTCTTATAATAATTTACTCCTTTTGTATCTAAAAATTCTTCCAATTCTAGATTCCTTTTCATTCTGTAAACTCTTACATTTAACTATATCAAATCTAGTTCTTTTTTCTTCTTATCTGCCATTTAATCCTTTTCTTCCAGAATGTTCTTTGACCTTTCTGAACTCGTAGCAACTCTTTTAAAAATGCCATAGACTTTTGCTATAGTAGCGAAATTTCTTTACTATCTTTATATAATTGAAATTAAAGAGGGTGGAAATGGGACCTGAGATGCACAAGGGACCTTCAGCAGGTTTAAAGGGACTTGCGATGAAGATTCAATCCCCCGTGCTGAGAAATAAGCCACAGAAAGGCTTAAATACCTTCCCTCAACAACTTGTGCACTCTGTGGTGCATTCATCCTTGGAATTCCCAACTAAGGGACTCAATTACACCTCCTACTAACTCATACCGAGGTGCCGCCTTGGAGTGATCTCTCCACCTCTTAGGAGCTACCTAGGCAGATCGGCGGTTTCTGCCAGTTGAAGACGGACTGGATGGCGATATTCGCCTACAAAGCCGAGAAATGGGTCCAGGCGAGATGATAGGAAAGCCCAAAAAGACATAAACAAGAAGAAAAGATTAGTGATGATGTGCACTTAACACACATCAGGTAGGCATCTATTAAGATAACAGTCCCTTCCTTAACACTTAATTTAATTTAATCTTTACTATCTTTACTTTTTATGTTTTCATCATTGTTAAAGAGGCTTTTTTATTTCTATTCTGTAAATAATTATCATTTAGTCAGGTTAATTTTGCTGATTTTATAAGTTCTGCTTGCTCTAAATAATGTTTTAAATCTAACAATTTTACTCTTGGATTTTCTGAACTAGGGAGCTCGTTTGGCTTAAATATTCTTTATAGTGTTTCCGAAAGGTGATAGTTTTCAATCTTGGTTTGACATCCAAAGGTCTAAGAATTCTCGAAGGATATAAAAGATCTGTTTAGTTAACCTCTCGTTCTCGTTATGGAGCTACTGAAAAATATTTTGGAGGTATAAGAAGATTTTAATGAGCTGTTCCAAGCTAATAAAACATAAGGATTAAAATAAAAAAACCCTTGTGTAAGTTTTGAATGAACTGTTTATCGTGGTTTGACACCTAAGTTAGAATTTGCGTGTTGGATAATTTTATATCTATTGATTTTTTCTAGCTTTGATGTACTACTATTAGAAACATTTTAATATAAGATAAGAAACATTTACAGAATTGAAACTTTATTTAAAATATTTTAATAAAATTATATAAAATAATATTTGAAGTGAAAGATAAAAAAAGCTTTAAAAGTCTGGTTTGTGTTTATTAGATTTTGATTAAGATAAAAACATTGTAATATCTTGTAATAATTTTAGGTAATTTAAAATATGTTTTAAAAGACTAAGATTTAAATTTTTGCAGCCAGATATTGTATAAAGTATTAATAAAAAATATAATTAACTTAAAATTATTTGATTCAATAATTTATATCAGCAAATAATTTTTTAACATTATAATCAATTTTGCTTTAAATAGGGATTTCTTCATTCAATAAATTAAACTTATTTAATATAATTTTTATCTTTTATTCCCATAAAAAATGATAACTTTTCCAAAAATACAGTTAATTAAAAGTGTTTTTAGTTTGGGTCAATAAAAATAGATTTGACATTTAACTTTCTAATTTATATTTAATAAGAAAACTTTTAGCTTTATTTTAGCCAATTGATTTAAATGTTATTCTTATAGGCAATTTTATTAATAAGGATATTATATTATGAATTTAGTTTATTATTCTTTTAAATTTTATTAGTTTACTAACATTAAAAAAGTTAGAAAGAATTAAACGTATACTAAACTTAAAAACTCAAATAAAGGCGTTTTAATTTAAGCAATTAAAAATGCTTAATACTTGTACTATGGCTTATTAAAGGAAGAAAATTAATTGGTTATAAAATTATTTTTTATCAAAATAAATTTTACTTATTTTGTTTAAATATCGTGATATATAGAACTAGTTTTTAAAATTATAGATGTATAATAATCAGATATTTTAAATTTTCGATTAAGAACTAAAAGGATAAAAATTCTGATTAATTTAAATTTTATTCTTGAAAAGCAAATAAAAATTAATCTTAAAAATGTTTTCTTAGTTAATAAAGTTATTGTTGAAATCTTATATTTGAACTATAAAAAATGTACTAAATATTTGCTAATATAATATTAACAAACTAACTTTTTATAAAAGTTTAGAAATAGTAATAAAGCTTAGTTTGCTTTATTCAAGTTTATATTTTTTGAGTCTTATAGTTTTAGTAAATATATAAATGTATCATGAAATTAACAAATATTAGGTACTCATATAATTCAAATAAATCCAAAGAAAAATAGAAGAAAATATTTTAAAGATATAATTGGGTATGAAAAGAAGTAAAATTAATTATTAAAATAATAAACTCAAATCTCTGCACATAAATAACCTTTAATAAAAATTACTGAACAAAGCAATATTAAAAAATAATAATATCTTGTAGACACTTTATAAGTATAGAAAAATGAGAAGCATTTAAAGATAAATTTAATAAATTAAGATTTATCTGAAAAAATTATATTAGTTAAGAAAATAATATGTACTTTTCATTAAAACATATCAATTTAGAGTATAAATTAATATATATTTAACTATAATATAGAACTATTTTATATTTTTATTAGTTTATAAAAAATTAATTCCAATTCTTATTTTAGAAAAATTAAATCTATGAAAACCCATTCAAATTATAAAGTTAAAATACATAAATGTACCATTTTTGTAAGCTTAAATAATTAAATCTTTATAAAAAGTCTATTTTAACAAGAAACCAAGTAAATGTCGATAGTAAATTTTAATATTATCAAGTCAAATATTTTTAATTTTACCTATAACTTTTTAACAGAAATACATATGATATAAATTTATATAAAAATACCACCTTGAGGAGCTTTTTCATGCTTACCTGACTAGAAGAATTGAATTACTGATCTATTTTTGTTGGGTGTACTTTACCTTCTTACTCGTTTTCTCTTCCTAGGCAGAAGTTTGTTTAGTATGAGGGGTATTCCATATTTCTTTGTTTCTTGATACTTTTAGTGGCGCCAAATCCTACTTCATTGGAACTGTAAAGCTATCTTTTTGAGGTTCTACATCTTTTAATTGTTAACAAACTTTGCTGTTTAAACAAAATATTTATATGGAGTGTGAGAAAAAAAATAAAGTAACTAGATATTTAAATTATATACTCTAATAAATTTTTAATTTTCACATTTTTTATTATAATTATAGATAGGATTATAAAGCGCTTAGTAACTCGTTGAAGCGGAGCTCTTTCAGTATTAGTATTAAAAAAGTGATCTCATATTTCTTGTTTTCACTCAGGCTATCCAATAAATCACATTGTCTTCTCCAATTGGGAATCTGCTTATTAAAGATTATTCTTAAATTTTGAATCAAATGCTCCAGTCTTTTTGAACGAGATCCAAAGAAGAATCTGTAGGTAAGTCATTAATTAGAATGTCTGTCAGTCAAATTTTCATACTGCTATTGAGAACACTCAGGCAAGTTAGGCTTGTCTCTCCCGAGCTTATGCACCCTTCCCTGTGGTAACATCTAGTGCCACTTTACTCGCAATGCAGTATACACTGCACCGGATTGCCTACTAGGTCTCCTGACCGAGGCCGACATCCATTTTTTATATTTAATAAATATTAATGCCTCATCCATTCGACAGCTTCTTTCTCTAGATTGCAATGTTTCTTTTGATTTTTCAAAAATTTTCCATTTTTGTTAAGAAGGCTTTATGGGGATAATCATCTTCAATATGCTCTTTTAGTTCTTGTTTCATTTTTAATAATTTATCTTCATGTTTGTCCAATCGCCTCTTTAGGTTCCTTTTTATCTTATATGGTTTTCTTTACTAATGTCTATCAGTTTCCTTATTTTGAAGTTCAATTTTTTCTCCAATCCATCTTATTTTATATTTATAATATCAAAGTGTCGAATATTAAATAATGAGAATTCCTAGAAGAAGTCAACATATTATTTTTTAGTGGTTTCTCGATCTCTTCAGATTTGTAACTATGCTTCTCTGGTTGCTTATGGGACGTTACCTCGTAAGTTGATCCAACTTTTTTTTAATTTCTCACAAGAATGACATCCTTTAAAAACCTTTTCTTTGATTGTTATATCAATAATCAATATAATTCCATTTTATTCATTAAATTAGCAAAATAGTGCTCAAATTTTTGTTTTTCAGAATGTATATTTTAAATTATTTTATATATGAATTGAATACTTAACCTCTTTCATTTTTTATATCTTCATTTTAACAAAAAATTGTTAGTTGATAACATAAATTGCAAAAATATTTAATTTAAATATCAACATTTTCGTAATGAAATTAGAAAAGTTAATAAAGCAATAAATAATATTGCATTAATTTGTAAATAGAATTAAAAATAAATGAATAAGTAATTAATTATCAAATGAAAGCTTTCAAAGATTTAATTCCAAATTTTATAAAATAATTTAACAAAATTTAAACTAAAATTATTTTTTACTTCTTTAATTGTCAAAATTATTTCTTCCAATTAAAGACATTAATTTGTAGTTTTTTCCTATGCAAATGAATCTCGTCTTTTTTCAAGTAATATTTTGTGAATTTTTTTTCATTAAAAATTAAAAATTAATTAAATAATTATAGTATAATTTTAAATAAATCTAAGAAATTTATAAAAAATATATGAATCAAAATTTTACTGAGTCTTATAACGAAGTATCATTTTTTTAAGAATAAAATAGAAAGAAAGATAAAATATTGAAAACGACTAATTTATGTAGCTTACTAATCTTGAGTTTTGCTATTTTTAGCTCTATAAAAATTTATTATATTGACAAGTAAATAAACAAAATTTTTTAAATATAATAAGAAAGTTCGGAAAACTAGAAGAATAGTTAAGATATTTCTCAAGTTTTAAAAGAAATGACTTAATTTTTAAATAAAACTTAATAAAATTTAGAAGGAAAAATAGCATAATTTATGCAAGAAAATATAGAACTAAAATACTAGTCACTTGCAAAAATGATTAATGATACTAGGGATTCTTAAAATATTAATTTAAATAGTAACATAAACTCATTTGCCTAAAATATTCATGAAATAAAAGAATATTTCTAATTAAATTTCAATCAATCTTAGTAAAATTTGAAATAAGTTGAAAATATTACGTAAGAAAATAAGGAAGGCATAAAAATGTTGATAAATAATTACGAATATTGAACAAATAATTCAGAAAAATAAAGATAAGAAAAAATAGAATCAAGCATTACTTTATTAGAATAAATTTTAAATACTACAAATAATAAAGCAATATAGTTAAATAAATATGTTAACGCAACTGAATTTAATTTTCAAAAAATAGAAGAAAATATCTTATAAAAATAAAATGCAACATTTTATAAATTGGATTAACTTGAAAGTAGCATAAAATAGCATAAAGTTGATATAGAGGAATAAATAAGATAATTAGAATATATTTAAAATATTTCATTAAAGTTAGCATAAGAAAATATTACATCAAATCATAATTTATTGGAAAAAATTATTAATAATACAAATAGTCAAAATATACAGCTTTATTAGTTTAGTAATACAACTGACTGCATTCTTCATAAACTAGAACAAAATCTTTAAAAGTAAGATAAAGAATATTCAAATTTGGAAAAAAAAATAAACAAAACTTAACTTACTATAAATTAACTAAAACAATTTTCGAACATGACTTATTTTAGTTTATTTTATTTAGATAAGCAAATCTAAGAAAAAATAGAAGAAAAAAATAAAATAATAGATAAATTCTATAACGAAACAGCGTAAAATTTTACGTAAATTAAGCAATCTTTTGATAGAACTTAACAAAATTATTTAAATTTAGAAAATATCATAAATGAAAATAAGATTTAAAATTTAAATAAGTAAGAAAATTTTTTAAATTTTACTAAAAATAACTCGGTTTACTTTTAAAAATTTTGAACTTAAAGTTATCAAACTTAAAATGATGTGAAAGATGTTTCAAATTAACTTAATTAGCTAATTTATTTTTTAAAATATAGATGATATAATATTAGCCATGAAAGTGACATGATAAATAACAACTACTCTTAAATCGATTTATAGCAAATGAACGCAGATTTTGATTAATTTGAATCTAATAGCAAACTCCAAAGAGGTAATTATATAGTTTAAAAGAATGACACTTCAAACGTTTATTATACTGCTGTTTTAAATACTCCTCTTTTGATTAATCATTTATACACATTTGAATTCTTAATAAAATAAGTAAATTAATCTAAAATAATTATTGGAATATGTAGCGGAAATAGAAATTGAAATCTTATTGCATCATCCTTTACGTCATTCTCAACTGGATATGGTTTAAATACATTGAATGGAAATAAAATTGCTAATAATATTTCTCTTCCTTATATCTTATAAGATTAAAAGCCTTAAAGCTATATAGTTATGTAAATAAATACATAGTAAAAGATAATGAAATTCTATTAAGATTATTATGATTTTGGTATAGCATTTGATAATATTCCTTTTGATTCTATTTAATTTTATCCTACAGTTGGCTTACTTTAAAAAGGAGATTAAGTAAACATATGAAACTCATATTTTATTGACTTAAACGAAAATCAAAATATAATAAATGATGAATAGTAAAATAGCTAAACTTAATTGAATTAGAGCAATTTGAATATTAGTTACTTTTATAATACCAATCAAGCTTAATTCTCTAAAGAATTATCTAATTCTGATTTATAATTTAATACTGATGCTCATGTAAGAAACAATTAAAACTTAACTAAATATGCTATTATTAATATAAATTTTGTGAAATATCTTAGATATTAATTCTAGTTTTAAGTTAATTTTACCACCAATTAATCATCTATTGTTCTAGGTGTTATTTAATACTAAGACTAATTAAAATAAAGTAATTATCCTTATGTATTATACTAGAAAAGTTGTGGATTATGAACAAAAACTGGATCTGTTTATAATAATAGAACTGTAAGAAAATATGCTTAAAGAGGAATAAAATCAGGAGAAATTGTCTTAGTGTAAGTCGACACTCTATCTAAAACTATATAATTCAAATATGGGCATTAAGATCCAGGAATAGCTTTTGCTGATATTCCTTTTGATTAATTTTTATTTATTCCTGTTGTCTAATTAAGTAATTAAGGTGATGAAGTGAAAATACTAAATGTAACAGTTAATTATATAAATGAATAAATAAACTATAACTAAATTTAATAGAATGCAACAGAAGAGTGAAAAGAGATAAACGTAGAGTTTGACAAATAAAAATCACATTAAAATTTTACTTTTATTAATAGTTCCTATATAGTTAGTAACTAAAGTATATATAAAACAGCATTAGCAAATAAGAAAATAGAATATGGTTTCTAATATAAATTTTACTTCTAAATTAAATAAATGAGAAATTATATTTATATAGGAATAACACCAAATAATAGAAATTGAACAAACTAAAATGAATGATTCCCTTAATATTAATATGGTTATGCTATAAACTGTTATAATGGATATTTGTACAATAATTGATACTAAATCAGCAAATAATTTGAATACGCAAAAAGAGTAGTAAATATAAATGAAACAATAATAATGGAAGTAGATACAATAGAAAGTTACATAAAGTTTTAATATGGAGAATAAGATCCAGGAATAGCTTTCATTCATATTCCTTTTGATTCTATTGAATTTTATCCTACTGTTTATATAAATTAAAAGGAAGATGGTGTGATGATTTTAAAATCAGAAGAGTTGAATTATAATTAGAGTCTAAACAGTAAAGAATTAAGAGTAAATGAATATAGTTATGAATAGAATGAAACATAGTAAATGAATATAACAAATAAGTTTGATTAGAATAAAATAGAATTCTTATAAGATTAATATAACTCTTTTACTTTTATTAGCAAATCTCATATTAAAAACTATTAATCATCAAGTTATTTCAGATTTGCTTTTTTAAATTTACCTATTTTGAAATCCTTTTATTACCAATGCTATTTTCAGTTTAGCTTTACTACTAATTAATCCTATATCTTTCTAGGGATAACACAAGATAATGATTATATAAATTAATAAAGTTAAAATCATAACAATATAACAAAAGGATATTGATTAATAACATAAACTGGATCTGTTTATAATAATAGAACTGTAAGAAAATATGCTTAAATAGGAATAAAATCAGGGGAAATTGTCTTAATGTAAGTTGATACTTTATCTAAAACTATATAATTCAAATATGGGAATTAAAATCCAGGAATAGCTTTTGCTGATATTCCTTTTGATTAATTTTTATTCGTTCCTGTTGTCTAATTAAGTAATTAAGGTGATGAAGTGAAAATATTAAATGTAAAAGTTAATTATATAAATGAATAAGTAAAATATAGTTAAATTTAATAGAATGCAACAGAAGAGTGAAAAGAGATAAACATAGAGTTTGATTAATAATAATCACATTCTAACTTTTAATTTATAAATAGTAAATATATTAAAAAAGTAAATGATGATACTTGGAGAAATGCTATTACTAATAGTTCTATTTAAAAAGGCTTTAGATATAAATATTTATTTAATGTGTGATTTCAAAGAGGTAGTACTTATTTTTCTATAGGAATAACTGAAAATAATAGAAATTGAAAAAATGAAAGTAATAGTTTTCATAGTTAAAATAATTCTTTTGCATTAAAATGAACAGGATAAATCTCAATTTAAGGTTCTGAGTAAAGTTATGCATAAAGATCTATATTATCATATGGTGAGAATGTAGCAATGGAAATAGATACTATAGAAGGTTATATAAGATTTTCATTTGGAGAACAAGATCCAGGAATAGTTTTTATAAATAATCTTTTTGACTCTATTACATTTTATCCTGCAGTTTCAATGGATTATTATGGAGGAGAATTTAAAATATTGAAATCAGAAATACTAGATTTAAGAACTTGAAAGTGGCTTTAAAAAACTATTAACATTTATAATTAAAGTATTAACCTTCATTAAAATATATTATCTAAAGTTCAAAATGATAAAAAATAGATAAATATCAAATTATTAAATGTAAATTTTCTCTAAATCAACTTAATATTATATAATCTCTTGGGGTTGCTCAGTTTTATATTTTTTTGTTCTATTATAAATTTTTTGGTTATTTATACTTGTAATAACTTAAAACATAAATCAAACAAAAAAGATATCTGAATTCTTTTTAATTAAATTTAACTCAAATTATTAAAAATTAAGTTTTTTGGTTCATATCTTATGTAAATATTTTATGAAGAGTTTAAATAAAATAGCTTAAACTAAATATTTTTAGTAAATTTAGGAGTAAAGAGATCTTATTTCTATTTATTAAGAAAAACGAAAAGATTTAAAGAGATTGCTTTTATATTTTTCATCTATCATTATAATTTAAAATTAAATAACCTTTGCTTAAAAAAATTTCAGACTTTGTAAAGTTATTTGAAAATTCGTTTTTATTATATTTTATTATAAAATGGATGTCGGCCGCGTCAGTCAAACTAGTAGGTAATCTGGTGCAGTGTATATGCATTGCGAGTAATCTCGCACTAGATGCCACCACGGGGAAGGGTGGATAAGCTCTGTTGAGACGTACCTAACTTACCCCGAGGATTCTCTCTAGCAGTATGAAAGTTTGAATGACGGGCCCTCTGATTACCAACTTAATAACTATCTCTTATTTGGACCTTATTCAAGAAGACTGAAGCATTTGACTCAAGATTTTAGAATAATTTTTAATAAGAAGATTCCCCATTTGGAGAAGCTGACATGACTCATCGGACCTCTAGAATGTAACAAGAATCATGAGAATATTTTTAAATATTAAATATTAATATTGAAAGAGCTGCGCGCCATCGAGGTACTACGCGCTCTATAATTATTTTTATTTATTTATAAGTCAATAATATATTTAAGTGATATAGCAATTATTTGATTAGTATCAAAAACTTGAGTTTTATTTAATTGATAAAAACTCTGCTAGACCTTGAATATATATTTTATTACATAGCTAGAAGACTTTTAATTTTTTAAAGAAAGTCTTAATACCACTTGAATTTGTAAAAGCCACATTTTAATTCTAAAAAATCTAAATTCATCGTTTTTAAAGATAAAAAAATATTAAAAAATCAACATATGGAATTATGAAGAATGTGCTTAGACCAGTTTTAGCATTGTTTTATTAAGACATTGTAAATAGATATTTAAATTGTAAATGTACCTAATTGGGGTTAAAATGACAAAATTATGTTTTAATTTCACTTTCAGAGAATGAGCAGATGTTCTGATTCTTTTTCTTAAATCTACAAGACAGATATATAAATTAATAATAAAGCAAGCAAGATTTTGGTATAAACTCACCTAAAGATCAATGATACATAGTTCGAATTTATATAATTTAGAAAAAATGCTTTAAATGGGAAAAATCAAATGTTTTTAAAGAAAATTACCAATTAAAATTTAATAAAAGTTACCATTTATGAGTAAATATACCTTCGAAAAAGAATTGAATTCCCTTTTTAAAAAAGCTTTGTTCTAGTATATATTTGCAATGAAATAAGTATTTTATAATTGATGAAATTGGATAAATAAAAAAAAATGGTTGAAGGTTTCAAGTCAGACTTCTATACGACCTCTTCCTAAGCCAAAAAGGAAGGGAGGAAGCAAGAAATCAAGTCTTAATAATCTTAACAATCTTCTCTATCACAACCTTAACCAACACTCAACTAACAACTTGGAATCTAACAAAACGAATGAAAATCAACCTTGAAGAATATTCACACGGAAACTCCAACCTCAAGCGAGAAACCGAGGAAACAGATGAAGTCTGTTCTCCACCAGGAGGCATCAGAGTTCAACCCTTCTGGCCAGATGAGCATTGAGTAGCTCATTAAAGTGGTACTGAACCTCCAGGAAGAGGACAAGAGATTGAAGAAGGACAATGATATGCTGATGGCAAAGCTAGACCTAGCAGAAGGAATTGAGTCAAGACTTATGTCCTAGGAAAGAGATCTTAACGCCTTTTGGAATATCTCACAAAGTCAGACTAATGAATCCTAAAATCAGCTTTAGAAACAGACTGAACTGGATAATAGATTCGGAAAAGTAGAAGAAAAATTGTAAACTTTTAAGAAAAAGCAAAGCGAAACTGGATTTATACAAATGGAAATTGAAGCCTAGAAAGAGCAAACAAATCAAGGAAAATAATTCAAAATAAAAAAGAAGTGTTTCTGCTGTGGAAGCGTATGACATTTTTATCGGAAGTGTTAGAAATTCTAATAGAAATAAAGAAACTATCGGATAAAAGAACAACAAAAGAAGAAAAAAGAAGAAACAAGAATGAAAAGAATGTATTGCAACCCGGATGGTTCAATATACAAGATCAAGATGGAACTATATCAAGTAAAAAGAAGGAAAACCTGGAGAAACCCGAGTTCTCAATCTCGCTAAAATTGGACGTCCCAAACATTTATATTTAACAGCAGGGAGCATGAACTGCTGTCCTCCTGACGGGGTTGGAAATCCCTAAAACGGAAAAATCAAAATCAAAATTAATATTATTATTATTATTAAATTGATGAGATTGAAGAAATTAATCTTTCTTTAAAATTCTACTCGGATTTTTCACAATACCAAAAGCAAAATTTAAAGGTGAAATAGTTCTTTGAAATATTCAAATAGGAGTAACTGGAGTTTTTAATAGAATCGAATTAGATAAGACAAAACAGACAGAATAGACAAAATTAAATTTTTGGATTCATTGGAGGAATTTCAACATTCTATTTGAAGAAGTTGACGTGACTCATTGGATGAATAGATGAAAACAAGAAGTACGAGAACAATTTTTTAATCTTAAATACAAATATTACAAATTCCATTTGTTTCTTTATTCTAACTATTTTAGTTATATTGTTTTAAGAATATTTTTGATAACTAAATTAAAATTTTAATTAAATGATTAGTTTGCGATTCGAAATAATTTATTATCTGGAAATTTTTAATTTCTTAATAATCCTTCTTAAAATACTAGCATCTTTTAATAAATATTAAACTTCTTTAAACGTATACTAAATCTTCATAAAACTCCAAAGAACTCGATTATACGTTTTAACGTTTATTAGAGTTTAATTTAAACGACTAAAAACATAATAAAATTTTTTGATTATAAATAAAAGAATTTTTGGATTTTTGACTAAATTAATTTTATATTGTTCATAAAAGAAAAATTTTATAATAAAATATTAAAAATAATTAAATTTATTATTATTTAAGAAGATATAAAAATTACTTTTTTAAATTAAGTTTAATTCAATCTAGTTTATCTTATTAAATATCATGATTTAAATTATTAATTTTTAATAAAGCTTATTAAAGATTTATGGCACTTGGTATAATAATCAGACAAATCAATTTTAGTACTAATAAAAAAAGACTTTATAAGAAATGCAAAAAAATAAAGTGTTTATTATCTTTAGCTTTTTTTAATATAATTTGCTTTTTATGTTTTTTTCTTGATTTATTATATTTAATCTTTAAGAATTTTAAACTAAAGATCTTATTTATTAACTTTGATATATACAGAGAGTATCTAAATTAAATAGATATCCTTTTTAGTACATTGTTGATAAATTAAAGCATCAAGATATTTTTGGTGAATTTAATCTGTTAAGTCTAACTTAAAATTCGCTTTCATCTACTTGATAATTTAGATCTCTATTTAGAGTAAATGTATTCTCAAGTTTAAAACTATAAACTTATTATTTCTATTTTTCGTAAGATAGTGAAACTTTACTATGATCTTTAAAATTGAAAGTCTCTAATTAAATAGCAGAAAGCAATAAGCTAAAAATCATGATAAAGATCAGTTGAAGTATGTCAAAAAGATTTACATTACTAATCTCCTAAAATCCATTTAGGCATATAAGATCACCAATTATTTTTCCCATCAAGTAATATCTAACCTGATCTCCTTCAAATTAACTAAAGGAATTAAAGACATAATAAATAGATGAAATGACTTCTCTAGTAATAACTTTATTTTTCTATATTAAAATTTAATTATTTTGATTGCTAATAATTTAAGAATAAATTAATTTCTTAAAAAATGTCAAAAAGTTCAAATTTTATTTCGTTATCTAAAGCCAGAACTGCTAAACTATTTTTATTAAATAGGGTTTCAAAATTATATTTATTTTTGAAGATTTAATGTTATATAAATTAATATAGATACAAGCTGAAATAAATCTAGTAGGACTTACTAAATCGCTTATGACTTTCATGTGCTTTTTATCTATAATATTTGAATGTTTTGTTTGACCATACCTGAATTTATGAATTTTATTTTATTTGATCTGCTCGAAAGATATAGGCTTTGTTTAGATTACTTAAAAGGGAATTAAATTTTGCTCTTTCGCTTATTGAAATTTTTGCTAAATATATATTGTTTTGCTAATTACAAAAAAGTAAATCCCAAAACTATGATTAAAAATCAAATCCATATTCCAATTTCTTACTTTTCATTATTATTTGGTGGCTTCTAAACTTTTTATGTGCCATAACTAATCCATAATGAAGGATGTTTGAAACATCATTCCTAGATGAATTTATTCAAAAAGGATAATTAATTAATATTACTTCTACAAAAGAAAGCATCTTTTATTTGAGCAGCGTAAGATTTAAGTCTTATAATAAATAGATTTTTCATTAAACTGTTTGTAATATAAAACTAGATCACTTAAAGAGCTATCATAAAGATTAAATCCTCCTTTATTATAGAACTTAGATTAAATATTTCATTTTGATTACTTATCTTTTTATATTTTTATCTCTTATTTAGATTCATAATGAATACATAAATTCATTTTTACATATTAAATCAGATTTTCATTCTTAAAAGAAGAGGAAAAGTGATAACATCCAATGGTATTTTAGAATTCTATATTATGCTAATTTGATGCTTTTATCATATGAAGATAACCTTTGAAAATAAATCTAAGCTTTATACTTTATGACATCTTTAGTTTATAAATGGTGCTTTATGTTGCATTCTCATAATAAAACTATCGTATTAATATAGCATGATAACATAAATCTATAAAAATTTTAAGGATATAATTTGAAATAGACTGAGTTACGAACTCTATTAAGGTAAAAAGCAAAGAAAGTATTAGCCACTTAAATAATAAAAATTAGACAGTTTTATGAATAAAGAGAACGTTAGGATTTTATACTAAAAAATTAATTAATTTATCTTATTGATTCTGCAGATTCCATTTACATCTTATAACCTTATTAATGCTGTTACTACATTTATTACAATCAATATATCCAAATTAAAAAATAAAAGCTTTATAAAAAACTAAATCAGTATGAAACAATAAATTGGTAAATAGATATTGTAAGTAGTTTAGCCTTTCTTTTAAGTTAATAATTAGGTAGATTTATGGTTTTATATTTTACTTAGACCAAAATTAGAAAAAGCTAAAGAAAAGGTAAAATATTACTTAGTTTTATTACTAAGAAGCTATAGAAAAAGCTTGTTCAAATGAATTAAAACATACTAGCATTAAAACTATAGCTGAAGAAGCAAATAATGCTTAGATTGGAACTTACTAAGATAACATTATAAAAGGTTAATTAAAATCTAACTTTATAATTACTTAATCGCTTTTTACTTTTTGTTAGTCTAGTTTTACAATGATGAAGTGCTAAGTCAACTCTTTTAGTTCTAGCTTTTGACTATTATTTCTACAATTTTTTCTCAAATCTAAATTATAAAAGTTGGAATAATTAAAGATCATAAAAATTTAACTGGCTAGTAAGAAATCATTAAATACAGGCATTATAAAAAGTGAGAGATATAAACAAAAAAGAGTCTAAAATCTTCTCTAAAAGGGACCATGAGAATTAACTTCTTGAAAAGTGCTAATTTATTCCAGACATCTGGAGGTTGACCAGCTTAAAATTATATAAAAGTTTATCTTATAAAAAATAACTACGAAAGCAAAACTATAAGCTAGTCCAATTACATTCAGAAGCATTAAACTAAGCTTACATAGAATAAGTTTAAATAATCAAATTAACGTTAATAAAAAGATATATCTAGCAAGTCTATCTAAGGTTCACCATTATATAATATAAAAACCAGCTGACAAAAAAATTATATAGAAAGAGAAGGGATTTATAGCAATAGAAATAATTGGATAAAGATTTGGATAAGTAATGTCTATTAAGAGTTATAACAAAGAATACTATATAAACTAATTTTTTTAATTCAAATGATGCTGCTTAAGGAATTAAATTTCTTATGATTAATAATGTAAAAAGGTTTATTTAATAGTAGAAAAGATCATCTTAGTAAGACAAGGAATAAGTGTCACTTGATTATTTTAATAAAGTAATTGCTTTTAATTCTTCAAATTTAGAAGCTTTAACTTTAATAGGAAATTCCCTTCAAAAATAATGCTAATATAAAGAAGCAGTGAAATGCTATTGTAAAGTTATTCAACTAGATATTAAGAACGTTCAAGCTTATTTACAAAAAGAAATCTCGTTATAGATCTAGCTCAACTATAAAGAAGCAATCGAATGCTTTAATTAAGCAATGCAACTTAATTCTTAGAACTTCGAAGCCTATTTTTATAATGGATTTTGCCTTTAACAGGTGAATGAAAACATCTAATCACTTAGATTCTTCGAAGCAGTAATAAAATTGGACTAAAAGTTAAACGATGCAAACCAAAACAAAGGAATCATCCTTCAAAAATTGGATAAATATAATGAAGCAAAGATTGCTATGATGAAGTTATCAAATTATTACCTAATAATTATGCCGCAAATTTCTAAAAGGAGTTTATCTTCAGGCTTAGAGAAATTAAAAGAAGCTATTGAATGATATAGCTAAGCTATTTAAACAAATTCTAAGAAGTCTATTGCTTGACTAAATAAAGGAATTTTCCTACAAAAATTAGAAAAATATTAAAGTAATTACAAGCTTTGACCAAGTAATTCAACTTGATCCTGAAAGCATTAAAGCTTTCTATAATAAAGGAGTTTCACTTCGAAATCTAAATTAAAACTAAGAAGTTAACGAATGTTTAGCTTCAACTAATCTACTTAATCCAAAAAATATCGACGTTTACTGGTAGAAGTTAGCTATTCTTCAAAATTCATAGAAATGCGAAGAAAAATATAGTACTAGGGTTTAATTATTAATCTAGGTCTTAAGCAGATAAATGCTCATTATCAAAAGGGAGTTATATTTTAAAACTCAAGGGAATAGAAGCGATGTAATGTTATAATATAATCCTTCAAATTAATTCTCAGAATTTAGAAGCTTAATTCTATAAGAGAATTTCATTTTATAACTTGTCAAAACTAATAGAAGTAATAGGTTGCTATAATTAAGCGATTCACTTTGATTCTAAATATGCTGATGCTTATTATTGCAAGGGGTTATCTTTTCAAAACAGATTTAAATATTAAGACGTAATCTAGTCTATAATGAGGTTATTTAATTATCCCCCAATATATTAAAAAGGTTTTTCTCTTCAGATGCAAGGCTATTATGAAGACGTTACTGATCTAAATGCTTAATTAATTAACAAAGATGACAAAAAATGTTAAAGCGCATTAGTAAAAAGGAATTTATCTTTTAAATCCATAAAAGTAGAAAGAGGTAATTTCATCTTTTTAAAATGTAACATCAATAAAGCCTGGAAATATTGAATCATTCTAGAATTAAGGAAATCGCTATAGAATTTTGACTAAGTGGAAAGAAGCTACCAATTGCTATAATAGCATTATTAATCTTTATTCTTAGAACTCTAATGCTCATTTGCTTAAAGGAAATTGTTTTTAAAATCTACGAAGATACGATGATATGAAGAAGCTATTGAGTGCTATAATTAGACAAATAACTATGACTCTAAGAAACATGAAGCTTGGCACGAAAAATATAAATTCTTCGATTTTTGTTAAAATATGGGGAAGCAAAAAATTGCTTAAAGGAAGTTATTAAACTAGATTAAACTTCTATAAAAGCTTAATTCTAATTAGCGCTTACTCTCCAAGACTTAGGCTAATATGAGCAATCTTTAAATTACTTTGGAATAGTACTTATACTCAATACATCGTAGATTAATCCAATTTATTACAAAGAAGGTTCAATTAAAACCTATGCAGGTATGAAAAGCTATAAAATATTTCTCATTAATACTTGTGCATAACCCTAAGAAAATGTAGACTTATAAAGATAAAGCAAACACTCTTCTATAAATAGGATAAATAGATGAAGCTATTCTTTGTTCTTAAGCTTTGTTAAGTAACAAAACAAATGACGAATTATCCGACTTATTCAACGGTATTTAACTGTCAAACGAAGGATAAAACGAAGAAGCTATTACTCGTTTTGAAACTCTATTAACTCAAAATCCTCAAAGCTCTGAAGGTAATTTATACAAAGGATTTACTCTTTAAAAGCAAGAATAATATTAAGAAGCTATCTAAAGCTTTGCAAAGGCTATGTCTATTAATTCTAGTCATCTTCTTTTCTGAAAATTCAAGGGAAAGTCTATTACAAGTTAGGTTGTAAATAATAAGCAGAATAGTCCTAAAAGAAATCCCTTGATCTAAATCCTTGCATAGACCTTAATTACCTTTCTTTACCTGAGTTAAACTTTCCTTTTCTAAACTAAATTACAATTGATGATATTTGCATGCTACTTTACCAATAAGGAGCTAGTGAGGAGAAATCAGCCTATAATAGAAGATTAAAAATATACTCTCAAAGCACGTCTCTAAGAACTAGATTAAGGAAAGCTTATTTAAGATTTCTTTAATGAATGCAAAGCTCTTTAGCTATAAGTAGTTAAAGAATTTAAAGACTTAAAGGTATTTTTATTGACTTTCTTAGGAGAATAAACTTTCTCTTTGTTATCTAACTAACTATTATGAAAATGGTAGTTTATAGGGTATAATTTAAGAGTAGTAGCTGCTCTAAGAGTATTAAAGAGGAAATGAATAGAGATTTACAATAAATTGAATTAACTAAGTATGTACATTGAAGGAATCTTGAATATTCATTAATTAGGAATTATTCATGGACATTTAACATCTCAAACCATCTTATTAGATGCAAATTATCAACCTATAATAGCAAACACAAGATAAGAAGAGAAATTAGTAAATCGAGTATTCTAGAAAATATAGGATCATTCTAATGAATGATTTTTGAATAATTTGAAAATTAAGTATATCAGAAAAGTGATATTTGAGCTTTTGTATGTGTAGCAGTAGAAATTTTCAACGAAAGTCTGTAATATGCTAACTTGATAAGTCCAGATTAGATAAAATAGTATTTAGCCATTTAGAAAAAACACCACTCATTTTCTTAAAATTTTTATAGGCCCAGCATTAGAAAAATTGATATCAGAATGCTTCAGTTATGATCCAAAGTAAAAACCAAATATTTACTATCTCATAAACTAAAAAAGAGAATTAGAATCAAAGATGGAATATAGA
Organism: Loxodes magnus; assembly: GCA_946699065.1. Taxonomy (NCBI): domain Eukaryota; phylum Ciliophora; class Karyorelictea; order Loxodida; family Loxodidae; genus Loxodes; species Loxodes magnus. Next base: position 270,301 of record CAMPDV010000006.1, on the reverse strand, counting down.
TATATTAAGAGAATGGGGTTTGAATGAAGAAGTAATTAAATAATGTGATATTACTATCTAAAAAAAATCCTAAAAAAGCTAATTTCTAAAAGAAAAAGATTGAAATACTAATAGAATTAGAGAAACTATATTAAGTTATTTAATGATATATCTAGCTATCTAGAATAGTCCTAAAGGTATAGAGCTACATGTTTTAAAAGTAGAAATCTTAATTAAATTAGACTAAATGGAAGAAGCTATTTGATTTTGTGAAAATGGTTATTCAAATGACACTTAGAGGACCGTATTTTTATAGGAAGAAAGTAGATATATTAATAGAGCTAGGCATGTTGGAATAAGCTATTTAATGTTGTTAGTTCCATTTAAAGTGCGCCTAAAGAATCAAAGTCGTATGAAAAATAAGTAAAATCTTAAAAGATTTTGGTAAATATGAAGAAGCGAACAAGAGGATTGGCCAAGTTATTTTATCTGACTCCAAGTTACAGTTTCTAAGTAAAAATAAGGAATTATTTGAATGATATCAAATAAGAATAAGGAAGTATTAAAATGCTTTAAAACAACCGTAGAACTAAAATCATATTGCTAAGAATATTTTCTTTTATAAGCTATTCTCTTAGTCTGAAAGAAAGAGTGGAAAAATGCCTTATTTATCTTGGATAATTCTATTTAGCAAGACAATAATAAGGCGAAGATTTGATATATAAGGGATTTATTCTTAATATGCAAGGCCAGTGTTAAGACGCACTTGAGTGCTGAAATACTGCTATAAGTTTAAAATATAATTAAAGCTGCGCTTGTAAATGCAAAGGTGATGCTTTATATAAATTAGACCTTCTAGAATAAACAGTCGAAAACTATAGTCAGGTACTTTAACTGCCTATTTCTGACCTAGAGAACCTATTTTCTTTAGATGCAAAGGATTAGGTAGAGTAAGGTTTAATTAAATAGCTGACATGTAATACTTTTATACTAAAATAGAGCAAATAAGAAAAGTAACTCCTAGATTCGTATATAAGACTACGAAGAATTGATTCCTAGTAAATAACATCTAGTTAATCTGAAGTTTCCAGGATAAGAATATGGTTAAGCTTATTAGATAAATATTGAAGTTAAGGAATATGTATTTAAATAAATGATCTAGAGAGGAAATTTATAAAGCTTAATTTAAGAATTTTACAAAGAATGGAAAGCTATTTTGCACATTAATAATCAAAGAGTACTTCAATTTAAAGGAATTTTAATAGATAATTCTTGGGGTGGAAACGAAAGCTTGAGTTATTATACTGATTTTTAATCAAAGGATTTATTTAAAGCAATAAAGAAAAAAATTCCTAGATTAAATATTAAAGAAAAAATCAAGAAAGATACTAAAGAAAATTAATTTTAACTAGCAAAATTGCAGAAGGAGTTAAAGCTAATCATAAGAAGAAGCTGGTCCATAGAGATATAAAATCTTAAATATTCTTCTAGACTAGTATGATGAGCTTAAGATAACTAACCTTGGATTGGTAAGAGAAGTAAATATTTCGAATATTAGGCTGGAAAAGGATCGTTGATGTGGATGGCTCCAAAAATATTTAGATTAAAAGTATGCTTAAAAAGTTATATTTGATCTCTAGGCTGTTAATGTATTAAATCCAGAATGAAATTTCCTTTCCAAGATTTAGAATAGAATTAAATTTAAGAAACCGTTGTAGAGGAAAAAAATATCCACCATTTTCAGATGAAGTAACATAAGAACAAGCTTTAGCAAAATTGTTATAACTTAGCTTTAATTATAATCCAGAAGACAGGTCTCATATTTCAGTCTTCAAGAAGTAAATAGATTAACTAAGGGATAAATACAATTTGTGTAACTAAGTGACTTAAATGATTTATCAAAAATAAGCTTCTTAAAAATAGACCAAGAAGATTAACAATCGAAATTCTTTTACTAATTATCTAACTTTTTAAACAGAAATGCTAGAGACAGTACCTTTATATTAAAGAGAAGAGAAAAAAGAAGAAAATTAAAATGAGATCTAGAAAGAAATAGAGAAGAGAGTTAGTTGAATAGCAATAAACTTACAAGCAAATTTATTTAAATCCTTTAAATAATCTTATATCTATATAATTAAATACTTAATCATTCTATTTTAAAAAGATAATTAAGAACTATTTTCTTAGTTCAATTATATAAGCTTTAAGTATTAATAATCAAGAGAGATAGAGAATCTATATAGTAAAGGATAAGAAATCAGTCTCACTAGTAAGAAGTTTCATAACAAGATGGAGATAAGTAGTTAGGTTAAACGTTCAACCTATTTTTGATTTTTATCTCTGTAATATCAAGTAAATAGCTCTTTTGTGAAACTTTAAATAAATTTTTTCCAGGTATTGCAGGACTATTTCTAGCGTTATAGCTTTCATGAAGCAAAATTAAATTCACAAGTAGAATAAAGAAAATTTTGACTAATAAGGCATCAGGAATAAAGTAAAGCGAGCCATCCTAGATAAAGAAGTCAATAGTAAATGACTACAGCAAAGTAAATAGAACGAAATATTGCAATGAACAAAATTAGTATCTTAACATAGAATTAAATCAATGCTCTTAACTTTTCGAACAATAGAAATTCTCCTAAACATGCACAAAGTACTATCTCCAAAATTAAAGAAGACATACTTATTCTAGAAAGAAAATCCTACTCTTTTGCTAAAGCCTTTCATTGTTAAAAGTATAAAAGCTCTAAATTAAATATCAAAATAATTGCTTATTCTTAAAGCTAAAATTATATAGCTTTCATTAACTAAATGTGCTTGCTTTTAAGAGATTTTTATAGTTATAATTAACCAAAATTAATGTTAATTATTTTGAATTAATTTAAACACATTTAGTGTATATTAGCTTGTAAATTTAATAGTTATTAGATATCCCTATTTGATTATAGTATCATTCTTAATAGAGTACTGCAACTATTCTATTACTACACTCTAAAATAGAATTCTTCGATTCAGTTCTAATTTAGTGAGCTTGCGTTAGTCATATTGATTTCTTGCTCCATCAGAGGAAGAAGTTATTTTCTTTTATGAGTTAATTAGCTCTTGCTAAAATCTAATTTTTTAATGCTCTTTCTTAATAACTGATAGACTAATTTATATCTAATAAAGATTTTATTTAAAGTTCTCCGAACTTTATATGGTGAAGTAAAAGAAAAGTTAAGAAAACTAAGGCACATACGATATAAGATTGACGACCAATTGAGTATTAAATATTACTTAAAGCAGGTAAAATGCAAGTTCTTAAGAAAGGAATACTTTCCTCTAAAAGACTTTAGAAATAAACTTAAATATTTACTATTATAGATTGATCTAGATCTAATAGCCTTAAATATTAGAAACTAATTGCTTGTAGTTTATATATGCTTTTATAGTTATCAAATAGATTGCTAGAACTATTTATTAGTATTAAGACTTCTATATCTTTAGTATCCTAGTAATTAGCCTTGGGGGTTTAGTACTCTTTAAGAGTTTATAATATCGAGTATTTACTTGGTGTCAAATTATAATATTCAGCTTAGGGATTAAAAGTTTACACTTAGTGATAGATAGAACTAGTACACAGCTGCAACTCTTCCTATGAATCATTACTAAAGCTTTACATCAATGATAGAAATTAATTAAGCAAGCTTAAAGATATAAATATCAGTATCAAAGCTCCAGTCTATACCTACAATTAAGCTTTTATAAGCACTTATCTTTGTAACTTTACTTAGTCTTTTTATTAGCTGGGATTTAAACTTCTTAGTTGATCAATATTTAACTTATAAAGAGTTGATAAGATAATAAGGTTCAATTGTCTGTTTTTTATTTTAGTAAAGGAAGTTTCTAAATAGTATGCTAGTGTCACTAGTTTATCTGAGCCGAAGATCAAGCTACTGAAGTTAAGAGAGTTTTGGTATTTTTAATATAAATAAAAAAGTATTGTAGGAGGTAAGAAGTTGATTAGATATAGAGATATTAGAACTTTAAATAAGATAAATTAGTAAAAATTTGAAGTATATTAAGATTAGAGTAACTAGTAGGGTAAAAATATAACAGCAGTATTTGAAAGATATTCAAATAATTAAAGTTAATTAGCAATTAATTTTATTTGGTATCTCTTATATAGTGTAAATATATGGACTAGTTTGAATTAGATAGAACACTAGGTTTAAAAAGGAACAGTGTTATAATACGTTAACTTTAATATTTGAACAATCAATAAAATAGAGAAATTAGTTGAAAAACATTAAAGCATAAGGAATGATCTATATTGAGAAATAATGTTTACATAGATTTACGTTATTAGATATCTATCTTACGATCCTTTTTACATTCGAAATTATCTCTATCTTTTTTTTAATTTAGATTTCTCGCTTGTTTAATATAAAAAGGAGGGTGATATATCTTGCTACCTTGCTAAGAAAGCCTTTGAATAGTTGCTGTATTAGTAAAAAGAATTAGTGATATATTTTATTAAATTAATCTCAGCTATTTCTAACTAAACCATTTAGCTATATCTTATTTTTTCAGCTAGATAACTCTCTTAATTTTTGATAAATGCTTTTATAGAATAAACCTTGATTGTATTACAAGGATTGAAGATTACGTCTATCTCTTCTAAAAAATCGCAGAATAGTTGGAGAATAAACTCAGTTTAGGTAGCTTATATAAAATAGCCCTATTGGTATTTCATATTTTCCAAATTTTCAAAGAATGAATTGTCTAGAAAAAGTAGTCTAATCGCAAGTCTTATTTGCAAACTAAAATATTGTTTCTTTTAGTTCTTCAAGCTTACTGGAAATATTCCTTCTTTATTATGGGCATGATATTCAAATTTATTCCTAAGCATCAATCAACTTTCTTATCCTTTAACCTTCCTAGAGTCTAAATTAACTCCTTTTAAACTAATATCCATAAAGCAACTATAAACTTTCTTCAATCATACTAAGTTAGTTAGGTTTTAAATTTCCTGAGTTTTAAAGCTTAGCTTATAACTCTTATGTACAATTCTACTCTTGAAAAACCTAAAGACCTTCAATATGTTTAAGATATTTGAATATGTAAAGTCAAGATCATGTTTTGAAATCCAATATTATCATTGCCTAACTTTTCAGCTGATGGATATTAAGATATGTTTAGCTTATTAGTAATTACAATATATTTTTCGCTCCTATGCTGACATTTTGTAGAAAATTCTTTTAATAGCTGTAGAAATGCTACATTCTGATTAATTTTAGTATTCATCCTTGCAGAAGACAAGGCTTCTCTAACTTCTTCGCTGATACTTAATTTCAAAATCATAAACTTATTTTTCGCATCTAAACACTTTCTGTTTTAAGCTGAATCTTCAATCTTTTTTCAAACTATCCTTGTAAACACAACTAAATCTGTCTTTCGCAAAATAATCAAAATTAATTTTTTAAGCCTAAAACTCTTCTCGTATATCAAAATAAATTGATTAAAACTTCTAAATACCAGATTCTATCTTTACTTAGGATACATTAAATTCTAGTTACTTTGTATTCTTGGAATATTGATTGGCAATTTCTTTCTTTTACTTATAGAATAGCTAGCAATCTTTTTCTATTTATCGTAAATAATAAAGTACCTAAATTACTTCCCATCTATACTTTAGCGTTATTTCTTAAATATCCTGTTAATTCAAATCCCTATTTAATTATATCCTACCTTAATTTACTAAATACACTCTTAATATTCTTATCCTTTCTTTCTATATGCTCAAGATTGCAGTCTAGAAAATAGACCAATCCCTCTTAAATAGCTTACTAATTTTAGCTCTCTAAGATAACTACTTAATGAATGTATTATTAGAAATATAAGTATTCATTAATGCATACAGTTAGTTGTAATCAATTCCTAGCACAGCTAATGTAAATATACACTTACATTTAATAACCTAGTAAGTTAGATTTACTATTTAAAAGGCTCTATTCTATTAATGATACAATTCAAAGTACTAGATTACTTATACTAGCTATCCTTATAATATCTAAGCCTATTATTGTCTACCAGTATTAAAGATACTATAAGATATTCAATCAATACACTTAGCTTTATTATATTTAAAGTTATTCTCTATTATTTAAATTTAATAAAGCACTTGTATAGTTATTTCTATTACCTTACTAGTTTATTATAGAAGATTGCTAATACTTTAAAGAGTTAGTATGCTTATTTGTGAGGCTTATATATCTATCTATCAAAACTATTTAATTAGACTGCTTAATTTAGTTTCCTTTTATTTATCTCAGCTTTTTTCTTAATAGCTATCAATTTTCTTCTACCCTTTAGGTTTGCTATTTATGGTACTTACTCCTGGTTTTTCTCTAGTAAAAGCAAAGGTTTTTGCCCTAAAAAATTTACTCTTTTAAGTTTTTTATCCCATCACTTCCTAACAATCTAATAAGTTTTAAAAAGTGCTTATAATCTGAGATTTGATTGGAGAATATAACTTAAGTACATCATAATGGAATGCTAATAAAATTAATGGCTAATTATGTGACATAACATACTACAAGTTCATAATTGAATAGCAATAGAACTACGAAGTAATATAGTAACTCCATCCTACAAAAAGAAAGAATGGCATAAGTTTAAACTTCAGAGCTATAAAGAAAATCAAATATAGTAGCATAAAGAAAAGCCTTTGATATATAGAAAGCTTTATAGTATACATTATACTACTAAAGAATATCCAACTACTAATACTTAAACTATTATATGCTAGACTAATTATAAAAGGAAATTAATAAAATAGTCAAACATAGAAGAACTAACATTTCTGAGATCCAAGTAAGTTAATTTAAGCGGTAATAAAGCTATAGATTTATTTATTGTTCTGAAGTATTTTAATTATAGGAATCTAATTCTATTTCTAAGTTAAATTAACTAACTAATTCATTATCACTATTAAGCCTAACCTCTTTAAGAGCTATTTCAATTAATATTATACTTTTAGACAGAAAGAAGTTTGAATTTACAGAGCAGAACTAGAATTTTCCCTTGAAAAGATTCAAAAGTAGAAAATAGCTGGTTTATTAAAGTGTTGAATAGGAGATACTATACTAGAAAAAAGATTGCAATAGGGATAAAATTAGAAGGTTAAATAGATACTAGACAGAAGTTTCTTATAGTAGATAGTGCATTTAACTTAATAAATAAAGGAAAAATAAATACAACTTAAGAAAAAAATCCTATCAGTCTATATATTAAAAGAATATAAAAATCATAGTAGCTAAAATGAAATACTGAGGAGTATAGTTAGGTAATATATCCTAATATATATCTTAAACTTAGTAAAAGAGCTATCTTATTATTAACAAAGCAGATTAGAAAGATAGATTATTTAATTAGTAATCTATATTTAATAACATTCTATATATAAAATCTTAATCACAAGAAAGTCTTTAATAAAGTTAGTTGGTTTTAATAATAGTAATTCATAATCATTTATATATGGAATAGAAAAAAGAGCATAGTTATTAGAAAATTTGCAAGCGAAGATATATATTGCAAAGACTTTTTTTATTCTTTATATAGATTTAAATATTCATTATTTAAAAAGCCAGACTGGTAGTTAAAAAATATCTGGGTATTTAAATTTAAATATTACTTAAACTAGATTTACATCAAATAGACATCTACCAATCAAAAATAAAACTGAGAAATATCATTTCTCTAAAAATAATGTTGGATATGATTATATCTAAGGCAGTTAAAAGAACCAGTATTCGCTTCTTTAAAAATTATAAAAAGCACAACTAAACAAATTTTGCTACGCCTAGTATAAATTTCATGAGTGCATAAACTAAAAAAATGCTAAGTTTTCTAACAGGATTGTAGTTATAAAATATTTGATTGATAATGAAGAAAAATAAATAATCTACATAGTTCCTATGAAAATGAAGGAGCTTATTGTGCAGTATTTTAAGAAATAGCCTTTAATTTAATTCAATCTAAAAAGCTTAAATTTTCTATATTTAGTTGATTATGCGATAAGTACATCTTTAGTTTAATTTACTTTTAACTAGAAACTCATATAGGTTTGATTATCTAATATTCAGTTTTTAGATATGGGAGTAAGAATATTTATATGACTAACCTTATTTCATTTTTTTGAGGAATTTCCAGCTTATAGATAAGAGTTTCTCCTTATGTACCTAGTTAATCTTGGAAATACTATGAATTAGCAGGCATAATCTCTTCTAAGTTTGTTGCCTGCTTCTTTATATCCTGCCTTAGTTTTTTCTCTTATATTTCTCACAACTAAATTTGTTGTTAGCCATAAGCTATAAAAAACAATTAACAAGCATTCATGTTTTCCCTCATAATCCAATCAAGATTAAATTTCTAGGCTATAAAATATTATAGTGTTAAAGCTTCGCATTATTAAAAAAGCTAGACTGTAAAAGTAATAAATAACAAAGGTAGCAGTAAAATGGAGCGATCTTTAGTTAATTAAGGAATTTAGAAATGACAGCAAGGTAATTATGAAGAAGCAGTTCAATGCTATTAACAAGCAATCTAGCTTAATTATTAGAATATCACTGCACATATTAATAAAGGTGCTGCTTTACAAGCATTAGGCAGATACGAAGAAGCAATTTATTGCTATAACATAGTTATCAAACTAGATCCTTAAAAAGTGAATGCATATTTTAATAAAGGAAACAGTCTCCTTGCTTTAGATAGAAAAGAAGAAGCTGTTGGTTGTTATGAAATAGTCTTAATCCTTGATCCTAAAAACATAGATACTAACTATAAAAAGGGATCTACTCTTTTTGCTTTAGGAAGAAATGAAGAAGCAATCGAATGCTTTAATTAAGTTATTAGCCTTTAGCCTTAAAGAATAAAAGCCTATATTAAAAAAGGAGTTGCTCTTCAAACTTTAAAAAGACATTAAGAAGCTATTGAGGGCTATAATTCTGTCATCTAGCTTAATCCTTAAAATAGCAAAGCATAAATTTGTAAAGGAAATGCTCTTAGAGCATTAGGCCAATATGAAGAAGCAATTGATTGCTATAACTAGGCCATAAATATTGATCCTTAAAAAGCAAATACATATATAACTAAAGGAAATGCTTTACAAGATTTAAATAGATTTAAACATGCATTAGAATGCTATGAATAAGCAATTAAACTGGATCCTTAGAAATAAAAGGCATATTTTTAAAAAGGAAACGCTTTTTGAGCTCTAGGAAAATATAGTGAGGCGATTATCTGTTATGACTAAGTTTTATAGATCTATCCAAATAAAGTTGGTACTTACAATAATAAAGGAGCTGCACTTCAATCTTAAGGTAGATATGAAGACGCAATAAAGTGCTATGACTAAGCTTTAAAATTAGATGCTAATTAAGTTCATGCTTATGTTAATAAAGGTGTTGCTCTTTAAGCATTAGGTAGCAATGAAGAAGCCATAAATTGCTACGACTCAGCTATTAATATTGATATTAAGTTAATTTAGGCTCATAAAAACAAAGGGAATGTTCTTATATAAATAGGCTAAATTAATGAAGCAATTACTTGCTTAAAAAACCTAACCATTCATAGACCCAACGATGCTGTATCTCTTCTCTTATAAGGCATTTTTTGCATCAATGACAAAAAATACGAAGAATGCATCTAATACTTTGACACTATACTAAAGTAATATCCTAGCCATTTCGAGGCTTTATTATGTAAAGGCATAGCTCTCTATTAGCAAGGGTAATTTTAAGAAGCAATTCAATTTTTAGAATCTTCCATAAATAACAATCCAAAAATAAGCTTTTCTTGAGAGTTCAAAGGAGATGCGCTTTATAAACTAGGATAAAAGGAACAAGCTATTTAGTTCTATAACAAAGCTCTTTAGCTTCGTCCTATCATCTGATATAACTACATTTCATTAATAAAGCTTAACTTCCCTTAACTTAATCAGATTAAAATAGATGATATTTGGATGTTACTTTATTAAAATGGAGTAAGTGAAGATAAAAAAGCTGGAATCAGAATCTGAAACTATAAAGAATTAATACCAAGTAATGAATTTCTAGAAAGCTTAAAAATAATAGGTTCAGGATGCTAAGGAACTATATATCTTATTGAGATTGAAGGAAAAAAATTCGCTCTGAAAAAATTCCACCCAAAAAATGAAAACGCCTAACTTCAAGATTTTTATAGAGAATGTAAGGCACTTATGGCTGTTAATAGTTAAAGAATTTTAAGAATTAAAGGAGTTTCTATTGAGGCTTCTTAAGAAACACGATTAATAGTATGCTTTTTAACAGAATTTCAGTCTAAGGGAAGTTTATGCAACTAAATAAAAAATTAGTTTCTATTTAAAGAGACCTAAAGAGGAACTGCATAGAGATTTATCAAGAAGTTGAATTTATTAAGGTAAATTGCTTAAGGAGTCATGGTTATTCATTAAAAAGGATTCATTCATAGAGACTTAAAATCCTTAAATATTTTGCTAGATGAAAATGACGAACCTATAATTGCTGATTTTGGAATAGTATCTGACGCAAATATTTCAACATCTCTTGAAAATAAAGGATCTTTTCAATGAATGGCACCTGAACTATTTGACAATAAAGTATACTAAAAGAGTGATATTTGATCTCTTGCTTGCGTAGCCGTGGAAATTTTTAATGAAGCTTTGCCTTATCCTAACTAAATATCTAATGTTGAAGTTATGAATTATGTAATCGGTCAAAAAATGTACCCTTCATTTTCTTAAGAAATAAGCCAAGAACCAAATTTAGAAGGTTTATTAAAATAGTGCTTTAGTTATGATCCAAAGGAAAGGCCTAATATTTATGCTTTTTAATAATAGTTAGACAAATTTATTCAAAATTATAGTCATATGAATTAGCAGGTTTAGTAAGAGCAATAAGCTTTGTTGGAAAATTATATGCAGGAATAAAGAGAGTTCCAAGAACTAAATTCTCAATCACTAGCCTATTAAGATGATTTTAATGGGAAACCAATTTTATCTCTAAAGACTGAAAAAAGCATTAATGAAGAGTCAAAAAAATTATCAACGAAAATGAAGCAAAAAAATGATTGAGAGCAGGTTAATAACTCTAAACTAGTTTATCAATATCCGTTTACTTGTAATTCCCTTTTATATTTGTCTATAAGGAATAATTTTTAGAATGTCTTGATTTGGATACTAAAAATTTCTATTCACCTTATTTAGGATTATTCAGATTTTAATCATTTTATAGTAAATATCAAATTCTTTATTTTACTCTTTCTCTTAAATTTAAAGGTAAAGTGAATCTTTTTGAAGTTAAATTTAATAATTTCAAACTGCATAATATCGAATTTTTTAAACAGAACCAAACAAATTTTAAGATATAGTTACATTTTTGATATATTCTTACAATAACTCTACTCTAAATTTTTCTTAAAAAGTTATGTCAGAAATAAATATTTTTCTGTTAATACTCTTCATGTATAAGTCTAGATATTTCTATAAATTGATTTTTAAATACGTTTTATTTTTTTAATTTTAGCTTACAAATATTTAGGCAATGCATACACCTATTAAGAGATTATAGATTTATATTTTCATATTTTTCTGTTTTTATCCCTTTTTACTTTAGTAAATTTATAACTTTTAATATTTACCTTATTATATTTAAACTTGCGTTATAGTGAATGACACATTGGAAAGATATTTATATTACTGATATTCAGGAATTGATTTCTAAATTCCTAGCTAATCTAGCAATCACCTATTATGTTGGAATATTAAAATATTCCTTTTCTTAATGATAAACGTTAAATGCTAAGAGAGTGTTAAAACTCCTGTTAAGTTTAGTATTTTCTCTTATTATCCTACTCGTCTTTTTTAATAATTACCAGCCAACATTTTTAAAGTTATAATTACTTCTTTTTTCTTTTATTTAATTAGATAATAGTGACTTTAGTACCTTTAATTAAACTACTTATTTATGTAAGTAATAAATTATTTCTTCGTTCATAAATATCTATTTTCTCTTTTATGATAAGATTGATATAAGCTATTTCCAAAACTTATACATATTATACTTTTATAAAATGTGCTAAATGACTGGGTTATATATTTTTATTCTTAGGAGATAAACTATAAATGAATTGCATCATGATATTGCAACCTTTATGAGCTTTTGTTTATATTTATAAATTAGGCTTTACTTCTAGGATTCTTGCTTTAAAAGATAAAACTATTTAATACTTTAGCTACTTTTAAGAATATTTTAAGCTCCTATTATGTTCTGTCTATCATAATTAGTACAAAATTATTTTGCTATTATGTTTGCTTTAAAAAGATACCAAACTAAGTTTTTCTAATCGTGTTTCTTTCTTGCTAAAGAGGAATACTTATTATGTTATTTATACTTCAAAGTCTCTATATTCTCTTAGATTGATTGAAAAAATTTATTATTGTGAGATATAGTGATAATACCTTTAAGATTATAAGCAGTTTTCTGATTCTTATATGTAATAGACTATTTTCTTAACTCTGTTAGCTAGTGTTACTTATGCATTTGAGAAATCAGTTTAATCTAGCACTAACTTCCTTTGTATTTGCTATAATAATTAGATAATATCTTATTCTATCTTTAGATATTTTATGCTTCGAAAGCTATTTAACCATATTCTTAACTTAGCTAAATAAAAAGATCTATAGAGTAGAATCATTATAATAGCATTATAATAAAAATGGAATCTTACAATAAAAGCAAGAGAATGTAAATATTCTAAAATAGTCAATAATTAATGAATTTATGATGATAATAGAATTTGAAGCAAGTTAATAAAACTAAGAACCAAATAATGCAGTCAGTTTTAAGTAAAGTAATAATTGATAAGGCTACAGACTTTAATTTTTACTATATTGAAGATATAAAAGGAAGAAAAATAAAAAAGACTAAAATAAGAATTATAGATATTGATTATTTGGTATCAAGCAATTATTTGTAGATTATGAATCAATTGATACTTAACTTTATTATTCAATCTTACAATAACTTTTTCCATATTTTCATTATTTCTTAGTTATTAGAGAAATTAATATACATTTATTAAATTAAATGAACATATTAAAAAGAGTGAGCGATATAAGACTTATGAAGGAAAAGGGAAGAAACCGTTTTTTCTTTAAACTCTACAAGCAGAAAAATATTTTCATTTGATCATCTTTTTGCCTAATCTCTGAATGATAAGAATATCTTTTCAAAAATTACAAAAAAGGATAAAAATGAAACTGATTAAACACAATTGAACGTTGAGCTAAGTAATAAATTTATTTAACTAACTATTAAAAGAGAAGGTAGAAGAATTATAACCAGAAGAAAGTTATTATAATAAGAAACATTTTAAGGTGGAATTTGGATATATTGAAGACATTGTAATTAGTAAAATTACTTTAAAAACCAAATAGTGAAATACTAATATAATTTAATACCAATAAAATAAATATGACAATAAATTAATAAAGTAAAAGTGCGTAAATCTAAAAAGATGCATCGAGCAAAAACTGATGTATCTATAATATTATCTTTAATCAAGCGAATAATTACAAATTTCTAAAATAATTTACTTATTACAAAAACTTAATTAAGACAAAAGTATAAAATCTTTCATTTAAATAAAATAAAATTTAAAATTTAGGATGATAATTATTTATCAATTCTTTTAGCTATACTTTATATAATAATCATTATTCAATATAAATCTCTTAAATAAATTAATTTAAAGCTTTATTAACTTTGTTTAATAATTATTGTAACTCTTTAGCTATTTATATTTTTACTGTTTTATATGTGATAATTGACTTTATTAATAAACAGGTTAAGTGTAATTGAAGTTTGTATTTTTCCGGCTTATTTAGACCTATTACTACAAACCTCCATTCTTTAAAGCTCTTTTTGTTTTTATTTTCTTTAGTTCAATTTTATTTAATTTCAGTTTTAAAACAGAACTCTAAATTTATATTAGTATCGAAGTAAGAAAACGCTAGGCTTTTAAATATATTTAATGTAAATTTTCTTCATATTTCTATTGATTTACCTTCCCTTATAGATTATATAACTTCAGATTGAAGATACATTAGTTTGTTTTAAATATTAATGAATATGAACTTGGAAAATATACAGTAAAAGCTCAGAAGTAAAAGGAAATCAACATGTCTAGTAACTTTTATCAATCAATTTTAAATAAGCTTAAAATCATGCAGCAGGAAAAGCAAAAAGGGCTTCTGAACGGCTATATGAATTTTAAGGACAAACTTCATGTCTTATCTCTGCCATGTCCTATACAAAATAAGAAAATGTGTATTTAAAAAAGAGATAATTAATGGACCTAAGATACAAGCTATATTTATGCGAATTGAACAAACTAGCAGAAGTTAAATTAATTTGCAGAAATAGCAGAAAATTTGTTTCTTTGAAATCAGTCTATCAACGATCCTATAAATGAAGAGATTAAGATTGAACCATCAATCAAATATTACCCAAAAATTACAAATGCCGGCATAGACCTGGCCATTTTGTGAGAGAATGTCAAAATTTCTTAAAGAAATAAGAAATCAAAAGTATGAAGTAATTATTAAAATTCAGCAATCTATTCATTATATCTAAAGAAAATTAAAAAATATATATATTGGACAGAAGTGATGTATTGAATATGTTTGACGAAGCACAAAAAAAGTTCAAGCAAACGTTTTGCAAAAGATGGGATTTAAGTAAAATCTCTACTATAAAACTAGATAAAAAGAGTGTCAGCAATTTTGCTATAATGCAGCATAAGAATGAGGAAGGTCTTGAAGTTTATTTTAAATAAAACTGCTTTTGAAACTCTTAATCTTTTAACAGTGAGAATACTATTGAAAGTGATAACATAATAATTTATTGTTATTATTGTCTTAATTAAAAACACATTACATCGAATTTGTTCCTATTAATACTTTAATAAAAAATATAATTAAAAAAATAATACTATAGAGATACGTAGCATCTCAATGGCGCGCATCTCTTTAATAAAATTTTTAAACTTAAAAAATTCTTTGCTGAAGTCTTGCACATTGCTAGAATTCTCCTTTATGATTCTTGTCAAACACCTTAATCTCTTGGCTCCTACCAAAATTCTTTTTATTTTCTAGTCCATAAGGTATTTATTGTAACAGAGGTTAAGACAATCTAAATAGGATAATTGCTCTCTCTAATTAAAATTATTTATTTATTAATTAAATATCTTATTTGTTTTCTGATTTTTCTATATAATTAAATAAGACACCGAAGGGAATAATACAAGAAACAAAAATCCTAGTTATTGCTTTGACTAATTGCGCCCTTGATTTTTTCGCTAGGTGATGTACCTATTTAATCAATATGGGAATATGAGACTCCGATAAGAATGATTGCAGTCCTTTCTTTATCATTATCTGCGTTGTTTTCAGAGCGATAGTTGTTTAGCATTGCCTACAACGGAGAAAATCAATACTCAAACAAAGATTCTCGTGAGGACCTTATGTATTGTACTTAAAGACTTCTTGAAGTCTACCACCCCGATTCCCAAGCAAACAAAATTTTGTACTCTTAATTTATTAACTTTCCAATTTTCCTATTTGAAAGCGTCTAAATTAAAAAAATCTTTGAAACTTTTATATTTTTAATTTCAATATTCACCCGAAAGTTCTTATATCTAAATATTTTCATTTAAATATAATTAATCAAGTATATAAAACTTTGACTCTTCATCAATGAATAGAAAAATATTGATATCTTTAATTCCTTGCAAACCATTTTTTTTATCTTATAAATAAAATAAAAAAACTTGAAATTAACTTTATTTGAGTTTCTAAAAACTAATAGTGTAGTTTTTTATTTTCTATTTTTGAGTTTTTTATTATTTAATGAATAATTCTATTTTTTAAATCCTTTTTTAATTTTCTTCAACCTTAATATTTTAAGAAATTTATTGATAGCTCTTATAATTTTTATTTAATTCAATTTTAAACTAAAAGAGTTTTTGGACTGCAACTTCTTGCAGTTTAACGACCCCAACACTCCCTTCATGGGATAACAGGGATATCCTGTTGCTTTCGAAAAGCAGCTGCCAGGGAGCTCCATCGCTATGGGCAGCCAGGCTTCAAGCCCCTATCAGGAGTGGATAATCAAGAGGAAGGCATTCCCTTGCAAAGGTTGACTTTGACCAGGGACTTTCTCAGCGACAGGAAAGGAACTTGTTCCTAGCCATAAAACTAGAAAGTATGATTCAGAAGGTCAATCTCAGCTCCCACCATCTTTTTAATTATCCTATAATTTTTATTTTAGGTAGCCTAAGTTCCTTACTAATAAAATAAGCTATGCTTATATCATGTATAGTTTTAGATTTTTATTAGCGTGTTTTATATTAATAAAACCTTTTATTGCATAAAGTTAAAAACTATTAAACTATTAAACTTTACTTATTTGTAACAAACTACGAGTTTTGTGTTTGAATAAAGTAAAGCTTAAATAATATATAGAAAATGGAAAATGAAAATGAAGGTTATAAATAAAACATTTGAAAGATAAAAAAAGAAAAAAGATTAATAAAAAATTAAATTTTTAGCATTATTACTTAAATAATATAACCTATATAACTTTAATTACTTAGACTCCTACTAAAATTTTAATTGATTGCTTTTATAAATTATTATTTTTTGAATAATTAATAGAAATATATACTTTTAGTTTTATATAAATGGTCTATCAATTTTAAAAAAAAGCAATAAAGTTTGAAATCACTCAATAAAATATGAAAAACTTCGATTAAATGCTATTAGTTACAGGCTATTTCTTAACAATAAAAAATTGCTTTTAAATATCAAGAAGAGTTAATTTTTTTTTGCGTTTCTGTTGGAAATTCTAGTTTAGAAATTCAAAGAATGATATATTAAATATTGAAGTTAAGCACATTAAATTTCAAAATGAACCTTCAAAACTAAATTTTTAAATTAAGATAATACGAGGAACTTACTTTAATTTGTAATTAGCTTTTTTATTATTTAAGATTATGATTGAAATTTGTTTAAAAATACTAGTTTTAGTGTTTAAGATAATTAAGCTTTATCCAATTTATTTATCATTAAACAAATTAACAAAAATCTCCTATCTAAATAGCTTTCATGTATAATTAACTTAATTTTTAAAAGGAAATAATTGATTTATGGCAAAATAACTAAATGAACATCTTCATTAATTTAATAATCTAACTTAAATTTATTATTATTTGCTTTAAGAAAAATACTATATAGCATTTAAAAATAGTACTATAAGAAAATTTAGCTTTATTATTCTTAAAGGATGCTTTAGTTTAAAATTTTATCACTTAAAAATAGAAATTTTAAAAAAGTATCGAATAAATAAATGACAAATTAAGGGAAATAATATGATATAATATTCATAAAAGTTAATAAAAAACATAAAGATATTTAAAAATTAAATAAAAGAAAGAAAGTGAGATAAAAGTAAAAATTAAAAATTAGATATTTTAAAAAAATGTAAAATTAATAAAATAAAGCATTGCATTTTGCTGAATTTTTAGTCTTTTTTTTAATTTTTATATTATATATTTAAATCTTACAAATTTAACGTACTTTAAAAATATAAATTTAAAGAGATCAGATATTTATAGCATGAATAATAAAAAAGAGCTTTAAAAAACTAAGAGCATAGGAAATATAAAAAGATGATAGTGAAAAAATATAGCATTAGCTAAAAATTTAATTTAATCACTTTTAATTTTTTAAAAATGATTTTTATTAAAAAAATATAAAGAAAAAGATGTTCATAAAGTAATATAGATTAGAAATTACAAATATAAAAATAATAAAAACCTTAGCTAGAAATTTAATAATTTTAAAACTTTTAATTATAAGAAAATTAAATATTATCTTATTAATAATAAGCTAAATTATAATAAATGACACTTAAAAATATTGAAAAGTGTTAATAAAACTTTATAAAGCACATTTATGCTTAATTAATATCAAAAACATTAAAATTAAATAAAATCATTTTTTTTATGATAAATAAGCACTTAAAAATTTCAAAAATAAAAGTCACTTTAAAAAATTTATTTTTGGATATTTTAAATGATAATTGTTAGTAATAATATAACATTTAATAATATTAAAATTTCTAGTTTACTCTATTATAAGCATTAATACTTCTAAAATTATGACATTTCTAATATTTAAAAATTAAAAGTAAAATTTGTTTAACTTAATTCCATTGAAATTTATTTATCAAAATTAAGTTATATATTTAATCATTATTATGTAATGTTTTTGTAAGGTTTAATACACGTTTAATAGTTTAATCATAGCTTTTATTAAAACATTTATTTTCTATCTTTTTTTATCTTCTTAGTTTTTTAATTAAATGATAAAAGATATACCTTTGAAAACCATTTATATATTATAACATTTATAGAAGTATATAAAAATTAGGAAAAACAATTAAGTAGCTTAAGAAATGTTTTCTTAACTAAGAGGAATTAAAAGAATTTTTGATTTTATTAATGATTAACAAATATTAAAGTAAAATAACGCGATAATTTACAGTTCTAAAAATAAACTGACGAAGTTTAATTACATACTTTAAGATTACAATTAAAAGTTTTAATTATAGAAAATAATAATAAACGAATAAAAAAAGTGATTAAGAGAGCAAACTATTATAATGTAAAATAAATAATCTTATACTTTTAAATAACAAATGCTATAGTAAATTATCATATTCTAAATAAAGCAATGAAATATAAATTAAATATTTAATGAAAATTAAATAATTTTATAAAAAGAATGAATAAAAGAAAGCCATAATATTTATGAATCAAAATTAAAAAATTGAATATAATTTTGTGAAAATAAATGTTTATTCTAATATAAGTTAAGCATTGTTCTGAAAAATTTGAAAAAAATATAATGAAGAAAGATCTTCAATCGGATTGTAGAATTTTTTCATAATAAAATGAATAAGCAAGTAGGAATGATAAAAGCATGAAATGAATTTATTTATGTAATTTAATAATCTGCATTTTCTTGGTTATCTAATACTTTCTATAAACTAATTACATTGATAACAAAATAAACTAAATCTTTGACTTGCAAACGGAAAAAACAGATGATACTAGAATAAGTTTAGATATGTCTAAAATAATGAGGGAAATCTATTAAAGCCAAAAAGAAATGATTTAGTATCTTATTTAAACTAAATAAAGTTTAGAAAAATCAATTTCAAGATCGTTGTAAGAAACTAAAGAAAATCAGGATTAAAGAACCTATTAGATGGAAAAAACGTTTAACGATTCGTGAATAGCTCAAAGCAAAGATTTAAAAATAAACCTTCTTATAATAACTTAAGATGTTAGATAATTGTAAGAGTTTATAAAAGACAAATAAAACTAGACATATAAAAAACTAGAAATAATAGATTATAATACAAAACCTAAAATTGAAGATAAGAATATGAGATAAAGTTCTTAAGAAAAGATATAAAATAATACAATTTAAATAATTCAAGATAAAATAGATCTAAAATATATAGAAATAGAAAAAAGGATTAATGAATCAATAATCTAACAAAATGAAAACTTAAATAATAATTAGGCTTAAATGAGAATCTTTTTAGCAGAAAGTAACAATTTAACTAAAATTTAGATAGAAAATATTGATTAAAAAACAAAATAAAGCAACAAGGATTTAAAACTGATATTAAATTAATCAGAAAACATCAAAAGATTCTCATTAATAACATGAAAAGAAAATTTATAAATTTATACTCTTTAATTAGAAAAAAAGATAAATGATTCATAAAATAATTAAATTTCTTATTTAGATAAATAAATAAATCTTATATCAAAAGATTACATATAATTACAAGAAATAATAGTAGAAAAATATAACAAAACTCTAAATAAATTAGAAAATTTCTAAATTAGTACATAATAAAAAAACGATGATATGAAATAAATGATAATAAGTTAGTCAGAAAATATCAAAAATCTATCACTAGTCACTTTATAAGAAAGCTTATAACTTAAGTACTAATAAATAGAAAACTTACTAAATAAAACTAGATTATCTTCAATAATATAATTTAATAAAAATATTAACACTATAACTTAGATCTTTCTATAATAACAAGAGATAATAACAGAAAAATATAACAAAACTCTAAATAAATTAGAAAATTTCTAAATTAGTACATAATAAAAAAACGATGATATGAAATAAATGATAATAAGTTAGTCAGAAAATATCAAAAATCTATCACTAGTCACTTTATAAGAAAGTTTATAACTTAAGTACTAATAAATAGAAAACTTACTAAATAAAACTAGATTATCTTCAATAATATAATTTAATAAAAATATTAACACTATAACTTAGATCTTTCTATAATAACAAGAGATAATAACAGAAAAATATAACAAAACTCTAAATAAATTAGAAAATTTCTAAATTAGTACATAATAAAAAAACGATGATATGAAATAAATGATAATAAGTTAGTCAGAAAATATCAAAAATCTATCACTAGTCACTTTATAAGAAAGCTTATAACTTAAGTACTAATAAATAGAAAACTTACTAAATAAAACTAGATTATCTTCAATAATATAATTTAATAAAAATATTAACACTATAACTTAGATCTTTCTATAATAACAAGAGATAATAACAGAAAAATATAACAAAACTCTAAATAAATTAGAAAATTTCTAAATTAGTACATAATAAAAAAACGATGATATGAAATAAATGATAATAAGTTAGTCAGAAAATATCAAAAATCTATCACTAGTCACTTTATAAGAAAGTTTATAACTTAAGTACTAGTTAAAAGAAAAAATGATTAATGATTCTAAAGCCTATAATATTTCGTATACTATTAATCAAGAATTTCTCTAATTGTAGAACTTTCTAACTGAAAAATATAATTTAACATTAAATAAGCTCTAAACTATAGAATAACTTACAATGTAAAACAAAAATGATATTAAGTTGAGGGTAAATTATTCAGAAAGCACATAGTCTTGCTAATTAAATACTTTATAAAAACATTTAGAGATTTTATACTTTCAATTGTAAAAAGTAATTAATGACTCTTAAAATACTCAAACTTCATATTTAAATATAAACTTTAACACTATAACTTAAAACTTTTTTAAGTTATAAGAGCTTGTAAATGAAAAATACAACATCACACTTTATAAGATAGAAAGTCTATAAAATAGTACTAATTAAAATGATTATGATATGAAATAAATGATGCTTAGCTAGTCAGAAAATATTAAAAATATATCACTAGTCACTTTATAAGAGAGTTTGCAAATTAAATACTCGTAGATAGAAAAAATAATGAATGAAACTAAAAGAATAAAAAATTTGTAACTTTTGGGCTTTATTAATGTAACAGAGGCATGGTTTAATAAAATAGAAGAAGCTTTTATTACAAAATTTGATTAAAATCAAATAAATATGTAATCATTTTTTAATAGTTCATTTATAAGTAAAATCGATTTGAAAAGCTTAACTGCTTATTATGAAAACATAAAAAGCATTTCTAATAGTTTGATAAATTAAACTTTGGAGATAAAATAAAATTGAATTGAAAAGATGATTTTAAATACCTCTGATTTGATAAATGATAGATTCTAGAGCTATTAAAATTTTACTACTTTAAGCTTAACTAAATTAGAAGATTTACTACTAAAAAATTACATCAAAACATAAAACCTGGAAAAACAATCGAATTTAACAGAGCTTTATATGATAGAAGTATTTTAGTATTATAACTAAACTGATTTAAATTACAGCAATTTACAAAATTTTTTCCAATAAAGAATAATCAACAAAAACTAATTATTAGATAATTTATAGAATAAAGCAGAATAAAGCTATAAATAGACAAATCAAATCCTAAGCATATTATAGCAAATACAAAAGTGAGAATAGAATAAAGATTAAGAAAATAAAACATAGCAATAGATTTAATTAGATGATATATTATAATATAGCAAAAACAATTCAGACAAATTATAATAATTTTTTACTTTAAATAACTAAGCTTAGCAAGATATTAAAAAAAATTCCGAAATACTTCACTGACTATTTTAGTTTTTGAAATAAAATTGGTTTGATACTGTTTATGAAATTACAAGAAAAAACAGCACTTAAATCTTATTGAATTTACAATAAATTAATAAAGATTTTGATTTATTTGAATCTAACTAAAATCTTTAAATTAGTTCTAATATAGTTAAAAAGTATGACACTTCAAATATATGATATAATGCTGTTTAAAATATTCCTCTTTAGCATGATTATTATTATATATTTTAATTCTTTATTAGTTATAAAAATTTACCTCAAATTATAATTGGAATATGTGATGGAAATAAAAATTGAAATTAAGCTAATACTTCTTTTGCCTTTTTCAAGCATGGTTATGGTTTATCTATGTCTAATGGAAATAAAATGAATAATAACATTTCTCTTCCTTATATTTATTACGATTTGAAACCATAAAGTAGTATAATAATGGAAATAAATACAACTTCAAAGACTATGAAATTTTACTATGATCGATATGATTTAGGTATTGCATTTGAAAATATTCCTTTTGATTCTTTTTAATTTTATCCTACAATTGCTTTATATGAAGATGGAAACGAAGTTATTTCATGAAACTCTTAAAGTGCATAATTAAATGTAAGTCTTAAAGAACCTAGCCCAATTTAAGACTAATGCGAATTTAAAATAGATTATTTATATAATGCCACTTAAATTTAATTCTCTTAAGATTTATCTAATCGTTAACTATAGTTTATTAGTGATTCACATATAAAGAACTAAAATAATTGGTAGAGGAATGCATTTGTAAATATAACCTTTATGAAATATCTTCGATATTAGCTTAATTTCTAAATTAATTTCACTACTAGCCAATCATCCATCAATTTAGGCATAATTAATTTAAATGACTACTCCAATTATAATAATGATTCTTATGCTTTTTTTAATAAAGGATATTGATTAAGAACATTATCAGGATCAGTTTATAATAATAGAACTATAAGAAAATATGCTGAAAGAGGAATAAAATCAGGGGAAATAATTTCAGTGGAAGTTGACACTTTATCTAACACTCTCTATTTCAAATATGGAAATCTAAATCCAGGAATAGCTTTCATTAATATCCCTTTTGATAAGTTTTTATTTATTCCAGTTATTCTATTATATAAGCAAAATGATGAAGTAAAAATATTAAATTTATCAAAAAGTTATATAAATTAGCAGAAAGTTTATACTTAAAATTAACAAAATAACCAAGAAAACTGATAAATGTTAAATTTAGAGATTGATGAGTAAAAATCTCATTAAAATTTTACTTTTATATTTAATAATTTAAAAAATAAGTAATCACAGAATAAATCAGCCATATTAAAGAAGAAAATTGAAAGCGGCTGAAAATATAAAATTTATTTCTAAATCAAAAAAATTACTGATAGTTTATATATAGGAATAGCTCCATATAAATAAAACTTTACTAATGACAGTGATTGATTTCCTGGATAGTAATATGGGTTTGCTTTAAATTGCTATAATGGTGAAATATATAGTAATTGAAATTAAAGTAAACAATCATAAAAATATGCAAAAAGAGGAATTAATAATTAATAACTGTTATAAATGGAAATAGATACAAATGAAAATTGAATAAAGTTTTCTTATGAAGACTAAGATCCAGGGGTAGTTTTTTTGAATATACCATTTGATTCTATAGAGTTTTACCCAGCTATTTTTATGCATAAAGAAGGAGAGGAATTAATGATTTTAAAAGCAGAATAACTTTAAACTTAGTAGAATTATAGTATAGGAGTAAATGGAAATATTTAAGCGTAGAAAGTATGTATAAATAATAATTCTGATTAAAATAAAATAGAATTCATATAAGATTAGCATTAATCTTTTACTTTTATTACACCATCTCATATTAAAAATTAGTATTCCTCAAAATAATATAGAACTGCTTTTATAAATATGCCTATTTTGAAATCTCTTTTTTACTAATTTTAATTTTAAGTAAACTTTTCTAATAACTAATCCTCTATATTGTTCGGATTGATAAATGATAATGATATATTAATATAAGGAAGAAAGTTTTTATATAAAGCATAAAATTATTGATTAAGAACATAAACAGGATATGCTTGTAATAATAGAGGTATATGATAATATGGACAAAGAGGATCATAATCAGGGGAAATTTTTATAATGGAAGTTAATACTTTTTCTAAAATACTTTACTTCAAATATGGACACTAAAATCCAAATATTGCTTTTGCTAACATTCCCTTTGATAAGTTTCAATTTATTCCTACTTTTTTATTAAGTAACTAGAACGATGAAGTAAAAATATTAAAAGTAACAGTTAGTAATATAAATGAGTAAAATAAATATACTTAAATTTATCAAAATTAAAGTATAACGTAAGAGTGAAACGAGATAAATGCAGAATTTGATTAATAATCATCATATAAAAATTTAACTTATATAAATAATTCTTATATAGAATGCAAAGAATTTAACTATTAAAATGCAATTATAAATTAGAAAATTTTATATGGCTTCAAATATCAGTTCTAATTCTAAATTAATATATTATCTAAATCTTTTTATGTAGGAATAACTCCAAATGATAGAAACTGAAATTAGTGGAAAGAATGATTTCCTAGAAATTAATATGGTTATGCTTTAAGTTGCTTCAATGGTAGAAAATATAATTATTATGGCTAAAATTAACAGGTATAAGAATATGCATAAAGAGGAGTTCAGGAAAACGAAGAATTAATAATGGAAGTAGATACTATAGAAGGCTTTATTAAATTTACATTTGGAGATTAAGATGTTGGACCGGCTTTTAGAGATATACCTTTCGATTCTATTGAATTTTATCCTGCTATTTTTATGTTTTAGAAAGGAGAATACATAATTATTAAAAAGTCAAAGATATTAGGGTTAGAAGATTTAAAATGCCTCAATTTTTAACTTTTTTAAATTTTATGATAAAATCAATAATCTTACTCTCCTTAGTTCTACTTATCAGAAAATAGATATTATAAATAAAAGCTCACATTTTCTCTAAATTTCTTAATTTTTCATTTTTGAAAATTGTACTCCTAATTGTATATTTTATCTTCTATCACAACTTGCATAATAAACTATTAACAAGTATTACTGTTTCTCATATAGTTTCTTGAAATTTCTTGAAGTGTATCATTTGAGATTAATTGTTTATTTCAAAAAGATTTCAAATCGATTTCACTAAAGACATTATAAAGTACCAACCCCAATAATAAGAAAAAAAAATCATTTTAGCAGAACAAAATCCAGATTTTTTGCACATAACAACCTGAAAGTTTGTTTTTACATATTTTATTCTTTTTATACCCCAACTCTTCTTTTATTCATTTTTCTAAAATCAAACTATCTACATCTTAAAATAAATTTTAATTCTTATCCCTCCCTGTTACTACTTATGTTATGATCATTTTTTTATTTTTCAATATTTAAATTAATTTAACGAAGCTTTATCAAAAATTTTTGCTAATTTAGAAAATTTAAATAAGTTTGATTGTTTTCTAATAAATAAAGAAACCATTTATTTTTATTTAAAAAGGCTTGAAAATACAATTAGAACTTTAATAAAAGTAAAAAAATGTAGCATCTTGCTCATTTTCTTTCGGAAAAAAAGATTAGAAAATTGTGTTATCGTTAAATATGAATCAGTAACTTAATAAATCGAAAATAAAATGTCCATTTTATATAATTTTTTTACTTCAAAAGTATGTAGAGAGTAAATAAAATAATTCAGATAGTTAAATATAAAAAGAGATATAAAGTATTTTCTAAACTCAAAAGAAACTGAAGCATATTATTATACTTAAGATATAGAAAAAATTTGGTAAAGCTGAATAAAAAGGCAGATTAATAATTTTAAGAAAATGCAATTAAAAGCTAAGTAAATTTTACATTAAGAGGACTATTAATTTGATAGCTGAAAATAAAAAATATGAGTACCCAATTAAAATAATAATGAATTTACAAAAATTGTAATGAGATTTAAAAAGGACAATGAAAAATATTGAAGAAGTAATAAACAAAAAGCAATTACCTTAAAACTTTGAAATTCAAATAAGATTTAAAAAATTTTGAACTATAGAATAAAGTCTAATAAGTTAATCTTTCTACTTTGCCACTCAGAAATTAAAAAAGCAAGAAAAAATTGTAAATAATACAAAATAGCAAGCACTGTAAAAATTAATTAAATTACATACTAATATAATTGAGAAGACTGGTACAGAGGAAGAATAACTTTAAATTTAAAATAAAGAAAAAGTCTCTATTTTTCATTTCACAGAGAAAACTTACAAAAGATATATAAAATTTATAATTTATTAATTTAAAAAATGAAAAAAAATGAAAGAAATAATAAAATTAAATTAAAAAAATTAAAAATGTAGGAGGAAATTAGAAAAATTGTACTGGAACAAAATAAGGATAAATTTATAAGAAAAAATATGGTATTACTGACAAAATGGATGCAATCAGTTAGAAAACCAAAAATAAAATGTAATTATCAAAGAAAATTTAATATTAGTATTAAAATTCTAGTGATTAATGTAAAATAAATCTACTTCCAAAGAATTAAATTATTAATTATCTTTATTGTTGTATTATTCGATATAATAGCAATTATTTGGCAAAAAGAATGGAATTTAGATGAAAATAAAATTTAATTAGACATAAAACAAATAACTTGTTGATTTAATCACAAAAGTGGTTTAATTACAGGCTATTAATGAATAAGTTTAATTTAGAAAGGATTCAATTTCCCGCTTAGGAGTATTTATGAAAGTGTATGTCTAAGTCTCAAAGAGAATTTACTCTTATTATGAACTCTCTAAGAGATAAACGATTTTATCATTTATAAATTACTTGTGATATTAAAAATATTTCAATTTCTTACCTTCAAACTTCAATATTACCAGAGGTTAAATAAACATTTTAAGTAACTTAAATGTCTATTCTCATTTATTTAGCTTATATTTTCTATTCTATCTTCTAGATTTTATAGTAAATGCTTTCTTTACAACTTTTAGCTTTAAATTCAAAGTACTATTTCATTCATTCAAAACATATAAAATTGCAGCATTAAAACAAGCAATTAAATTCCCAGCTTATCAGTTAAGTTAAAGATTATGATAAAAGGTATAAGAATAAACAGTTTTAATGGGGAAAAAATTAAAGAACTAATAAAATTTATTATAATTTAAATAGGGTGGAAAGCCCTTTCCTTCGGATACTGCTTGGAGGCCCAGCAAGGCAACAAAAAAATGAGCGCGGACGGAGGATAAATCGGAGGAAGAGAAACCAATGGCAAGAGAAAGAAGATGTGACAAGCTGGAGAACTATGAATGCTAGGAGGAAACTTTCTTCATCACAGGTCGAGGAAATGTACCCGTAATCGCATATTGCATCCTATGCTTTGGAAGGAAAAATTACAGGGACGTACCGCAGGAAGAGGAAGCAAGGAAAGAGAGAAAAGAGAGACCTATAAAAAAAAAATTCGATATTCAATAAAATTAATTTAAAGAGCTGCGCACCAACAAGAGTGCTACGTGCTCTATAATCCAATTTAGTTATTATTTATTTATTTATAAAGTTAAGAAATTAATAACTATTTAGCTTCATATTTATTAAATTTTGAATCTTTTATATAAAAAGGAATTTAGATATTAAAAAAGATCCAAATGGTTAAGCGTCCGGTACTGAATGAATCAAGGGAGAGATATTGGATTCTGAGGAGACTGTCTTAATATTTTTCTTTACTCTTTTAAATAATAATTATTGATGTCTCCGAAAGTAATCAAAAGAAAATACTAATTTATTTAATTTATTTAATATTGTTTAACAGCAGAGTCATATCCGCCGTTCAAATAATGGGTCTAAAAGTTTAGTCCTTCTCTACCAATGGTCTTGAGTTTCTCTTCCTTGCATTTCTTGCCCCATAGCTTATTACATTACAGTAATTCTATGCTTGAAAATTCTCCCTTCTCGATCACATCATAGCCTCTGAGCTCTTTGTATCTCTTTAAGTCAGTATTATCTTTTAAATATTGAAATTATCTACATTTTTTTTGCAGATGATAACTATTTTTACAAAAGTAACATCGCTTTTTAGGTTTTCAGTTCTATTATTATGTTACTTTCGTACTTTAGTAAATCTTTTCATTTTAAATGTCCATTCTATTATGCTAGGAAATCAGCTGACTCTATTGGCTTTATTGGCTCTATATTATGTTTTCAAGGAATTAATTTTAGTCCTAAATCTTCTTTACTTAGGAGTTTTTCTGACTAAGTTGATCTTTTTAATAATTTCAGAGAGCAGTGAGTTCTCTTTCCTAATTGGCCATTCTAAGGTCTAGAGTATCCTAAAGCCCGTGTTAAATCTTCTCAGTCAGCTTTTCATTTTCCTTTCGTAATTTTATAACCTCTTCCTGGAGGTTTAACACCACCTTGACGAGCTAAACCATGCTCATCTGACCAGTAAGGTTAAATTCGGAGACCTCCTGATGTAGGATAGACTTGACCTACTTCCTCGGTTTCTCTTACGAGGCGGGAGTTGTCGAAGTATGGGTGGCTTTTGAAGGTTTATTTGTTTCCTAACACTATTGTTAGGCGCCAGCCTTCTAGTTCTTTGGAGCTGGAAAGAATCCCTTTCGGAGGTTCGACATTTTTTTGTTTTGTTTTTTTTTCAAAAGGAAATACTAATTTAAGAACAATTTTGATTGATGTAGAAAAATGTTTGATTCTATATGGAGGAGACTACAATTTGAATAATTTAGGAAAAATAAATAATTATTGAATCTCATGATTGTATTCGAACCTTTCTTCAGTAATTCAAATTCATCAATTCTTATAAATGAAAAATGAAAAATTATCTTTAATATAACAATAGAGTTAAGCAAGGAAGTTCAAATGGACTAGTATTAGTTCTATTATATTATGATATTGTAGTTCTTTATTTAGAAAATAAAAGAAATTATATAAATTTAAAAAGTCAAATGAACTGAAGAAGAGAGTCTCCTGAGCTGTAACTTTTTTATAGACTTTAAAATACCTTAGATTGAAGGAAGCTATCCTTACAATTAAAGATGACCTTATGCTCTTAAAGTTAAATTAATTAATTAATTAATTAATTAATTTTAACTATAAGGGTTAGGGTCATCTTTAATTAGAGAAAATGTTTCCTCAAATTAAAGACAATAAAAGTTTTTATATTCAATACTCAACTTTAAATGTCTTCATCTGAATCAATTTCAAACTGAGATAATTCTTTTTTCTCTCCAATAAGCTCATAGAATTGTTCTTCCATCTTCTTGTAATTTTTCTCAAGCTACTCTAAACAAATTCTAAGGTCATTGTTGTCCTTTTAAAGCTATTTATTCTGTTACTATTAATTACCAAGATCCTGTTTGATTAGTGTCACACTTGAATCATTTAATATCAGCTTCTTTCTGTAAATACCTCCAGAATAGTTACAATATAGCCTCCTCGATGTTCCAAATTCTTTACGGTGTTGCTCAAGCACTCTTCTTCACTTCGGACATTACCTCCAAAAATGTCCAGCCTTTTGACAACATTAGCAACGTTTTATTAAAGGTTTGAATTAAAATTTTGATTCTGTTTGCATTTTTTCAATTTCCATCTTATCTGTTTGAGGTTAGTTTTTTTTGATTGGTAATCGATTTTCTTCTTTAATTTTCTATTGAGCTACTAGTTTTTTTCTAATAGTTCAAATTAGGAAGTTAAGGCTTCAATTTAAAACTAAACTTTACTTACCAAGTCTTGATCTTCCTTTTTTCTATCTTACAAAAGAAGCAGAAGATTCAAGTTTTCCGCCTTCAAGATCTATATTTCGGTATTCATTTTCTCAATTAATGAAAAAGCTAAATAATGTCTTGCTCGTGGGGTTTCTCAAGTTTTTTCAGTTTGCTAGGAAATTCCGTATTTCCCAATCCTTAACAGGAGTAGATTTATCTTTTTTGAATTCTTGGTTCTTGTTAGTTAACTGAGACTTAAGATTGATCTTTAAGGTTATAATTTAAGGTTTAGATTCCTGGGTTTTTTCCATTTTTATTTATTAAATTAATTAATTAAAGATTTAAAAATATGAGTTTATAAAAGTTTCGCTTGAAGAAGATGAGCTTTTGATTTAATTTTGCTATCAAAATCAAAAAAAGTATTCAATAATTAATAAACAAAAGAAAAACAATTTTTGATTGAACTCTCATCGATAAAAATTCCTAAATGAGAAGTTGGCTAATTTTTAAAGAAAAAGAAAAATAACAAGTTATAACATAAATGAAGATGTAACTTAACAAAAAACATAAAAATGGTAAATAATTTATTTATGAATACATCCGCATTAAAACCAAAATTTGAATAATCATTATAAAGAAAAAACCTTCAAAAATAGCTAAAGCAATGAAAAAATTGTTTGTTTTTGGTAAGGTATGAAAACGTGACACTATGACATTTCAAAAAGCTTGTAAGACTACTTACGCACCAAAAATATAACAATGAGGTAAGTTAATGCCCTGAATATGCAACAAGAAATCTCCATTATAATTAGCAGAATCAATGCAAGTTTGGTTTATAGTTATAAAAAATTTGTAAACAAATGGATAAACTTCAATGCATCTTGCTTTAAGATCTTTATAGAATATTTTCAATCATATTATAGAACTAAAATTTTATTATCTTTTTAATAAAGCTATATAAGAAAGCATTTAATTTTCTTAATCAACTATTAATATTTTATTTAAAAATAACTGCAAAAGATATCAATATTTTAATGATATTTAGTTCTACATTTTATAATATAGAACTTACTGATTAAGTACACAACTACACTTTAAAGACTTTTAATAGATATGCAAATAACAAATTAAAAATTTAATTTATAGTGCTGCAACTTTGAGATGTAATATGATGAAAAAAGAATTTATAAACTTAATAGTTTCAAAATATCTAAACATTTTCTGATATACATTTATGAAATTGAATAAGCTATTTGAAAGAGAAGATATTCTTATATATAAAATAAGGATACAATCTAAGGGTTTCGCAAGGATGTCAAAGATTGTCTTTACTCTGCTGATAATTTTTTTTGTGGAGGATTTGATAATTTTGAACATATCATGGATTATAGTTTCTATATAGAAAGATATAAGGAATGACCGAAGAAAAAGGCTGATTATTAGGATTTAAGACGACTTATACTATTTGCCAGAATTAGCATTTACTAACTTACAAGTAATAAATTGGAATTTCTAGATCTGTAAGCAAAAATATTCCATGAAATGTTACTTGATAGAAGACAAGGTTTATTTACGTTAAAAAAGTTGAATAAGAAGTCGCTGAAGAGGGTGGAAGAAGTAGAGAAAGCACTTTAATTTACAATAAAAATAAATTTCTTAAATTAGAAGAAATCTTTATAGCAATTAAAGATTTATATAAATATTTTTAGTTTAACCCTAAATTTAACTTATCTGTTTAATAGTGGTAAGAGGCTTCAAGTATTATTTTATCACCACATCCTCAAAGCAGGAGAGAAAACTAAAAGCATCACTTCTTTAAATCATTTCTTAGATTAAAATATAGCAATCTTCTTAATTAGCATCAAAAGAGAGAGAAAAAAGAAAGGATATTAGCAAGACAACTCTTCCATCCACTACTCTATAACAATTTGGTAAGCATTAATATCTCTCAAGGATTTTTATTTTAAGTACCTTTGTAAAGCAGAAAATTTTACTAGGAATGAGGATTTGAGCGACCTATCATAATATTCTATGAATGGACAATAAACAGACTTAAAAAATTACTTATTTCCGTTTAATAAGAAACGTCATGGAACAAGAAAAGAGTTGAAATAACTCCTAACATAACATTGACTTTCACGCTACGGATGGAAAAATTAAAAAAATATTATTTAATTCCAATGAAAATATCGAAACTTAGTTGAAATATTATATCAATATTTGTGAATAGTGCTGTAGAAAAGTGAAAAAACTTAATAAAGCAATCAGAAAGCAGTTTAGATCAAGAAATAAGTGTAAGGAAAATAGAGTCAACTTTGCAATTACTGACATAAAAGCAAGCATAATAACTTAGCTTAGTGATCCCAATGGAAGTAAAATAAAAGGCATACTGGATTTAATTTTTTAAGAAGAAACGTTATATCTGTATTAGCACAAGACATCTTTGGAGAAACGACAGATAAAATGAGGTGATTTTCAGAAAGATTGGAAAATAATTTACTACATTTTGATTAATGAGTGATGAAAAATTATGAAAAAAGAAGTTGAGACTGGAAAAGCAGCAAAATCATCAAGTAAATTAGTTTTAAAATGGAATCTTCTAGATTTGCTCGCTACTCAAAGGTAGAGAATGTTTTAAAGTATTTTTTCTTTTCCTAAAAAGCTCTTAAAATTAAAATCATTTTTTTATTTATGCTCTTTTAAATTATTAGTTACTAGAACTATTTTTAATTTAGTAAGTTCTAATAGTTTTTTTATATTTACTTAATTTTACTTAATTATAATTTAATGAATATTTACTTAGTTTTTTAGTTTGTTCATTATTGGTTGATTACATTTAACAAGATTAGTTATTTTCTAAAATTTATCTAAGCTTATTAATAATAAATTAAGTTTAAAAGATGTTATTTAAACTTCCATCGAATTTGATTCTCTTATTAATACTTAACTATATCTGAATATCCTATGTAGATATAAATTATTTTATTTTTTATTTCTAGTTTGCTTATATTTTAAACTTTTAATGACTGAAATCTATTATATTATACTTAATGTACTTTAAATCTAATTTTTGATAATTAATATATTTAAAATATTCAAAACTTGCAAATAATGTTTAATAAGTAGATTCCCCATTTGGAAAAGCTGACGTGACTCATTAAACTAGAAGAATTTTAACAAGAAGCATGATAACACATTTTTTTTCTCAATATTAAATATTAATATTGAAAGAGCTATGCGGCAATGAGGTGCTTTGCCCTCTATAGCCATCATATTTATTTATTTAAATTAAAAAAATTTAAATTAGAGGAAATTAAAAATAAATTTAGATAAGAATTATAAATTTAAGGAAGCTTTAGTTACTTGCTTTATTATAAGTAATACAGCAAATAAAATATAATAATTTTTTCTTTGTAAGAGATATTTTTAAAATGTTCTAAAATTTGAATAATTAAAAGCGAAATGATTAACGTTTTAATCAATCGTCATTGGATAAAAAATAAACGAATATAAAAAATCAAATGTTCCAGTCTTCTTGAGTAAGGTCCGTATAAGAATTAGTTATTAAGTCATTAATTAGAAGACCCATCAGTCAAACTTTCATACTGATAGAGAGAACCCTTGGGGTAAGTTAGGCTTGTCTCACTGAGCTTATCCACTTTCCCCGTGGTGGCAATTAATGCGAGATTACTCGCAATGTAGTATACACTGCATCAGATTACCTACTCGTTCTCCTAACCGCAGCCGACGTAGTGCGTAGCACCTCATTGGCGAGCAGCTCTTTCAATATTAATATTTAATATTAAGAAAAATGTTCTCTTTTTTTTTGTTAAAATTATAGAGATCTGATGAGTCATTTAAGCTTCTCCAAGCGGGGAATTTTCTTATTAAATGTTATTCTTAAATCTTGAGTCAAATGCTTCAATCTTCTTGAATAAGGTCCAAATATGAATTAGTTATTAAGTCGGTAATTAGAAAGCCCGTCAGTCAAACTTTCATACTGCTAGAGAGAACCCTCGGGGTAAGTTAGGTATGTCTCAACGGAGCTTATCCACCCTTCCCCGAGGTGGCATCAAGTGCCAGATTACTCGCAATGCAATATACACTGCACCAGATTACCTATTAATTTATCTGACGCAGCCAACATCCATTTTATAATAATATATAATATTGTATTTTATAAGGTATTTAACTCATTTAGATTTGAAATCCTTTATGAATAAGTTTAAATTTTATTTTTTTTATGTTTTAATTAAATATTAAAAAAAGCATAATTTAATTAGTTATTTAAAGAAAATATTTAATAAATATAAAAAAATTTATTTTTAGCTTAGCATTTTGTTAGTTTAACTCTTAAATAAATTGTTTCTTTTATAATGATTATTTCTGTCTAACCGATAATATTTATTGCTTTTCTTGCAAAATTAAATTATTAAAGCAAATTAATTTTTTTTAATTGATTAACAAAGCTACACACTCTTAAATTTTTAGCTTTATATTACACCTTTAAAATTGTTTTTTGCTTTTTATTGAAGCTTATAACTTAAAATTAATTTGAAGTTGCTTTATTTAATATTTTATACTAGAAAAATAAAAAAATGAAATTAGACAGTTTTAATTATTAAAATTATAGTAACTTAAAAATAACAACAGCAAGGTTACAGAGAAGTGATTTTTAAATTAATAATGAAGACCCCACAAGTTGGTTGTTAGTGCTAAATGCTCATTAAGATTATTATATTTACCTCTTAAACTAATCCCTCTAAGTAAACACTCTAGATAATCTGCATAGTTATAAGAAGGAAATAATAAAGGTAAATAAAGTACTTTTAAAATAAATGTAACTTAGAATCAAAGTATATCATACCAATTTTGAGAATCAAATTTCTACAATAAGAGTATTCTTACAATTATCTCTTTGTAATATACTTTCTTAGTTACCAAAATAATTAAGACTTTAGATTTATAGAACTTAAAATTGTAAAGGTAAGATATATTCATAAGATAATAAACATAAACATGAAAGGATTTATTTATAGTGAAGAGAAGTTTATTAATCGTAAAATATT
Source organism: Loxodes magnus (assembly GCA_946699065.1). Classification (NCBI taxonomy): domain Eukaryota; phylum Ciliophora; class Karyorelictea; order Loxodida; family Loxodidae; genus Loxodes; species Loxodes magnus. The sequence continues at coordinate 235,274 of CAMPDV010000006.1, read as the reverse complement.
CGTAGATCTTTAAGGAAAATTATTCTTATTTTGGTTATAATATAAATATGTAAAATGATACGGATTGCAGCATCATTTTATATCTATTTATGAATAAGCAAAACCTTTTTTGAATAAAAGAGAAAATATAATTTTATGAGATATGATGAATCTCGTTTTAATTCAGCCTCAGCAATATTTTATATTTTGTATTTAAAGCAGTAAAATATAAAATTTATTTAAAAAGCAACTCTTAACTATAACGGAGTATAAACATTAATTAAAGTATATTTTAATTTTAAAAAGTTAGAAGATAATGAATATTTATCAAGCTCTTAAATCTTGTATCTCTAGTTTTGTAATTTTAAATTCTCCGTATAAACCTTTTACTGCAATAGTTGGATAAAATATATCCGAACTGAATGAAGAACGAATAAAAATTACTCCTGGATCTTAGTCTCCAAACTAAAACCTGATATAGTTTTCTAGAGTATCGATTTCCATTATCACATTCTCCCCAGTTTAGTTAATACCTCTAGAGGCATAATCATAAACATAATTTTAAATACCAATTTCTCCAATTGATCATAATTAGTATGAATACTAACTCCATTATAAAGCATTACTCTCATTTCTTCAATTTGTGTTATTCTCAGTTATTCCTATAGCAAAATAAGTACTGTCATAATTATTTAATCAGGTGAAGTTGACATTAAATGAGAATTTGTATTTGAAACCTGCTTAAATAAAAGGATTAATAATAGCTAACCTTCATATTTCTGCATTAGCTATCTTAATATGTTTTGCGTTCATAAACGTAAAATTTTGATGAGATTACTGTCTATCAAACTCTACACTAATCTCCTTTCACTCCTCTGTTACTTTTTATTTGTCTTAGGTATAATTTTGTTGCTTGTTTAATTTGCTCACTGTAATATTTAGTATTTTCACTTCATCATATTAATTATTTAATATTACAGTAGGAATGAACAAAAATTAATCAAAGGGAATATTTTAATAAGCTATTCCAGGATTATCATTTCCATATTTAAACGATAAAGTATTAGATAAAGCATCAACCTCCATAACTACAACTTCTCCTGAGATTATGCCTCTCTAACCATATTTTCAATAAGTTTCATTATTATAAACTGATCCTGTTAATGTTCTTAACCAGTATCCTTTTTCAACTTAAAAAAATCCAACTTCTTATTTCAAAGCATCACTATCTTTTAAAATACCTAAAAAGATAGAAGAATAATTATTTTTAAAGCTTATTTAAAAATAGATTTTGTAGTAAAGTGGCTTGAAGATGGGCATGTTTATAAAAGCATTTCTATATTTTATTGATGAATAATACTTTATTATATGAGATTTATTCATGTAAGCAAATGTAGACCATTAATCTTATAAGATCTCCGTTTCATTTTAATCAAAACTCTTATTTATATTCATTAATTCAATTTTGGTCTATTCAAAGCTCTACTCATTTACTCTTATTCCTTTGCTTTTATTTATCATCCCCTAAGTTGAATCCAATATTTCTGTCTTTAAAATTATTACTTCATTTCCTTATTATTATGTTGAAACAGCAGGATGAAATGTAATAGTTTCAAAAGGAATATTCATAAATGCTATTCCTGGATCTTATTCTCCATATTAAAACTTAATAAAGCCTTCTACTGTATCTACTTCCATTATCACAGTCTCATTTGCATTTACTCCTCTTTCTGCGTAAACAAATACTTAGTCAAAATTACTAGCAAGTCCTTTGTAAGTACTTAATCCAAAACCATATTTATCAGTAGATAATAAAACATTTTCATTACTTCAGTTTCTATTATTAGAAGCTATTCCAACTATAAATCCAGCTTTGCTTTAACCGAAGTTGAAGTAAAATTTATATTTATATCCATATTCTATTTTCTTATTAGTTATAGCTGTTTTAATATATCAATTACTGCTTATTATATAAGAGTTATTAACATAATCATACCCCCAATGAGATTATTACCTATCAAATTCAACATTAAGCTCCTTTCATTAATCTGTAACGTTTGATTAAACTTAAGTATAGCTTTATTTTTCATTTATATAACTCACTGTTACATTTAATATTTTCACTTCATCGTTTTAGTTACTTAAAGATATTAAAGGAATGAATGAAAATTAATCTAAAGGAATGTTTATAAAAGCTAATCCTGGATTTTAGTGTCCATATTTGAATTAGAGAGTTCTAGATAAAGTATCCACTTCCATTATAACTATTTCTCCTGATTTTATTCCTCTTTAACCATATTTTCTTACAGTTTTATTATTATAAACTGATCCTGTTTTACTACTAATCCCATATCCTTTCTCAAATAACACATAAGGAGATTGATTTTATTTTAGTCAATCGTTATTATCAGTTATACCTAACATAATCTATGATTGAGAGGAATTAAAGGAGACTTAGAAATAGAATTAATACCTTAGGAATTTCAAAAAATTGATGTTTATAACTGCATTTTTATACATGCTTTCTGAGCTTTTTACATGTGCTTCAGTAACGAATTACAAATTAGGATTTGATAAATCTCTTGAGAATTAAGCATTATAATGGTTATTAAAGTAGCTTATATTTTACTACCTTTAATCCTACTATTAGTCTTCTTATTACTATTGATATGCATTTTCATTGTCTTTTCCCTTTAATTGATAAACTTTTGAATCTCATATAATTACTTAATCACCTTCTTAAGTTAAAGTTACTGTAGGATAAAATTAAATAGAATCAAAAGGTATATTATCAAAAGCTATTCCTAAATCTTAATAGTCATAGTAATACTTTATAGTCTTTTACTTGGTATTTACTTCCATCACTATAGAACTTTTAGGTTCAAGATCATATTCAGTATAGGATAAAGAAACATTTCTATTTACTTTGTTTCCATTGAAAGTATTTAAACCATATCCATTTTAAAAAGTTGCGAAAGTGTAGTTTATAAGATTTCAATTTTTGTTTCCATCAGAGACTCCTATAAGAACTCGAGGCTAATTTATATAGTTAATTAAGAACTCAAATGTGTATAAATGATTAACTTAAAGAGGAGTGTTTAAAACTGCATTTTAATGAGTACTTGAATTCTCAATTTTTTTTATTCTTTAATATTGAATTTAAAGTTAGCTGCTAGTCTCAGCTTAGTCAAAATCTGCGTAGAGTTATTACCAACTGCTTGAATAATTATTATCAGTTTAGTTATTCTGCTTTAAGAGTTAGATTATTTTATTTTACTGCCAGATAATATCCATCAACTTAACTTAATTTTAATTTTATTATTCCAATTGTTATTTTATCTATATCTGATTATTTTCTGAATCACTTCTCATTTTTTCTAACTTTTATTCAGTTAAGATCATGAATTCCTTCATTTCCATTTAAGTTTATATCATATTGTTTATCATTTTTCTCATATCCAGATTCGTTTTAATATCCCCTGTTGCTTCCGTTTAAAAATCTATAATTTTATCAACTTTGACTTCGAAATAAATAATCTACAAGATATACTAAATAATAATAGCAGTGAAAATTAAAGAGCTGCAGATTCCTATCTTTCTTATTACTTGGTTGCTATTATTTTTTTCATTCTAATGAAATGTTAATTCTTAAAAATCAGTTTTAAGTTCTGCATTCATTATTTATTCATAGATATAGAATTGCTTAGATATTATTTAAATATTATTTCGTAATTAAAGAATACATTTATTTTTAAAATTGCGTAAAGATTAATAAAAAAATGTCAGGATTAAAATCAGGGTTTTTTATGGCTCCAAAAAAGCAAAAAATTATGACTTCCTAGAGAGGTTAGGATTAGAAAAAAAATTTAAGAAGATTGCGCATCAAAATAAATCTTCCATTTCTGAAGAAAAGCTTAGGAAATAGGCTAAAATTATTATGCACTTGGAAGTCTTAAATTAAATTACAAAAATGACAGCTATGATTAACTGATTAAATGATGATGGACATTCAAGAAGATGTCGAAAAGTTAAAGAAAAAAGAAAAAAGAAAAAATTAGCGGAAAAATTTGATTGAAGAGGAAATAGATTTGAGACTCACTCATCTAAGAAAGAGACTATAATGCTTTTTGAAATATTTTAAAAGACCAGAATAGTTAATCATAACACTAGCAAAAAAAACTTAAAGAACGGGACAACGTGATAGAAAAAGTAGTAGAAAATTAGAGGGATTGCAGCATTAAATGGAATTAAGAGAATAAAGAAATGATCCAATGATAATCGAAAGAGTAGAATGAGAAGCGAAAAAATGCTTATATTGCGACTCTCGAGTGTATATATGGAAAATATGATAGAAATTTCAAAACTTCAAATAAGAATATTGAAACTATGAGAAGAAGTTGAAAAAAAATCAGAGACAACAGATATTAAAACTAAAAAGAGAAAAATTGTATTGCAACAAATTGTAAAAACTAACAAGATAAAATATACCAATCATTATCTAAGTGAAAGGATACCTTAATGACATTAAGCATAGCAAGGATAAAAGTTGTGGAGGCATTCAAATTTTTATATTTCGCCTCTATAGCAATCTAGAGGCATGCAGAAAAAAGACTGAAATACCTCCAAGAACGTCAAACATTAAATTTTTTATTTTTATTTGTATTTTTATAATTACTTTTCCAGCCTCAAATTTTAATTTTTTTTATTAAAATTATTTTTTTATTTTTTTACTTAATTATTTATCTTTTATTTATTTTGAGTTAAGAGTCTAAATACAATTTTATAATTAATGTTTTGAGATGGATTTTCAATTTTATTTATATTCTTCAAGTTAAATGAAAATTAAAGTTTTTTTTCTTGGTTTTGGGTGCATGTTTTATTGATGAGAAATAAGAACTCATCTTGTGCGTCAATAACATCCACGTTATCTAACTGTACAACAAATCAAAATTGTCTTAATCAAATAGATTTGATTAAGATCTTCTTATAATATACTAATTCTATTCCATACCTCTATTTGACTTGGTTTTGTACTCATAGATATTATGAGGCACTAAATATCGTCTTTTTAAAAGAGAGAGCTATGACTATAATTGACATAAGCGAATCTAAAATATTGACATGTGTAAAAGGAAAATAAATTTTTATGACTAGATTTGAGCAGAATTTATTTATTCACCTGCATAGAAACATTAAATGACAGTCAGGGAAAAATGATCTCTTAGAAATATAGGAACTTAGCAATTATGATACGCAGTTTTTCAAAATTGTCGTATTTGATGGAAAATCTAGACTAAATCCATCAAACGTGATTAAGGCATAAAATAACTTTTCAGTGAAATTTTAGTAATTCATAATATAACATAATAATAAATTATCGTGGCTTCACCTTTATTAGGTTAATAACAATTTTATCTGTTCAATACTTTTAAATAGTATACATTTTGAAAATAGATTCATGGCAGGTTGCATTCCTTAGGATTAGCAAGGCAGTGCTCATATATCACCCCAAGTCAAATTCTAAGAAAAATAATCACCAAAACCAAAAGTTATTCTGTTCCAGGTTCAAGAATCAACAAAAGCAGAGAAAAAATAATCAATTATGGGTACTTAACTTCCCCAACCTCTGATGAAGCTATTTCTCTTCACTCCTTGATTTATTGCTTTAGTTCCTGCGGAGATTTCACCTGCTAAAGCTTGGGAATCTCCATCATAATATTTTAACATTATTAATTAAGCTATTATTAAAGGTATAATAAATGTAAAAATTTAATCATTTTATGAGTATTTGAACCTATTACTGAGTATCCAATTCCTTCCTATGTTCAGGATCACCCTTCTCTTCACTCCTTTCTTCTTAGCTATTTAAGTTCTAAATCAGATTTTTTTTTCTTGTGTGTCTTTTATTGAGAGGTACAACATATTTTTCTAAATTTGTATGCTCTATTTCTTTCTCTTCATTACCTCTCATGACATTATGCTTTACATCTTGTCTATAAAAGTTGGCACTGTTGATAAAGGTATTTTTGTTTTGCAGATATTACATTACTTCACAAATCTTAGCCAGTTTCTCCCAGCGTATAGAAGTACAATCTTACTCTTAATCCATTATCTTCTATTAATATAAAGTCACTTTTTTGTTCTTTAAATTTTGTCTATTGTTATAATTTTTGCTGATTTTTTATACTTTTTAAATTCTTTTCCTATTTTATTCTTGCTAATTTTAGGCTTACTAATTTGATCTTGATATATTCCAGAATACATTTAAGTTTCTTTCTTTTGACAAGAGTCTAATTCTATTTGCTCTACTTTTCGAATTTATCTTTTAGTTTCTTATTTTCTACTCAGCTTCTTGATTACTATCTTTTGATTCAGTACTACTTTAATCAGCTAATAACAATATATCTGCTGATCAGTGGTAAATCAGAAACTTCCAAGTGCAAAATATTTTAGGTTTATTTTCTACATTTTTCTCCAAAGTAAGAATCTTGGTTTAAGTATGATTTTCTTTGCAGTTTAATTCCTGCTCTATAAAACTTAGAAGGCAATTTACTTCTTCTTTTTGAGAGTAAACAAATTTATACATATCGTTTCCATCTTTTCAATAATTTTTTATTGTTGCCTTTTTTTTATTTAATCTTTATGTAGATTATTCTCGAAGTATTTTTCCAGATTTTCTTTTTCATAACTTTTCTTCTCTCAAAAGGTTTAAATTTAATAATTACAATTTGGTAATTCTATTTTTTTTGTTCTTGAGGATTTGTAAAATTTCAAAATACATTATACCCTTGGGTAAAGATTATTTACCATATCCTAAAATTATTAAAAAGTAAGAAACATCCCCGTTTTTAAACTTTTTTTTTCTAATTACATTTTTTATAAGCTTAAAAGCAACAATAAACTGAAATTGAGCTTTAAAAAGACATCAAAAAAACTATGGGACACATAAAAAATGAAAATCAATCAAATAGTAGAAAAACAGTTATACTTAAAGCAGTATGTACCTTTGAAATTGGAACCAAGTAAAAGAAAATTGATTTATAAACAATAATTATTGTTCGTCTCTAATCAAAAATAATAAAAAATTAATAATGAAGCTTATAAAAATATAAAAAAATAAAGGAATGTAAATAGGCAAAAATTATGTTCTAAAAATAAAAGATGGTGAAGAATATCAAAACATAAAATTAGTAATCAATTTGGTTCAATAAAAGAATGTTGAGATGAAAGAACTTTCTAAAGAAAACAAAAACAGATTAATTGACTTGTAGGAGCGCAAAAATAAATATAAAAGAAAAATAAGAGAACTAAAAAACAGAATAAAAATATTTTACAACCTGTTATTATTTTGATGGATCTAATATAAAAAATGAAAAATATTTCACGATTACAAGAAAAAATTATTATAAATATTCTTGAAATATCCTCAAAACTTTATTGTATAAAATGAAATTTTGAGTATAGAATCACTCATATCAAGACAGATTTGTTAAGATATGAAAATAAAAAATAAAGAAAGTCAGGTTTCCAAAATTGTAAAAAATGGGTGTCTCTACTTTTTCAATAAACAGTAGAGAATATGAACTATTTTTGTAATGAAAAGTTTAAAAATCTCTAAAATACATTTTAAATAAATATCTCATGATTCTTAAGGCTCTCTCTTTAAAACGCCTCAAATGGAAATATATAAAATAGAACCATTTTATAAAATAATTTGCTGAAGTTAAGCATCGAAGTTTTTATCCTATATACTTATTTAAGATTTATTCTATTTTTTTAAATCATCATTCATTACATCAAAAAATTAAATCATCTAAAATAGCTTCAAAAAAGTAAATTATAAAATAATTTTTAATATAGATGAACCTCTATTTCATTGAAGCAACACAGGATGTTTAAGATTTTAAAGCTTTCAACACCAATTTACTTGAATAATAAACATTTCATCAGTAGCAAATTTATTTATGCTATAACAATAATAATATATTAATGTCACGTCGCCTTTATTTACTTGTCATGTATAAGTTTATAAAAATTTAAAAAATCATCGTAAGACTCGTAGAAATCGTCCGTCTTCTCATGGTTTATATTCTTGTATAAATTATATATGGTTGCTAATATGCTCTTTTTTTGGTTGGTATCTTCTTCCAATCTTAGTCCTTACGAAGCATTTACTTGGTTATTATTTGAGAATCTACTTTTTATTAAAGTTTTTTACCTCCACCAATCGTTTTTATTCTATATAAATAACCTTAATATATACAATAAACCTTAGCTAGTTTTTTTCAGATTTTTTATTTTCTTAGCTTTGAAATTTAAGGTATCTCCAACAGTTCTTTTATATATGTCCTATCTTTCTAGGAATCAGAGAAACAGTTGGTCTTCTTTTAATTTCTTGATTAATTATCTATTATTTTTATGTTTGAATAATATTTAAATTTGATTTCCAATCTCCATTGAATCTTGTATAACTTTGATTATAATTTGTTGCTTATTTAATTAATATTTTGAATTTCTTATATTTTTTCTTCTTCTCTTTTAATTTTCGATAAAAAATAAGTCTTAAGACTTTTAAGTTAAATTCTGTGTTCAGTATTTTATTATTATTTTGGAGTTAATTGATTTTTATATCTAGACTGTATATTTTCTAAGGTAGTTGTTGTATTGTGTCTTGAAGTTTTTATTCTTAGCCTATAAAGATAAAATTTCATAAAAGGTATCTTGTTGCTAGTTAGAAAAAGATAGATTTTAGGTTAATTTTTTCATAGATGTCATTTTACATTATATAATAAATTCTACAGATGTCACTTAGTCAAATTTATAATAAAATAGAAAAAGTAAACAGTTTATTGAGGCTGATATAAAAAAATAAATAAACAAAAATTTCAAAAAAAGATAATTAATTATAAGGTAAATTTATTTTAAAAGTGAAACATTATAACAAAGAAAGATTAAAATTTCTTAAAGTAAACTCCATGAAATAAAGCAGCTTTAACATTTTTTTTTAATTATAATAATTTTGTTCTTAAATTAAGAAAGAATAGCTAAGAAATATTTTTTAAGTTTTATAAATAGATTTTTGATATTTAAAAAATAAATAATGATAAATGAATCTGCTTTAAATTAAAAAAATTTTAAAAAAAGTAAGCATAATTCTAAATATTTTTCGTTGGAAATTAAAAAAAATCAAACATTAAAATAAAAAACATAAAATCTAACAAAATTTTTAAAAAATTTAAAGAAAACACAAAGCAATATAAGTAAAACTCTAAAAAAATAAAAATTTAAGTAAAAATAGCAAAAACTAAATCATATTAAAAAAAACTGAAATAAAATAAAAAATTATTAAACAAAGAGTATTTCATATTTAGATTTTCTAAGTTACTTATTTAAATAAAATATCATATTTAATATTTCATTTTATTTTTTAATAATTAAAATCATTTTATTCAGTTTTCTACTCTTATTTTGCACAATTTATGAAACTAAAATTATACATATTTATTAGATAAAACATTTCTTTTTAAGAAAATTTATATTCTTTCTTTGGGCTAGACTCCTTAAATTTATCATAAATCTTTTATCATAAATATTTTACGCATCATAAAAAAATTTAAAATTAAAATATAAAAAAAGATTAAAAAATAAAAAAAAAATAAAAAAAAGTAAGTTTAAAAAATAATAAAAAGGTAAAATTCCTAAAAATTTATGAAAAGCTATGATAAAATATTTATTTATTTTTTTTTTAGGATTTTATTTAATAAAAAAAAAAATTTTATAATTTTTTTAATATTTTCCTTTTTTTATGATTAGCATGATTACGTTGTTTAGTTTAATCTTTTTCTCTTAATTTATTTTGCCATAAGTCCTAATTGTTTTTAGAAATGATTAAGGTTATTTCAAAAAGGAATTTTAAAGGAAAGATATATTTATTTTTGAAGATACTTCTTTTTAAAGTACATTTGCTGGAATAAATACTGTTAGTGGATATGCAACTGTCAAAAAATTGTATGGATCAGCTTGTTCTACTGGTATATTCCTTCTATTAATTAACCTGCTCAAGCGTTAATAGTTTGAACAGCTGGAGGTCCGGGATGTAGTTCTGCAATTAATGGCGTATTTGAATAGGTTAGTCCAATTAGGATTGATCCAAAAAACAACTAAACATATAAGAGTGCAAATTCATGGGCTGAATATTATGATCTTCTTTTTATAGATTAGCCTGTTGGAACTGGATACTCAACTAGAGGTTCTGGACCGTTTACTACAACAACTTGGCAAAGTGCTGAACATTTTCTAATAGCAATGGGTAATATTAGAAAAATGCATCCTGATTGGTTTTAATTACCTATGTATTTATGGGGAACTAGTTATGCAGGCCACTGAACTCCAACATATGCATATACTTTACTAAAGTCAGGAGATTGAGATAACTTAAAAGGAATAGGTGTAGGAGATGGATGGCATGATCCTATCAACTAAATAATTCATAACGCTGATTAAATGTTTTCTATAGGGCTAGTAACAATAAGATAATCTGGAGTTCTGTAAGGATTAACAGATCAAGCTATTGTAGCTATGCAATAGGGAGATTATTTAAAAGCAAGCCATTTATGATTTGAACAGCTTGGTTTAATTAAGAATTGAACTTATAACATCGATGTTTATAATTCTAGATAGTACAATACTCCATTAGAAGATCTTACAATTTTAAATTTTTTTAACAATCCCATAACTAAAAGGAATTTAGGAGTTCCTTAGGCTAAATCAACAGAAACATGTACAAGAATCGTTTTTTAAAATTATATAAGCGATATCATGGTATCTTATGTGGATTTTTTTGATTATTTGCTTTAAAACATTAAAGTATTATTATATGTAGGACAGGATGATATCATTGTAAATGCTGCTGGGTGGGAAGAGTTTGTTAAAAAGCTAAAATGAAATGGACAAACGGAATATAATAAGATAGCAAGAAGACCAATATATCTAAATCAAACTATAATAGGATATACAAAATCATATCAAAATTTAACAGAGGTAATTGTGATGAAAGCAGGACATATGGTTACTGAGAGTTAGCCTGATTTCAGTAGAAAGTTTATAAGAAGTTTTATAAAAGGAGAAAAATTATGAACATGAAAAATAATTTTTAAAAAAATTAAATTTCTTAAAATCAGATAAAATAAATAAATAGTAATAAGATAAATTTTAATCTTTTTTCCATTTTAGATATCAAAAATTCATAATTATTTATAGAATATAATGTATTCACTAAACATTAAACTAGCTTTAATGTATTCTACCAACAAATTATATTATAATAAGGATAATTTTTCTTTTTATTATTTTCAATTTAGTAATTGCTATAAAATACAAACTTAGATTATTTCCAACTAAAATAATATCAATTACGAGATCATTTTATTAAAAATATAAATATAGTTAATACCATAAGACTTAAAAATAAAACTTATGTATTTTTATTTGAAGTATTTATGTAGTTCTTGAATAAATAAAATATCTTGAAATTTTAAAATAAATTATTATGGATTTAATTTTAGGAAAAATAAAATTTAATTACAAGTTAAATTAATCATAAAAAAATAAAAAATCGTAGAAACCTAGAAAAGGAAATAATTAATTTAGAAAAATCCAGAATGAAATAGTGTATTAAAAATATGTATAAATTCAGAAGAAAAAAAACGAGTAAAGTTGAAAAAATGATTTAAAATGATTTAAAATGATTTAAAATGATAAATAAAAAGTATCTTAAAATTTTATTTTATAGAGATTCAATAATATTTGTCAAATAAAATAATAGACAATTCTTTAAATAAATATGAATTTATATAATTAAAAGGAAATATTACAACTTAAAAAGTAATTATATAATGCTTCTTTTATAATATGACTATTATATTTAAATTAATTGATATAAAAAAGATGTAAAGTTCCGGATTGAGAAAAGGCTTTTATCCTGCTCCCGCCAAGAAGGAGGAGTAGAAGAGTGGCTAGTAAACTGTACAAATGTAACCAAGCAAAAGAATCTAGCACTTACCTAGTACCTCAGTGGTCTAAGAGCAACCTAAGGAATAATAAGAAACGTAAGTTCGCTCCTTTGCCCTTGACTAAGTCCTTCTTGAAGAAGAGGAAGAAATAGACTACAAATAGTTGGCTTTGAACTTAGTCAAGGAGGTTGCCAAACTTAAATAGGAGCTGCAATAGCTCAGAGTTTATGCTGAGACGAAGGCTCAACTTTCTGATCAACGAGCTATCAACTCCGAACGGGAGCTACAGGTTATGTGAAATATGACTGAAGAGTAGTCCCGTTAATAAAAAATAACAAATGACAGGATCAACGACATTTAGAAAACGGTCTCAGTACTGAAGATTTAAAATGATTCAGTGCCAGCTGTGAGGTAAGTTATGATGGAAATTGAACCGATTCAGCCTCTCAGCCACAATGTTCAGAACTAGGCTGCAAAAAGACCTGTCAAGAAATGTTTCCAATGCGGCAGCATCTGACACTTGTTCCGCCAGTGCAAAAAATTCAGGTAGGTTCAATAGCAATATTGAAATAAGTAATATCGACTATAGCAGAACTACCTAGCTGCACAAAGAGATAGAGCAAGACTTTAATAAGAAAGGTTAGACAAAATGTATTGCAGCCCTAACGGATATATTTATAAAATTAAAACGTAGAATGCATTAAGCTACCCTCAAGGCAACTAAAGACCTGTGTTGCAAAGCTGGAAGGAAAACCAGTTTAATAAACCCATCTACAAGTAGATAAGATGTAAAAAAATCAGTTCATGATAGAATTGAAAACTTTTCTAACATTAACAACTTATACTTATACTTATTTAAATTAATTGTTAAATTAAATTAAAAATTTTAAGGCTAATGGAGTTTTCCCTTAAAAGATCCATAACCCCCTGTATAACCTTTTACAGGGTCTCGGACTCCCCGGTGTCTCCACCCAAGTTCACTTCCGAGCTTTCCGAATGGCCTTTGAGTTATCTTTTTCCGTCATAGCTAACCATCCGAGGATGGGTAAAACGTAGTCAATTCGTTTCAAATCTTTTATCTAATTTGCATATTCTCCTTGCATCGTCTTCAAAGGTGATATTAGCTGCCGCATATGTGGCACTTCTTTTTGAAGAACTTTTATTTAGTCATGGGCTGTTCTTCTATTATCATTTTATCTTGATTTTTTTAGGATTATTAATTCTCTAATTTTGCTAATCTTTATTTAATTTCTATAATTTGCTAGAAGGCATTTTCATATTTTTGAAAATATATTCCCATTTGTTCATCTAGTCTTACAATATCGCATTCTATTTCTTAATACCTATTATTAATGTCCTATTTTGTTATAAATTCAGGGTGTGGCTTCTCATCTTCGACATGATCTTGTAAATCTTGTTATATGTTTTTGACGTAATGTTCGAGATTCTCTACTTTATCGGTGTAGTCGAATATGATCTCTACAAGTTATTCCTTATCTAACTTCATTAGTTATTCGAATGTATGCCTCTTTTTTGTAATTTTGGAAGGTAGTTATTTTTCTTCTGAGATTTGGCAATATTGTTTTTTTTAGATCTTAGTTGGTGTTTGCTAGTTCTAGAAAGAATGATCAGAAGTGCTATGGATCGTCTTTTTTATAAGAAAACCTTTGTTCCAACTCTCCATCTTTTTTTTACTCTTAAATTAATTGTAAAAATAATTTTATATAGCTAATATTTTTTCTATTTGATAATGAAATCATATAAATAAAAATAAATATATATCAGTATATTATATATTTAAAAAATGTTGATTTCAATAAAGTTTAATTAATTAAAGATAAAAATGTAGATAAGAGCAAAAATATTTGGATGCTTAGATATATTTAATAGTTTAAAAGTTCTATCTTAAATCTATTTTTTATCATTCTTCTATATGCATTCAAATATTTTTATTTCAAAATTACTCTTTTCGGTTTGAATTGAAGTTAGATGAAAATTTCACATTTTAAATTCCTCTTATCAATATTTTTCAGTCAAAAAGATGTAATAAAAATCATCTCTTACTATATCAAAATTGATTTCTTATAACCCTAATCTTTTTATGCTTAATTAGATTAAATTTGCTATTAAAATTGAAGTTTTTTGAAATATATAGAAAAAAAAAATCTCAACAGATAATATAATTACAGTAGATAATTATACTACTTTACTAAGTAAAATTTAATCAAAAATAAAATAATAATCATTATCTTGTAGAAGTACTTGCTATGGAACACATTCATATCTCATTTTAATATTGAAATAATAAAAAATTGAAATGAAAAAGTTTAATTTAAGAAGAATAAAGCTTAAAGAAATTACTTTTTATTTATTTACTTAGTAGGATTTGAAAAAAAGGCATATTATACAAAAAAGTAAAAAATTACATTTAAATAAAAAAATTTATTTTTAAATTCAATCGAAATAAAAACAATTTAAAATAATGAGTATATAAATATATACGATATATTACTAAAAAAAAGCAAAAAAAGAATGAAAAAATTAGAAAATTAGGCAATTGAGATTCTTAAAAAAATTAAAAATATTATCATTAAATGAGAAAATAAACTTGATTATGCGCAAATGAAAAAATATTATATTCAATTTTGGTATTACAATGATAAATATATGATTAAACATTTCTTTTATTTTTAATAATACAAATTTAAGATTACAAAAGCAAACTTAATGAAGTCTATTGCGTATTAGTTTATTACACTCTTAATAAAATTTTTATAGTATATATATTTCTTTATATTAATAAAATAATTTCCAAGATTTTAATAAGGAGTACTTAGATTTAAAGCAAGAGAAATTTCATTAGAAGTTGATATAAAGAAGATTTGAGTTATTGGAAATGAAAAATAAAATATGGAATAAGTTAAAAAGTAAAAGATCAAATTTAAACTGAAAAATCGTGAGATTAAGACGAGATTATAAAAAAAGCATTACCGAGTTTATTTTTTAAGGAAGCTGTAAATGCAAATAAAGATATCTTAAAGCTTTTTATTTAAAAATTTTAAATAAAAATTTATCTATTTTTTCTCATTATATTGAATCCATGTTTGATCCTTTAAAGATCTAAAATTAGCTAATTTTTTTAATTCTTTACTTCTTCTCTATAAAAAATAAAAGGTATTATAAACAGATTAGCTTAATGATTTAATGAAGCTATAATATATATATTTATTACTGTTAAAATATTAAATCTAAATAAAGGAGATAATTAAGCAAGATTCAGAAGGAGAATGGTATAAGAAGTCAAACTCCAAGTTGATATTTTGGCTAAATAAAACCTTTGGATTATTTAGAGATATGACATACCTATTAATTATTCCGGAAAGATGAAGTTTTGATTAAGAAGATTAGAGTCTAATCGACTTCAATATCTACATTGAATTGCAGAGTAAATGGTAATCTGGTATTACCTAAAGATTAGGCTGAGAGATTATCTTCAAACATAATTTCTCGTAAGGATAATATGGCTTATACTTAATAACTACTGGAAGTTTTTAATTCTGAGCTTTTTATCTACTTAATATTTTCATTAGTTAATAATTCAAGACTAAATTAGGAAATTTTTAATATTATTTTTCTATTTTTAATTTAAATTAATTTAAAAATGAAATCTAATAAAAATAATAAATTAAATTAAATTGTTCAAAAATATCTTCATCAGAGTAAAGAAAAGTAATTTTGATTCCATAAATTAATGGCTATAGAAATGAACTAAAATATTCAATAATCATTAATTTTCACAAGTCTATTAAGATTATAAAAGGTAATTAAATATTTATTATTTAATATACCAGCTATTACGAAATAACTATTTATAAAAAATTGAAATAATGCATAAAAGAAAATAATTCTTAAGACTCATATAGTAAAAATATTAAAAAAGTAATAATTTGTTTATATATATTTTTCATATAATTATTTTTAAACCTATATAAATACCTTTAAATTCTAAATAAAATAATTTGGGAATTTATAATAGATTTATTAATAAGCTCTTTATAGTTAAATTCGGATTTTTCTAATCTGTAGTCATTCAAATGACAATCAGCTAATGGTATCAGGGGGTTTAAATTGGCATGTAAGAAATAGCAGATATTTCTAAAAATAATATAGTAACTCTTAGTAAGGTATTGTCAACGAATTTTTTCGTCCTTTAAATGGAGAATAAAAGTTAGCAAAGACATCTAGTGCTTTTTATTAACGGATTTAGATTCGATAAGTTCTATGAAAATTTAAAAATCTTAAATCTAAAATTTAAGATAGAAATTAAATTGAAAATCCTTCCTTGTAATAATTCTAAAGGAGAAATTTACAAACAGAATAGAATTAAAGAGATTGGAAAAATAAGAAACTATAAGCCAGAACAACTCTAAATATAAATTGCCAAATGGAAATAGAACACCAACCTATAATAAAATAATTTATCTACCGAAGTGAAACAAATTGCTGATAGTGCAAGAGGTTAGGATATAATATGTTGAGTTGTAACCAAATTTAATGAAAGGAAAATAAAATAAAAATATAATGAAAAAACTTATTCAGAATTACTTCGATTATGGAGCTTTAAATAAAAGAAAAAAAATTAAAAAATAAAATAGCTTCCTGGATCTAATAAAAAATTATTTACCTCAATAGAAAATAATTGGGACTTGACTTTTAAGTATATCACGAGAAAAAAAACTTAAATTAGTCAAAACAAGAAAGTGAAGATAAAAGGAAACAAAAAGTAAATTATTTTTTAAACAATAAATATTTAATCACAGTGAAATTATCATTGGCAGAAAAATGTTGAAATCAATAAAAATATTATTATTATCATATTATAAATAAATAGGGAGGAATAATCCTCCAACTGAAACTGACTTTAACTCTAGTACCAGGTGAAGAACCAGCCAAGAGAAGAGAAGACAAGAAAAGATCAAAGAAGCATCAAGTAGCATTAATAATGAAAGATGCCAGATACTAAGGTCTCTTTGGGTAGCATTCTGATCGCGACCCTATAGAAGACAAAACCCAAGATGCTAGCACTGTGGAAAATATAAGCAAGGATTTTTTTAAATTTTAAAATCTTTATTAAAGAGCTGAGCACCATTGATGTGCTACGCGCTCTATAATCTCATTTATTAATTATTTTTTTATGTGATAGTATATTTTACTTATATTTATGTTATTGATATTAATGGTATATTTATGGATTTTTTATTATTATAAAGAACTGCGCACCAACGAGGTGCTACGCGCTCTATAATCAAATTTATTTATTTATAATAGAAAAGTAAAATAAAAGTTAAAAAAATTTTGCATTCCATGGAATCTAAACCAGGTTCTCGCACCCATTTTTTTAACGTGGTGGAAATCAACGCCAAATTTTTTATGTGGGAGGTAACCATTATGATAATCTCCTTGATCCGTTGAAAGTTTTCTTCTTGAATACTCCATTACGAGTTACGTATAGCCTTGTAAGTTCTCTTCACGTTATTTAGTCTTCTTTTCTCTTTTGTTGCTTAAAATTTTAGCAGGTTTTCAGTAAATGGTTTTTTTAGTGGCAGAATCAGCATTTTCTATATTTGATGATTTTAGGCTTGAATTCCGGGTATAAGTGATTCCCTATCTTTCTATTCTAGTTATAAGATTCTATTATTATTTTTATTCTTACTAATTCTATTTGTTCTATGTTTATTAATCTTATTCAATATCCATTATGTCAACTTTGTTCTATTTAGATTAAGATTATAGTCAGAGCTGTTCCTTGATCACTACTTGACTTTATATCCGTTTGTTCCTCAAGCAGTTGGCTTTCTGATAAGTTCTTCAATTTTATTTAGGATTTCCTTTATCTTTTCGCAAAATTAAATATTGCTTCATCCTAATTTTAGAAATTTTTCTTCATAAGTCAAACTTGATTACTTAACGATTCTATTGCATCAAATTCTTGCTCCTCAGTGTTCCCTTAAAGGTATTTTCCTTTTGCTGCTGGAGGAGAGTTAGGGTTAGTAAGTTCTTTTATTTGACATTATATTTGTTTTTGTGCAAGCTTCCTGACTTTCTTTGCTTCAGTTTTCTTTCTTATTTTCCATTTTTTTTAATTTTTTTAATTATTATTGATATTTTTTAAAGTTTATATTATTATTATTATTTATATTTTAAATTTAATTTTTTTTTATATAATTGAAAAGATGGTGGGAGCTGAGAATGACCTTCATGACAACACTTTCTGGTTTTATGGCTAGGAACAAGTACCTTTCCTGTCGCTAAGAAAGTCCCTGGTCAGAGTCATTTTCTGAAGGGAAGACTGTCTTTGAGATTATCCGCTCTTGGTAGGAGCTTGAAGCCTGGCTGCTCATAGCGATGGAGCTCCCTGGCAGCTGTGCCTGGAGCACAACAGGATATCCCCGTTATTCCATAAAAAGAGAGCGTCGGGTCGTGAAATCGGAAAGGAATTTCCGGTCCAAAAACTTTTTTAGTTGAAATTAATTAATTAATTTTTTTATATTTTTATATTATTAATATTTTAATTAATTTAGGTTTTTATTGATATTACATTAATTTATATTATTGCTATTATTTTTGATATTATTTTTTGTATTGTTATTTTAATTATTGATAGAATTATTATTATTATAAGTATTATTATTCTTCTTATTTATATTATTCTTATTATTTTATTCTACTATTAATATATACTTATGCTTATTTTGATATATTATTATAATTCATATTATTATAATTGTTTAGACAATAAAAGTTAAAAATATAATTTTCACTATGTTTATGACCAAAATTTTAATCTAAAAACTTTATTAAAAATGGCTTTTCTTTTTTCTTTAATCCATTTATTTCAGCTTATATTATATTCAGCATATTATTAGATATAACTTATTTCACTTTAGATCTCTTCAAATGAGTCAACATATTCTAGATTATTTAAGGTTTTTTGAGTTTTTGCTTTTTGTTATTTTTTTATTTCAATAATAGATTTTGTATCTTTTAAATAGATAATGACGATAATTCTAAATATTATATTATCTAAAATCATACTTAATCAGTAAATTGGTCAGTATGATTGATTAACATTTTCTATCTAAGAAAAATAGGTGTAATAAAAGGTCTAAACCCATTAAAGAAGTTTGAGGGTTAAATAAAAAGATTAGATACTATCCAAATCTTTAACTTCTTGAATACTGAAATAAGCTCAGTTAATACAATTGATAAATTGGATATTATTTGTAGATTAACTCTATAGATCTTTAATCATTAATCGTTAAAATAACTGTTCACTTTCCAGCCTAATTGAAGTTTTAAATGTATAAAATCTCCGTTCCTGCATGTTCTGTCCTTGCATTGCTCTTTTCCCTTGATTTCTCTCTTTTGAATAATCTGATTTGAATATTTTTTTTCCAGATTTTCCAATTTCCCGACGGGAAGAATTCCGATGCTCGCTACTTCAGTTGCTATTAGTTAGCATTTCTCCAGATATTCATTCTTATTTTTTTCTGTTGGGAACATTTCCGCCATAAATGCCAAGTGCTGTTGCAAATATAGCACCTTTTTCTTGCTCTAGGAAATATCTTTTCTTTTTTCTCTATTTCCATTGGAGTTCTTTAGAAGGCTTCTACAGGTTTTTTTCTATTAATTTGAGTCTTGAATCTAATTTTACTCAATTTTTCTCGTCTTACTCTTGCATTATTCAAATATCATTCTCTAAACTTGCAATTTGCTCATAAGCTCCTACTTTAGCTCTTCGGTTTACCATATGAGCTCCATCATTATCTTCATGATTTATCAAATCCTGACTTAATACAAGCATCTCTTCCTTCTGGGAGTTTAATTCCTCTTCGAGTTTTTTTATGTTTCTAATAAGTTGATAAATCAGCTGTTTCATCTACTCAGAGTCCATTTTGTCTATTTCGGTATTGTCTAAATCAAGGGTAATAGGATTTACATTTAATTATCGTACTTTACCTTCTTCGTTTATATTTATTTTTTCTTTAAATTTTATAGATCCAGTTGAGTGGTCTCTTTTTTCAGTTTTCAATGGAGATGTTGAGAGCTGTGCTAACTTTTCTGTTCTGAATTTTTATCTCAGTTCTTACTTGTCCTTTTATGGAATAAATCCATTTTATTTTAATTTGTAGGAGCTAGTATTTTTTATAAGTTCTTCTAATCTATTAGATAGTTCTGGTTATTTTTATTAAGAAGAGAGTTAAGTTGAAAAAGATGTGGTGAGAATATGTGATTCTGGCTTTCTCTCCTGTTCTGAGGAGGTAGTAAAAAAACCCTTCTTGAAGCCAGCATTTTATATTATATACGGGATACGCATATTCTTTTTATTTCAGCAAATATTTTTTTCTTAATATACGATATATTATATTTAATAAGGGGCCAATTTATAAACATTATAAAGATGTTATAAGTATTAATTAAAGAATGCGAACTGTATATATTTAATAACAAAAATATTAATTTTTTCATTCTAAAAATATATTTAAATCCTTATTTTTCATATTTTCTCATATATTCTATATTTTCTGATTTATCGCTATAAATTGTTTTTAAAATCGAATAAAAAATATTAAGCAAAGAGTATTTCATATTTAGATTTTTTAAGCTACTTTTTTAAGTAAAAACAAATTTAATATTCCATTTTATTTTTAAATCATTTTAAATCAAATAATTTTATTCAGTTTTCTTCTCTTATTTAGCATACTTTATGAAATTCAATTATACATATTTTTATTATAAAACATTTCTTTTTAAGAATATTTATATTCTTTATTTTAGTTTTAATTAAAACCCTTTAAGTTCCATCATAAATCTTTTATCATAAATATTTTAACGCATCATAAAAATCAAAAATTAAACTAAAATAAAATTTAAATTAAAAAAAGTAACAATAAGTTTAACAAAAATAATAAAAAGGTAAAATTTAAATTTCTAAAATTTATTTTAAAAAGATGAAAAGCGAATTATTAAAAAATATTTATTTTTAAATTTTATTTTTTATATTAAAAAAATATTTTTAATGGAAACTTTTGCTTTTACTTCCTTTTCATTATTTTTAATAATGATATTAAAACACTTTTTATTTTTCTTTTTCGTTTTATTTGATTAAGCACAAGTTAAATTTGTTTTCAGAAAAGATTTTGGTTAGTTCAAAAAGAACTTTTAAAGTTAGGATATCTTAATATATGAAGATACTTCTGTTGAAAATACCTTTGCTGGAATAAATACTGTAAGTGGATATGCAACTGTCTAGAAATTGTATGGATCAGCTTTGTTTTACTGGTATATTCCTTCTATTAATTAACCTGCTCAAGCGTTAATAGTTTGAACAGCTGGAGGTCCGGGATGTGGTTCTGCAATTGATGGCGTATATGAACTAGTTAGTCCAATTTAGATTGATCCAAAAAACAACTAAACATATAAGAGTGCAAATTCATGGGCTGAATATTATGATCTTCTTTTTATAGATTAGCCTATTGGAACTGGATACTCAACTAGAGGTTCTGGACCGTTTACTACAACAACTTGGCAAAGTGCTGAACATTTTCTAATAGCAATGGGTAATATTAGAAAAATGCATCCTGATTGGTTTTAATTACCTATGTATTTATGGGGAACTAGTTATGCAGGCCACTGAACTCCAACATATGCATACACTTTACTAAAGTCAGGAGATTGAGATAACTTAAAAGGAATAGGTGTAGGAGATGGATGGCATGATCCTATCAACTAAATAATTCATAACGCTGATTAAATGTTTTCTCTAGGGCTAGTAACAATAAGATAATCTGGAATTCTGTAAGGATTAACAGATCAAGCTATTGTAGCTATGCAATAGGGAGATTATTTAAAAGCAAACCATTTATGAGAATAGGAATTAGATTTGATTAATAATTGAACTTATAACATCGATGTTTATAATTCTAGATAGTACAATATTCCATTAGATGATCTTACAATTTTAAATTTTTTTAACAATCCCATAACTAAAAGGAATTTAGGAGTTCCTTAGGCTAAATCAACAGAAACATGTACAAGAATCGTTTTTTAAAATTATATAAGCGATATCATGGTATCTTATGTGGATTTTTTTGATTATTTGCTTTAAAACATTAAAGTATTATTATATGTAGGACAGGACGATATCATTGTAACATATGCTGGTTGGGAAGAATTTGTTAAAAAGCTAAAATGAAATGGACAAACGGAATATAATAAGATAGCAAGAAGACCAATATATCTAAATCAAACTATAATAGGATATACAAAATCATATCAAAATTTAACAGAGGTAATTGTGATGAAAGCAGGACATATGGTTACTGAGAGTTAGCCTGATTTCAGTAGAAAGTTTATAAGAAGTTTTATAAAAGGAGAAAAATTATGAACATGAAAAATAATTTAAAAAAAAATTAAATTTCTTAAAATCAGATCAAATAAATAAATAGTAATAAGATAAATTTTAATCTTTTTTCCATTTTAGATATCAAACATTCATAATTATTTATAGAATATAATGTATTCACTAAACATTAAACTAGCTTTAATGTATTCTACCAACAAATTATATTATAATAAGGATAATTTTTCTTTTTATTATTTTCAATTTAGTAATTGCTATAAAATACAAACTTAGATTATTTCCAACTAAAGTAATATCAAATACGAGATCATTTTATTAAAAATATAAATATAGTTAATATCATAAGACTTAAAATAAAACTTATGTATTTTTAATTTGAAGTATAACTAAAACATAGCTTTTTATATTAAAATGATAATTTAATATTATTAAATTATGTAGTTCTTGAATAAATAAAATATCTTGAACTTTTAAAATAAATTATTATGGATTTAATTTTAGGAAAAATAAAATTTAGTTACAAGCGAAATTAATCATAAAAAAATAAAAAATTCGTAGAAAAATTAGAAAAGGAATAATTAATTTAGAAAAGTAAAGAATGAAATAGTGTATTATAAATAATAAATTCAGCAAAGAAAAAAAAAGAATAAAAATGAAAAAATGAATTAAAATGATAAATAAAATAATAGAAAAAGTATCTTAAAGTTATTATTTAATAGAGATTCAATAATAATTATCAAATTCAAATAACACTAAATTCTTTAAATAAACATGAAAATATATAAATCAAAGAAAATATTAAATCTTGAAAGATAATTAAATAATGCTTCTTTTATTACAATATTTTAAAATTAAAATAAAAAAAGATAAATGTAGGCCGTGGTCAGGAGTACTAGTAGGTAATCTGCTGTAATGTAACTGCATTGTAAGTAATATGTACTAGATACTAATAAGGTGAAATGTAAAAAGTTCGGAAGAGACAAGTCTAACGTGCCCGAGAGTTCTCGCTAGCATTATGAACGTTATGAATGTTTGATTAACGGGCCTACTAATTACTTGAATACTAATCTTATTTGAATCTTATTTAAGAAGTCTGGAGCATTAGATTTTTGAATCAAGAATAATTTTTAATAAATAGTTCCTCCATTCGAAGAAACTGAAGCTACTCATTGGACGAATAGAATGCAAAAAGAAGTATGAGAACATTTTTTTAAATATTAAATATTAATATTGAAAGAGCTGCGCGTCAAAGAGGTGCTACGCGCTCTAAAATCATATTTATGAATATTTAATTATAATTAAAAAGATGGCAGGAGCTGAGAATGACCTTATTGATCAAACTTTCTGGTTTTATGGCTAGGAACAAGTTCCTTCCCTGTCGCTGAGAAAGTCCCTGGTCAGAAACATTTTCTGAAGGGAACACTACATTGAGATTATCCGCTCTTGCGAAGGGGCTTGAAAACTGGATGCTTATAGCAACGGAGCTCCCTGGCAGCTGTGTCTGGAACACAATGGATATCCCCGTTATTCCTTAAAAAGAGAGCGTCAGGTCATCTAACTGGAAAGGAGTTTCCGGTTCCCAAAAACTCTTTTAGTTAAAATTAATTAGATAATATATATATAAAATAAGATTAACAAAAATAGTATATTATATGTTTAAAGGATAATGTTTAAAAATAAATTTTAATGATTAATCATAAAAAAGAAGATAAAAGAAAAATATTTTAATATTTTAAATTACTATAATAGTTTTACATTTTGTTCTTAAAATAATTTTTCTATAGTATTTCCAATATTAAAATAGTTATCTTTTAAGAATTTATCAACTTAGTTTTAGTTAAATTACAATTTCATTTTTAAACTCCTATTATCATTATTTTGACGTTAAAAAAATGTAATAAATAGCATTTTTTATCATATCCAATAGATTAGGTATAATCTTAATATCTTTCTGCGTTAATTAACTTCAATTGTTATTAAAAAAACATAAATGGTAATAAATTAAAATTTTAAAAATTATAAGATCAAAAACGATCATCAAGAGATATCTATAATCTAAGATTTAAAAAAAAAAAATCTAAAATTTTTGTATATTTTACATAATTCATTACTATACAGAGAAAAATGTAAATGTACTTAAAATATTTTGAACTATTACTTATAAATAAATAAATAAAAAATACTCTTAACAAAAAAGGATTTCTTTAGAATAAAAAATTTGATCACACTTTGATAATTAAGAAAAACATCATTAACGAAAAATTTAAATTAAAGAAAAAATGCTGAAATTAAAACATAACAAAGTAAATAAAAAAAAATTAACAGAAAAGTTTAATTAAAAGAAAATAAAATTCATTCATAAAAAATTTCAGAAACACTTTGCAGTAGAATAACTGGAATACTTCTCTTTAGATACAAAAAAAATATCCAGAAAAAATAAAACAAGACAAATAAATACTGAAAAAAAATAATTAAAAATATAAATCAAAAAATTTTATGAAAAAAAAAATTATAAAGAAATCGATAAAATAAAGATTTAAAAACTTTATATTAAAAATAATAACTAATTAAGTCTACTTTATTTTTAATAAGGTTATAAAAGAAAATTTAATTAAGTCTATATGTAATAATTTATAAAATTATTCAATGTATTCATGAGATTTACCTAAAATTTTAAGAAATTATACAAAAAACTTAATCAGTAAATATTGTTATAAAGTACCTATCAACTTTTTTTTCCTTGATATCGAAAGTTGTTAGAGTTGAGCTGGTTAGATCGGTTATCTTTGGCATAACTACTTGATGATTTATTAGATTCAGTTCCTTGATATCGAAAGTTGTTAGGATTGAGTTGATTGGATCGGTTATCATTTGCATAATTGGATGATCCAGATGAAGTTCCCGTTTAAGATTCTTAGGCTCCCATTATAATGGAAATATATAATGACTTTATAATATGATTTACAGGAGAATTTCTAGTAGTATTTATTTTTGAATTTTAAGATTCTTTATACATTATGCTTTAAGAATATTTATTATAAAATTAATAAACATTTTATAAGACTTTTACAGTTATATAGTTATTAATTATAAAGTCTTAGTTTATTTATTCAATCTAGTCCATTATATCTTACATAACTTTGGAATATTTTTAGAAATATTCCTTAAGTAAGAACTTAGAATTATTTCATATCTTTTGATAGATCATATTTTTTGCATTTATAAAATTAATCTTTTATAGAATTCATGGCAAAGATAGAAAAGGAGAAGGAAAAAGTGTAGAAAATTCTACTTAAACATTTTATGTTGGAACATAGTTCATATTTTATTCAACAAAGTAAATCTAATAACTGGTTTGCATTTACAATTGAATCAAATAAGAAAAGTACACTTAAGAAAGATATTCAAAAACTATTTGAAATATTTCTCTAAGAAATAAGAAAAATATTTAAATGCAAAATACTAAAAGAAGAACTAGTTTTGCGAATCAATTTAAAGCAACCAAAGGAAATGCTTTTTTATTTTTTTCAAGCTGAAAACCTTTCATTTAAAAATCTAAAACATTTTATGTTTACTCTTTTAATAATGCAAAATAAAAAATGTATTTATAAATTCAAATACGAATAAAGAAAAATATAAAGATAAAAATTTGAAAAAAACTGAAAAAAATAGAAAAAAATAGAAAATAAAATTTTAAAACTGCTATTTACAAATGTAAAAAAAAAGGATCACTTTTTCATATAAATATGATAAAAATATCGATGTAAAAGACGTTTAACGTAATCAGCTCAAAATTGATCGACTTATAAAAAGAAATTAAAAAAATGTAAGGCTTTAGGGCAAATCAAAGTAAAAAAGCATAAACTTAATTTAGGCAATGTATTCATGAGATTTACCTAAAATTTTAAGAAATTATACAAAAAACTTAATCAGTAAATATTGTTATAAAGTACCTATCAACTTTTTTTTCCTTGATATCGAAAGTTGTTAGAGTTGAGCTGGTTAGATCGGTTATCTTTGGCATAACTACTTGATGATTTATTAGATTCAGTTCCTTGATATCGAAAGTTGTTAGGATTGAGTTGATTGGATCGGTTATCATTTGCATAATTGGATGATCCAGATGAAGTTCCCGTTTAAGATTCTTAGGCTCCCATTATAATGGAAATATATAATGACTTTATAATATGATTTACAGGAGAATTTCTAGTAGTATTTATTTTTGAATTTTAAGATTCTTTATACATTATGCTTTAAGAATATTTATTATAAAATTAATAAACATTTTATAAGACTTTTACAGTTATATAGTTATTAATTATAAAGTCTTAGTTTATTTATTCAATCTAGTCCATTATATCTTACATAACTTTGGAATATTTTTAGAAATATTCCTTAAGTAAGAACTTAGAATTATTTCATATCTTTTGATAGATCATATTTTTTGCATTTATAAAATTAATCTTTTATAGAATTCATGGCAAAGATAGAAAAGGAGAAGGAAAAAGTGTAGAAAATTCTACTTAAACATTTTATGTTGGAACATAGTTCATATTTTATTCAACAAAGTAAATCTAATAACTGGTTTGCATTTACAATTGAATCAAATAAGAAAAGTACACTTAAGAAAGATATTCAAAAACTATTTGAAATATTTCTCTAAGAAATAAGAAAAATATTTAAATGCAAAATACTAAAAGAAGAACTAGTTTTGCGAATCAATTTAAAGCAACCAAAGGAAATGCTTTTTTATTTTTTTCAAGCTGAAAACCTTTCATTTAAAAATCTAAAACATTTTATGTTTACTCTTTTAATAATGCAAAATAAAAAATGTATTTATAAATTCAAATACGAATAAAGAAAAATATAAAGATAAAAATTTAAAAACTGAAAAAAACTGAAAAAAATAGAAAAAAATAGAAAATAAAATTTTAAAACTGCTATTTACAAATGTAAAAAAAAAGGATCACTTTTTCATATAAATATGATAAAAATATCGATGTAAAAGACGTTTAACGTAATCAGCTCAAAATTGATCGACTTATAAAAAGAAATTAAAAAAATGTAAGGCTTTAGGGCAAATCAAAGTAAAAAAGCATAAACTTAATTTAGGCAATGTATTCATGAGATTTACCTAAAATTTTAAGAAATTATACAAAAAACTTAATCAGTAAATATTGTTATAAAGTACCTATCAACTTTTTTTTCCTTGATATCGAAAGTTGTTAGAGTTGAGCTGGTTAGATCGGTTATCTTTGGCATAACTACTTGATGATTTATTAGATTCAGTTCCTTGATATCGAAAGTTGTTAGGATTGAGTTGATTGGATCGGTTATCATTTGCATAATTGGATGATCCAGATGAAGTTCCCGTTTAAGATTCTTAGGCTCCCATTATAATGGAAATATATAATGACTTTATAATATGATTTACAGGAGAATTTCTAGTAGTATTTATTTTTGAATTTTAAGATTCTTTATACATTATGCTTTAAGAATATTTATTATAAAATTAATAAACATTTTATAAGACTTTTACAGTTATATAGTTATTAATTATAAAGTCTTAGTTTATTTATTCAATCTAGTCCATTATATCTTACATAACTTTGGAATATTTTTAGAAATATTCCTTAAGTAAGAACTTAGAATTATTTCATATCTTTTGATAGATCATATTTTTTGCATTTATAAAATTAATCTTTTATAGAATTCATGGCAAAGATAGAAAAGGAGAAGGAAAAAGTGTAGAAAATTCTACTTAAACATTTTATGTTGGAACATAGTTCATATTTTATTCAACAAAGTAAATCTAATAACTGGTTTGCATTTACAATTGAATCAAATAAGAAAAGTACACTTAAGAAAGATATTCAAAAACTATTTGAAATATTTCTCTAAGAAATAAGAAAAATATTTAAATGCAAAATACTAAAAGAAGAACTAGTTTTGCGAATCAATTTAAAGCAACCAAAGGAAATGCTTTTTTATTTTTTTCAAGCTGAAAACCTTTCATTTAAAAATCTAAAACATTTTATGTTTACTCTTTTAATAATGCAAAATAAAAAATGTATTTATAAATTCAAATACGAATAAAGAAAAATATAAAGATAAAAATTTAAAAACTGAAAAAAACTGAAAAAAATAGAAAAAAATAGAAAATAAAATTTTAAAACTGCTATTTACAAATGTAAAAAAAAAGGATCACTTTTTCATATAAATATGATAAAAATATCGATGTAAAAGACGTTTAACGTAATCAGCTCAAAATTGATCGACTTATAAAAAGAAATTAAAAAAATGTAAGGCTTTAGGGCAAATCAAAGTAAAAAAGCATAAACTTAATTTAGGCAATGTATTCATGAGATTTACCTAAAATTTTAAGAAATTATACAAAAAACTTAATCAGTAAATATTGTTATAAAGTACCTATCAACTTTTTTTTCCTTGATATCGAAAGTTGTTAGAGTTGAGCTGGTTAGATCGGTTATCTTTGGCATAACTACTTGATGATTTATTAGATTCAGTTCCTTGATATCGAAAGTTGTTAGGATTGAGTTGATTGGATCGGTTATCATTTGCATAATTGGATGATCCAGATGAAGTTCCCGTTTAAGATTCTTAGGCTCCCATTATAATGGAAATATATAATGACTTTATAATATGATTTACAGGAGAATTTCTAGTAGTATTTATTTTTGAATTTTAAGATTCTTTATACATTATGCTTTAAGAATATTTATTATAAAATTAATAAACATTTTATAAGACTTTTACAGTTATATAGTTATTAATTATAAAGTCTTAGTTTATTTATTCAATCTAGTCCATTATATCTTACATAACTTTGGAATATTTTTAGAAATATTCCTTAAGTAAGAACTTAGAATTATTTCATATCTTTTGATAGATCATATTTTTTGCATTTATAAAATTAATCTTTTATAGAATTCATGGCAAAGATAGAAAAGGAGAAGGAAAAAGTGTAGAAAATTCTACTTAAACATTTTATGTTGGAACATAGTTCATATTTTATTCAACAAAGTAAATCTAATAACTGGTTTGCATTTACAATTGAATCAAATAAGAAAAGTACACTTAAGAAAGATATTCAAAAACTATTTGAAATATTTCTCTAAGAAATAAGAAAAATATTTAAATGCAAAATACTAAAAGAAGAACTAGTTTTGCGAATCAATTTAAAGCAACCAAAGGAAATGCTTTTTTATTTTTTTCAAGCTGAAAACCTTTCATTTAAAAATCTAAAACATTTTATGTTTACTCTTTTAATAATGCAAAATAAAAAATGTATTTATAAATTCAAATACGAATAAAGAAAAATATAAAGATAAAAATTTAAAAACTGAAAAAAACTGAGAAAAAAATAGAAAATAAAATTTTAAACTGCTATTTACAAATGTAAAAAAAAAGGATCACTTTTTCATATAAATATGATAAAAATATCGATGTAAAAGACGTTTAACGTAATCAGCTCAAAATTGATCGACTTATAAAAAGAAATTAAAAAAATGTAAGGCTTTAGGGCAAATCAAAGTAAAAAAGCATAAACTTAATTTAGGCAATGTATTCATGAGATTTACCTAAAATTTTAAGAAATTATACAAAAAACTTAATCAGTAAATATTGTTATAAAGTACCTATCAACTTTTTTTTCCTTGATATCGAAAGTTGTTAGAGTTGAGCTGGTTAGATCGGTTATCTTTGGCATAACTACTTGATGATTTATTAGATTCAGTTCCTTGATATCGAAAGTTGTTAGGATTGAGTTGATTGGATCGGTTATCATTTGCATAATTGGATGATCCAGATGAAGTTCCCGTTTAAGATTCTTAGGCTCCCATTATAATGGAAATATATAATGACTTTATAATATGATTTACAGGAGAATTTCTAGTAGTATTTATTTTTGAATTTTAAGATTCTTTATACATTATGCTTTAAGAATATTTATTATAAAATTAATAAACATTTTATAAGACTTTTACAGTTATATAGTTATTAATTATAAAGTCTTAGTTTATTTATTCAATCTAGTCCATTATATCTTACATAACTTTGGAATATTTTTAGAAATATTCCTTAAGTAAGAACTTAGAATTATTTCATATCTTTTGATAGATCATATTTTTTGCATTTATAAAATTAATCTTTTATAGAATTCATGGCAAAGATAGAAAAGGAGAAGGAAAAAGTGTAGAAAATTCTACTTAAACATTTTATGTTGGAACATAGTTCATATTTTATTCAACAAAGTAAATCTAATAACTGGTTTGCATTTACAATTGAATCAAATAAGAAAAGTACACTTAAGAAAGATATTCAAAAACTATTTGAAATATTTCTCTAAGAAATAAGAAAAATATTTAAATGCAAAATACTAAAAGAAGAACTAGTTTTGCGAATCAATTTAAAGCAACCAAAGGAAATGCTTTTTTATTTTTTTCAAGCTGAAAACCTTTCATTTAAAAATCTAAAACATTTTATGTTTACTCTTTTAATAATGCAAAATAAAAAATGTATTTATAAATTCAAATACGAATAAAGAAAAATATAAAGATAAAAATTTAAAAACTGAAAAAAACTGAGAAAAAAATAGAAAATAAAATTTTAAAACTGCTATTTACAAATGTAAAAAAAAAGGATCACTTTTTCATATAAATATGATAAAAATATCGATGTAAAAGACGTTTAACGTAATCAGCTCAAAATTGATCGACTTATAAAAAGAAATTAAAAAAATGTAAGGCTTTAGGGCAAATCAAAGTAAAAAAGCATAAACTTAATTTAGGCAATGTATTCATGAGATTTACCTAAAATTTTAAGAAATTATACAAAAAACTTAATCAGTAAATATTGTTATAAAGTACCTATCAACTTTTTTTTCCTTGATATCGAAAGTTGTTAGAGTTGAGCTGGTTAGATCGGTTATCTTTGGCATAACTACTTGATGATTTATTAGATTCAGTTCCTTGATATCGAAAGTTGTTAGGATTGAGTTGATTGGATCGGTTATCATTTGCATAATTGGATGATCCAGATGAAGTTCCCGTTTAAGATTCTTAGGCTCCCATTATAATGGAAATATATAATGACTTTATAATATGATTTACAGGAGAATTTCTAGTAGTATTTATTTTTGAATTTTAAGATTCTTTATACATTATGCTTTAAGAATATTTATTATAAAATTAATAAACATTTTATAAGACTTTTACAGTTATATAGTTATTAATTATAAAGTCTTAGTTTATTTATTCAATCTAGTCCATTATATCTTACATAACTTTGGAATATTTTTAGAAATATTCCTTAAGTAAGAACTTAGAATTATTTCATATCTTTTGATAGATCATATTTTTTGCATTTATAAAATTAATCTTTTATAGAATTCATGGCAAAGATAGAAAAGGAGAAGGAAAAAGTGTAGAAAATTCTACTTAAACATTTTATGTTGGAACATAGTTCATATTTTATTCAACAAAGTAAATCTAATAACTGGTTTGCATTTACAATTGAATCAAATAAGAAAAGTACACTTAAGAAAGATATTCAAAAACTATTTGAAATATTTCTCTAAGAAATAAGAAAAATATTTAAATGCAAAATACTAAAAGAAGAACTAGTTTTGCGAATCAATTTAAAGCAACCAAAGGAAATGCTTTTTTATTTTTTTCAAGCTGAAAACCTTTCATTTAAAAATCTAAAACATTTTATGTTTACTCTTTTAATAATGCAAAATAAAAAATGTATTTATAAATTCAAATACGAATAAAGAAAAATATAAAGATAAAAATTTAAAAACTGAAAAAAACTGAGAAAAAAATAGAAAATAAAATTTTAAAACTGCTATTTACAAATGTAAAAAAAAAGGATCACTTTTTCATATAAATATGATAAAAATATCGATGTAAAAGACGTTTAACGTAATCAGCTCAAAATTGATCGACTTATAAAAAGAAATTAAAAAAATGTAAGGCTTTAGGGCAAATCAAAGTAAAAAAGCATAAACTTAATTTAGGCAATGTATTCATGAGATTTACCTAAAATTTTAAGAAATTATACAAAAAACTTAATCAGTAAATATTGTTATAAAGTACCTATCAACTTTTTTTTCCTTGATATCGAAAGTTGTTAGAGTTGAGCTGGTTAGATCGGTTATCTTTGGCATAACTACTTGATGATTTATTAGATTCAGTTCCTTGATATCGAAAGTTGTTAGGATTGAGTTGATTGGATCGGTTATCATTTGCATAATTGGATGATCCAGATGAAGTTCCCGTTTAAGATTCTTAGGCTCCCATTATAATGGAAATATATAATGACTTTATAATATGATTTACAGGAGAATTTCTAGTAGTATTTATTTTTGAATTTTAAGATTCTTTATACATTATGCTTTAAGAATATTTATTATAAAATTAATAAACATTTTATAAGACTTTTACAGTTATATAGTTATTAATTATAAAGTCTTAGTTTATTTATTCAATCTAGTCCATTATATCTTACATAACTTTGGAATATTTTTAGAAATATTCCTTAAGTAAGAACTTAGAATTATTTCATATCTTTTGATAGATCATATTTTTTGCATTTATAAAATTAATCTTTTATAGAATTCATGGCAAAGATAGAAAAGGAGAAGGAAAAAGTGTAGAAAATTCTACTTAAACATTTTATGTTGGAACATAGTTCATATTTTATTCAACAAAGTAAATCTAATAACTGGTTTGCATTTACAATTGAATCAAATAAGAAAAGTACACTTAAGAAAGATATTCAAAAACTATTTGAAATATTTCTCTAAGAAATAAGAAAAATATTTAAATGCAAAATACTAAAAGAAGAACTAGTTTTGCGAATCAATTTAAAGCAACCAAAGGAAATGCTTTTTTATTTTTTTCAAGCTGAAAACCTTTCATTTAAAAATCTAAAACATTTTATGTTTACTCTTTTAATAATGCAAAATAAAAAATGTATTTATAAATTCAAATACGAATAAAGAAAAATATAAAGATAAAAATTTAAAAACTGAAAAAAATAGAAAAAAATAGAAAATAAAATTTTAAAACTGCTATTTACAAATGTAAAAAAAAAGGATCACTTTTTCATATAAATATGATAAAAATATCGATGTAAAAGACGTTTAACGTAATCAGCTCAAAATTGATCGACTTATAAAAAGAAATTAAAAAAATGTAAGGCTTTAGGGCAAATCAAAGTAAAAAAGCATAAACTTAATTTAGGCAATGTATTCATGAGATTTACCTAAAATTTTAAGAAATTATACAAAAAACTTAATCAGTAAATATTGTTATAAAGTACCTATCAACTTTTTTTTCCTTGATATCGAAAGTTGTTAGAGTTGAGCTGGTTAGATCGGTTATCTTTGGCATAACTACTTGATGATTTATTAGATTCAGTTCCTTGATATCGAAAGTTGTTAGGATTGAGTTGATTGGATCGGTTATCATTTGCATAATTGGATGATCCAGATGAAGTTCCCGTTTAAGATTCTTAGGCTCCCATTATAATGGAAATATATAATGACTTTATAATATGATTTACAGGAGAATTTCTAGTAGTATTTATTTTTGAATTTTAAGATTCTTTATACATTATGCTTTAAGAATATTTATTATAAAATTAATAAACATTTTATAAGACTTTTACAGTTATATAGTTATTAATTATAAAGTCTTAGTTTATTTATTCAATCTAGTCCATTATATCTTACATAACTTTGGAATATTTTTAGAAATATTCCTTAAGTAAGAACTTAGAATTATTTCATATCTTTTGATAGATCATATTTTTTGCATTTATAAAATTAATCTTTTATAGAATTCATGGCAAAGATAGAAAAGGAGAAGGAAAAAGTGTAGAAAATTCTACTTAAACATTTTATGTTGGAACATAGTTCATATTTTATTCAACAAAGTAAATCTAATAACTGGTTTGCATTTACAATTGAATCAAATAAGAAAAGTACACTTAAGAAAGATATTCAAAAACTATTTGAAATATTTCTCTAAGAAATAAGAAAAATATTTAAATGCAAAATACTAAAAGAAGAACTAGTTTTGCGAATCAATTTAAAGCAACCAAAGGAAATGCTTTTTTATTTTTTTCAAGCTGAAAACCTTTCATTTAAAAATCTAAAACATTTTATGTTTACTCTTTTAATAATGCAAAATAAAAAATGTATTTATAAATTCAAATACGAATAAAGAAAAATATAAAGATAAAAATTTAAAAACTGAAAAAAACTGAAAAAAATAGAAAAAAATAGAAAATAAAATTTTAAAACTGCTATTTACAAATGTAAAAAAAAAGGATCACTTTTTCATATAAATATGATAAAAATATCGATGTAAAAGACGTTTAACGTAATCAGCTCAAAATTGATCGACTTATAAAAAGAAATTAAAAAAATGTAAGGCTTTAGGGCAAATCAAAGTAAAAAAGCATAAACTTAATTTAGGCAATGTATTCATGAGATTTACCTAAAATTTTAAGAAATTATACAAAAAACTTAATCAGTAAATATTGTTATAAAGTACCTATCAACTTTTTTTTCCTTGATATCGAAAGTTGTTAGAGTTGAGCTGGTTAGATCGGTTATCTTTGGCATAACTACTTGATGATTTATTAGATTCAGTTCCTTGATATCGAAAGTTGTTAGGATTGAGTTGATTGGATCGGTTATCATTTGCATAATTGGATGATCCAGATGAAGTTCCCGTTTAAGATTCTTAGGCTCCCATTATAATGGAAATATATAATGACTTTATAATATGATTTACAGGAGAATTTCTAGTAGTATTTATTTTTGAATTTTAAGATTCTTTATACATTATGCTTTAAGAATATTTATTATAAAATTAATAAACATTTTATAAGACTTTTACAGTTATATAGTTATTAATTATAAAGTCTTAGTTTATTTATTCAATCTAGTCCATTATATCTTACATAACTTTGGAATATTTTTAGAAATATTCCTTAAGTAAGAACTTAGAATTATTTCATATCTTTTGATAGATCATATTTTTTGCATTTATAAAATTAATCTTTTATAGAATTCATGGCAAAGATAGAAAAGGAGAAGGAAAAAGTGTAGAAAATTCTACTTAAACATTTTATGTTGGAACATAGTTCATATTTTATTCAACAAAGTAAATCTAATAACTGGTTTGCATTTACAATTGAATCAAATAAGAAAAGTACACTTAAGAAAGATATTCAAAAACTATTTGAAATATTTCTCTAAGAAATAAGAAAAATATTTAAATGCAAAATACTAAAAGAAGAACTAGTTTTGCGAATCAATTTAAAGCAACCAAAGGAAATGCTTTTTTATTTTTTTCAAGCTGAAAACCTTTCATTTAAAAATCTAAAACATTTTATGTTTACTCTTTTAATAATGCAAAATAAAAAATGTATTTATAAATTCAAATACGAATAAAGAAAAATATAAAGATAAAAATTTAAAAACTGAAAAAAATAGAAAAAAATAGAAAATAAAATTTTAAACTGCTATTTACAAATGTAAAAAAAAAGGATCACTTTTTCATATAAATATGATAAAAATATCGATGTAAAAGACGTTTAACGTAATCAGCTCAAAATTGATCGACTTATAAAAAGAAATTAAAAAAATGTAAGGCTTTAGGGCAAATCAAAGTAAAAAAGCATAAACTTAATTTAGGCAATGTATTCATGAGATTTACCTAAAATTTTAAGAAATTATACAAAAAACTTAATCAGTAAATATTGTTATAAAGTACCTATCAACTTTTTTTTCCTTGATATCGAAAGTTGTTAGAGTTGAGCTGGTTAGATCGGTTATCTTTGGCATAACTACTTGATGATTTATTAGATTCAGTTCCTTGATATCGAAAGTTGTTAGGATTGAGTTGATTGGATCGGTTATCATTTGCATAATTGGATGATCCAGATGAAGTTCCCGTTTAAGATTCTTAGGCTCCCATTATAATGGAAATATATAATGACTTTATAATATGATTTACAGGAGAATTTCTAGTAGTATTTATTTTTGAATTTTAAGATTCTTTATACATTATGCTTTAAGAATATTTATTATAAAATTAATAAACATTTTATAAGACTTTTACAGTTATATAGTTATTAATTATAAAGTCTTAGTTTATTTATTCAATCTAGTCCATTATATCTTACATAACTTTGGAATATTTTTAGAAATATTCCTTAAGTAAGAACTTAGAATTATTTCATATCTTTTGATAGATCATATTTTTTGCATTTATAAAATTAATCTTTTATAGAATTCATGGCAAAGATAGAAAAGGAGAAGGAAAAAGTGTAGAAAATTCTACTTAAACATTTTATGTTGGAACATAGTTCATATTTTATTCAACAAAGTAAATCTAATAACTGGTTTGCATTTACAATTGAATCAAATAAGAAAAGTACACTTAAGAAAGATATTCAAAAACTATTTGAAATATTTCTCTAAGAAATAAGAAAAATATTTAAATGCAAAATACTAAAAGAAGAACTAGTTTTGCGAATCAATTTAAAGCAACCAAAGGAAATGCTTTTTTATTTTTTTCAAGCTGAAAACCTTTCATTTAAAAATCTAAAACATTTTATGTTTACTCTTTTAATAATGCAAAATAAAAAATGTATTTATAAATTCAAATACGAATAAAGAAAAATATAAAGATAAAAATTTAAAAACTGAAAAAAACTGAGAAAAAAATAGAAAATAAAATTTTAAAACTGCTATTTACAAATGTAAAAAAAAAGGATCACTTTTTCATATAAATATGATAAAAATATCGATGTAAAAGACGTTTAACGTAATCAGCTCAAAATTGATCGACTTATAAAAAGAAATTAAAAAAATGTAAGGCTTTAGGGCAAATCAAAGTAAAAAAGCATAAACTTAATTTAGGCAATGTATTCATGAGATTTACCTAAAATTTTAAGAAATTATACAAAAAACTTAATCAGTAAATATTGTTATAAAGTACCTATCAACTTTTTTTTCCTTGATATCGAAAGTTGTTAGAGTTGAGCTGGTTAGATCGGTTATCTTTGGCATAACTACTTGATGATTTATTAGATTCAGTTCCTTGATATCGAAAGTTGTTAGGATTGAGTTGATTGGATCGGTTATCATTTGCATAATTGGATGATCCAGATGAAGTTCCCGTTTAAGATTCTTAGGCTCCCATTATAATGGAAATATATAATGACTTTATAATATGATTTACAGGAGAATTTCTAGTAGTATTTATTTTTGAATTTTAAGATTCTTTATACATTATGCTTTAAGAATATTTATTATAAAATTAATAAACATTTTATAAGACTTTTACAGTTATATAGTTATTAATTATAAAGTCTTAGTTTATTTATTCAATCTAGTCCATTATATCTTACATAACTTTGGAATATTTTTAGAAATATTCCTTAAGTAAGAACTTAGAATTATTTCATATCTTTTGATAGATCATATTTTTTGCATTTATAAAATTAATCTTTTATAGAATTCATGGCAAAGATAGAAAAGGAGAAGGAAAAAGTGTAGAAAATTCTACTTAAACATTTTATGTTGGAACATAGTTCATATTTTATTCAACAAAGTAAATCTAATAACTGGTTTGCATTTACAATTGAATCAAATAAGAAAAGTACACTTAAGAAAGATATTCAAAAACTATTTGAAATATTTCTCTAAGAAATAAGAAAAATATTTAAATGCAAAATACTAAAAGAAGAACTAGTTTTGCGAATCAATTTAAAGCAACCAAAGGAAATGCTTTTTTATTTTTTTCAAGCTGAAAACCTTTCATTTAAAAATCTAAAACATTTTATGTTTACTCTTTTAATAATGCAAAATAAAAAATGTATTTATAAATTCAAATACGAATAAAGAAAAATATAAAGATAAAAATTTAAAAACTGAAAAAAACTGAAAAAAATAGAAAAAAATAGAAAATAAAATTTTAAAACTGCTATTTACAAATGTAAAAAAAAAGGATCACTTTTTCATATAAATATGATAAAAATATCGATGTAAAAGACGTTTAACGTAATCAGCTCAAAATTGATCGACTTATAAAAAGAAATTAAAAAAATGTAAGGCTTTAGGGCAAATCAAAGTAAAAAAGCATAAACTTAATTTAGGCAATGTATTCATGAGATTTACCTAAAATTTTAAGAAATTATACAAAAAACTTAATCAGTAAATATTGTTATAAAGTACCTATCAACTTTTTTTTCCTTGATATCGAAAGTTGTTAGAGTTGAGC
The DNA here is from genome assembly GCA_946699065.1 of Loxodes magnus. Lineage (NCBI taxonomy): Eukaryota > Ciliophora > Karyorelictea > Loxodida > Loxodidae > Loxodes > Loxodes magnus. Next base: position 196,536 of record CAMPDV010000006.1, on the reverse strand, counting down.
TGGTTAGATCGGTTATCTTTGGCATAACTACTTGATGATTTATTAGATTCAGTTCCTTGATATCGAAAGTTGTTAGGATTGAGTTGATTGGATCGGTTATCATTTGCATAATTGGATGATCCAGATGAAGTTCCCGTTTAAGATTCTTAGGCTCCCATTATAATGGAAATATATAATGACTTTATAATATGATTTACAGGAGAATTTCTAGTAGTATTTATTTTTGAATTTTAAGATTCTTTATACATTATGCTTTAAGAATATTTATTATAAAATTAATAAACATTTTATAAGACTTTTACAGTTATATAGTTATTAATTATAAAGTCTTAGTTTATTTATTCAATCTAGTCCATTATATCTTACATAACTTTGGAATATTTTTAGAAATATTCCTTAAGTAAGAACTTAGAATTATTTCATATCTTTTGATAGATCATATTTTTTGCATTTATAAAATTAATCTTTTATAGAATTCATGGCAAAGATAGAAAAGGAGAAGGAAAAAGTGTAGAAAATTCTACTTAAACATTTTATGTTGGAACATAGTTCATATTTTATTCAACAAAGTAAATCTAATAACTGGTTTGCATTTACAATTGAATCAAATAAGAAAAGTACACTTAAGAAAGATATTCAAAAACTATTTGAAATATTTCTCTAAGAAATAAGAAAAATATTTAAATGCAAAATACTAAAAGAAGAACTAGTTTTGCGAATCAATTTAAAGCAACCAAAGGAAATGCTTTTTTATTTTTTTCAAGCTGAAAACCTTTCATTTAAAAATCTAAAACATTTTATGTTTACTCTTTTAATAATGCAAAATAAAAAATGTATTTATAAATTCAAATACGAATAAAGAAAAATATAAAGATAAAAATTTAAAAACTGAAAAAAATAGAAAATAAAATTTTAAAACTGCTATTTACAAATGTAAAAAAAAAGGATCACTTTTTCATATAAATATGATAAAAATATCGATGTAAAAGACGTTTAACGTAATCAGCTCAAAATTGATCGACTTATAAAAAGAAATTAAAAAAATGTAAGGCTTTAGGGCAAATCAAAGTAAAAAAGCATAAACTTAATTTAGGCAATGTAAATGTGATTTAGAATATACAGATTTATTTAAGACTTAATCAGTAAATATTGTTATAAAGTACCTATCAACTTTTTTTTCCTTGGTAACGAAAGTTGTTAGAGTTGAGCTGGTTAGATCGGTTATCTTTGGCATAACTACTTGATGATTTATTAGATTCAGTTCCTTGATATTGAGAGTTATTAGGATTGAGCTAGTTGGATCGGTTATCATTTGCATAATTGGTTGCCTTTGAAGAATTTTGAGATTCCATTATAGATAGATAAAATAAAATGGAAATATATAATGACTTTATAATATATTTTATAGGAGAATTTCTAGTAGATTTAATTTTTCAATCGGAAATTATAATGACAAAATATCACATTATGTTTTGAACATTTATTAATTCTTTTAGAAGTATTTAGACTGTTTATACTTGTTTATCTAAATTGAAGGTGACATATTATGAATTATATTACTTTGCCTTCTTTAATTTTTATTATTTAATTATTACAACAAAGATTCATTCGAGTAGTCTCTTTTTTCAATGGAGGCGTTTGGAGTTGCGTTAATTCTTCTGTTCGAAACTTTTAGCAATAGCATTTGTCGGTTTGAATAAGGTTGAAGCTAGGCTGTGGTAAGAGAAAGTAGTTCTGGATTTTATAAGAAGGAGGAGGTGAAAATTCCAATCATGAACATAAACCCCTTGATTTTAATTCATTTATTGAAATAAAACTTATTTTTCACACAATAAAATGATCTAAAAATATCGATTTTTTTATAAGTCACTCTAAATTTGTTTAAAGAAATAGTTTTTTTCTATTCCAGTAAAATTCGAATTAAAATATCGAAAACTCTAGTGAAGTCTAATGAAAATGACAATATAAAGATCTCTTGTTTTTTTAATGAAACAAAAAAAATTAAAAAACAAGAAAGGAAAAAAATAAAAATGATAATAAAAAACATTTTGCATTTTTATTTTTTTCAAGCTGAAAACCTTTCATTTAAAAATCTAAAACATTTTATGTTTACTCTTTTAATAATGCAAAATAAAAAAATGTATATATAAATTCAAATACGAATAAAGAAAAATATAAAGATAAAAATTTAAAAACTGAAAAAAATAGAAAATAAAATTTTAAAACTGCTATTTACAAATGTAAAAAAAAAGGATCACTTTTTCATATAAATATGATAAAAATATCGATGTAAAAGACGTTTAACGTAATCAGCTCAAAATTGATCGACTTATTTCGCCGCTAATAAAAAAACAAATTAAAAAAATGTAAGGCTTTAGGGCAAATCAAAGTAAAAAAGCATAAACTTAATTTAGGCAATGTAAATGTGATTTAGAATATACAGATTTATTTAAGACTTAATCAGTAAATATTGTTATAAAGTACCTATCAACTTTTTTTTCCTTGGTAACGAAAGTTGTTAGAGTTGAGCTGGTTAGATCGGTTATCTTTGGCATAACTACTTGATGATTTATTAGATTCAGTTCCTTGATATTGAGAGTTATTAGGATTGAGCTAGTTGGATCGGTTATCATTTGCATAATTGGTTGCCTTTGAAGAATTTTGAGATTCCATTATAGATAGATAAAATAAAATGGAAATATATAATGACTTTATAATATATTTTATAGGAGAATTTCTAGTAGATTTAATTTTTCAATCGGAAATTATAATGACAAAATATCACATTATGTTTTGAACATTTATTAATTCTTTTAGAAGTATTTAGACTGTTTATACTTGTTTATCTAAATTGAAGGTGACATATTATGAATTATATTACTTTGCCTTCTTTAATTTTTATTATTTAATTATTACAACAAAGATTCATTCGAGTAGTCTCTTTTTTCAATGGAGGCGTTTGGAGTTGCGTTAATTCTTCTGTTCGAAACTTTTAGCAATAGCATTTGTCGGTTTGAATAAGGTTGAAGCTAGGCTGTGGTAAGAGAAAGTAGTTCTGGATTTTATAAGAAGGAGGAGGTGAAAATTCCAATCATGAACATAAACCCCTTGATTTTAATTCATTTATTGAAATAAAACTTATTTTTCACACAATAAAATGATCTAAAAATATCGATTTTTTTATAAGTCACTCTAAATTTGTTTAAAGAAATAGTTTTTTTCTATTCCAGTAAAATTCGAATTAAAATATCGAAAACTCTAGTGAAGTCTAATGAAAATGACAATATAAAGATCTCTTGTTTTTTTAATGAAACAAAAAAAATTAAAAAACAAGAAAGGAAAAAAATAAAAATGATAATAAAAAACATTTTGCATTTTTATTTTTTTCAAGCTGAAAACCTTTCATTTAAAAATCTAAAACATTTTATGTTTACTCTTTTAATAATGCAAAATAAAAAAATGTATATATAAATTCAAATACGAATAAAGAAAAATATAAAGATAAAAATTTAAAAACTGAAAAAAATAGAAAATAAAATTTTAAAACTGCTATTTACAAATGTAAAAAAAAAGGATCACTTTTTCATATAAATATGATAAAAATATCGATGTAAAAGACGTTTAACGTAATCAGCTCAAAATTGATCGACTTATTTCGCCGCTAATAAAAAAACAAATTAAAAAAATGTAAGGCTTTAGGGCAAATCAAAGTAAAAAAGCATAAACTTAATTTAGGCAATGTAAATGTGATTTAGAATATACAGATTTATTTAAGACTTAATCAGTAAATATTGTTATAAAGTACCTATCAACTTTTTTTTCCTTGGTAACGAAAGTTGTTAGAGTTGAGCTGGTTAGATCGGTTATCTTTGGCATAACTACTTGATGATTTATTAGATTCAGTTCCTTGATATTGAGAGTTATTAGGATTGAGCTAGTTGGATCGGTTATCATTTGCATAATTGGTTGCCTTTGAAGAATTTTGAGATTCCATTATAGATAGATAAAATAAAATGGAAATATATAATGACTTTATAATATATTTTATAGGAGAATTTCTAGTAGATTTAATTTTTCAATCGGAAATTATAATGACAAAATATCACATTATGTTTTGAACATTTATTAATTCTTTTAGAAGTATTTAGACTGTTTATACTTGTTTATCTAAATTGAAGGTGACATATTATGAATTATATTACTTTGCCTTCTTTAATTTTTATTATTTAATTATTACAACAAAGATTCATTCGAGTAGTCTCTTTTTTCAATGGAGGCGTTTGGAGTTGCGTTAATTCTTCTGTTCGAAACTTTTAGCAATAGCATTTGTCGGTTTGAATAAGGTTGAAGCTAGGCTGTGGTAAGAGAAAGTAGTTCTGGATTTTATAAGAAGGAGGAGGTGAAAATTCCAATCATGAACATAAACCCCTTGATTTTAATTCATTTATTGAAATAAAACTTATTTTTCACACAATAAAATGATCTAAAAATATCGATTTTTTTATAAGTCACTCTAAATTTGTTTAAAGAAATAGTTTTTTTCTATTCCAGTAAAATTCGAATTAAAATATCGAAAACTCTAGTGAAGTCTAATGAAAATGACAATATAAAGATCTCTTGTTTTTTTAATGAAACAAAAAAAATTAAAAAACAAGAAAGGAAAAAAATAAAAATGATAATAAAAAACATTTTGCATTTTTATTTTTTTCAAGCTGAAAACCTTTCATTTAAAAATCTAAAACATTTTATGTTTACTCTTTTAATAATGCAAAATAAAAAAATGTATATATAAATTCAAATACGAATAAAGAAAAATATAAAGATAAAAATTTAAAAACTGAAAAAAATAGAAAATAAAATTTTAAAACTGCTATTTACAAATGTAAAAAAAAAGGATCACTTTTTCATATAAATATGATAAAAATATCGATGCAAAAGACGTTTAACGTAGCTCAAAATTGATCGACTTATTTCGCCGCTAATAAAAAAACAAATTAAAAAAATGTAAGGCTTTAGGGCAAATCAAAGTAAAAAAGCATAAACTTAATTTAGGCAATGTAAATGTGATTTAGAATATACAGATTTATTTAAGACTTAATCAGTAAATATTGTTATAAAGTACCTATCAACTTTTTTTTCCTTGGTAACGAAAGTTGTTAGAGTTGAGCTGGTTAGATCGGTTATCTTTGGCATAACTACTTGATGATTTATTAGATTCAGTTCCTTGATATTGAGAGTTATTAGGATTGAGCTAGTTGGATCGGTTATCATTTGCATAATTGGTTGCCTTTGAAGAATTTTGAGATTCCATTATAGATAGATAAAATAAAATGGAAATATATAATGACTTTATAATATATTTTATAGGAGAATTTCTAGTAGATTTAATTTTTCAATCGGAAATTATAATGACAAAATATCACATTATGTTTTGAACATTTATTAATTCTTTTAGAAGTATTTAGACTGTTTATACTTGTTTATCTAAATTGAAGGTGACATATTATGAATTATATTACTTTGCCTTCTTTAATTTTTATTATTTAATTATTACAACAAAGATTCATTCGAGTAGTCTCTTTTTTCAATGGAGGCGTTTGGAGTTGCGTTAATTCTTCTGTTCGAAACTTTTAGCAATAGCATTTGTCGGTTTGAATAAGGTTGAAGCTAGGCTGTGGTAAGAGAAAGTAGTTCTGGATTTTATAAGAAGGAGGAGGTGAAAATTCCAATCATGAACATAAACCCCTTGATTTTAATTCATTTATTGAAATAAAACTTATTTTTCACACAATAAAATGATCTAAAAATATCGATTTTTTTATAAGTCACTCTAAATTTGTTTAAAGAAATAGTTTTTTTCTATTCCAGTAAAATTCGAATTAAAATATCGAAAACTCTAGTGAAGTCTAATGAAAATGACAATATAAAGATCTCTTGTTTTTTTAATGAAACAAAAAAAATTAAAAAACAAGAAAGGAAAAAAATAAAAATGATAATAAAAAACATTTTGCATTTTTATTTTTTTCAAGCTGAAAACCTTTCATTTAAAAATCTAAAACATTTTATGTTTACTCTTTTAATAATGCAAAATAAAAAAATGTATATATAAATTCAAATACGAATAAAGAAAAATATAAAGATAAAAATTTAAAAACTGAAAAAAATAGAAAATAAAATTTTAAAACTGCTATTTACAAATGTAAAAAAAAAGGATCACTTTTTCATATAAATATGATAAAAATATCGATGCAAAAGACGTTTAACGTAGCTCAAAATTGATCGACTTATTTCGCCGCTAATAAAAAAACAAATTAAAAAAATGTAAGGCTTTAGGGCAAATCAAAGTAAAAAAGCATAAACTTAATTTAGGCAATGTAAATGTGATTTAGAATATACAGATTTATTTAAGACTTAATCAGTAAATATTGTTATAAAGTACCTATCAACTTTTTTTTCCTTGGTAACGAAAGTTGTTAGAGTTGAGCTGGTTAGATCGGTTATCTTTGGCATAACTACTTGATGATTTATTAGATTCAGTTCCTTGATATTGAGAGTTATTAGGATTGAGCTAGTTGGATCGGTTATCATTTGCATAATTGGTTGCCTTTGAAGAATTTTGAGATTCCATTATAGATAGATAAAATAAAATGGAAATATATAATGACTTTATAATATATTTTATAGGAGAATTTCTAGTAGATTTAATTTTTCAATCGGAAATTATAATGACAAAATATCACATTATGTTTTGAACATTTATTAATTCTTTTAGAAGTATTTAGACTGTTTATACTTGTTTATCTAAATTGAAGGTGACATATTATGAATTATATTACTTTGCCTTCTTTAATTTTTATTATTTAATTATTACAACAAAGATTCATTCGAGTAGTCTCTTTTTTCAATGGAGGCGTTTGGAGTTGCGTTAATTCTTCTGTTCGAAACTTTTAGCAATAGCATTTGTCGGTTTGAATAAGGTTGAAGCTAGGCTGTGGTAAGAGAAAGTAGTTCTGGATTTTATAAGAAGGAGGAGGTGAAAATTCCAATCATGAACATAAACCCCTTGATTTTAATTCATTTATTGAAATAAAACTTATTTTTCACACAATAAAATGATCTAAAAATATCGATTTTTTTATAAGTCACTCTAAATTTGTTTAAAGAAATAGTTTTTTTCTATTCCAGTAAAATTCGAATTAAAATATCGAAAACTCTAGTGAAGTCTAATGAAAATGACAATATAAAGATCTCTTGTTTTTTTAATGAAACAAAAAAAATTAAAAAACAAGAAAGGAAAAAAATAAAAATGATAATAAAAAACATTTTGCATTTTTATTCTTTTCAAGCTGAAAACCTTTCATTTAAAAATCTAAAACATTTTATGTTTACTCTTTTAATAATGCAAAATAAAAAAATGTATATATAAATTCAAATACGAATAAAGAAAAATATAAAGATAAAAATTTAAAAACTGAAAAAAATAGAAAATAAAATTTTAAAACTGCTATTTACAAATGTAAAAAAAAAGGATCACTTTTTCATATAAATATGATAAAAATATCGATGTAAAAGACGTTTAACGTAATCAGCTCAAAATTGATCGACTTATTTCGCCGCTAATAAAAAAACAAATTAAAAAAATGTAAGGCTTTAGGGCAAATCAAAGTAAAAAAGCATAAACTTAATTTAGGCAATGTAAATGTGATTTAGAATATACAGATTTATTTAAGACTTAATCAGTAAATATTGTTATAAAGTACCTATCAACTTTTTTTTCCTTGGTAACGAAAGTTGTTAGAGTTGAGCTGGTTAGATCGGTTATCTTTGGCATAACTACTTGATGATTTATTAGATTCAGTTCCTTGATATTGAGAGTTATTAGGATTGAGCTAGTTGGATCGGTTATCATTTGCATAATTGGTTGCCTTTGAAGAATTTTGAGATTCCATTATAGATAGATAAAATAAAATGGAAATATATAATGACTTTATAATATATTTTATAGGAGAATTTCTAGTAGATTTAATTTTTCAATCGGAAATTATAATGACAAAATATCACATTATGTTTTGAACATTTATTAATTCTTTTAGAAGTATTTAGACTGTTTATACTTGTTTATCTAAATTGAAGGTGACATATTATGAATTATATTACTTTGCCTTCTTTAATTTTTATTATTTAATTATTACAACAAAGATTCATTCGAGTAGTCTCTTTTTTCAATGGAGGCGTTTGGAGTTGCGTTAATTCTTCTGTTCGAAACTTTTAGCAATAGCATTTGTCGGTTTGAATAAGGTTGAAGCTAGGCTGTGGTAAGAGAAAGTAGTTCTGGATTTTATAAGAAGGAGGAGGTGAAAATTCCAATCATGAACATAAACCCCTTGATTTTAATTCATTTATTGAAATAAAACTTATTTTTCACACAATAAAATGATCTAAAAATATCGATTTTTTTATAAGTCACTCTAAATTTGTTTAAAGAAATAGTTTTTTTCTATTCCAGTAAAATTCGAATTAAAATATCGAAAACTCTAGTGAAGTCTAATGAAAATGACAATATAAAGATCTCTTGTTTTTTTAATGAAACAAAAAAAATTAAAAAACAAGAAAGGAAAAAAATAAAAATGATAATAAAAAACATTTTGCATTTTTATTCTTTTCAAGCTGAAAACCTTTCATTTAAAAATCTAAAACATTTTATGTTTACTCTTTTAATAATGCAAAATAAAAAAATGTATATATAAATTCAAATACGAATAAAGAAAAATATAAAGATAAAAATTTAAAAACTGAAAAAAATAGAAAATAAAATTTTAAAACTGCTATTTACAAATGTAAAAAAAAAGGATCACTTTTTCATATAAATATGATAAAAATATCGATGCAAAAGACGTTTAACGTAGCTCAAAATTGATCGACTTATTTCGCCGCTAATAAAAAAACAAATTAAAAAAATGTAAGGCTTTAGGGCAAATCAAAGTAAAAAAGCATAAACTTAATTTAGGCAATGTAAATGTGATTTAGAATATACAGATTTATTTAAGACTTAATCAGTAAATATTGTTATAAAGTACCTATCAACTTTTTTTTCCTTGGTAACGAAAGTTGTTAGAGTTGAGCTGGTTAGATCGGTTATCTTTGGCATAACTACTTGATGATTTATTAGATTCAGTTCCTTGATATTGAGAGTTATTAGGATTGAGCTAGTTGGATCGGTTATCATTTGCATAATTGGTTGCCTTTGAAGAATTTTGAGATTCCATTATAGATAGATAAAATAAAATGGAAATATATAATGACTTTATAATATATTTTATAGGAGAATTTCTAGTAGATTTAATTTTTCAATCGGAAATTATAATGACAAAATATCACATTATGTTTTGAACATTTATTAATTCTTTTAGAAGTATTTAGACTGTTTATACTTGTTTATCTAAATTGAAGGTGACATATTATGAATTATATTACTTTGCCTTCTTTAATTTTTATTATTTAATTATTACAACAAAGATTCATTCGAGTAGTCTCTTTTTTCAATGGAGGCGTTTGGAGTTGCGTTAATTCTTCTGTTCGAAACTTTTAGCAATAGCATTTGTCGGTTTGAATAAGGTTGAAGCTAGGCTGTGGTAAGAGAAAGTAGTTCTGGATTTTATAAGAAGGAGGAGGTGAAAATTCCAATCATGAACATAAACCCCTTGATTTTAATTCATTTATTGAAATAAAACTTATTTTTCACACAATAAAATGATCTAAAAATATCGATTTTTTTATAAGTCACTCTAAATTTGTTTAAAGAAATAGTTTTTTTCTATTCCAGTAAAATTCGAATTAAAATATCGAAAACTCTAGTGAAGTCTAATGAAAATGACAATATAAAGATCTCTTGTTTTTTTAATGAAACAAAAAAAATTAAAAAACAAGAAAGGAAAAAAATAAAAATGATAATAAAAAACATTTTGCATTTTTATTCTTTTCAAGCTGAAAACCTTTCATTTAAAAATCTAAAACATTTTATGTTTACTCTTTTAATAATGCAAAATAAAAAAATGTATATATAAATTCAAATACGAATAAAGAAAAATATAAAGATAAAAATTTAAAAACTGAAAAAAATAGAAAATAAAATTTTAAAACTGCTATTTACAAATGTAAAAAAAAAGGATCACTTTTTCATATAAATATGATAAAAATATCGATGTAAAAGACGTTTAACGTAATCAGCTCAAAATTGATCGACTTATTTCGCCGCTAATAAAAAAACAAATTAAAAAAATGTAAGGCTTTAGGGCAAATCAAAGTAAAAAAGCATAAACTTAATTTAGGCAATGTAAATGTGATTTAGAATATACAGATTTATTTAAGACTTAATCAGTAAATATTGTTATAAAGTACCTATCAACTTTTTTTTCCTTGGTAACGAAAGTTGTTAGAGTTGAGCTGGTTAGATCGGTTATCTTTGGCATAACTACTTGATGATTTATTAGATTCAGTTCCTTGATATTGAGAGTTATTAGGATTGAGCTAGTTGGATCGGTTATCATTTGCATAATTGGTTGCCTTTGAAGAATTTTGAGATTCCATTATAGATAGATAAAATAAAATGGAAATATATAATGACTTTATAATATATTTTATAGGAGAATTTCTAGTAGATTTAATTTTTCAATCGGAAATTATAATGACAAAATATCACATTATGTTTTGAACATTTATTAATTCTTTTAGAAGTATTTAGACTGTTTATACTTGTTTATCTAAATTGAAGGTGACATATTATGAATTATATTACTTTGCCTTCTTTAATTTTTATTATTTAATTATTACAACAAAGATTCATTCGAGTAGTCTCTTTTTTCAATGGAGGCGTTTGGAGTTGCGTTAATTCTTCTGTTCGAAACTTTTAGCAATAGCATTTGTCGGTTTGAATAAGGTTGAAGCTAGGCTGTGGTAAGAGAAAGTAGTTCTGGATTTTATAAGAAGGAGGAGGTGAAAATTCCAATCATGAACATAAACCCCTTGATTTTAATTCATTTATTGAAATAAAACTTATTTTTCACACAATAAAATGATCTAAAAATATCGATTTTTTTATAAGTCACTCTAAATTTGTTTAAAGAAATAGTTTTTTTCTATTCCAGTAAAATTCGAATTAAAATATCGAAAACTCTAGTGAAGTCTAATGAAAATGACAATATAAAGATCTCTTGTTTTTTTAATGAAACAAAAAAAATTAAAAAACAAGAAAGGAAAAAAATAAAAATGATAATAAAAAACATTTTGCATTTTTATTCTTTTCAAGCTGAAAACCTTTCATTTAAAAATCTAAAACATTTTATGTTTACTCTTTTAATAATGCAAAATAAAAAAATGTATATATAAATTCAAATACGAATAAAGAAAAATATAAAGATAAAAATTTAAAAACTGAAAAAAATAGAAAATAAAATTTTAAAACTGCTATTTACAAATGTAAAAAAAAAGGATCACTTTTTCATATAAATATGATAAAAATATCGATGCAAAAGACGTTTAACGTAGCTCAAAATTGATCGACTTATTTCGCCGCTAATAAAAAAACAAATTAAAAAAATGTAAGGCTTTAGGGCAAATCAAAGTAAAAAAGCATAAACTTAATTTAGGCAATGTAAATGTGATTTAGAATATACAGATTTATTTAAGACTTAATCAGTAAATATTGTTATAAAGTACCTATCAACTTTTTTTTCCTTGGTAACGAAAGTTGTTAGAGTTGAGCTGGTTAGATCGGTTATCTTTGGCATAACTACTTGATGATTTATTAGATTCAGTTCCTTGATATTGAGAGTTATTAGGATTGAGCTAGTTGGATCGGTTATCATTTGCATAATTGGTTGCCTTTGAAGAATTTTGAGATTCCATTATAGATAGATAAAATAAAATGGAAATATATAATGACTTTATAATATATTTTATAGGAGAATTTCTAGTAGATTTAATTTTTCAATCGGAAATTATAATGACAAAATATCACATTATGTTTTGAACATTTATTAATTCTTTTAGAAGTATTTAGACTGTTTATACTTGTTTATCTAAATTGAAGGTGACATATTATGAATTATATTACTTTGCCTTCTTTAATTTTTATTATTTAATTATTACAACAAAGATTCATTCGAGTAGTCTCTTTTTTCAATGGAGGCGTTTGGAGTTGCGTTAATTCTTCTGTTCGAAACTTTTAGCAATAGCATTTGTCGGTTTGAATAAGGTTGAAGCTAGGCTGTGGTAAGAGAAAGTAGTTCTGGATTTTATAAGAAGGAGGAGGTGAAAATTCCAATCATGAACATAAACCCCTTGATTTTAATTCATTTATTGAAATAAAACTTATTTTTCACACAATAAAATGATCTAAAAATATCGATTTTTTTATAAGTCACTCTAAATTTGTTTAAAGAAATAGTTTTTTTCTATTCCAGTAAAATTCGAATTAAAATATCGAAAACTCTAGTGAAGTCTAATGAAAATGACAATATAAAGATCTCTTGTTTTTTTAATGAAACAAAAAAAATTAAAAAACAAGAAAGGAAAAAAATAAAAATGATAATAAAAAACATTTTGCATTTTTATTCTTTTCAAGCTGAAAACCTTTCATTTAAAAATCTAAAACATTTTATGTTTACTCTTTTAATAATGCAAAATAAAAAAATGTATATATAAATTCAAATACGAATAAAGAAAAATATAAAGATAAAAATTTAAAAACTGAAAAAAATAGAAAATAAAATTTTAAAACTGCTATTTACAAATGTAAAAAAAAAGGATCACTTTTTCATATAAATATGATAAAAATATCGATGCAAAAGACGTTTAACGTAGCTCAAAATTGATCGACTTATTTCGCCGCTAATAAAAAAACAAATTAAAAAAATGTAAGGCTTTAGGGCAAATCAAAGTAAAAAAGCATAAACTTAATTTAGGCAATGTAAATGTGATTTAGAATATACAGATTTATTTAAGACTTAATCAGTAAATATTGTTATAAAGTACCTATCAACTTTTTTTTCCTTGGTAACGAAAGTTGTTAGAGTTGAGCTGGTTAGATCGGTTATCTTTGGCATAACTACTTGATGATTTATTAGATTCAGTTCCTTGATATTGAGAGTTATTAGGATTGAGCTAGTTGGATCGGTTATCATTTGCATAATTGGTTGCCTTTGAAGAATTTTGAGATTCCATTATAGATAGATAAAATAAAATGGAAATATATAATGACTTTATAATATATTTTATAGGAGAATTTCTAGTAGATTTAATTTTTCAATCGGAAATTATAATGACAAAATATCACATTATGTTTTGAACATTTATTAATTCTTTTAGAAGTATTTAGACTGTTTATACTTGTTTATCTAAATTGAAGGTGACATATTATGAATTATATTACTTTGCCTTCTTTAATTTTTATTATTTAATTATTACAACAAAGATTCATTCGAGTAGTCTCTTTTTTCAATGGAGGCGTTTGGAGTTGCGTTAATTCTTCTGTTCGAAACTTTTAGCAATAGCATTTGTCGGTTTGAATAAGGTTGAAGCTAGGCTGTGGTAAGAGAAAGTAGTTCTGGATTTTATAAGAAGGAGGAGGTGAAAATTCCAATCATGAACATAAACCCCTTGATTTTAATTCATTTATTGAAATAAAACTTATTTTTCACACAATAAAATGATCTAAAAATATCGATTTTTTTATAAGTCACTCTAAATTTGTTTAAAGAAATAGTTTTTTTCTATTCCAGTAAAATTCGAATTAAAATATCGAAAACTCTAGTGAAGTCTAATGAAAATGACAATATAAAGATCTCTTGTTTTTTTAATGAAACAAAAAAAATTAAAAAACAAGAAAGGAAAAAAATAAAAATGATAATAAAAAACATTTTGCATTTTTATTCTTTTCAAGCTGAAAACCTTTCATTTAAAAATCTAAAACATTTTATGTTTACTCTTTTAATAATGCAAAATAAAAAAATGTATATATAAATTCAAATACGAATAAAGAAAAATATAAAGATAAAAATTTAAAAACTGAAAAAAATAGAAAATAAAATTTTAAAACTGCTATTTACAAATGTAAAAAAAAAGGATCACTTTTTCATATAAATATGATAAAAATATCGATGCAAAAGACGTTTAACGTAGCTCAAAATTGATCGACTTATTTCGCCGCTAATAAAAAAACAAATTAAAAAAATGTAAGGCTTTAGGGCAAATCAAAGTAAAAAAGCATAAACTTAATTTAGGCAATGTAAATGTGATTTAGAATATACAGATTTATTTAAGACTTAATCAGTAAATATTGTTATAAAGTACCTATCAACTTTTTTTTCCTTGGTAACGAAAGTTGTTAGAGTTGAGCTGGTTAGATCGGTTATCTTTGGCATAACTACTTGATGATTTATTAGATTCAGTTCCTTGATATTGAGAGTTATTAGGATTGAGCTAGTTGGATCGGTTATCATTTGCATAATTGGTTGCCTTTGAAGAATTTTGAGATTCCATTATAGATAGATAAAATAAAATGGAAATATATAATGACTTTATAATATATTTTATAGGAGAATTTCTAGTAGATTTAATTTTTCAATCGGAAATTATAATGACAAAATATCACATTATGTTTTGAACATTTATTAATTCTTTTAGAAGTATTTAGACTGTTTATACTTGTTTATCTAAATTGAAGGTGACATATTATGAATTATATTACTTTGCCTTCTTTAATTTTTATTATTTAATTATTACAACAAAGATTCATTCGAGTAGTCTCTTTTTTCAATGGAGGCGTTTGGAGTTGCGTTAATTCTTCTGTTCGAAACTTTTAGCAATAGCATTTGTCGGTTTGAATAAGGTTGAAGCTAGGCTGTGGTAAGAGAAAGTAGTTCTGGATTTTATAAGAAGGAGGAGGTGAAAATTCCAATCATGAACATAAACCCCTTGATTTTAATTCATTTATTGAAATAAAACTTATTTTTCACACAATAAAATGATCTAAAAATATCGATTTTTTTATAAGTCACTCTAAATTTGTTTAAAGAAATAGTTTTTTTCTATTCCAGTAAAATTCGAATTAAAATATCGAAAACTCTAGTGAAGTCTAATGAAAATGACAATATAAAGATCTCTTGTTTTTTTAATGAAACAAAAAAAATTAAAAAACAAGAAAGGAAAAAAATAAAAATGATAATAAAAAACATTTTGCATTTTTATTCTTTTCAAGCTGAAAACCTTTCATTTAAAAATCTAAAACATTTTATGTTTACTCTTTTAATAATGCAAAATAAAAAAATGTATATATAAATTCAAATACGAATAAAGAAAAATATAAAGATAAAAATTTAAAAACTGAAAAAAATAGAAAATAAAATTTTAAAACTGCTATTTACAAATGTAAAAAAAAAGGATCACTTTTTCATATAAATATGATAAAAATATCGATGTAAAAGACGTTTAACGTAATCAGCTCAAAATTGATCGACTTATTTCGCCGCTAATAAAAAAACAAATTAAAAAAATGTAAGGCTTTAGGGCAAATCAAAGTAAAAAAGCATAAACTTAATTTAGGCAATGTAAATGTGATTTAGAATATACAGATTTATTTAAGACTTAATCAGTAAATATTGTTATAAAGTACCTATCAACTTTTTTTTCCTTGGTAACGAAAGTTGTTAGAGTTGAGCTGGTTAGATCGGTTATCTTTGGCATAACTACTTGATGATTTATTAGATTCAGTTCCTTGATATTGAGAGTTATTAGGATTGAGCTAGTTGGATCGGTTATCATTTGCATAATTGGTTGCCTTTGAAGAATTTTGAGATTCCATTATAGATAGATAAAATAAAATGGAAATATATAATGACTTTATAATATATTTTATAGGAGAATTTCTAGTAGATTTAATTTTTCAATCGGAAATTATAATGACAAAATATCACATTATGTTTTGAACATTTATTAATTCTTTTAGAAGTATTTAGACTGTTTATACTTGTTTATCTAAATTGAAGGTGACATATTATGAATTATATTACTTTGCCTTCTTTAATTTTTATTATTTAATTATTACAACAAAGATTCATTCGAGTAGTCTCTTTTTTCAATGGAGGCGTTTGGAGTTGCGTTAATTCTTCTGTTCGAAACTTTTAGCAATAGCATTTGTCGGTTTGAATAAGGTTGAAGCTAGGCTGTGGTAAGAGAAAGTAGTTCTGGATTTTATAAGAAGGAGGAGGTGAAAATTCCAATCATGAACATAAACCCCTTGATTTTAATTCATTTATTGAAATAAAACTTATTTTTCACACAATAAAATGATCTAAAAATATCGATTTTTTTATAAGTCACTCTAAATTTGTTTAAAGAAATAGTTTTTTTCTATTCCAGTAAAATTCGAATTAAAATATCGAAAACTCTAGTGAAGTCTAATGAAAATGACAATATAAAGATCTCTTGTTTTTTTAATGAAACAAAAAAAATTAAAAAACAAGAAAGGAAAAAAATAAAAATGATAATAAAAAACATTTTGCATTTTTATTCTTTTCAAGCTGAAAACCTTTCATTTAAAAATCTAAAACATTTTATGTTTACTCTTTTAATAATGCAAAATAAAAAAATGTATATATAAATTCAAATACGAATAAAGAAAAATATAAAGATAAAAATTTAAAAACTGAAAAAAATAGAAAATAAAATTTTAAAACTGCTATTTACAAATGTAAAAAAAAAGGATCACTTTTTCATATAAATATGATAAAAATATCGATGCAAAAGACGTTTAACGTAGCTCAAAATTGATCGACTTATTTCGCCGCTAATAAAAAAACAAATTAAAAAAATGTAAGGCTTTAGGGCAAATCAAAGTAAAAAAGCATAAACTTAATTTAGGCAATGTAAATGTGATTTAGAATATACAGATTTATTTAAGACTTAATCAGTAAATATTGTTATAAAGTACCTATCAACTTTTTTTTCCTTGGTAACGAAAGTTGTTAGAGTTGAGCTGGTTAGATCGGTTATCTTTGGCATAACTACTTGATGATTTATTAGATTCAGTTCCTTGATATTGAGAGTTATTAGGATTGAGCTAGTTGGATCGGTTATCATTTGCATAATTGGTTGCCTTTGAAGAATTTTGAGATTCCATTATAGATAGATAAAATAAAATGGAAATATATAATGACTTTATAATATATTTTATAGGAGAATTTCTAGTAGATTTAATTTTTCAATCGGAAATTATAATGACAAAATATCACATTATGTTTTGAACATTTATTAATTCTTTTAGAAGTATTTAGACTGTTTATACTTGTTTATCTAAATTGAAGGTGACATATTATGAATTATATTACTTTGCCTTCTTTAATTTTTATTATTTAATTATTACAACAAAGATTCATTCGAGTAGTCTCTTTTTTCAATGGAGGCGTTTGGAGTTGCGTTAATTCTTCTGTTCGAAACTTTTAGCAATAGCATTTGTCGGTTTGAATAAGGTTGAAGCTAGGCTGTGGTAAGAGAAAGTAGTTCTGGATTTTATAAGAAGGAGGAGGTGAAAATTCCAATCATGAACATAAACCCCTTGATTTTAATTCATTTATTGAAATAAAACTTATTTTTCACACAATAAAATGATCTAAAAATATCGATTTTTTTATAAGTCACTCTAAATTTGTTTAAAGAAATAGTTTTTTTCTATTCCAGTAAAATTCGAATTAAAATATCGAAAACTCTAGTGAAGTCTAATGAAAATGACAATATAAAGATCTCTTGTTTTTTTAATGAAACAAAAAAAATTAAAAAACAAGAAAGGAAAAAAATAAAAATGATAATAAAAAACATTTTGCATTTTTATTCTTTTCAAGCTGAAAACCTTTCATTTAAAAATCTAAAACATTTTATGTTTACTCTTTTAATAATGCAAAATAAAAAAATGTATATATAAATTCAAATACGAATAAAGAAAAATATAAAGATAAAAATTTAAAAACTGAAAAAAATAGAAAATAAAATTTTAAAACTGCTATTTACAAATGTAAAAAAAAAGGATCACTTTTTCATATAAATATGATAAAAATATCGATGCAAAAGACGTTTAACGTAGCTCAAAATTGATCGACTTATTTCGCCGCTAATAAAAAAACAAATTAAAAAAATGTAAGGCTTTAGGGCAAATCAAAGTAAAAAAGCATAAACTTAATTTAGGCAATGTAAATGTGATTTAGAATATACAGATTTATTTAAGACTTAATCAGTAAATATTGTTATAAAGTACCTATCAACTTTTTTTTCCTTGGTAACGAAAGTTGTTAGAGTTGAGCTGGTTAGATCGGTTATCTTTGGCATAACTACTTGATGATTTATTAGATTCAGTTCCTTGATATTGAGAGTTATTAGGATTGAGCTAGTTGGATCGGTTATCATTTGCATAATTGGTTGCCTTTGAAGAATTTTGAGATTCCATTATAGATAGATAAAATAAAATGGAAATATATAATGACTTTATAATATATTTTATAGGAGAATTTCTAGTAGATTTAATTTTTCAATCGGAAATTATAATGACAAAATATCACATTATGTTTTGAACATTTATTAATTCTTTTAGAAGTATTTAGACTGTTTATACTTGTTTATCTAAATTGAAGGTGACATATTATGAATTATATTACTTTGCCTTCTTTAATTTTTATTATTTAATTATTACAACAAAGATTCATTCGAGTAGTCTCTTTTTTCAATGGAGGCGTTTGGAGTTGCGTTAATTCTTCTGTTCGAAACTTTTAGCAATAGCATTTGTCGGTTTGAATAAGGTTGAAGCTAGGCTGTGGTAAGAGAAAGTAGTTCTGGATTTTATAAGAAGGAGGAGGTGAAAATTCCAATCATGAACATAAACCCCTTGATTTTAATTCATTTATTGAAATAAAACTTATTTTTCACACAATAAAATGATCTAAAAATATCGATTTTTTTATAAGTCACTCTAAATTTGTTTAAAGAAATAGTTTTTTTCTATTCCAGTAAAATTCGAATTAAAATATCGAAAACTCTAGTGAAGTCTAATGAAAATGACAATATAAAGATCTCTTGTTTTTTTAATGAAACAAAAAAAATTAAAAAACAAGAAAGGAAAAAAATAAAAATGATAATAAAAAACATTTTGCATTTTTATTCTTTTCAAGCTGAAAACCTTTCATTTAAAAATCTAAAACATTTTATGTTTACTCTTTTAATAATGCAAAATAAAAAAATGTATATATAAATTCAAATACGAATAAAGAAAAATATAAAGATAAAAATTTAAAAACTGAAAAAAATAGAAAATAAAATTTTAAAACTGCTATTTACAAATGTAAAAAAAAAGGATCACTTTTTCATATAAATATGATAAAAATATCGATGCAAAAGACGTTTAACGTAGCTCAAAATTGATCGACTTATTTCGCCGCTAATAAAAAAACAAATTAAAAAAATGTAAGGCTTTAGGGCAAATCAAAGTAAAAAAGCATAAACTTAATTTAGGCAATGTAAATGTGATTTAGAATATACAGATTTATTTAAGACTTAATCAGTAAATATTGTTATAAAGTACCTATCAACTTTTTTTTCCTTGGTAACGAAAGTTGTTAGAGTTGAGCTGGTTAGATCGGTTATCTTTGGCATAACTACTTGATGATTTATTAGATTCAGTTCCTTGATATTGAGAGTTATTAGGATTGAGCTAGTTGGATCGGTTATCATTTGCATAATTGGTTGCCTTTGAAGAATTTTGAGATTCCATTATAGATAGATAAAATAAAATGGAAATATATAATGACTTTATAATATATTTTATAGGAGAATTTCTAGTAGATTTAATTTTTCAATCGGAAATTATAATGACAAAATATCACATTATGTTTTGAACATTTATTAATTCTTTTAGAAGTATTTAGACTGTTTATACTTGTTTATCTAAATTGAAGGTGACATATTATGAATTATATTACTTTGCCTTCTTTAATTTTTATTATTTAATTATTACAACAAAGATTCATTCGAGTAGTCTCTTTTTTCAATGGAGGCGTTTGGAGTTGCGTTAATTCTTCTGTTCGAAACTTTTAGCAATAGCATTTGTCGGTTTGAATAAGGTTGAAGCTAGGCTGTGGTAAGAGAAAGTAGTTCTGGATTTTATAAGAAGGAGGAGGTGAAAATTCCAATCATGAACATAAACCCCTTGATTTTAATTCATTTATTGAAATAAAACTTATTTTTCACACAATAAAATGATCTAAAAATATCGATTTTTTTATAAGTCACTCTAAATTTGTTTAAAGAAATAGTTTTTTTCTATTCCAGTAAAATTCGAATTAAAATATCGAAAACTCTAGTGAAGTCTAATGAAAATGACAATATAAAGATCTCTTGTTTTTTTAATGAAACAAAAAAAATTAAAAAACAAGAAAGGAAAAAAATAAAAATGATAATAAAAAACATTTTGCATTTTTATTCTTTTCAAGCTGAAAACCTTTCATTTAAAAATCTAAAACATTTTATGTTTACTCTTTTAATAATGCAAAATAAAAAAATGTATATATAAATTCAAATACGAATAAAGAAAAATATAAAGATAAAAATTTAAAAACTGAAAAAAATAGAAAATAAAATTTTAAAACTGCTATTTACAAATGTAAAAAAAAAGGATCACTTTTTCATATAAATATGATAAAAATATCGATGCAAAAGACGTTTAACGTAGCTCAAAATTGATCGACTTATTTCGCCGCTAATAAAAAAACAAATTAAAAAAATGTAAGGCTTTAGGGCAAATCAAAGTAAAAAAGCATAAACTTAATTTAGGCAATGTAAATGTGATTTAGAATATACAGATTTATTTAAGACTTAATCAGTAAATATTGTTATAAAGTACCTATCAACTTTTTTTTCCTTGGTAACGAAAGTTGTTAGAGTTGAGCTGGTTAGATCGGTTATCTTTGGCATAACTACTTGATGATTTATTAGATTCAGTTCCTTGATATTGAGAGTTATTAGGATTGAGCTAGTTGGATCGGTTATCATTTGCATAATTGGTTGCCTTTGAAGAATTTTGAGATTCCATTATAGATAGATAAAATAAAATGGAAATATATAATGACTTTATAATATATTTTATAGGAGAATTTCTAGTAGATTTAATTTTTCAATCGGAAATTATAATGACAAAATATCACATTATGTTTTGAACATTTATTAATTCTTTTAGAAGTATTTAGACTGTTTATACTTGTTTATCTAAATTGAAGGTGACATATTATGAATTATATTACTTTGCCTTCTTTAATTTTTATTATTTAATTATTACAACAAAGATTCATTCGAGTAGTCTCTTTTTTCAATGGAGGCGTTTGGAGTTGCGTTAATTCTTCTGTTCGAAACTTTTAGCAATAGCATTTGTCGGTTTGAATAAGGTTGAAGCTAGGCTGTGGTAAGAGAAAGTAGTTCTGGATTTTATAAGAAGGAGGAGGTGAAAATTCCAATCATGAACATAAACCCCTTGATTTTAATTCATTTATTGAAATAAAACTTATTTTTCACACAATAAAATGATCTAAAAATATCGATTTTTTTATAAGTCACTCTAAATTTGTTTAAAGAAATAGTTTTTTTCTATTCCAGTAAAATTCGAATTAAAATATCGAAAACTCTAGTGAAGTCTAATGAAAATGACAATATAAAGATCTCTTGTTTTTTTAATGAAACAAAAAAAATTAAAAAACAAGAAAGGAAAAAAATAAAAATGATAATAAAAAACATTTTGCATTTTTATTCTTTTCAAGCTGAAAACCTTTCATTTAAAAATCTAAAACATTTTATGTTTACTCTTTTAATAATGCAAAATAAAAAAATGTATATATAAATTCAAATACGAATAAAGAAAAATATAAAGATAAAAATTTAAAAACTGAAAAAAATAGAAAATAAAATTTTAAAACTGCTATTTACAAATGTAAAAAAAAAGGATCACTTTTTCATATAAATATGATAAAAATATCGATGCAAAAGACGTTTAACGTAGCTCAAAATTGATCGACTTATTTCGCCGCTAATAAAAAAACAAATTAAAAAAATGTAAGGCTTTAGGGCAAATCAAAGTAAAAAAGCATAAACTTAATTTAGGCAATGTAAATGTGATTTAGAATATACAGATTTATTTAAGACTTAATCAGTAAATATTGTTATAAAGTACCTATCAACTTTTTTTTCCTTGGTAACGAAAGTTGTTAGAGTTGAGCTGGTTAGATCGGTTATCTTTGGCATAACTACTTGATGATTTATTAGATTCAGTTCCTTGATATTGAGAGTTATTAGGATTGAGCTAGTTGGATCGGTTATCATTTGCATAATTGGTTGCCTTTGAAGAATTTTGAGATTCCATTATAGATAGATAAAATAAAATGGAAATATATAATGACTTTATAATATATTTTATAGGAGAATTTCTAGTAGATTTAATTTTTCAATCGGAAATTATAATGACAAAATATCACATTATGTTTTGAACATTTATTAATTCTTTTAGAAGTATTTAGACTGTTTATACTTGTTTATCTAAATTGAAGGTGACATATTATGAATTATATTACTTTGCCTTCTTTAATTTTTATTATTTAATTATTACAACAAAGATTCATTCGAGTAGTCTCTTTTTTCAATGGAGGCGTTTGGAGTTGCGTTAATTCTTCTGTTCGAAACTTTTAGCAATAGCATTTGTCGGTTTGAATAAGGTTGAAGCTAGGCTGTGGTAAGAGAAAGTAGTTCTGGATTTTATAAGAAGGAGGAGGTGAAAATTCCAATCATGAACATAAACCCCTTGATTTTAATTCATTTATTGAAATAAAACTTATTTTTCACACAATAAAATGATCTAAAAATATCGATTTTTTTATAAGTCACTCTAAATTTGTTTAAAGAAATAGTTTTTTTCTATTCCAGTAAAATTCGAATTAAAATATCGAAAACTCTAGTGAAGTCTAATGAAAATGACAATATAAAGATCTCTTGTTTTTTTAATGAAACAAAAAAAATTAAAAAACAAGAAAGGAAAAAAATAAAAATGATAATAAAAAACATTTTGCATTTTTATTCTTTTCAAGCTGAAAACCTTTCATTTAAAAATCTAAAACATTTTATGTTTACTCTTTTAATAATGCAAAATAAAAAAATGTATATATAAATTCAAATACGAATAAAGAAAAATATAAAGATAAAAATTTAAAAACTGAAAAAAATAGAAAATAAAATTTTAAAACTGCTATTTACAAATGTAAAAAAAAAGGATCACTTTTTCATATAAATATGATAAAAATATCGATGCAAAAGACGTTTAACGTAGCTCAAAATTGATCGACTTATTTCGCCGCTAATAAAAAAACAAATTAAAAAAATGTAAGGCTTTAGGGCAAATCAAAGTAAAAAAGCATAAACTTAATTTAGGCAATGTAAATGTGATTTAGAATATACAGATTTATTTAAGACTTAATCAGTAAATATTGTTATAAAGTACCTATCAACTTTTTTTTCCTTGGTAACGAAAGTTGTTAGAGTTGAGCTGGTTAGATCGGTTATCTTTGGCATAACTACTTGATGATTTATTAGATTCAGTTCCTTGATATTGAGAGTTATTAGGATTGAGCTAGTTGGATCGGTTATCATTTGCATAATTGGTTGCCTTTGAAGAATTTTGAGATTCCATTATAGATAGATAAAATAAAATGGAAATATATAATGACTTTATAATATATTTTATAGGAGAATTTCTAGTAGATTTAATTTTTCAATCGGAAATTATAATGACAAAATATCACATTATGTTTTGAACATTTATTAATTCTTTTAGAAGTATTTAGACTGTTTATACTTGTTTATCTAAATTGAAGGTGACATATTATGAATTATATTACTTTGCCTTCTTTAATTTTTATTATTTAATTATTACAACAAAGATTCATTCGAGTAGTCTCTTTTTTCAATGGAGGCGTTTGGAGTTGCGTTAATTCTTCTGTTCGAAACTTTTAGCAATAGCATTTGTCGGTTTGAATAAGGTTGAAGCTAGGCTGTGGTAAGAGAAAGTAGTTCTGGATTTTATAAGAAGGAGGAGGTGAAAATTCCAATCATGAACATAAACCCCTTGATTTTAATTCATTTATTGAAATAAAACTTATTTTTCACACAATAAAATGATCTAAAAATATCGATTTTTTTATAAGTCACTCTAAATTTGTTTAAAGAAATAGTTTTTTTCTATTCCAGTAAAATTCGAATTAAAATATCGAAAACTCTAGTGAAGTCTAATGAAAATGACAATATAAAGATCTCTTGTTTTTTTAATGAAACAAAAAAAATTAAAAAACAAGAAAGGAAAAAAATAAAAATGATAATAAAAAACATTTTGCATTTTTATTCTTTTCAAGCTGAAAACCTTTCATTTAAAAATCTAAAACATTTTATGTTTACTCTTTTAATAATGCAAAATAAAAAAATGTATATATAAATTCAAATACGAATAAAGAAAAATATAAAGATAAAAATTTAAAAACTGAAAAAAATAGAAAATAAAATTTTAAAACTGCTATTTACAAATGTAAAAAAAAAGGATCACTTTTTCATATAAATATGATAAAAATATCGATGCAAAAGACGTTTAACGTAGCTCAAAATTGATCGACTTATTTCGCCGCTAATAAAAAAACAAATTAAAAAAATGTAAGGCTTTAGGGCAAATCAAAGTAAAAAAGCATAAACTTAATTTAGGCAATGTAAATGTGATTTAGAATATACAGATTTATTTAAGACTTAATCAGTAAATATTGTTATAAAGTACCTATCAACTTTTTTTTCCTTGGTAACGAAAGTTGTTAGAGTTGAGCTGGTTAGATCGGTTATCTTTGGCATAACTACTTGATGATTTATTAGATTCAGTTCCTTGATATTGAGAGTTATTAGGATTGAGCTAGTTGGATCGGTTATCATTTGCATAATTGGTTGCCTTTGAAGAATTTTGAGATTCCATTATAGATAGATAAAATAAAATGGAAATATATAATGACTTTATAATATATTTTATAGGAGAATTTCTAGTAGATTTAATTTTTCAATCGGAAATTATAATGACAAAATATCACATTATGTTTTGAACATTTATTAATTCTTTTAGAAGTATTTAGACTGTTTATACTTGTTTATCTAAATTGAAGGTGACATATTATGAATTATATTACTTTGCCTTCTTTAATTTTTATTATTTAATTATTACAACAAAGATTCATTCGAGTAGTCTCTTTTTTCAATGGAGGCGTTTGGAGTTGCGTTAATTCTTCTGTTCGAAACTTTTAGCAATAGCATTTGTCGGTTTGAATAAGGTTGAAGCTAGGCTGTGGTAAGAGAAAGTAGTTCTGGATTTTATAAGAAGGAGGAGGTGAAAATTCCAATCATGAACATAAACCCCTTGATTTTAATTCATTTATTGAAATAAAACTTATTTTTCACACAATAAAATGATCTAAAAATATCGATTTTTTTATAAGTCACTCTAAATTTGTTTAAAGAAATAGTTTTTTTCTATTCCAGTAAAATTCGAATTAAAATATCGAAAACTCTAGTGAAGTCTAATGAAAATGACAATATAAAGATCTCTTGTTTTTTTAATGAAACAAAAAAAATAAAAAAACAAGAAAGGAAAAAAATAAAAATGATAATAAAAAACATTTTGCATTTTTATTCTTTTCAAGCTGAAAACCTTTCATTTAAAAATCTAAAACATTTTATGTTTACTCTTTTAATAATGCAAAATAAAAAAATGTATATATAAATTCAAATACGAATAAAGAAAAATATAAAGATAAAAATTTAAAAACTGAAAAAAATAGAAAATAAAATTTTAAAACTGCTATTTACAAATGTAAAAAAAAAGGATCACTTTTTCATATAAATATGATAAAAATATCGATGTAAAAGACGTTTAACGTAATCAGCTCAAAATTGATCGACTTATTTCGCCGCTAATAAAAAAACAAATTAAAAAAATGTAAGGCTTTAGGGCAAATCAAAGTAAAAAAGCATAAACTTAATTTAGGCAATGTAAATGTGATTTAGAATATACAGATTTATTTAAGACTTAATCAGTAAATATTGTTATAAAGTACCTATCAACTTTTTTTTCCTTGGTAACGAAAGTTGTTAGAGTTGAGCTGGTTAGATCGGTTATCTTTGGCATAACTACTTGATGATTTATTAGATTCAGTTCCTTGATATTGAGAGTTATTAGGATTGAGCTAGTTGGATCGGTTATCATTTGCATAATTGGTTGCCTTTGAAGAATTTTGAGATTCCATTATAGATAGATAAAATAAAATGGAAATATATAATGACTTTATAATATATTTTATAGGAGAATTTCTAGTAGATTTAATTTTTCAATCGGAAATTATAATGACAAAATATCACATTATGTTTTGAACATTTATTAATTCTTTTAGAAGTATTTAGACTGTTTATACTTGTTTATCTAAATTGAAGGTGACATATTATGAATTATATTACTTTGCCTTCTTTAATTTTTATTATTTAATTATTACAACAAAGATTCATTCGAGTAGTCTCTTTTTTCAATGGAGGCGTTTGGAGTTGCGTTAATTCTTCTGTTCGAAACTTTTAGCAATAGCATTTGTCGGTTTGAATAAGGTTGAAGCTAGGCTGTGGTAAGAGAAAGTAGTTCTGGATTTTATAAGAAGGAGGAGGTGAAAATTCCAATCATGAACATAAACCCCTTGATTTTAATTCATTTATTGAAATAAAACTTATTTTTCACACAATAAAATGATCTAAAAATATCGATTTTTTTATAAGTCACTCTAAATTTGTTTAAAGAAATAGTTTTTTTCTATTCCAGTAAAATTCGAATTAAAATATCGAAAACTCTAGTGAAGTCTAATGAAAATGACAATATAAAGATCTCTTGTTTTTTTAATGAAACAAAAAAAATAAAAAAACAAGAAAGGAAAAAAATAAAAATGATAATAAAAAACATTTTGCATTTTTATTCTTTTCAAGCTGAAAACCTTTCATTTAAAAATCTAAAACATTTTATGTTTACTCTTTTAATAATGCAAAATAAAAAAATGTATATATAAATTCAAATACGAATAAAGAAAAATATAAAGATAAAAATTTAAAAACTGAAAAAAATAGAAAATAAAATTTTAAAACTGCTATTTACAAATGTAAAAAAAAAGGATCACTTTTTCATATAAATATGATAAAAATATCGATGTAAAAGACGTTTAACGTAATCAGCTCAAAATTGATCGACTTATTTCGCCGCTAATAAAAAAACAAATTAAAAAAATGTAAGGCTTTAGGGCAAATCAAAGTAAAAAAGCATAAACTTAATTTAGGCAATGTAAATGTGATTTAGAATATACAGATTTATTTAAGACTTAATCAGTAAATATTGTTATAAAGTACCTATCAACTTTTTTTTCCTTGGTAACGAAAGTTGTTAGAGTTGAGCTGGTTAGATCGGTTATCTTTGGCATAACTACTTGATGATTTATTAGATTCAGTTCCTTGATATTGAGAGTTATTAGGATTGAGCTAGTTGGATCGGTTATCATTTGCATAATTGGTTGCCTTTGAAGAATTTTGAGATTCCATTATAGATAGATAAAATAAAATGGAAATATATAATGACTTTATAATATATTTTATAGGAGAATTTCTAGTAGATTTAATTTTTCAATCGGAAATTATAATGACAAAATATCACATTATGTTTTGAACATTTATTAATTCTTTTAGAAGTATTTAGACTGTTTATACTTGTTTATCTAAATTGAAGGTGACATATTATGAATTATATTACTTTGCCTTCTTTAATTTTTATTATTTAATTATTACAACAAAGATTCATTCGAGTAGTCTCTTTTTCATGTGATGGCTTCATAACTTTTTTTTTTATTCATGTTAAAGTGATGATAATTTTTTTTTAAATAGATTCTTTTCTTATTTTTTTCATATTATCAAATTTTCTTCATTATCTTCTTGTGTATTACTTTTTTTTCGAGATTCGAACTTTCATTCTAATTAAATTGCCATTTTCCAATAAACTTGTTTTACTGTATAACCTTTTTCACTTTCATATTTATTCTCTGTCTAAATACATTTTTAAGCCATTTTATTTGTAAATTTTATGAATAAGCGAAATTTTGCTTTCCATTAAATTGCTTCTGCACAAATTTTTAAACTTTTAAATTTTAAATTTTTTTATCATGAAATGTTAAATATGAATGTTTATTTCAATTAGGAACTTGTTTAATTAATTTTTTTATCGATTTCGTTAAGTTCGAATTATTTAATATTTGCTAGTAGACATACTAACTATTAAGTATAAAATATTTTAGCAGTCTATATTTGGGCAAAATGTTCTCTCTAATAATAATTAACAACATTATAATCTTTTTTTGATCGATTCACTATCTGTTTGCTAATTTTATTCATATTATTTAAGGTATTAGTTCGTTTTTTATTGAATTATTATTGAATTTGATTAAATACTACTTCTAGAAAGTTTCTGCAAATGGTAAGGTGTTTTTTTCAAGTTATTCTTGTCTTAAGCAATTATCCAAATAATTTCCAAGTTAACTTTGTAATTATTTTTATCATGCACTATAGTAACTAGCTAACCATTTTCAAAATGGCCTTGTATAACATTTTACTTATCAAAAGTGATTAAGTTGCTGACGGAGCTTTATTCAAAATTATAGATACTTATAGAGGTACTTGCAACTACAAGTAAGTCACTATTATTCACAAGGCTAGTATTTTTTATATCTTCCTCGAAAAATACTTTCCTTAGTAATTTATCTGTATGAATGTTTACATTTCTTGATATCAAGATATCATTAATAGTTACTTTAGGCTCATGCTACCATCTACTTTTATGTGCTACTTTGTAAGAAGTATAATTAGGCTATTTAGTTGGGAAACTTGACTTAGTTAGATGAGCTTACTATAATTTGGTGGGTGTTTGAGTTAGCTTTCTACAAATAAATTTGCATTAGTTAGTAAGGCAGTATATACAAAATGAGTTCAAATAGACGTGATCTTTCAATATTAGAGCTTGTAATATTTACTCTTAAAGAAATTCATTCAAATCTATTACTTTTATGAGTTCATATTTTGGTTAAAGCTTCTCATCAGAATCACGTTAAGGTTATAAAGATATAATTTGAAAAAGGTATCAAAGTTAAAATAATCTCATTACTTTAGAATATAAAAAAAATCCTTTAATACAACAGACTCATTACTTATTAAAACCCTCTAAGCATTCTGAAGAATATCTTCAACCAAAACTAGTTATTACTCTGTCATTTTAATAAGGCTTTTCCATATTTATTAATTAAAACCTGATGCTCGATGCTTAACTCTCCTTAAATTTGTATAGTTTAAGAATGTTAAATTTATTAGCCTCCATTAGTTTTTGTTTTTCCATTGTAAAAGATGATTAATCTTTAGTAAAACTAAGAGCTATTAATTGAAGGTGTCATAATCTATCTATACCATATCCACTAATTATTCATCCGTTATGTTCTGCTATAGCTATTATCCTTTGAAAATTAGCAGATTATGCTATAACCCTACAAATAATAACTCCTGGTAAAATTACAAATAACAGTACTCAATTTTCATAGTTTGCTCTTATTTCTAAATTTACTCTAGTAAATTACATTTAAATATTTCATTTCACTAGTTTACTTCATATAGAAATAGCAATCAATCTGAATATACGCAAGCTATTGTAAGTTGAGAATCTTGATATTTCATTTAATATTATCCTATAGTTTAATCTAAGTTATGCAGATACTCTTTAATATTTTTATCTGACTATTGCTTCGAGCATGTAGATACTAGTATTATATCTTGTTAGTTCTTTAGTTCTTCTCTAGGATTTGAATACTAAATTATATCTATACCTTAAGAATAGCTGTCTATTATAAAGATATCATTATTGTATACCAGTGTTATAAGCCCTGACTTACTAGAAGATATTTATGATTTTTCTATTTTATCTCCAATCCTTAAATATTTCATAGCTTATTTTTAATTAAAAGTTAATGAGGAAAATATTCAAAAAAGTGAAGTTTTAAATAAATAAAATAACCAAGTGTTTTTAAAAGCTAGTCATTAAAATATTAATTGCCTTTTTCTTTTTTTTCTTATTAGTTATAAATGTTTGATTTTCTCTCGATGCTGTTGGACTTTGATTCTTATGTAAAATTTTTGGGAAATTATCTAAAGCTTTTTGAGTTCTTCAAAATTTAGTCTCCACAGTGGAAGGAAATATTTGAAATGTAGGATTATTTTTTTCTTAGATTTAGGTGTTTATTAGTAAGAGAAATAAGTTTCACAAACGTTTATCATTTCAAAATCTCTATCTAAAAACACTGTTTCCTTCTTTTACTTAGGCAATTCTTTTTTAGATAGAAAGTTTCTAAATTTCAATCTGTCTTAGAATATTTTAAGTCTGAAAATTTTAAAGAAGCAAGGCTTTTTATATTAATAATAAAAGCTTTAATTACTATCATTTTCGTACATCATTTTTATAAATTCAAGCTATTATGGCTATACTTTCTTAGTTAGCTACTATTTATATTGTCGTATTCTATCATTAAGCTTTTAAGAATGCTCCTTCTTTCCGATATTATTTCCACTAACATTAGATAAATCACAGTAATCTCCTTGACATACTTTTTTGCTTTGAAAGTTGATTTTAGTTTTTGATTTTAGTACTTTTGCATGCTTATTATTAACTTAGTGCTTTTTCAAAACTTTGAGTAGGCCTAACGCAAAAGGAATTGACTATTAGATAGTTGGTATAGGTTTTTTCAAAATAGTGTATATTTTTGACTAAAGAGTAAAATAACTCTTTATTTATTATGAATTATTTAAATTCTCTTTTTTTAATTATCCAAATTAGCGATTTATAAGTAAGAACGCTAGTTTAATTGGTATGATTGTTTAAAACTTTAAATGTCTGTAATTTATAATTGCTTAAGGTGTTGGCTTTACCTGTGATGTATTTGTTTAAGCTTTAAATTTCTATAATTATCTTAAATATTGCTCTTGATATACTATTTATAACTAGCGCTTATATTAATTTCTTTAATCATAGTATATTAGCTTACCTTTAGTTTAATAAGTATTTAATATAAGTTAGCTTCAATTATGTTAATAGTCACATTCAAGTATTTTATAGCTACTTACTACATTCCTAGTTTCTTAAGATCCTTTTATAAGTTTAGGCTAATTTATTGGCTTCCTTAAAGACATAAGGCCTTTTCTATAAATAATATAGAAGTATTAAATAGAAATGAGTAGGTAAATTTATGAAGAAGGTATATAATTAAAGTGTAAGGATAGATATGAATATATATATAAATAAGTTTTAGCATAGGATCTATTTATAATTCTAATTATACCTTAATATTGCCTAGATGACCCGGGGTGGACTTCGGCTAGGACTTCAAATCCTAGGGAGACGAGAGTCTCAGGTGTTCGATTCACCCTTTCGGGCGTTTTATATAATTTTAAAAGTGTAAATTAAATATCTAATTATTAGTATCTATTCTATAGATACTAATCTAGCTTTACATTCCATTATACTTTAAATAGAAATACTTTTTCAGACAATATTGTATCTTATATTTTATAACAAAATGCATAAACTGTTTAGTATAAGCTTTTATAAATCAAGTTAATTAAGATAGGGAAGATTAATGAAAGTAAGTGTAATATGATTATAAATATAGTATTCATATAATCAAGAGATTTACTCTATCATTTCGTTTTCTACCCATAAAGATCAAGAAATTAAACCTTATAAATAAATAAATAAATAAATTTGATTATAGAGCGCGTAGCACTCTCGTTGGTGCGCAGCTCTTTAAAAAAATATTTCATACTGACAAGAATGTTTGTTACTGATAAAATTATCAGATACTGATAAAACTTGTTCAATACTGGTATAATTATTCAGTACTTATAAAAATTTTCAATACTGATATAATTTCAGAATACTCGTAATCTTTAATACTTGTTGGAGGTTCAAGGACATGGCAGGGTTGCGTCTCATTGCATCACCAAAGCAGAGGACGACATGTGTCAATTATGGGTGCTTAAATTCCACACCTCTAATGAAGCCCGCAGAAATAATTTCTTTTTATTTCCAGAATAAAAAAATGAAATAAACCAGTGCCGAAGGCCAAATTAACAGATGTCTCGAGGCCAAGCCAAAGCAGAGGAAGACATAAAGTCGATTATGGGTACTTAACTTCCCCAACCTCTGACGAAGCTGTCCCTTGTTTTTCACCTTTGAACAACTATGGTTATTTAATAAATATATATAATATAATAATTATTATAAACAGAATCTGATCTTTAATATTAACGAAAGGATGAAATGACACTACTTCAATATTTATTAAAAATTAGTATTTAATATCTTGAAACATAACTATATAAATGGGAATTAAAGGAATGGTTTACTAGTAACTTCCTTAGGATTATATTAAAGAGGTAAATATCACTAGTTAGAAAGGGATTTTAGATGGAGAGATGTAGTAGGAGATAGAAGAGTAGTAATTGAAAACTACTCATTTTTATTCTGTTATTCTTATGATAATTACTACTATCATAGGAATCGATATCGTTGCACTTCCTTATGTTGCAAGAGTTTGAGGAATGTTATATGGAAATTTGTGGATCATTTTGGTGTTTTGCTTGTGTATTTATACTAGCGATTTGTATATTTAAGCTTGCAACTAAACTGGATAAATCAGCTGTTCAGAAATAGCTTATAAATTATATGGATCATTTGGAGCTTTTTACTCTAAGATTTTTATAGTGCTAAGTAATTATGGAAATATTTTGCTCTACTTTATAATAATTCAAACATCACTTTCCAATGTTTTAAGTTATACTAGTAGCTTAATTATTAAACCTGAAGTAGTTACTTTAGTAATTTCTGTAGCTTCCTTAGCTTAATATACCGAAAGCAAATAAGCTTTATTGCAAATTTTAGTTTTTTAAGTCTGATGTAGGTACTTATATCTATGGATTTTCTTATTTATATCTCCATTAAGAAAAAAAGCGAGTAGTTTCAGATTTATCTGAAGATAAGCATATATGTCAGTCACATGTATTTCTAGCTTTTACTACCATTTTATTAATTTCCTAGTTAGTGTATATTAATACTCAGATAAAGTAATTAAATTTAAATTAAAAAGCTAAGAGTTACATTGCTTTAGTCTATATATTCAATCTTTATTTCTTAATTAATAAATTTAAGCATGGAATCAACTTAAAGTATATTCCATTAAAACTAATAAGATCCATCTTCTCTATTGGATATAGATAAATAATAAAAATATGCTTTTAGACAAGAAAATTAAAAATTAAAGGAATCCACAGGAGAACTTTAGTCAAATTTAGCAGATAATGATTAGGAATTAAAAAAGTTATAAATTGGAGAAAATTAAAAAGATTAAGCAGAAAATGAAAATATTTAAGGAATATAAATGATTAAATACTAAAATGGTGATAGTTATGAAGGCTAGATTGAAAACAGCAAAAGATAAGGAAAAGGAAAAATTATATATAAAAATGGGGAATCTTTTGAAGGTGAATGACGAAATAATGAACCTTATAATGGAAATGGGTTTTATATTTATCCAAATGGAAACATTTATGTGGGTCAGCTAATAAAAAGATAAAAATAAGGAAAAGGAAAAATGATATACTAAAACCAAAAAGTAAATGAAGGTTATTTAAAAAATAAGCTTCAAAATGAAAGTGGATCTTTTGGTTATAAAAATGAATATATTTATGAAGGCCAGTTTGTAAATGGATTCAGATAAGGTTAAGGAAAAATGATTTACAAAAATGGTGAAACTTTTGAAGGAGTTTGAAAAAACGATGAACTATAAAATGGAATATATAATTACTAAAATGGGGATATTTATGAAGGTTAGTTTGTAAATGGAGTTAGATAAGGTTAAGGAAAAATGATATTCAAAAACGGAAAAACTTTTGAAGGTCATTGAAAAAATAATAAACCTTTAAATGGAATCGTATTTTATATTTATCCAAATGGAGATAGTTATGAAGGTAGTTTTGTAAACGGAAGCAAATAAGGATTAGGAAAAATGATCTACAAAAATGGTTAAATTTTTGAAGGTGAATGAAAAAATGATAAACCTCTAAATGGAAGTGGATTCTAATCTTATCCAAATGGAAATTGTTATGAAGGTTAGTTTGTAAATGGAAACAGATAAGGGTAAGGAAAAATAATATATAAAAACGGATAAACTTTTGAAGGCGAATGGAGAAACGATGAACCATATAATGGAAATGGATTTTATTCTTATCCAAATGGAAATTGCTATGAAGGTCAGTTTGTAAATGGAAAAAAATAAAGATAAGGAAAAATAATATTCAAAAATGGTTAATCTTTTGAAGGGGAATGATTAGAGGATAAGCCTGCAAATGGAATATTTAGATATTTAAATGGTGATAAGTATGAAGGCCAATTTGTAAATGGAAATAGATAAGGATAAGGAAAAATGATTTATAAAAATGGTTAATTTTTTGAAGGTGAATGATTAAAGGATGAACCATGAAACGGAAGTGGATTCCACATTTATTAAAATGGAGACGGCTATGAAGGTCAGTTTGTAAATGGAAACAGATAAGGAAAAGGAAAAATAATGTATAAAAACGGATAAACTTTTGAAGGCGAATGGAGAAACGATGAACCATATAATGGAAATGGATTTTATTCTTATCCAAATGGAAATTGCTATGAAGGTCAGTTTGTAAATGGAAAAAAATAAAGATAAGGAAAAATAATATACAAAAATGGTTAATCTTTTATAGGTTAATGATTAGAGGATAAGCCTGCAAATGGAATATTTAGATATTTAAATGGTGATAAGTATGAAGGCCAATTTGTAAATGGAAATAGATAAGGATAAGGAAAAATGATCTTCAAAAATGGTTAATCTTTGGAAGGTGGATGGAAAAATGATACAATGCATAATGGCAAAATTTTATTTACTAATGGAGATAAATTTGAAGGTAATTTTGCAAAATAAAGATTTAATGGTTCTGGATCTTTCACTTTTTATATCAAAAAAACACTTTTGACAAAAGCTTTTGTTTTAGTAAAATATCCTTAATATTTTTAAAAATCGAAGGAGCTTGATATGATAATTTACTTATTTAAGATATAAAGCTTTCTCTTCTCGATGAAGTAAAATATAGTTAGAATTAGCCTTTGACTGTTTAAAGACAACAATAATAAAAAATAATATTTAGACTTAAAAAAGAATTTAATTTAGTCAGCAATAAGAGTAGATTAAGTAATACATTTATTTAATAAGTTTGGAGCAACTAAAACTTATTTAATTATATAATTTCCTATTTAAATTTTAAAGCATTTGCAATTTATCCAGAGTTAATAAGTATCTGAATACTTTTCCGTATTTAATATAGAGTTTATCAATCTTTAGATATAGAGATTATGAAGCTTATGTTAGAAGCAGAGTCTTAAGCAGCTTAAAGTTTTTAATATTTTCTAAAGTTAAAAGTTTTAGAATAGATTTATCAGATTTTTCTTAGAGTTTATGTGATTAACTACATAGAATGCTTTATGTATCTCTTATTCTAAATCAACTATTAAGTGCTTAATTAAATAGACCAAACCATCTTTAGGAACTTTCAATTTAATGTACTGATAAAACCTTTTTTCTATTAAGTGTGATGCCTACTTCTCTATAAAAATTAGTTTTATAAGGGTAGTTAGAAGACAAAGATTTACAATTTTTATCTAAGCTAGAAAAACTAGAACATATCTAATTAAAAAGCTAGACTACTACATTTAAAAACATTGGAATAAAAGGAAGCTTTCTAATGGAATTTTGCTAGAATTTAAGTTTGAAAGTTATAAAAATAAAGAGTAATAGCATTTAAATTCCTTATTTGCAAGAATATCTAAGACTAAAAGGATAACTAGTATAAGAATTAAAAATTAACTAAAACAAGGAAATCGATTAATTACTTTATCTGTGTCCTAATATTATTTCAATAGACTCTTACTAAAATACTTCTATCAATCAAATTCTTGGATAGATTAAGAATTATAATCTTAGATACTTAAAGTTGAATAATAGTTTCCATTCTGATCTGTTTTCTTAGTTTATTACTTAAGGATTTAATAAACTCTAATAACTTTATATAGCTAACTGCTAAAACTTCAGTGATGAAAACTTAATTCTACTAATGCAAAATACTCCCAATCTTAAATCCTTGTACTTAAAAGAAATTAATTTACTTAATAGTTCAGCTCTAATGCAAATAGGTACTTATGGATAAAAATATGAATAAATAGGGCTAGTTGATATAGCTTAACTAGACTAGTAAACTATGGAATATATATTCTAGAAATGCTAATAATTGAAATAAATAGAACTAAAAACTTAAATTAAAACAAGTGACTAAGTATTTAAAGTCATTTAGTAAAACTGTAAGTAACTATGAAGTTTAAGTTTAAGCCTTTTAACAATAGAAAATAGTTTATTATGAATCTAAGAATTTACTAAATATGTCAAGCTTAGACATTTAAAGTTTTACAATTTAGATTTAACAGATTAAGATATCCATTTAATAATATAATGCTGCTACCATTTACATACTTTGGAATTAATCAATTCATGTACTTTGTCATCTAATACTTTGCCTATATAAGATTACAATTTAGTTAACTTTCCTATTTGGAAGAATCTAAGAATCCTTAAATTTCAAGACAACAAATAGAGTCTTCCATTTATTTTTAAGCAAATTATAAAAGAATTTAAGAAACTGAAGATTTTTTATAAAGGAAAGGAAATAAGGATATCTAGAGAAGATTTATGCTTTGAATTGGATAACTTGTTTTGATGAAGAAAATAAACAAAGTAACTTTTATTAAAAAGATTAAGAATAATTTCAGATATTAACTAACCATTCTTGTTTTTAGTCATTAAAGCTTGCTTCTATATAAACTATTTAAAATTTAAATCAGTAAATTGTAAAATTTATCTCTTTTTATCTATTTCAAATGTTTTCATTTATATCTCAGATTTTCCTTATATTTTTAGTATATTCCTCATTAAGATATCTTGATCATTGCTGATTCCTTTAAATTATAATTCTATTAAGGTTTCATTTAAATTTAGATTTTTATATAAAGCTATTTTTATTTTTTAATTATAAACTTTAACACTAGAGGAACTTCCTAATAGCGCAAACCAAAAGTAATAAAATTTTAAACGTCTAATATAGTAGTTTATAAGTCTTGATTTGAAGGAAACTTTATATTTAACTAATTATTAGCTATTGACTAAGTAATTATATAAAGGCATAGCATGGAATAATAACTATACATTGCTAATAAGTCTACTTTATAATCGATAGTAAATATATCACCATTGTAAGGTAATTGAAAGCTTTAGAATTATTAAAGGGAGATATGAAATTGGTTAATTGTATCTCTAAATAGATATTATAATGAATCCATGCTACAGTATTTTAATATTATAGCAGAGCAAACTATTATAGTAGCTTCACATAGAATATTGCTACTAGTAGAAAAATATAAAAGAGCTTATTACATAATTTTATTTAAAGGACTAAAATAAGACAGAAGATATTTATTTGAGAATCAATTTTAAGATTAATGTATATTTGCAAGTAAATATGCAGCTAATAGACTTAATTCTTAAGCTTTTTAAAATTTTCTTTTGGTTTTAGTCTAAAAAATAACTAAAATATAAAATCAAAGGATTTTCAAAGAAAGCTCCAAAATTTTGATTTTAGATTTAAAACTTAAAAATCCCATTTTCGAAGTAAATGCTCATTAATTATAATATCTATAAAAATAATTTGAAGCATAAAACTAATAGATTTTTACTCAATGCTATAGATTTTTAAAGGAAATAAAATCACTTAAAATAAACTAGATTTATATAAATTAAGGAAGAGTCAATACCAGATTGCTTATTATATACAATCAAGTCAAGTTATGGATTTTTTGGTTACTACCTGCATCTTAATAAAATAATGTTTACTACTGTAATTTGAAAAATAAGTTAATAATTAAAGAAAAGAAAGATCTTTGTAGAGTCATGTAATATTATAACGTAAATAAGGCTAAATTATAAAAATCCTTTATTTTATACCCTTTTTAATTAAGTCTAGCAAGTATATTCATACTAAACAATAATCATTTAGTTATGCGAAGATTTAATTGAATGAAACATTAAGTTCTGACCTTTCAAAAATTTTTCTACATTTCTTATTTTTTGCCAAAGATAAAAACCTTAATGCTATAATTTTACCTTTTTATTCTTAGTTCTTATTTTCATTTTTGAATGTGATTATTTAAAGATAAAGAAAACATTTATCGATAATTAAAATCTAACCCAGTATTAACATCAATAGCAAGCTATTTAGAAATAGATATATAGCTATTTCCTTTTATACTCTTTTTATATTAAAAGGAGTTAAATATTTATGCTCCAGCTTGCTAAAATATCACCTTTCTAGCTTTCTTCCTCATCTATAACTTTTTTAAAGAATCTTTTATACTTTTATGATCTTGAAATTTATTAATCTGACTGAAGGAAAATAAAGCTCATTTATTAGAATTAGGAAATTACTTATTAAACACTTCTTTTCTTACAATCATTTTAATCCATGTAAGCAAGTCTATTTTATATAGTATTTAGATATAAAGCTTTAAATCTAACTGATTAAATAGGTTATATTTAGTATTAGTTTAGTTAAAAATAACTCTGATGTACTAATGTTGCTGAAGGTTTAATATTAGGCTTCAAAGAACAAGCATAAATTAATTTTCCTACCAAATTATGTTTAAAACCATACTAGCGTAAGGTAAAGTAGTGAGTGAATGAGATTTCAAAATCTACTAATATTGAAATACAACATTAGCAATGATAATTTTACATTCATTGGTGCTAAGAAAGCATTTAATCTTCTTTTTAGTAAAAAGGATAAACTTGATGGTTTTCTTAAGAATAAAAAGATATTTTTATCTATTTCCCTTTATCAAATATTTTTACAATAAACAACACAAAAAAGAGGAAAGTATAGTGTTTTAGCAAATATAACTAAAGTCTCTCAATTGAATAAATTTCTTAACTATAAAGTAAATTTGTTATTATTTCATAGGATAAAAGAGATTTATGTTCTTTTACTTTATTAACTATAAAAGAATCATATAAGTCTAAGAGATAGAGAAGTGTTGGTGTAAATAAAAAATTATTATGTTATTATAGATACTTTTTTATCCTGCGAAGTTTGATATCTAAATTGAAAAAATCCCTTACAAAATATTTTAGTCATAATAACTTTAATAAAGGTAATTTCTTTGAAGGTTAAGAGATAAAAATTAAGGTATATCTACATCCTTAAAAATCTTTTACAAACCTAATGTCTAAAATATATTATGAAAATTTAACTTATCTAGTGCTAGGAAAAAAGATAATTAAATAATTAAGATCTAGAAACTATTTTAATTAATTAAGAAATCTTTGAAGCTTAATTAGAAACAGATGGATTTTAAGTTTAAACTACTATTTAGATACTGACAAATATACCTTCTTTTGTCTATATAGTGATATCATTTACTGATTAGTTTAGAAATAAACGAACTCAACTATATCTCCTACTATAAGGTATAATCAAGATAGAGTATAATCATACTGATATATAATTTTATTAAATTTATTTAAATCCTATAAAATAATTATTCTTCAGGTTAGTTAAAAGTTAACTATTAGTATTGCAAAAATAGAATCAGAACTGAAAACAAATTTTAGAATTTATGAACTACTAAAGTTATTAGAATTATTAGTCATAGCTATCCAAAATTCCAATTTATGGATATCTTACTGATTATTTAATTTGCTAAACTTTTTGAGAGATGAGACATATTAAAACTATTTGAACGAGTTAGAAAAGCATAATTATTCAAAAATCTAATAAAAAGATTAGATAAAGCTTCTTATTTTATCTACTATTTGAACTCCTATTTAGTTAAAAATTAAATTGCTATATTTTTGATGTTGCATTTTATCTTTTTGCTTATCTAAAATTATTAATTTATTAAAGTGATGTTGCGTTTGCTTAGCTTAACTTCTTAGTGCTAATCTTACATTTTATTTTTATTGCCTATTTCAATTTCAAACTAGCATCCTTATTTATTTTTTTCCTTGCTTTGCTATTTTTTAGATTAACATAATTGTTCTTAATTAATTATATCTTTAGTTATATTTGCTTAATCAATTAAATTTACTAAGCTATTAAGTTGAAAATAGATTCTAGATATAGATGCTAATATCTTAATGCTGACTAATGAAATGAAGTATAATATTTGAAAACTAGCATATTTATACTGCTAGTCTCTTTTTGGCTTTTGCCTTTTATTTCTTAAAGATTTACCAAACTAGTTTGAATTAATGTAGCTATAATAGAATTAAGATTAATTTATGTTTATATTAACTATCTTAGCTATACTATAAATAACTTTCATTTCTTTATTACAAATCATGCTAAAGATAGCTATCTCTTTCACTTAACTTTATTCCATCTTTTAGTATTCATGTTTTAACTGGGTAGCTTGCTATCATTTCAAACTAGCAGACTAAAGTAAATTCTTGAGATATCTACAGCATCTAATAAATAAACTGTAATATTTCTTAAGATATATAAAATAAGGTAAAGCTTTAAATTTAAAAACTTTTAATGAAGTAAAAGGGATAATAAAAGGATATACCAGCATATGAAGAGAAAGTTTCACATATATTTGCATATAAATATTTGACTATGAAAAAAAACAAATATATAGTTACTTTTATAAAAGAAGATCACTACCTAAATAAAAAGATTATAGCAGTTTATCTAAATTACAGATTTAAGAATATTAAATAAATATTTTGTAACATATAAATAAAAAGAAGAAGCTTTACTATAATTGCTGATATACGGAAGCAGAAAAATTGAAAGGAAAAATATGATGCTTCTATAAAAATTTAAATATGAAGTTAATTAATAGAAAATGTGAGATCTTAATTATATGAAGAATTAATTATTGTCTGACATTTATTACTTATAATTAATAAATATAATTATTATAGTTATTGCTGGTTTTCTTCAATTCTGTTTCCTAGTTTTGTTTACTTCTGTTGCTAATTTTGAAATTGAATACTTTGATATTGAGATATACACCAGAAGACATTTTAATTTAATTATTTAACTTAATTATACTGCTTAACTTGTATTTCCTACCTCTTTTAACGACTAATTTCAGTAAATTAATAATAACAAAATTTATAATTAGGAATATAATAATCAAAAGAATGTCTGTAGCTAGATTTGAACTTTCAATTATGTCTCTAACCTAAGAACGATTCATGATTAGATCCAAAACATTGAAGGAAAAGTGACTGAAAGATAATCAGTTTTAGGTAAGTGTTTTAAGTTTAATTATTGAATATGTATAGAATACTCATTGTGGCTTCACTATACCACTATATCCATAAAGAGTCCATTCAGAGATAGCAGCACAGCGAAATTTTAGCTGTCTTCAAACATTTAAAGCTAGAAATAATAATTATAACCAAGAATATGAATAGATATTTCTTTTCTTATGATGTATGCCTTTATTAATTTAAATCAAATAATAATCTTGCAGTTGAGTGTTTTATTTAGATAAAAAACATATTTTACTATACGATCTAAATTCATTTGCATATACTAACTATTCCATCTGGTAGGTTATCATGTTAAAACATTGTAAAGCCTTAAATGTAAGCATTTTCTTAGCTAATTGCTTGCTATATTCTATAACTCTTATATTGCTTTAAATTCTAATTTTTGAGGAAATAATTTAAAATAAAATCTTTATTATTTAATTTTATTGTTTTTTAGCTTTCGTATGATTGTGTTATAATACAACTACTTGCCTTATTACGAACAATAGAGATGAAAAGCAAAATTATTAAACTCTCCCTTAAGCAAACTGATATATAGGGAGTCTATATGCTTTTTTTATTTATTTAGTAAGCGTACAATTTAGATTTTATAGAGCTATTTTAAATAATTTAAGTATAAGATATTTAATTTTGCTAAAATAGAGTTAAAATGTCTAATTTCTAAATGCCCTAATTTTCTCAGTTTTCGTAAATATCTTCATGACTATTTTCAATTTCGCTATCCTCTATTTCTCAGATTTCATTTGTTGATATTTCAATTTACTTAAATTTTATTTTTAGATCATCTAATCATTTTAAATCGAAACCTTCTGCATGTCTTAAAGTAAATATTCTCAAAGTTTCTCAGATCTTAAGATCAAATCCATTTTCATCAACAAAAGGAAAAGCATCCGAGGTTACCTTACTATTTATTGCTAATTCTAGCTCTCAAACATTCTTAAGATTTGTTATCAGTTACTTCACATCTTCAGTTGTTTACCATTCTTAGTAATTTAAGCTTAAAAATACCAGTTATTTGAAATAAATCATTTCTTAGATTTAATATTCAACTTAATCAAATTGACAGGTCTCTAAATTTAGGATTCTTATTTGATAGCAATTTTTGTTAATTATGTCTAGCAGTTCAAAGCTTAAGAATAATTCCACCTAAAGCTATATGCATTTCAGTTTGGAGCAATTCTAAAAGATATATCTTAGAGATTCATTTGTAGTGTCTATTCCTTCAAAAATAATTTCTTCTAAATTTTGTCCATACCTACCTATCTCTCTTATTGCTATATCTTCAAGTTACTCTAGATCTATCAAATTTATTGCTCTTAAGTTAGGAGAGTTTTTCATAATCAGTATCAAATGCTAATTACAAAAGCTAGGACAACTTTCAATATCTACCAAAACAAGGTTGGGCAGATTTTACGACAGGAAATGAGTAAAATCTTTTCTAGGTAGATCAGCTTCAATTTTCAAGCATCTTAAAGATTTATGGTTGATTTCTTTTAACACTTTTTAAGGTATATTAGAATAGAAACGTATATTTCTTAAGTTTGGACAAAAGTCTATGAACTAGTCTATTTTATCATTTTAATTAATTTCTATCTCAGTAATTAAATGACCTTTGTTAAATAAAAACTATAATAGATAGGAATAGTCAAATACTTCACTTTCTATTTTCAGAACTTTTAAGTTCAGGTTTTAGCAGTATAAGTTTAAGAATCCTCCTGAGATTTCTATATCTTCCAGTTCGAAAAATTCCAAATTAACTAATTTTTCCAGAAAAAAAAGATTTTCGTCACGTAAATGATTGCCTTACAGTTCTAACTTTTTTAGATTTATGTAGATTTATAATTCTGGAAGTTTATTATAAAAGCAATAGCTTATATACGCTTCTTACACATTTGGTATGCTATTGATTCGCTAGCATTATAGATTAAACCAATCAATCTAATTCTCAGCTCGAATAATTTGATCTTAATTAAAAACAAATTTGTTAACTTTTTATCTTATTAGCTATCTAAAAATTCATTCAACATTGTAGTTCTTAGACTTTTCTTACGGTTCATTATAATATGATTCTTAATCATAGTCGTCTTCGTTAGATAATTAGATTTCATTAAACTGATATTAGAACTAGTTTAAGTTCTTATCCACTAGTT
The DNA here is from genome assembly GCA_946699065.1 of Loxodes magnus. Classification (NCBI taxonomy): domain Eukaryota; phylum Ciliophora; class Karyorelictea; order Loxodida; family Loxodidae; genus Loxodes; species Loxodes magnus. The sequence continues at coordinate 152,711 of CAMPDV010000006.1, read as the reverse complement.
ACAGTTTGCAAACTTCCTTCAAGGTCAGAAATTAAGTTATCAAGTTGACTAAATTCTTATACCTCCAAAATGATTTCGAAATATTTCCTTCTCGAATAAAAACTCAGCTTTTTACATTTTTAGCTTCTTTCTTTTCTTCCTATATATCTATCGCTCGTTGTGAAAAATCGTATTAACTATATCCCTTCATTTATTAAATAGTTAAATAAAAAATAACTTTAATAAGATGAATATAATTTAATTTAACTCTTCCATATCATAATTAATCCTTCTTAACTACTAGTAATGCTAGTTAATTTATCAACTTGTAATCATAAAGGTATATTTAATTTTCATCATTTTAATTGTGACACCTTTGAATCCCTTATGCACATTATCGAATTCTAATTTTCAAATAAGTTAAAAATAATTAAAATGACTTTCATTAGATCTAAGTGAACAATTGTATATGCCTATTCAATTACTTTAATAGGTAATTTATTTTCGTACTGTAAGCAATGTTTTTCGCTTTATAATTAAATTGTAATTCCTGGATGTATAAATTATATAAATTTACTAAATACATTAAGATAATATAATCTATCTCATACTCTCATTACACATATTAAACTAAAAGGAGACTTCCTACTTTTGTTGCTTCAGTATATAATACTCTGACTCTTATAAAGATGCTGATATATTCTAAGGTTATTTTATTTCCTCTTGTTGTAATCATAATAAGAATATCTACTAGAGCGCTAAACTAATCACTAAAGTCTAATATCAATTCAGCACTGTAAAATTATTTCTTTAAGAGGTTTAAGGGACTATTTTTGTTATATTTTCTAATATTTAGATGTATTCTTCATCATTCCAATTATGAAGTACTGACTTCATTATATAGCAATCTGCACTTACTATTGTTTCAGGTTTGAAGAAATTTCCTGACTAGAACCTAGCTCTATCAGCTAAGTTTTAATCTTATATAAATTTGGTTGTAATTGGTTCTAGCTTCTCAAGATAAAAAATAATTACTTTTAATGAGGATTATACTTCGAAATTGAGCATAAAAGGATTCCTTCTGATCCTCCAACATCTACTAGAGCATTAATGTTAGCAAATAATTCTTTATTTGGTTACCAATTCTATTCTTAAGCAATGCTTAAAATAAAATCAGACATATAAGTTGAGAATTAAGCTCTTATGTTTCCTTCTAGTATGAATCTATCCAAATACAAGTTAGACTCCAAAGATCTTTTTATACTGCAAGAGTTAGGTTTTGCCCAATTTCTCTAAGATTGCACATTAATTCACTATAGAAGTTATTTTACTATTTGTGTATTTCCATTTTCCATTATTTTCCTCCGAAGTTATTAAACAGGTGGCAACGTTTAATGCTTATAGGTAAGAAATTTTACACTTGATTGCTTAAAAAGAATGAACTTAATAAGAATAAAGATTTCAGTAAAAAGAGGACAGAATAACACTTTACATATCACTAAAATTAAATCCCTTTAATACAAGTTGCATAATAGAGATACTTTATCATAAGGAAAAAGAATATACTATTACAATTATGATTTCATCTAATATTACCTAAGTTAAAGAGATTAATACCCAAACAAATCATCTTTGCATAAGGATTATAAAAATATTAGTAATTTAAAGCAAGCTTAAAAGTGAGATATGATAGATGAAGAATATAAGTTGATTAAAGCAGATAAAAGTAAATAGAGAAACCTAGAGCCAGAAGAAAATTATTATCATTTATTTGATTTTTTATTTAAGATTATATAAATTTGAAAGGAAAAATTAAAACTTAAAATAAAAGCTAGATTTATTTAGCTTAAGAGAAAGGGATAAATGACAAAATATACTTAGAGCTTTAGTTTCAGTTTTAATAATAAATGTCAAATTTATCTTATTTTAATTCTTTATTAATTTTAACTAAAAGGGTTAGGGTCATCTTTAATTAGAGGAAATGCTTTCTAAAATAAAAGACAATAAAAGTTTTTATATCCATCACTCAAATGTACATGACTTTATCTGAATCAATTTCAAACTGAGATAATTCTTTTCTCTTCTATAAGCTAATAAAACTGTTCTTTCATCTTTTTGTTATTTTTCTCCAATTCTCTAAACAAATAATAGGTCATCGTTGTTCTTTTGTAGTTGTTTATTTTTTTACTATTAATTATCAAAATCCTGTTTGAGTAATTTCACATTTGAGTCTACTAATATTGGATTCTTTCTATAAATAACTCCAAATCATTTTCAATATAGTCTCTTTGATGTTCCAAATTCTTTTCGGTGCTGTTCAAGCACTATTCTTCACTTTAGATATTATCTCCATTAATGTCCAGTCTTTTGGCAACAATAAAAATTATTTATAATAATTGAAAAGATGGTGGGAACTGAAAATGACCTTCGTGACAACATTTTCTTGTTTTATGGCTAGGAACAAGTTCCTTTCCTGTCGCTGAGAAAGTCACTGGTCAGAGTCATTTTCTGAAGGGAACGTTGTCTTTGAGATTATTCACTCTTATTAGGGACTTTAAACCTAACTGCTCATAGCGATGGATCTCCCTAGCAGCTGTGCCTGGAGCACAACAGGATATCCCCGTTATTCCATAAAAAGAGAGTTTCCGGTCCAAAACTTTTTTAGTTGAAATTAATTAATAAATTAAAAATTATTTATTTAGAATCTTAAATTAAGTTTTTATTGTGTTCAAATTTTTTGTTCAATTTCCGTCTTTTCAATTTAAAGTTAGTGTTTTTTTATTTGTAATTGGACTTTTTCTTCAATTTTCTACGAATTTGATGCTAGGTTTTTTCTATCAATACAAATTTGGAAGTTAAGGCTTCATTTTAAAGCAAAATTTAACTTATCAAGCTTTTATCTTCCTTTTCATCATACAAAAGAAGCTTAAGGATATAGTTTTCTGCCTTCAAAAGTTTAAATTTCTGTATTCATTTACTCAATTAAGGAATAGAGCAAAATAATGTTTTGTTAATGGAGTTTCTCAAGCTTTTTAAGTTTGTTAAGAAATTCAGTATTTTCCAATCCTTAACAGGAGTATATTTTTTTTGAATTCTTGGTTCTTGCCAGTTAACTAAGACCTAAGATTGATCTATTAAGTCAGAATTTAAGGTTTAAATTCTCAGGTTTTGTTGGATATTTTAAAATATATATTTTAATAGCTCATTTAAATTATTTCTCTTCTAATATTAAAATTATATTTATTTATCATTACCTAACCATATTCTGCTTACTACCTTTAACCCTTTTAATAGCATTCTGATATTAAACCTTTTTCCTTTCTAGTTATATAATTATATCCCTATTATGAAAAGTAAACAACTATATCAATTATAGTAACTATATTATTTGGTCAGTTCCTATAATATAGACTTCCTTTAATAAATGGTATAATATATGAACCAATTACTTCATATTCAAACCAAGGAGAAAAGCTGGATTTAATAAATAAAAATAATTCAATAACCTATCAAATAAATTAAAGAAGTAAGAATTAGAAATTACATTCTAACTTGATCAAAAAAGTTTGGGATAAGTCTATAAGCAATAAAATAAAATTTTAAATAAGAGAAAAAGTAACTAGAATCATTTTCTAATTAAAAAATAAAAGTTAAATATATTAAAATCATTTTTAATTAAATACTCTAAATACATCTAGGAATTAAAATTCCTGCATCTTAATATTATAAGTATACGATAGCTCTTCTGCTTATTTATCAAAATTTATGCTTTTCAAGCTAAATTGTTTAATTATAAAGTTTACTTTATATAATTAATATTTTTTATTAAATTGATACAACCTTCAAGTAGATTCTTCACAGTTTTTAAGTTTGCCAATTTCAAAATAAAATATTCTGGTAGAAATCTTTATAATTTTTCTTTGTCCTATGATTCATGAAACATATCAACTATTATTCTTTTCTCCTATTTTTTTATAAACATTTGACTTAAGTTCAATTAATTATCAAATTTTAGAGTAGAGTTCTGAAGATTCTAAGCACTAAAATCTTTGGTATATTATCTTAAATCTATAGCTTTTACCCTCTAAAGTAGTTCACTGTTTACTTAGTTTATTTCATAGTTTTTATATTTTCTTTCTCTCAGACTTTTTTTTGTTTCAAACTTCCAGCAATTTTTAAAGAAGCTTCCAAGTGCTTTACAGAACCAGCATTTTTTTTCTCCATTCCTTTTGCCTAATGCACTGCTGTTCTATATTTATTAAGAGGAAGGTTTTTGGAAAAAGGTTTAAAATAGATAAGCAAATTGGCTTAGTTTTTTCTCTGTCTGCAGAATTCGCAAATTGATCTCCTTGGAATTGAGGATATCGCAAATTTCGGATTTGATTGTTATTCTCCTTTTTTAGCATACCATGCTAGTTACTAGGCTTTAAATTTGTTCTTTAAGTGAATGTAATTGTACTGATAATTATCAGTTTTCTTATTATATATTTATTAATTTTAAAGATAAAAAAGATGGCTTCCAAAATAAAGATTGCATACGAAAACTTCTAACAATCAAAAAGACTTAAGCAATTAATTCTATATACTCCAACTGGATAATTAGAAATTAACAAAAGAAATCGAAAATCTATAATAAATAATCTAAAATCTTATGATAAATATTACCAAAATAGTCAACAAATAGTGCGTAAAATAACAAAATTACTTATAGTCTTAGACGTTATAGATGGAAAAGTAATTTAACACATTGGAAAGCAATTTAAGATAAACTTTAGATCAGATAATTAATTAACTGGAGCGTAACAACATAAATTAACTAAATAATCCAGAATCAAGAACGAAACAGAGCGTGTCCCTAGAATTTGTATACATAAAGAGAAAACTAAAATGCTGATACTGCAAAAAATAGGGACAAAAGATAAAAAATGCTACAATTTTATTAGAAATAAGATAAAATAAAAGAAAAAGGAATTTATAGTCTATTTAAGATTTATTTTACGCCAGAAGAAAGGCTTTATCAAAACTTTTTTTAATGATATGTGAAGCACCAAAGATAACGGATGCAATGAGACGATTTGAGAGATGATAATTTGGTTTTTATTATAACCAACTAACAAGAGGAAAAAGCAAGTAAATAATAAGAATTTATTATCCAGAAAAAGCAGAAGGATTATATTAAGAAACTTATTGAGAATTTGAAATTTCTACAAACTTTAATTTAGTGGCAAACCGAACAAAGGTGACGTCACTTTAATATATTATTATACAGGAAAAAAAAACTTCAAATAAACAAAGAAGCTGCACATATTTAGCAAGCAGTCAATGAGTTCAATAAGAAATGAATGAGAATTGACCTATTGGAAATCATTAGTAAAAATAAATTAAAAATCTTGAGAATTTATGATAGACTTGATTTAGACAAATTTGAAGTTTCTATTATTTAACAATAAACTATTAATTCGTGGAAATCCAAATAAAGATGACTTCACGTTAATAAATTATTATTATTACTATATTTTTAGAGTTTTCAAGAATCATATGCTAAGAATCTATTTTATATATAATAAAATTTTCTAATATTAAATTAAAAAAAATTAGCATAAGTTAGAAAATGTAAAAGCTAATAGATAGGGTAAATTTAAAATAAGATGCAAAATAATAATATTAGGAATATAAATTATATTATCACTTTTAGCTTTTAAACTATATAAAGTAATCCTTTTTATATTTAATTAAGAGTTAACTTTTATTTTGTTTTAGGCTTTCTACTTGAAGCTTTTCATTAACTCATATTCAGTATTTCCTATATTTAATAAAAGCAAAACTATAGAGCATTTTTCTAATTTAAGTCTGACAAATATTTTTCTTAAGTAATTATTTCTTTAAGTCCCTTAAACAAAATTAGATATTGGATGAAAATTTTCATCCAATATATTGAAAATATGACAATAATTATAAAAAATAGCTTAATAAAAATTACAAAAATAAGGAAATTTATTTATTTTTGTAATAAATTACTTAAATAATAATTCAATTAATAAATAAATAAATTTGATTATAGATCGCGTAGCACCTTGTTGGTGTGCAGCTCTTTCCATATTTTAATATATGTCAGTTTCTTCAAGTAACCTTCAGGTAATAGAAATTCTTCTCTTATTAGTTACATATCTTCATCGTTTTCCTCTACATTATCACTTGACTTTCTGTCTTCTATATATCTACGCTTTATTAGATTTTTATTGTAAGAAGAGAAAACAAGGATAGAGAGACTTATTAAATTTTATTTTTAGACATTAAATAAAATTAATTTAAAGAGCAAAGCACCAACAATAGTGTTATGCGCTCAATAATTCAATTTATTTATTTATTTATAATTGCTCCATCACTTATTTTCCTACCAATTTTTTGCAATATGGAATTAATTCTGTCTCATAACTCAAAACTGAGCTTACGAAGGTTTTTATCGCTATTCCTGCATTATATGGTGTTAATCCCTTATTCATTGTTATTTTTCTCAATAATATTGTTTACATCTTTTATGCTGCTTCTAGTCTATTCTCCATGAGCTTTTCAAAACTGATATTTTCTTCTACTGTATGACATAGATACTAAAGGTAGTTACTCTTTCAATCTTTAAATTTCCCACCTCGATAGTATTTACAATATTTTCTCACTTACTATTTCCTGCTGTTTTTCATATCATTCATTTTGTTTTATCTTCAATTTCCAATTTGTACTTTTCTGCCATTAGGTTAAATTTTCGATTACTTCCTCTAATTATTCCCATTCACTTATGAAGGCTAGGTCATCTGCGTATACAAAACATCCTGTATATATTTCTTATGTTAATCCCTCTTCGTTTTTATAGTTTATCATAATTCCTAGCTTTTAACCTTCTAAAATATGGAGAAGTCTTGCTATTGTCAAGTTAAATAGTCTTGGCGATGTTATGCATCCCTGTTTTAGTCCTTTATTTTTCGCGAATGATTTTGCTATTTAACAATTGATTTTTAGTTTAATTTCTTCATCACAGTAGAAGTTTACTAGAAGTTAAATTACCTATTAAAAAAAGCAAGCAATTTCAAATGTTTAGCTTCATTTCTAATTAAAGATTAATTTAAAAATTTGCAAATACCAATAACTAAAGAAAAGCTTAAGTATTGTCGATAGATGTTAAAATTTATTAAAGGGTAATTTTACCTCAAATTTTAGATGTTTAAAAAAGTAATAAAAAATAAAAATTAAAGAAGTATTAAGTTCTGAAAGATACTTGCAAGAATAGCATTTCATAAGAATTAATATTTTGTCTGAATAAATTAAAAAAAATAAGAATAAAGAGAAAATATTTAAGAATTTTTTTAAATACAGCAGATTAAAATAAATATACATCCTTAATATATTTTATAAATCATATCTATAACATTTTATTTATTAGTTTCAAAATCCTAATTGAGTAGAAAAGCTATGATAGATGAGAAAAATTTGTATCCAGGTTACCAATTTCCTAATAAATGGATAAACTAGAGAGATTTATAAATAAATAGTATTAATTAGATTTTGAAAAAAATTGAAGATTATTTATGAAATTCTTCAAAAAGAAAAGAAAATAAGTTTGAATTATAATTTAAAATTAAAATTTTTAAACTAGACATAAAATCATTTATAGTGACAAAGAATTCCCTTTTTAGTTTTATCATTCAGCTTATTTTTTTATATTACATATGAGTTTTATAGAGACAATAAAATTTAAAAATATGACATTAAGAACATTCTTTATTTTAATTAATTTAAGTATGCTTTCTATGATTAAATATCCTATTACTTTATATTAAACCTTTTTAGAAGTTTATATTAAGCTGTTTATTAAGGGAAATAAATCGTTTTCTTTATTTCTTTTTCTATATATCTTGAAAAATGGAGTTTAGGTATATTCTCATAATCTTATTTGTAATAATCAATTAAGCATAAGCTAAGTTGATTTTCAATAAGAAGTTTAGAGAAGCGAAGTAGAATATTCAAAACTAGGATATATTAATATATGAAGATACTTCTGTTTAAAATACCTTTGCTGGAATTAATACTGTAAGTGGATATGCAACTGTCTAGAAATTGTATGGATCGGCTTTGTTCTACTGGTATATTCCTTCTATTAATTAACCTGCTCAAGCTTTGATAGTTTATACAGCAGGAGGGCCAGGATGTAGTTCTTCCATTGCTGGTATCTCTGATCTCATTAATCCAATTTAGATTGATCCAAAAAATAACTAAACATATAGGAGTGCAAATTCATGGGCTGATTATTATGATCTTCTTTTTATAGATTAGCCTGTTGGAACTGGATACTCAACTAGAGGTTCAGGGCCATTTACAACAACAACTTGGCAAAGTGCTGAACATTTTCTAATAGCAATGGGTAATATTAGAAAAATGCATCCTGATTGATTTTAATTACCTATGTATTTATGGGGAACTAGTTATGCAGGCCACTGAACTCCAACATATGCATACACTTTACTAAAGTCAGGAGATTGAGATAACTTAAAAGGAATAGGTGTAGGAGATGGATGGCATGATCCTATCAACTAAATAATTCATAACGCTGATTAAATGTTTTCTCTAGGGCTAGTAACAATAAGATAATCCGGAATTCTTTAAGAATTAACAGACCAAGCTATTGTAGCTATGCAATAGGGAGATTATTTAAAAGCAAACCATTTATGAGAATAGGAATTAGGTTTAGTTAAGATTTGAACTTATAACATCGATGTTTATAATTCTAGATAGTACAATATTCCTTTTGATGATCTTACAATTTTAAATTTTTTTAACAATCCCCAAACTAAAAGGAATTTAGGAGTTCCTTAAGCTAAATCAACAGAATCATGCACAAGTATCGTGTTTTCAAATTATGGAAACGATATCATGGTTTCTTATGTGGATTTTTTTGATTATTTGCTTTAAAACATTAGAGTATTATTATACGTAGGATAGGACGATATCATTGTAAATGCTGCTGGGTGGTAAGAGTTTGTTAAAAAGCTAAAATGAAATGGACAAACGGAATATAATAAGATAGCCAGAAAACCAGTGTATCAAAATAAATCTATAATAGGATATACAAAATCATACTAAAATTTAACAGAAGTAATTGTAATGAAAGCAGGACATATGGTTCCAATGAATTAGCCTGATTTCAGTAGAAAGTTTGTAAGAAGCTTTATAAAAGGAGAAAAGCTGTGAAAGGGTCAAATATTAATTTTCAAAAAATTAAATTAACTTTCTTAAAAACAGATAAAATAAATAAAAATATGGTAGATATTAATTTTTCCCCCATTTTATATATCAAACATTCATACTTTTTTCAAATTTTCTTTTTATAAAACTTATTATATTACTAAAATATGAAACTAGTTTCATTGTATACTATCTACAAAAAACTATTAAACCAGAAAATCCTCTTAATATTCTTTCTTCAATTACTTTAAATTTTATGTCTCTATAAAATGAAAATTTAGATAATATAATACTAAAGCCATATTATATACGAGATAGTTTTATTATAAATATGAATCTATATATACCATAAGACCTAAAATTAAACTTATGTGCTTTTACCTTTGAAGTATAACTTAGCTTATTATATTAAAAGGATTAAATATTATTAAATTGTGCTCATAGTTCTGGAATAAATAAAATATTTTCAACTTTTAAAAGAAATTATTATATTTAATAAAATGGCTTCTAAGAAATAACAGAACTTTGAACAAAACATTTAAACAGCAAAATTCTTTAAAAAATAAAAAAGCGAAATAATTATAATGAGTGAAAGTGAGAAATATGATTGATATGACGAACATTAACCACTTGGAAATCCAGAACTAAAAAAACTTCTGACACAAACTCAAATAGAAATATTATCTAAGTCATTAAAAGAGTTTATGTTTAAAAATAGATACCTCACTGATAAAGTAGAAAAATTAGAAAAACTAATAACGTCTTTACTTGAGAAACAACATTAATCATCATAAGAAATAGAAGACAAACTGGAACAAAGAATTCTTTAAATTTAATAATAAATTTAGGTAACGCCATTTTCATTTTAACAGAATTAATCAGATCCTATGGAAATAGAAAATGAAGCTTCAAATTAAAATAAGCAGTAAACGTTAATTTAAAATAACTTTTAAATTTAAATTAATCAAGTGTTACAGGAATAATAGTTTAAAAGAAGAATAAATGTTATGTCTGCAATAAATAACACCAACGAACATATTGTTACTAACTTTGCGAAATTTAAAGAAAGAATAAATAAGATATTTTTAAAAAACTATTTAGGATATATTCAACATAAAGCGGAAAAATTTATAGGAAAAGATTCATTAATTCAAATCTTAATCCTTGGAGAAATAATTAGGAACGCTACGTTCAAGATAAGAACTATTCAGAATATTAAAGGATGATGCACTAATGAAGTGCTACACCGCCTAACTAAGCCTAGTATGAATTCAAGACAAGCTAATGGAGACAAGCTGATAGAATAGGTCAGATGGCTGACTACTAAGGCTTTGACAAAGCTTTTTAACTTTTAACTCTATGATTTAACTTTAGAGACAAATCAAATTTAGTTACAAGCAAAATTAATCATAAAAAGATAGAAAATTAGAAAAGGAAATAATTAATTTAGAAAATCTAGAACGAAACAGTATATTTTAAATATTAAAAAAATTAAATAAAAATAAAAATAAAGATGAAAAAATATTTAAGCATGATTAATAAAATAATAGGAAGAGCCCCTTAAAATTATTATTTAATAAAGATTAAATAATGATTATCAAAATAAATAATAGTACATTCTATAAATAAATATGAAATATATAAATCAAAACAAATATTCAAACTTAAAAAGTAATTATATAATGCTTCTTTTATTATATGATATCTTTATAAAAATTAAAAAAATATGAATCTACACCGTGATCAGGAGAACTAATAGGTAATCTTGTGCAGTGTAACTGCATTGCAAGTAATCTCGCACTAGATGCCATTACGAGGAAAGTGAACAAGTTCGGAAGTGGCAAGCTTAACTTATCCAAGTATTTTCCCTAGCAGTATGAACGTTTGACTGACGGACCTGTTAATGACTAAACAACTAATCTTATTTGGATTTTATTCAAGAAGTCTGGAGTATTCGGTTCAAGAATAATTTTAATAAATAGATTTCCCATTTGGGGAAACTGACGCTTCTGATTGGACGTATAGAATGACGACAAGAAGTGTGAGAAAACATTTTTTAATATTGAATATTAATATTAAAGAGTTGCGCGCTAAAGTGGTGCTACGACTCTACAATCATATTTATTTATATAATAATAATTGATGAACGTGGAGTCACCTTTATTTAGTTTTCCACGAATTAATAGTTTATTGTTAAATAATAGAAACTTCAAATTGTATAAATCAAGTCTATCATAAATTCTCAAGATTTTTAATTTATTTTTACTAATGGTTTCCTATAAATCAATTCCCATTCATTTCTTATTTAACTCATTGATGCTCACTAAATATGAGGAACTTCTTTATTTAGTTGAAGTATTTTTCCCCGTAGATTTTTCCTTCTTGAGTACAATAGATTCTAAAATATTTTCCCATTATTTTTCTCTATCTCTTTTTTCTTTAAGTCTAAATTGCAATCAATTTCGTACTTTAATCCCAAGTCTCTTGCAATATCAGCATGTCATAATTTTCCGAAAGAGAATATAAGTTGTTGTAGTTTGCTGTTCAACATCCATTGCATCATTCATTGATATTCTTTAGAGGAATATACTTTCAGTTAACTATGCAAATAGGTTGAATTTTGCTTCTAGTTCTTTAAATTTTTTGTTCTTATTAATTAATCATCAGGTATTCTATTTTCCTTTCGAATTCTTATACATTTGTTAGGAGTAATGAAATATAAAATAAAAACTTTAAATGAAGAAGAATAAAATTTGAAGAAATAACTTTATATTTACATCATTTAGGAGAATCTAAAAATAAATAGTTATGTAATAAAAGGAAATTAGCAATTCCTTTAAATAAAATTGATTTTCATTATTATATAAAAAATGGATGTCGGCCGTATCAGTCAAACTAGTAGGTAACCTGGTGCAGTGTATACTGCATTGCGAGTAATCTCGCACTTGATGCCACCACGGGGAAGGGTGGGTAAGCTCTGTTGAGACGTACCTAACTTACCCCGAGGGTTCTCTAGCAGTATGAAAGTTTGACTGACGGGCCTTCTAATTACCAACTTAATAACTGTCTCTTATTTGGACCTTATTCAAGAAGACTGAAACATTTGACTCAAGATTTTAGAATAATTTTTAATAAGAAGATTCCCCATTTGGAGAAGCTGACATAACTCATCGGACCTATAGAATTTAACAAGAATCATGAGAACATTTTTAAAGATTAAATATTGATATTGAAAGAGCTGCGTGCCATCGAGGTGCTACGCGCTCTATAATCATTTTATTTATTTATTTACAGAAATAACAATAGATTTAAATGTTTGATTTATATAAATATATGTGACTTATTAAATGCAAGTTTTTTTAATTAATAGAAAAATAAACAAGATCATGGATTTGACATTTATATATTTTTCTAAAAGTTTTCATCATTCTACTTCAATAGAAAAAGTGGAGATACGTATATAAATAATTTGCCATTTTATCAGCTATTTAACTAGTGTTTCAGATATAAAATCGAAATGGAATAATGATAAATAATCTCTTAATTATAAAGACTAACCCAATATAAGTGTTTTCTTTAGCATATAAAAGAGTTTATATTCTAAAAATAATTATTCTGAAGTATACTAAAATGTATTTAGGTCACTAAAACTAATTTCATAAAGCTTAGATAAAAATAATTTAGTTATAATTGAAAAGATGGTGGGAGCTGAGAATTACCTTCGTGACTAAACTTTCTGGTTTTATGGCTAGGAACAAGTTCCTTTCCTGTCGCTGAGAAAGTCCCTGATCAGAGTAATTTTCTGAAGGGAACGCTGTCTTTGAGATTATTCGCTCTTGATAGGGGCTTGAAGCCTGGCTGCTCATAGCGATGGAGCTCCCTAGCAGCTGTGCCTGGAGCACAACAGGATATCCCCGTTATTCCATAAAAAGAGAGCGTCGGGTCATGCAATCGGAAAGGAGTTTCCGATTCAAAAACTTTTTTAGTTGAAATTAATTAAAAATAATTTAGTTCTGCTTATTTTAATAAGTATATCTTACTAAATATTAACTTCTAATTTTCATATTTACAAAAATTATTAACGAAAGTAGGATTATTCATGCAGACCATGCTTTCAATCAAGTATATTTAGCAAATTTTACAGCTTAAAAATTTATATTGACTTGAATAAAAGATCCATACAACATTAAAAATTATACAAGAAAGAATATAAAAATGATATAGAAATAAAAGAAATGCTTATAGTAATGCACATATATAAATTAAGTTCTATTAGTCTTATTATTAACTATATACTAAAAATTCTAATTATACTTATTTTAAAAAACTATAAAGGCATCATGCTTTTAAATATCTATAAATAACTTATATAAGCTTAGAAAAAGCAAGCCATTTTTACTTAATCTAATATTATAAATTAAAAATATTATTATTTTTCATCTATTTCTAGTTGCTGCTTTTTAAATGTTGAATATAACTCTCTTTACGTTTTCTATTTTCTTATGCATTTAAATAGTTTTCTGATCTCATTTTATTTAAATTAAAAATTGCTAAATTTCCTAAATAATAATAAAATGTCTGAACCTAGCAGGTGCAGCCAATGTTCATGCTATTTTTACTTTAAAGCAAGAAATCTAGTAGCTCTTCCTTGTGGAGATTAAATATGTGAAATCTGCTATAATTAATTAAATTTAAAATACAGTTACAAATATTTTCAATAAAAAAAGGGCAAAAATGTTAATTTAAACTATCCATAAAGTTATAAACAAAAAAGGATAATAAAATTAAAGCTAAAAGAGTTAAAATAATTCAATTTTTGAGGCATTAAAAATAAGCTAATTTTATAGCAAAAAATATAATAAGAAATAGAATAAATAAAGATTAAAATTTTAACTTAAAATGAAGAATAAATAAACATAATAGTAAAGCAAAGAGATACAATTGAATCACTAAATCAAAAATATAAAAGCAACAAGGAATCGATCCTGATTTTTATGAGTTATAAAGCAAACGAAAAAAATTAGATTTAAAATAAGATATAAATAAAATTGAGGACTAAGATTAAGTTTAGTAAGAACTAAGATTGAACTAATGTAAGTAAATTAAAAAAAAGAGAATGAGAAGCTAAGACTACTTATAGATAGTAAAATATGATATTAGAAAGTAAAAATAATCAAATAAAAAAGAAGATTTAAATACTATAGAAGATAAAAATGCGTTTAAGAAAAGTTATGCTTAAATAAAGGAGGTAAAACTTTAAAGAGGGTAAATAGTAAATTAGAATGTAAGGTTTGTTAAATTTACAGGATGTAAACTAATTAAAATTTTTACAGATAGCATTACTTTAAATAATCATAGATGATAAATATTTTAAACTCCATAGAGGATAAGGTGTTTAAAAAAATTTAGAATGCAAAATATTTGCTATAGGATGCATTTTACTTAAAAATATTTAAAGATGGCATTTATTTTAAAATTAAAAAATAGCAAAATATTTTATATATTAATAGAAGGAAAGATATTTAAAAATTCATAGAATGCAAAGAACTTTAAGCATTTATAGATGGCAAAATGTTTTGAATATCACATACTAGATAAGATATTTAAAAATTTATATAATTTAAAATACTTTAAATAAGTATAGATAGTGAGATATTATAAATTTATTAGAAAGCAAAATATTTTAAATATTTATGGAGAGTAATATAATTTTATTATACACAGAAAGTAAAATTTTTAAAACACTTATAGATTGTAAGATGTTTAAAAGATTAATAGATGGTAATTTAATGTGAATTTTATAGAGGGTAAGTTAATAATGCTATTAGAGAGTAGTTATTATAATATAAAATAGATAGTAAAATAGTTTTAAAACAGGAAGATGGTAAAATAGAATAAATGTTTATAGAGAGTGAGACATTTTAAAAATATAGATGGTAAGATATTTCTATTATTTATAGATTGTAAGCTTTTTAATGTTAGATGGTATTCTTATATAAATACTTAAAGAAGGTAAGATAATTAGATTTTCATAGAGATTAAATTATTTAATTAATTTATATGATGTAAAATAATAAAAAATTAATATATGGTAAAATATATATACTTACATAGAGTAATTCAGATAAAATATTTATAGAAAGTCATAATTCTTAATTATTTATAGGATGTAATACATTAAAAATTAATAGAATAATTAAAAAGATGGAGGGAGCTGAGGTTGGCCTTCTTAGCTAAACTTTCTGGCTTTATGGCTTTATAGCTTTAAATAAGTTCCTTTCTTGTCGCTGAGAAAGTCACTGGTCAAAGTCATTTTCTGAAGAGAACACTGTCTTTGAGATTATTCACTCTTATTAGGGACTTTAAACCTAACTGCTCGTAACGATGGATCTTCCTGGTAGCTGCGTCTGGAATACAACAGGATATCCCCGTTATTCCTTAAAAAAGAGAGCGTCGGGTCGTTTAGTTGGAAAGGAGTTTCCAATCCCAAAAACTCTTTTAGTTAAAATAAATAAATTAAAAATGAATAGATGGTAAGTAATATAACTACTTATAGAGAGTTAGATATCTTTATTTATTTTTAGATTATATATTATTATATTTTATAAATTGTAAATCTATTTAAATTTTTACAGGAAATAAGAAAATTTATATAAAAATAGATTGTAAGAATTTTAGACTATATTAAGATGGTAAGTTATAATTAACACATTTGAAGGCAGTAGGATATTTTAAATACTTATATGACGTAAAATATTTTGAAGATTTATAGTAGGTAAAATACTTAAATTATTAAAGAAAGAAGATATTTAAAACATTTCTAGCAGATACTATTATTTTAAACTGATATGTGAGTAAAATAATTTTATATTTATAGGAGTAAGTTATTATAATTAACTAGAATGAGTGAGATTGTTTAAATGCTTGTATTTTGTAAAATATTTAAATATTCAAAAGCTGTAACATTTAGATATTCAAAGATCGTGAGAATTTTTAAATATTAAAAGGATGAAAAATTTTTTATTATTTATAGTTTTTAATAATTTAAGCATTTATAGGGAGTAAAATATTTTAAATATATATAGATGGTTAGATTTTTTAATATTAATAGGATCAAGATATTTTTAATATTTGAAGATGGTATGAATTTTAACTTACTAAGATTATAGAGTATTTAAACATTTATAGAGAATAAGATATTTCAATTTTTTATAGAAAGTAAAATTTTTTACTTGTAAAAAAGTTTCTTCTAGACAGGATCCATCTCAATCAAATTACGATTAGCAAATTGTACTTTAAGAACTCAAAATTAAGTTATAGGAGAAATTTAAACTTTTAAAAAACGTATAAAGCTTGAAGGTAAATCTCATACCTAATGACTAACACATAAGAATAAAAAACTGAAAATAAGTATTCAGCAAAATTCAGAATTTAATAATTAGAAATAAAATTCAACCTATTCTCAGAGGTGATAAAAAGCATATTCCTTTAAAATATGTCAATGGATGTTGAACTTAAGATCTATCAGAAAAAATTTTCTTATATAAGAAAAAAATGCTGATATCGCAGGAAATTTGGACATACAATAAGATACTGCTGATATTTCAAACGAAAGCCATAACAAGAAAATTAAAAATTATGAAAATCGTTTAGTAATTTATATTGCATTCTAAAAGATCTATTATACAAGAGAAAAGTGTACAAAGCAAGTGAAATCTTGATGCCAGATATTAATTATAAGAAAATTAATCTGAAGAAGACTGGAAATGGAATATTTAGCAAAACTAATAAAATTTACAGTATGAACCTGATTGAAATGTGGAATCACTATAATTCATTATTATCATTATTATTATTATTATTATATATATTTATTAAATAGCCATAATTGTTCAAAGGTGAACAACAAGGGACGGCTTCATCAGAGGTTGGAGAAGTTAAGTACCCATAATCGACTTTATGTCTTCCTCTGCTTTGGCTTGGCCTCGAGACATCTGCTAGTTTGACCTTCAGCACTGCCTTATTTTAATTTTTAATTCTGGAAATAAAAGGAAATTATTTTTGCGAGCTTCATCAGAGGTGCGGAATTTAAGCACCCATAATTGACACATGTCGTCCTCTGCTTTGGTGATGCAATGAGACGCAATCCTGCCATGTTCTTGAACCTCCAACAAGTATTAAAGATTACGAGTATTCTGAAATTATATCAGTATTGAACATTTTTATCAGTACTGAATAATTATACCAGTATTGAACAAGGTCTATCAGTATCTGATAATTTTATCAGTAACAAACATTCTTGTCGGTATGAAACATTTTTTAAAGAGCTGCGCACCAACGAAAATGCTACGCGCTCTATAATCAAATTTATTTATTTATTTATTTATATCTTAAAATTTAGGACTTTTTATTAATGAATCTAAAAGATAAAATTTTTATAATATATTAAAATATAGAAGTTGAATTAGCATGCATAAAGCAAATAATTCCTTTCACATAACTTCAAAAAACGCTTTAATTACTATCAAATATTTGAGATTAATTAAGAAGTTAGATATTTTGTTAGTAAATTAGCATGAAAAATTAACCTCTTTTTATTTTAATCTTAACCTCACTACATTACAATAAACTAATTATATTTGTCAAGTAGCTTATGCTTTTTCAATTTCCTTTGTTAAAATATTTGATTTTCTATACTTTTTTCTTAAGAATTTTTATTTAAATCATTTTACATTTAGATATTAGTGATTTTTAAATCCCTTTTAAGATAGAAATTAATTTATAAAATAGCATATAGATATAATGTTATAGAACGGTTGTTAAAAGTTAACTTTGATGTATAGAAATAAGAATGTATATTATTATGTTATATCTGAAATTATTCTTAATCTTTTTAATAAAAGTTACTTTGTTTATTTTCTTCATCAAAACAAGTTATCCAATTCAAAGCATAAATCTTCTCTAGATATCCTTATTTCCTTTCCTTTATAAAAAATCTTCAGTTTCTTAAATTCTTTTATAATTTGCTTAAAAATAAATGGAAGATTCTATTTGTTGTCTTGAAATTTAAGGATTCTTAGATTCTTCCAAATAGGAAAGTTAACTAAATTGTAATCTTATATAGGCAAAGTATTAGATGACAAAGTACATGAATTGATTAATTCCAAAGTATGTAAATGGTAGCAGCATTATATTATTAAATGGATATCTTAATCTGTTAAATCTAAATTGTAAAACTTTAAATGTCTAAGCTTGACATATTTAGTAAATTCTTAGATTCATAATAAACTATTTTCTATTGTTAAAAGGCTTAAACTTAAACTTCATAGTTACTTACAGTTTTACTAAATGACTTTAAATACTTAGTCACTTGTTTTAATTTAAGTTTTTAGTTCTATTTATTTCAATTATTAGCATTTCTAGAATATATATTCCATAGTTTACTAGTCTAGTTAAGCTATATCAACTAGCCCTATTTATTCATATTTTTATCCATAAGTACCTATTTGCATTAGAGCTGAACTATTAAGTAAATTAATTTCTTTTAAGTACAAGGATTTAAGATTGGGAGTATTTTGCATTAGTAGAATTAAGTTTTCATCACTGAAGTTTTAGCAGTTAGCTATATAAAGTTATTAGAGTTTATTAAATCCTTAAGTAATAAACTAAGAAAACAGATCAGAATGGAAACTATTATTCAACTTTAAGTATCTAAGATTATAATTCTTAATCTATCCAAGAATTTGATTGATAGAAGTATTTTAGTAAGAGTCTATTGAAATAATATTAGGACACAGATAAAGTAATTAATCGATTTCCTTGTTTTAGTTAATTTTTAATTCTTATACTAGTTATCCTTTTAGTCTTAGATATTCTTGCAAATAAGGAATTTAAATGCTATTACTCTTTATTTTTATAACTTTCAAACTTAAATTCTAGCAAAATTCCATTAGAAAGCTTCCTTTTATTCCAATGTTTTTAAATGTAGTAGTCTAGCTTTTTAATTAGATATGTTCTAGTTTTTCTAGCTTAGATAAAAATTGTAAATCTTTGTCTTCTAACTACCCTTATAAAACTAATTTTTATAGAGAAGTAGGCATCACACTTAATAGAAAAAAGGTTTTATAAGTACATTAAATTGAAAGTTCCTAAAGATGGTTTGGTCTATTTAATTAAGCACTTAATAGTTGATTTAGAATAAGAGATACATAAAGCATTCTATGTAGTTAATCACATAAACTCTAAGAAAAATCTGATAAATCTATTCTAAAACTTTTAACTTTAGAAAATATTAAAAACTTTAAGCTGCTTAAGACTCTGCTTCTAACATAAGCTTCATAATCTCTATATCTAAAGATTGATAAACTCTATATTAAATACGGAAAAGTATTCAGATACTTATTAACTCTGGATAAATTGCAAATGCTTTCAAAATTTAAATAGGAAATTATATAATTAAATAAGTTTTAGTTACTCCAAACTTATTAAATAAATGTATTACTTAATCTATTTTCTTCTTATTAAAGACTAAAATAAATTCTTGCTTAGGTCTAAATATTATTATTTTATTATTGTTGTCTTTAAACAGTTTAAAGCTAATTCTAACTATATTTTACTTCATCGAGAAGAGAAAGCTTTATATCTTAAATAAGTAAATTATCATATCAAGCTCCTTCAATTTTTATAAAATATTAAGGATATGCTTACTAAAATAAAAACTTTTGTCAAAATAACTTTTTGATATAAAAAGTGAAAGATCCAGAGCCATTAAATCTTTATTTTGCAAAATTACCTTCAAATTTATCTCCATTTGTAAATAAAAGAATACCATTATGCATTGTATCATTTTTCCATCCACCTTCAAAAGATTAACCATTTTTGAAGATCATTTTTCCTTATCCTTATCTATTTCCATTTACAAATTGGCCTTCATACTTATCACCATTTAAATATCTAAATATTCCATTTGCAGGCTTATCCTCTAATCATTAACCTATAAAAGATTAACCATTTTTGTATATTATTTTTCCTTATTTTTATTTTTTTCCATTTACAAACTGACCTTCATAACAATTTCCATTTGGATAAGAATAAAATCCATTTCCATTATATGGTTCATCGTTTCTCCATTCGCCTTCAAAAGTTTATCCGTTTTTATATATTATTTTTCCTTACCCTTATCTGTTTCCATTTACAAACTGACCTTCATATTTATCATTATTTAAATATCTAAATATTCCATTTGCAGGCTTATCCTCTAATCATTAACCTTCGAAAATTTATCCATTTATGCAAATCATTTTTCCTTACCCTTATCTGTTTCCATTTACAAACTGACCTTCGTATTTATCATTATTTAAATATCTAAATATTCCATTTGCAGGCTTATCCTCTAATCATTAACCTTTGAAAATTTATCCATTTATGTAAATCATTTTTCCTTATCCTTATCTATTTCCATTTACAAACTGACCTTCGTAGCAATCTCCATTTGGATAAGAATAAAATCCACTTCCATTACAGGGTTTATCCTCTAATCATTAACCTTCGAAAATTTATCCATTTTTATATATTATTTTTCCTTATCCTTATCTGTTTCCATTTACAAACTAACCTTCATAACAATTTCCATTTGGATAAGATTAAAATCCATTTCCATTTATAGGATTATTATTTTATCATTCCCCTTCAAAAATTTTACCACTTTTGTAGATCATTTTTCCTTATCCTTGTCTGTTTCCATTTACAAACTGACCTTCATAACTATCTCCATTTGGATAAGAATAAAATCCATTTCCATTATATGGCTTATCATATCTTTATTCACCTTGAAAAATTTAACCATTTTTATATATTATTTTTCCTTACCCTTATCTGTTTCCATTTAAAAACTGACCTTCATATTTATCACCATTTAAATATCTAAATATTCCATTAGTAGGCTTATCCTCTAATCATTAACCTTCGAAAATTTATCCATTTATGTAAATCATTTTTCCTTATCCTTTTCTGTTTCCATTTACAAACTGCCCTTCGTAACAATCTCCATTTGGATAAATATAAAATCCACTTCCATTTATAGGATTATTATTTTATCATTCCCCTTCAAAAATTTATCCATTTTTGTATATTATTTTTCCTTATCTTTATTTTTTTCCATTTACAAACTGACCTTCATAGCAATTTCCATTTGGATAAGAATAAAATCCATTTCCATTATATGGTTCATCGTTTCTTCATTCGCCTTCAAAAGTTTATCCGTTTTTATACATTATTTTTCCTTTTCCTTATCTGTTTCCATTTAAAAACTGACCTTCATAGCCGTCTCCATTTTAATAAATGTGGAATCCACTTCCGTTTCATGGTTCATCCTTTAATCATTCACCTTCAAAAAATTAACCATTTTTATAAATCATTTTTCCTTATCCTTACTTTTACCTTTTTATTAACTGACCTACGTAAAAATTTCCATTTGGATAAGAATATAATCCACTTCCATTATATGGTTCATCGTTTCTCCATTCGCCTTCAAAAGTTTATCCGTTTTTGTATAACATTTTTCCTTATCTCCATCTTTTACCATTTACAATATAACCTTTATAGATATCACCATTTTCATATTTTATTAATTCTTAATTATTTTAATTTTCTGGTAGATCTTTTTATTCTCTTTCAATTAATTATGCTTTTAATTCCTAATCTTAGACTGCTTAGTTAGATTAAAATTATTCTGTTGGATGCTTTATTCTTTAATTTGGTTAAGTTTTATCTTCTTGTTACGAAGTATCTATATTAATAAAGGGAGATTTATCTTTTCTACTTTGGCTTTAAATTGATTTCATTTTATTTTATTAATCTTTAAAATTAAATCTTAATTTTATAGACTAAGCATAACATTATTCTAATTTAGCTTATAGAAGCCTTTTATTTGATATGAGTGCTTTTATCTCTTATGCTTTATTTAGAAAGTTTTTAATATAATAAGCATGCAATTTTATTTGATATTACTTAAACAATTAGCTTTTAAAATAATCTTAATAAAATTAGTAAATAATAGCATGCTTCTAGTTTAGACTTTTATATAATAGCTAGTTAAGTTAATTAACTAGTGGCTATTAAATAATCTAATTATTTAGAAGTATGGCTTGAATCATCTTTTATGTTTATGATATAGCATTTTAGATTTATTTAATAGCACATTAATTTTGGAATTGTAAGTTACTAGCATTTATTAAGATCCTACATTTATCTTAAACATTATGTATAAGATTTCTTGTAATACGAATGACTGTTTTTATTATTTTTAGATATTATATTGTAATTTTTATATTTATAAGATTAAACTGAATATCTAGTGGACTTCAGCAAGTCAATTTCTTAGAGTCACATAAGTAAAGCTAGCAATCGCTTTTCTTTTTTAATAATTATTTTTTAAGTTTCTATTATATTCTAGTATTGGCTTGCTATTATGACTTTATTAATCAATCATAAACTCTACCAAAGTTTAGATCTCTTCCTTTTATTTGAGTTTCCTTCTTTAGCTTTGATAAAAATTAGTTTTTTTACTTGGATATTAGCTTTATGTGATTTTCTAGTTGTATAAGAGAATTTCTTCTATTTTAAGCTATTAATTTAACTAATTTCTGAAATCTTAGAATCAGCACTCAATCTTTCCAAGCATGTAAGCTAGGTTAGTGAATGAGTTAGTAAATTTACTATTATAATATAAAAATGAATCTTTAGCATTAGATCTTTTAGAATAGCCTCAAAGAGTTATAGCATACCTTATTTATACAGAAACCTAGTGTAAAATTGGTATAGCTAAGGATAGCAAATGATAAAAGCTATTTAGCAGTTATTAAGAGAGAAATAAGTAGAGATATAGTTAATAAGAGTGTAAGAATATAAATCTTCATTTCATAAAGGTTTCAGACATTACATCTCTTCCTTTCTAGCTTATTTACCATTTAATTATATAAATAACCATTATAATATCAAACCTTTTATTTTAATTTAACTTCATGTTATTCTGCTTCAATACGTTTAGTATGTAGAAAAGAGCGCCAAATTTAAATTCAAAATTTAAGGATTAATTTTAATTTGAAAGTAGCATCTAATAGATGAAGCTTAGATCTATAAGATTAATTTAAAAGCATAATGAGTATAAGTAGCTTGATATTTTAAATTAGCTTATATAATGTTAAGCTTGTTATTAATAAAGAGTTTCTAAGTTTACTTTTAAAATTAAATTCTAAGTTTTAGCAAACTTGCTTAATAAGTTAACTATACTATACATTGAATCCTTTATATCTTCTTTCATCATTACTGTTTATCATCATATTTTATTATTCTTCATGATAAAATAGATAAGGAGACTAGTGAACGAGGATTTATTAGGTTTAACCTTAGAATCTTATTTTACCATTCTATTTTTTTATAGTAGTTTAGTGTGATTTTTGTAGCTATACTAATAGGGAAACTTTTCTACAGCAAGATTGGCTTAAATTTAGCTAAAGCTTTATTTATTCCTCTCTAAAACAATTTTTTACTTTTTTATATTAAAAACTCTATGTTTGAGCTCTATTCCTCCAGGCTTAGCAGAGAATCTAAAATTTTGACATTTGCAGTACGTTTTTATCTTATCTTGGAATTAGCTTAGAGGACGTGAGTGTAGGATGATTGTTAAATCTTAGCTAAAAGGATAATTTTTAATCTAATTTAGATTAAAAATTAGCTTAATTTGTTTGCTCTTCTTCAATCTTAGCATCCTTTTTGTCCTTAACTTTTACTTCTCTAATCCAGAAGTAAATTCTTTCCATCTTATATAGCTGTTTTCTTAAAACCCTGAATAAAACAGCAGCAGCTATAAATTAGTTACTTATTTCATTCACTATTCCTTTTATGGGTCTTAAGTCTATAATATTTTAATTAAGTTAGAGAGTTTTTTCAAGGTGCTAATTAAATTTAGAAGCAGCAATGGGATATTCCTCTTAATCTCTATTGCTTAAAATAGCTTTTTCTCCCTATAATGTTAATTATCCTTCTATTTATCCTATAAACTCTTTTCTGCAGCTTTATCTCTTACTAAGACTACTTATTATAGTCCTTTATTAGCTAAATACTTAGCTATTTCTTCATTTACCTATTTTAAACTTTAGATGTAAGTTTTAGCATTTAACTAATGCTTTAACTTATAAATAAAAGAAATATTAGAGCAAAGTGAAACAATATTAATAAGAAAGGCTAATAAAAGAGAGATTTCATTTAAGAGCTTACTAAGTACTAAAGAAAAGCAGTCTATGAAGCAGATTTTATAGCAAACAATGTAACTAGAACAAAATTAGATAATTAAGAAGGAAATCAAAAGATAAAAAAGGTAATTATAAATTAAGGGATTTAGAGAAAGATACATAGAACATAAAAGCAACTCTAATTGTAAAAGAGGTTCTATTTGGTCATTTAGTGAAATAGACTAAAGGCAAGGAAGTTAGGCAGTAAATGAAATTAACTCTATATAGAAGTTCAAGACTTTAATTAAAAAAATTTACTATTACGCCTACTAAAACAGAACAATACCAAAACATAGGACTTGCTATATTAGAAAAGCTCAATAATACAATAAAATAAAAAGGCCCTTAATCCAGTGGTTCTTATACTTGATAGAAAAATAAATTTCTATAAGGGGCTGAAAGATAAAACATACATTTAATAAAACGTTTGCAACAGAAATAAGCAAAAGCATGAGATAAGACCTTCTAAGTACAAATAAGAAAAGTTTGGTGTAAAGTAGAAAAGCTTTAAATATTAGAGCGGATATAATGTGGCTAATAAACTGAAGAATAAATTTATTATAATGGAATAAATAAAAGGAAGGTGTCTAATAAAGAATTGTTTAATTTTAACATAGTAATTTATTGTGTTGAATATTATAGGTTTTACGTTAGAGCTTGACGCAGAATACATGCTCGAATAACAAGCAGATTAAGAAATATCAAAGTTAGAATCTCAAAAAAAGTTGATAGATAATTGAATCAACAAAGAAAAATGCTAAAAAAAGTTTTCAATTATAAGCAATTTAAAGATGCCAGATTAGATAGAATATGAAGATATTTAGCTCTATATAATTTTCCCTTTTTAATTAACAGAATCCTATTTAAAGACAAAATTGCTCTAATATTATCTTAATTACTAGCCTTAAACAATTAGCATGAACTTTCGCATTAAAAAGTTGAAGAAAATTACTTTTAGATGGACTTATATATCTGCTTTAACTATGACTAGTCACAATTTTAGCAAAGGATTTAATATTTAATTAAGAATTCTTTTATCTCAATTAAATATTTCAGAAAGTTAAGTTGTATTAGGATAGGTTTTCTTACTTTGAAGCAAGTTTCCCTTATCTTACTTTTGAAATATTTGTCTATTAAATATAGCCTACATTTCTTAAACATCTTCTTGTGATATTTTCTTAATGAATAAATACGAAATATTAGTAATTAGCCTTAGCTAATTTCTTACTCAAAAGCATTTAATAATTGAGACTTAGTTATCCCAAGAAGTATTTAGTTAAATTAAACTCCCAATCCAAGGATATAAGTTAACTTATTAGAGGTTATATCTTACTTATTTAGCCTAAAATATAAAAGTAAGGTAGTAAGTTGTTCTATCAGTCATAGATAAATGGTAAGAATAAATAAAAGTTAGTAGCTAAATTATAAAATAGGCTTATTTAATCTTTCCTAGTATAATTAAGACTCTTATGAAAGTATGCTAAGTCTTTAATACCTTAGATAGTTAATAAAATAATGCAATGGAAAGATTAAATTAGCATTAAGCCACTATATTAGTATTCAACTTATTATATAAATATTAGCTTTAATCTAATGTACCATTTACAAGATAAGTAAGTAAACCAATAAGATTTAGATATAAGCAAGTTAACTAGCTTAACTATAAAAGCTATAAATTATCCTATTTAAATTAAACTAACTTAAATTAACAAAAATACCTTCATTAATATACCCAAATCAATAATCACTTTAGTAGTAAAAGAAAATAGTAGATATAACTATCTACTTGTAAGTATAGATTAGAGATATTAGTAGGAAACTATAAAACTTATAATTATTAATAAGCTTATAGTAATATAAGCAGCAGGATATTAAAATAGTCACTTTGCAATTTAATATATATAAATCACATAAAATTGAAGGCTATTGCTATAAAATAATAAAAAAGATAAAGATTAATAGTTAGTTTATAACTAGAAAGGAATCCAATAATTTAGTTACTTAGTAAGATAAAACTTCATATAAGAAACAATGGATACTAAGATAAAAACATCCAAGAAAAGAGAAGCTTAGTTAAGTTTAATAATGAAGCAATTCTAAGCTGTGAATTAAAGTTTCAGCTATTAATACTCAATAGAAATGAAGCTACAAACTTAGAATATTAATATTGTATTTAAAAATGAAATTAAGTGCTAAAAAATGTAAGATTTTAGCTAGAAAATTCATAAATTTAAGAAGCTTCTAAAAGAGATTAAAGGAATATAATAGGTCCCAATAAAATAGTTTATAAAAGTTGAATATTAAAGATAAAAAAGCAAAAAGAAATAATAGTAAATTAGTTAGTTATTCTAGAACTTAAAATTGAATTACCAAATCATATTTAAGATTATTCTTAAAAATACATTTATAAAAATATTGGAGATTATTTAAGAATGCATGTAAAATATTTAATGAGATAGAATAAAGGCTAGATGGCTTAACTATTTAAATAGTTTGCAGGCTATTTTATTATTATCTTGAAATTAAAGTATTTTATAATCTATGTACAATAATTAGCAAAAGTTGTAAAATTAGAGAGTCTTAGCGTAATGATTGAATTAGTAAAAGAGTTTAAAAAGGATTCAAGTTAGGATACAAAAAAATGGAAATATTTAGTAGAATTAAATAAATTTAAAAGAGAAGGAAGATTTCTAGTTATTGCTAGAAGAACAATTCAGAAATTTCGTAGATTCAAGATCATTTAGAGTATTTTAATTTTAAAAATATGCAAGCTAGTTAAACTATTCTCAGTAATTTTGACTACAGAGATAAGCAGATTCACTTGATCATTGTTCAACTGAATGATGTGGGGTACCTGCAAAGAGGATGTCTTACATAAGTTATTCTTGAGTAAAAGAAGAGCTAGCTAGTGGGAAGAAAGAAGCAGAATAAAATAAGAAAAAAATAAAAAATATAAGAGAGCACGGCATTCTTTTTGGCAAAGTGAGAAAGGCCAAATGTTACTAAGCTGTAATGCTGCTAGGTTTTTGCTTGCTACTCTATTAGTTGCCCAGAAAATTTTTATACCATCTCCTATTTTTTCTGCAAAAATTACATAGATATGTAGAAATCGAGATAAAATACATGCTGAGTAATACTTTTTTCTTATCCTGAGAAAAATTGCAGAAAATAGAAAGGTTTCTCAATAAATCATCCCAAGCAGATACCTATTTTACTCCAACATAGGAATTTTCCTTAACCATATTTTTTCTATGAGAGCTAAGTATATGCAGACTGAGAAAAATGCTTCTTAATTATAATCATTATTATTCTGAGATTAAATTAAAGCAACTCAATGCGACGAATATGAGACTGTTCTAGAAAAACTAGAACAGACAGACAAAATTTTCTCTATATTAAAACTAAGAGAATTGGTTGCTGCTGAAAAAGAGCGAGAGATTTTTGCCTATCAGGATGAATTTGAAATCAGTCTTGATACCGTTAATGTGCTTGGCTATTTCATTGAGATAGAGGCCCTCAAACACAGAGGAACAGTTGATGAAATAAGAGGCAGATTGTTTAAGCAGGCAAAGAATCTTGAATTTGATATTTCAAAAACATATTCAAGGGATTATCTACAATCCTCTCATTATTATAGATTCGTAAGCAAGTTGCTTTCATAAATCCATCAATTGTAGCTTTTGCCAACCTTCTGCTATTTATCCAGTCACTAATTCATTCATCAGCATATAATAAATTTTTCTGGGTAAAGCCACAACCCCTATATTCCAGTCACTCTTTGCTACATCTCTTATGTGCTCCGAGAGGAGGGGCAATTATTATTGGAATACCAAGCACAATATAAAAGCTTAGTTCACTTGTCTTGGTCCAAAAAATGTCAGTTATAAGCAAGCAAATGCTGAATTTTTCAAAATAGCCTCTTTTATTAAGTGCAAACACTATAAAAACATTCTTGTCAAGCTCAATGATCTTTTCCTTAAAATAATAAATTATCTCAAGCCTATTTCCTGTCGCAATATCTATTTTTATTTATTCACGAGCAATTTAATCTTATGGCTTGCCAACAAATCAGTAGCAATCTATTTTTGAGCCCCTGCTCCACTAGCCATACAGGTTAATGATAACTTATGATTTGATTAGTGCTTTACACCTCCAGTGTGCTTGTATATTAAATCCCAGTACTTAGATAAATATAATCTTTTTGAATCAAGATTTTGCAGCCTTTCCCTAATGTCTTGTTTTAAAACTTCCTTTTTACTTATACCAAGGATTTCTTTGGACAAAGAAAATCATGTCAGGAAAATATTCTTTTCAGGAACCATACATCTGCAATCTTTTTATAATATGGTCGCTTGGAGTATGATAAATGATATTACTTAATATAGGTTCTTTTGCAATCAACACTCTGCTAAATAAAAGTTAGTAACCACACAATAAACTTTTTCAGTCCATAAAAAGAGACAGCCAAGACTGGAATGAGAAAGGTAATTATAAAAGGAATGTTCTCCATTTTTACAAATTGTATGATACTTTCCTTAAAAGTTAATTTGGTTATATAGAGCGATGCGAAATTTGATTTGGATAGGTAAATAGAGCTTATTTGTCTGGAACATGTCTATAATAGAAAATAGAACTTTTCCTATTATGGAAACTTGCTTTATCTGTGAAATCCATTATATGAACGTTGAGCTCTTTACTATATCTTTTTTTCCTGCGGCGTTATAATTTTGTCAGAATTTGTTGTTATAATATTCTCATAGGAAATTGCCTTCAAGGGATAGGTTGCATGCTGATGGTCATAGCCCATGTCAACTGTTACAACCCCTAACTTGTCTTTAATCGTATAAGTCTTAATGAAAAATTCGTTAATGAATTAGCTGATTTCGTGTCATCTATCGTATATCATATTCACTTTTATGCGGTCAGATTATATCCTATTTTCTCAGATTAATACTCTATTTAAGGATTCTACCATATACAAGTTTACATTGTGTTTTAAATATGTCTTTATTTTTCGTTTACTTACCCTAAGCTTCTTTTTAAATTTGTTCTGAATTAAATAATTAACACTTATTTAAGCTTCTTGATAAAGGCTATTTAAATTGCTTTTGATTAAATTGCTTTGCTTTCTTAAGAGTTTTGTTCATAATATTTGTAAGATTTCCTTCTCTTACTTTGATTTTCCTATCTTTAGCATTTTATTTAGTTTCTTAAGTTTTTTCTTTGAAAAATGGCTATAATCAGATACAGATTATAATGCTTAATTTGTTTAATCTAAAGGATGGTTTGAGTATGTTTATTAGGTTTAAGAAATCTAACCATCTCATTTTGGCAACTTTCTCTTTTATATATTTTCTATCATGAAATTATTGCACAGAACTATTCATGGATCTTAGTTAGCTTCATATTATAAATCCAGTTTTAGCTTATTTTTTAAAACTTGTTTATAATATTTTTCTATTAAATTTTTAGGGAAAATGTCCACTAAAATGTTGGTTATTTAATAGTAAGTTATAATTGAATAAGCAATGAATCCAAAGATTCTTGCTATTTAATAGTTTTTATTCTAGTCTAGTTTTAGCTGCTACTAATTCTACTCTATTGATAAATGCTTAATTTTAGAAGTTAACTTAATTAAACTATTATTTCCAGATTATCTGCTATCTTTAATAGAGACAGTTGGGAGCAATAGTATTCGTTTGTCAGTAATTAAATTCTTTAATTACTTAAGATTGACGATTTAGCAAGTATGTTTGAATTAATCAATAACTAAAATTAAGCAAGATGATGAGATATTGTTCTAGCCTCAACTATAAACAACTGTTTTGAGAGTATTAACTAAAGTTAAAAATAATTAAACTGTTAAATCTTATTAACTTCATAAAGTAAATAAGCAATAATATAATTCCAAGTTATATTTGATATTATAGTAAGATTAGAAGCTTTTAATCTTATACTTTTTAAAGACTTATTATTTATTAAAGTTAGAAGTCTTAAATTATTTAAATGAATAGTATTAATTAATTATTAGGGTTTAATATATAGACTAACTAACTATTTAAAGCTATTTATATTGCTAATTCTTTAATTCTTTCTCTTGTATAAGGAATCTTGGTTACTCTTGGATTTCTAGATCTATTTCTAAATAAGAACTTATCTAGCTTTTTGTTTACTCTTATCATTCTTACGTAATTACATAATTACTTGAAAGTTATAAAGTTTTGATTGAACACACAATAAATTAGACTTATAATATAAATAATGATAATAATAGTAGTATTAAGTGTTAATGTTCTATTATTATTATAGTTATGACTATTTCTTAAGTAACTACTGTTAATTCTCTTATAGAATCTATTAAGATTACTTATCATTATATTCATAGAAGTATTAAGCTATACTTTATTATTCTTTCTATATCATTAACTACTCATCATACTCTTAAACTTACTCTTCTTACTTTTAACTAACTAATACTCATTCAATTAACTTGTAGCTTAGTTAGTAGTTTCTTCTTTATGTTTTATAGTTAATTAGGTTTATTTATGGCATTATTTAATTAGCATGCTAAGTTGAAAATAGAATTTGCTTTATTATTATTATATAAGTTATAGGTCTAAAATAATACTAATAGATGCTGAGAAAAATATAGCTAGAAATATGTATATGTAAGAAATAAATTAATATAATAGAAATAACAATTACATATTAAAACTAAATAAGAAACATTTAAAAGAAAAAAACCAGCAGAATGTAAAAAGAAATGCAACACCAAAATAATTTAGAAATATTCCTAAATGGTAATAATCAACTAATGGCCAATTAAGCCAAAAGGAACAAAAATTAACCTGACGAAAATGTAATAAGAACACTTTATTCAAAATTGGGAGAAAAATGTATTTAATAAATAATAAAATCTTTCTCTAAACTAAAATAACAAAATTAATAAAGAAATTGACAAAATCTATGCAACAAATATTAAAGAAAGATTAAAAAAATAAAAAATTAGAAAATATTCTATGCTAGTAAGTATGAGATGTAATAAGATTTTTACCTAACAATAAGGCTCAAGGATTTGATTCAATATCAAATGAACTAATAAAAAACGCATCACACGAACTATGATAAATACTATGCAAATTTTTCTAAAATTGTTAGAAGCAATAAAAACTACCTAAAAATATGAACAAAGTTAAAATAATAATGCTTCACAAAAAAGGAAACAAATAAAATTGAAAACATTACAGACCGATAGCACTCATAAACGTAATTTAAAAAATATTTGATAAATTAGTAACTAACCAATTATACTAAGAAATATAAGATTAAGATATATTAAACAAAGATTAAAAAGTATTTATAAAAAAGATGCAAACTGCTAATAATATATGATAATTAAAACAAATCATAGAAAACTATAAAAATAAAAAGAAAAAATAAAATTATAATGAAGACTTATTAATATGTTAATTGATGTAGAAAAAATGTTCGACACAATAAATTGCAGATTTTGATTTGACCAGATGAAAAGATTAAACATTTCGTAAAATATAATTAATATAATAAAAGATACATATTAAAAAGTATAAATTAACTTCTATCTTCATGAAGAAATAACTAGAAAAATTCGGTAAGTAAATGGAGTCTTACAAGGCAGCTCAAGTGGACCAATATTAGCAATAATATACTATGATATAGTATTAAGGTATTTAGAAAAATATTAAAAACTAGGGCATAAAATTAAAAAAATTATCATGCTAAACTTGCTTGAGCAGATGATTTAATACTAATATCAAATAATCAAAAAAATATGTAAATTTTACTAAACGAAACTGAAAACATTTTTAAATTAATAAGACTTAATATTAACACGGAGAAATGTGAATTTATATAAATACTCAAGAATAGAAACACAAAGAACAAAGAGATTTAACTTTTTCTATTAGGAAAAAAAATTTAATAGAAATAACAAATTTAATACCTAGGATATCAAATAAACTAACTTAATGAAGAAAAGGTTCAGATTGAGTACCTCTTAAAGAAATTTTAATAATCGATATTTATATTATAATCCTAATTCTTTAAAAACTATAACAAAACATAGCCAATTAACTTTAAGAACTTATTCAGATTATTTATAATGCCAAAATTAGAATACTGCTCGGAATTAATCCCATATAGTATTCAATTAGGAATAACAAAATGAAAAAATAAAATCTAAATAGCACAAAGATAAATCCTAAGAAAATACTTGAAAATTCCACAAGCATCATTTAAAGAAATATAGTATATAGATTTAAACTGATGTAAATTTGAAGATTCAACAACATAAAGATTTTTAAAATTCTACAAAAAGTTATAAGATTAATTCAGAAATGATCAAGAAAAAGAAAAAAGTAGATAAGATACAAAATTCTAATAACTTTTCAAACAGAGTTAAAAATAGAACTAAAAATATAAAAAAAGCATTAAAAAAATTGAAAAATACTATGAAATAAACAATGAATAAATAAAAGATCTTAACATAAACAATTATACTAAAGAAATCTAAAAAAATACAAAAACAATTTTTCAAGGAAACAATATAGAGAATATAAGATATGAAAACAGCCGAAATAATTTATAGACAATATAAAAATGAGACTAAATTAAAAAAAATACTTATATAACAACAAACAAAGAATTAATAGAAGAATAAAAATTAATTTATAGACTAAGAACGCAATTAATATTTTTTAGAGCTGATCTCTCAGAAAGACATATTGATTAAGAGTAGATACTATGCATTTGTTAGCAATAAGAAAAATTTGAACACGTCTTTGATTGCTAGTATTACAGATAAATTATATAAGAAAACAGTCTTCAGATACAAGAAACATTATAAAACTTACACATAAACATAAATCTGAAAAGAAGGAAATAATAAATATACAATAAACAATGAAACTAATAAAAATAGGGAAATTTAAAAGAAATGCTAGAATATAATCAAATATTAATAAATTAAGAAACAAAAAGAATAAATAAATCCTAGAAGATATTGATCTTAAGATTAAAAAACATGGTCTAGCATAAAACAAAAACATTAACAAATAACTTGATTTTAAGAATGATTGAGGGAAAAATAAATCCATTAGTAATATTTGAATAAAGAAGACTTAAAATAATTATTTTTAGAATGAACAAAGATACAAGAAGAAGAGAAACTAAACTAAAAAAATCAAATCAAAACAATAATGAAGACCTAAGAGTTTCAGAATGAGAGTGATATCATAAAAATTAGTATGTTAAGTTGAAAATAGAATTTGGCTTATTATGATTATATAAGTTATAGGTCTAAAGGTATGTATTTGAATATTAATGGCTGTATTAATGATCTGTTTAATGATTAATAAATAGTACTTTTATACAAGATTAGTTTTTAGAATTGAAGCTTACTATTAAATGAAGTATATACTTATTGTTGACTAGCTATATAGTAGATAATAATAGACAATAGAATTATATATATAAGCTTACTTTTTGATAGTTGTAGATATTAAAGATAATAATAGATATAGATATTTAAATGATAAATAACTTGCCTAGTTTAAATAACTGTCTACTAGAAATACTCTTATTAATCTAGTCACTCTTATCATCTACTTCCTACTAAATCATTCTAATATACTCTTAATCAAATTCAAATGCTCCTATTTCTACAGCTTTAGTTATTAACTACTTCTATTAATAACAAACACAGCAAATACAGTCTTCCAATCAACCTTTTAATAAGATTATCATCAACACTTCATCTACTTAAGCAGCCAAACTATAATCTAAGCTAAAACTACAACCCAACTAAAAACTAAAGAAGCAAATATTTACTCTAGAAAGTTTTCATAGAGATAATAAATAAGAACTTGAGACTTTATAACTAAGAAAAGCGAATACAGTTAATATATTGAATAGCATAAAATTATAATCATAATAATTAGCTAATACTTATAGTAGCAGAGACAAAATAATAAGTAAATTTTAGCAATAATAGAAACAATCTTAGAATATTATGCGCCCAAATAGTGGCTATTATATCTCGTGTAGATAATATAAAATGCAGAAATCAAAGATTTAAAAACTATTCTTAAGCTAAAACTCTCTAAGATCAGCATCTCTTAAAAAATAAGCATAATGTATAAGAAATATTAAGAACTAAGAAGCATCTGACCTGAAATATCTTAAGAGATAATTTACTAAAGATATTGAACTAAAGATGATTAAATCTCTTTGTTAAAGCAATAAGCAGAATAATTATTAAGCTTAAAATAAGTAGCAGGCAATTAAAATTAAGAAAAGCTACTGGATAAGGTTACTATCCTTAGTGTTATCTCAAAAATTAAGAAGTTTAATTTAAAAAATAGAATAGCTGAAATAATAGTTTAATTAACTTAGCTTCTAAAATTAAGCATATATCAATAGAGTAGAATTAGTAGCACTTAATACTGGCTATAATAAAAATAATTAAATACAAAGAGTCTTTAGAATTCTTTGTTTAATAAGCTATAACTTACTACCTAAAACCAATAAATTGAGTATTTTGTTTCTAAGAATTTAATTAAAATTTCTCATGCTAAGGTTATAGCAGAAAGCTAAAACTGGCTTTATGATATTATTTTAACTTAGATCTCTATGCTGGATAATAATTTCTTGAAGGAAAAAACATAAAAGAAGTACTTCTATGGTATTTTTGGAGTTATTTAATAGACTATTATTTATAAAGTAGAAGATAGCTTGTTCGAATGAAGAAAATGGAAATGATATACAAAGATAGAGAAATTAAAAAATATAGAGAGTCTCAAAAGGGGTGAA
The DNA here is from genome assembly GCA_946699065.1 of Loxodes magnus. Lineage (NCBI taxonomy): Eukaryota > Ciliophora > Karyorelictea > Loxodida > Loxodidae > Loxodes > Loxodes magnus. The sequence continues at coordinate 117,360 of CAMPDV010000006.1, read as the reverse complement.
AATAATTGTATTAAGTTGATCTGTTAAGATAAGCAAGAAGCAACATTCTTAAGTCTATTTATACAATATTTAAAGATATTTTTTAGAAACTTATAAAAAGATATCTTGATTTATAATTTAATTCTTTTTACTTAAATCTAAAAACTAAGGTTCTTGTATGTGTTCTTGGCACTATCTAAACTAGTTTAAATTATTTAACTAAATTGTCTTTTATAGTTCCTACAATCTTCAATTTATCTTCTTGATATATAAATGTTTATTTTTCTTAATTAGCTCTATTTTGTATTCTCCCTCTTTTTTGTATTACTATGTTATTTAAACTAGTTATTAAAGATTTGCTTCTTTATTAAATTATCTTGGTAAAGCTTTTCTAATATAATAGCTAAGCCATCAATTTACTTAATCTAACTGCTCTTTCATTAGAGACCTGAATAGTGTGCTCAACCTTAACGCTTATTTATATTGATGAAAACGTTATATCATGCTGCTACTAACTTCTTTTTAAATGCTTTTATCAACATTTGAATCTAACTGTCAATAATAAGCTTACTTAATCCTCTGTCTATTAAGCCTTATGTTTATATTATATTGGCAAAGCATTTTCTTCTTAAGCAATATAAGCATTTGGCATCAATCTTAAGGCTATAATAATAAGCTTTTGAAAAAAGGTAGTAACTTTTATGCAGTCTAAGCGATGCCAAATGTGTTTAACTTACTAAAATGCAGAATAAAGGTGTTTTACTAAAATGCAGTGTTTGAAGTATGCTAGGTAAAGCAAAATGATTATAGATTAGGTTGTATAATATGGAATAAAGAGTACTATAGTAGAGCATAGTTAATGAGAGGTGTTAATTAGTTCTTAGTTTGAGTGCTTAGTTAGCTTTGTTATGTAATTAATTGAATTATCTTCATTTATATATATTTTAGGTATTTTTTGAATCTAAAATTCAATTTTAAAATAGCAAATAATAGAAAACATTTATAGCTTAATAAAACAAGGTCAAAAAGAAGTAAATTTTGAGAAGCAAGAAAGGGATAGATCGATAGAGGAGAAAGTAGCGTTTTAGAGAAAATAGCTTAGTTCATAAAAGACTCAGTGGAAAATTCTAGAGCTATTGCTAAACCTAATAATCTTAAGGCCTAATTAAGATAAAAAGCATTTACTTAAGATTAAGAAAGGAAATATGTAAACTAAAGAAGAATTAACTTATTACAGAAGACTGCATAAGTTATTTTAATAACAAGAGCTTAATTAATAAGTTAAAAGCCATTTAGAAGAAAACTAATTTAAAGGAATAAAAGATATTAAAATAGAGAAAATCCTTAAGATATAATTAGAGCTAATTTTTATATAGTATAGCTTGTTAAAATGATTGTAGAAAATAACTTAATTGGCTTTAGACACTAAATGATAAAAATTTAAAAGGAAAGTTAACACAATTTTAGATATTGTATGAAGCTAAAAGATTAAGCTATCAAATTTTTAGACTTTTATTTATAAACAACAAAATTAAGAGGGATCAATAAAACCTTAGTAACTATGAGCTAATTAGGTTTAAGGTATTTATAATTTGACTAACTTAATGATTTTATAACTAAATTCAATATTAAAGAAAAGAGATAATTAAAGGCCTAAAGATAAAGCATAATAAGTAATATTAACTTGACACCTTAGTAAAAATAATCAAATGAAACACTTAGTTTTGTATAATTATCTAAGCTTAAAATACTATTTATAATATTCATTCTAATATCGGTAAGAGTTGTCTAAGTCTCAGATAAGAATCTAAATTATTTAAAATTATTCTCATTCTTGACACTAAAAACAAATTTATTCATTAATAGTATTTTTGAGCGGGAAATTACAGCTCTTAGTTCAACAAGAAAGATTTGCCAAATATGTGAAATTTTTATAGACAATTAATTTAGAAGCTACCTTTAGTATAGTAAAACAGGGTAAAATCAGATTAAGATAAAAGTGAAAACTTAAAAGATACCTTATGAAGCAAGAGATTAGGATAGATAATATAAGTGATTGCTAAATGTACTCTATAAAAGCATTATGCAATTAAGATGTTCAATTAAAGCTAGCTTATATAATGGAAGATTTATTATAAGAATAGCTAAGAAAATAAGGGAATGCAAAAATTCCAGGCTTGATTGAATGCGGTAGGAAGAAAGCGTGCAGATATAAGCTAAATAAAGATATAGTAATTCAGCTGTTATAAAAGGAAATAATAAACCATGATAGATTTACTCTTGATAAAAGAGTAACTAATTAAGAAAACAAAAAGGAAATAAGCCAAAAATTAGAGAAACTTGCTAATAGTAAATAAGAATAATAAGAATCTTCTTAGTCGTTCCTAACCAGCATTCTATAAAGTACCGAAGAATAAATGACCCAAATTTTAAAACCTCATTTGTAGATTATCTGTATTTTAAGCTATTATACAAGATTTTCTCGGAATATAAGCAAACATTGGAAAAAGTTAGTAACTATACACAAAATAAATCTTATATGATAGACTTAATGGATTTTATAAAGGGATAGAAACTATAATTAAGTTAAATCGTCCTCAGTCAATTTTAATTATACTTAGCAATAAGCATAAAATACTTAAGTATAGAATCGAATAAAATTTAGTCATTAAGTCATAGATTAAAGTTGAGTGCTAGATGAAAAATATTAAAAAAGTATTTGAAGCAATAAATAAAATAGGCAATTAATTAGATGACAGTATATTATGAAAATAAGAAAAGGATAAATATAATCCTTAGTAAGTTAATAAATTTGATAGTAGATACAGAATGAAAAGGATGATTTGTGGAAATGTTATGATTTGAATCTTATTTAAAATATACAAATAGTAAGAGCTTAGTAATTTGTTTATATTTATGAATTAACATAATAGATATAAGGTTATCATTTGTAATTAATTTAAATGGGATAGTAATATGTTTTGCTCTTTTTAGATATATGTATAAAATAGAAAAAAGAATAATCACATTTATTAAAACAACAAATGCTTATAAATATATTTTATATATTTAGCCAATCTACTATTATGTAAGTTGCTTTATGTATTTATTTCCATGTAAATCTTGTTTAACTATTCCTTACACTACTAACTTACTTTATCCATTCCTAATTTTACTTAAAACTAACACATAAGAGTTCTAAATCTTCAGCTTAAATAGCCAAATCCTGCATATTGTAGCATAGAAAAAACTAGAGTTCTTTAATATCTTGTACAAATGACAAGCTTTCTTAGAGCTAATAAGAATACTCAAACCATCGTTTAAAAAGCTTAGCAACTATATAAAATTTGCAAGATATAAAGATCAAAGTCAGAGAAGGAAATCTTAAATATATTATGAAACTCTTAAAAAACAAAGGAATTGTAAATAAAAGCAAAACAAATAACCTTTATCAAAAAGCCTAAATAAGACTTAAGAATCTTATTTTGAAGAGACTTCTTAAAAGCTTAGGGTAAGCAAAAATAAAGCTATATTTAGAAACACAATATTAACTTGCATCTGGTAAAATTTAAGTAGAGTAGTAATGAAGAGACAATAGGAAATATTGTGAAAGTAATTTTGAATTAAAAGTTATTAGCACTATGGTGACTCTAGATATAATTAAAATGGTTGTTGATAATATATATATAGGTAACTTAATAATGATAAATATGAAATAAAATAATCTCTTATTCTTAAAATAATAATAATGTATCATTACTAAAAAGGAACTTAATAATCTTAAGATAAACATATAAGCAACTAAAAGATATAACTTGCTTTCTTATAAATAAATATGCTTTTAATTAATTAAATAGCAAAATGATACTTGTTTATTAACTTAAGCTTAATATATTTAAGTATATATGAAGCTATTATAAAAATTCATCATATCTTACTATAAACATAAGCTTCTAACTATATAAATAACTAAGTAAGTCTAGTTTAACACCATTATTTAACTATACCATTAATATAAACCAACTTTAACAATAACTAAACCTAAATCAACAAATCAACCTTAGTTCTACTATATCAATTATTATCAAATACATTTTAAAAATGGGAATTAAATAGCAGCGATACCAAAATATCCAACAAGTTGATGGTTTCATATCTTTATAACATGAAGTTATTTCTGAAGATGATTGAACAAAAAATTAACTTTTCACTGGAGAAGGAGTTTTCAAATATAAAAATGGAGATAAATTCGAAGGAAAAATTTAGAATGGATATAGATCAGGATAAGGCAAAATGATTTATAAAGACGGAACTACTTTTGAAGGTGAATGATGAAGAAATGAACCTTTTTATGGAGTAGGAGTTTTCAAATATCAAAATGGAAATATATTTGAAGGATAGTTTGAAAACGGAAAAAGATGTGGAAAAGGTAAAATAACTTATAAAAACGGAACTTTTTTTGATGGTGAATGATTAAGCGATAAACCTTTCAATGGAGAAGGAGTTTTCAAATATAAATATGGAGATATATTTGAAGGAAAAATTGCAAATGGAATTTAATAAGGAAAAGGCAAAATGATTTATGTTGACGGAACCACTTTTTATGGAGAATGAAATGATTTAGAGTAAAACGGAATTTTTAAACATCGAAATGGAGATATGTATGAAGGATAGTTAGAGGATAGAATTAAATATGGAAAAGGAACTTATTTATTATCTCTTAATTATTTTTGTCCTTTTTATTAAGAAAATTTACAGAACTGTAATTAATACTTTATTTGCTATGAAGGCACCTGATAAAAAGACTAAATTTATTAAGATTTGAAAATAACTTTTTCAGATTATTTCAACTGGAATTAAAGGTAATCTTAGACTTCTAATGACTGTAGCTTCTTTTAATAATCATTAAATGCTAAAATTATCAACATGATAAGTGATTTTTAAAACTAAAATAGCTAAATTTCATCTAGTTTTAATATGATTTATAGCAATTGCAACTTATTAAGTTTAGTAGTTTCCTTTCTAAGTTAACGAAGCTTATTCAACTTTTAAAGAGTTAGCAAGAAACTTTATTTTTATCCTTTTTAAATAACGAAGATACAAAATAGATTAAGGATAAGGGAAAATTCTTATAATTTAAGTAGAATTAAAACTATTCTAAAGTAGCTAGCATTTGCTTAAGTCTAAAGTCTAAGTCTAGATTTGACTTAATTTCCTTAGGAATAAATTAATGAAATTCATAGACACTTTTATGCATCTCTTATGTTAAGACAGTAACTAAATCTATAGTAAAATAGATAAAATCATCTTTAGGAACTATCAATTTAATGCCATTACTGTGATTTTCATTTGCTTAACTTGATACCTTAATCTCTTAAAAAATTAGTCTATAAAGGACAATTAAATGACTAGAAACTAAGCCTTTTATCTAACTTAAGCAAATTAGAGCATCTTGATATAGAAGCAAATGGAATAAAAGGAAGCTTTCTTAGAGATTTTTGTTTGAACTTGAATTTAAAGGTTATAAAGATAGACAGCTTTGGTATTGAAATTTCATACTTATAAGAATATTTAAAAGAAAAGGGACATCTAATACAAGAGTTAACAATAAACTAAAACAGACAGATAGACTAACTAATTTAGTTTTGTCCTAATTTAACTTAATTTGATTCATAGCAAAGCAGTTCTATTGATACTATTTTAGGATATATTAGAAATAAGAATCTTATTTAGTTAAAACTGAATAATAATTTCCATTCTGATAAGTTTTCTTAGTTCATAACTTAAGGTTTTAATAAACTATAATAAGTTTATATAGCTAACTGCTAAAACTTCAATGATTCTAACTTATCTCTCTTATTACAAAATACTCCAAGTCTTAAATCTCTGTTTTTGGAATAACTGGATTAACTTCAAGCTATAGCTCTAATGGAAATAGGTAAATATGGATAAAATTATGAATAAATAGGGATAGCTAATATAGCTTAACTTGATTAGCATACTTTGGGGTATATTTTCTAGTAATGCAAACATTTGAAATAAATAGAACTAAGTTCTCAAGTCTAAATAATGACTAAGTATTTAAAGTTATTTAGTAAAACTGTAAGTAACTATGAAGTTTAAGTCTAAGCAATTTTATAATAGAGAATAAATTGGATTGGATATAAGATTTCGTTAGTAGTATCAGACTTAGATATTTGAAACTAGAAAATTTAAGTTTAGGAGAGGAAGACATTCAGTAAGTAATAAAGTACTGCTAAAATTTGGTTACTTTAGAGTTATTAAATACATGCTAATTATAAAAAAACATGTTTCCTATATTTGATTAGAGTAATGTTTAGTATTGTATATGGAAGAGTCTAAGAATTCTTAACGTCAAAGACTCTGGATACTCCTGGCCGTGAATTTTATAAGAACTGAAAGATAATTTAAAGAATTTAAGGATTATTTATAATGGCAAGGAATATAATGATAATGTAAGGAAATGATGATGTAGAGAAACTTTACTAACGTTTATAAATAAAAATAGATTAAATAAAGCAAATAAAGTAGCAATTGTAATATCCATTTATCATACTTTTATTATAGTTTCCTATTAATTATTCTATAGCTATATCTTCTATTCTTTATACTTAGTTTTCTTAAAGCTTTTCATTATTTAATCATATTATTATCTAAATATTCGTTATTATTATAGAAGCAAAGCAGCTAAGGATTCACAAAGCTAATTTAATAAAGGAATAAGTCTTAATAATTATTTTAAAGGTACTGAACATAATAAATAAATACAAGAACAAGAAGGAGAAATACAAGGAGAGTAGCAAGCATATTATGAAAAAGCAAAGCTTATATTTATTTAAGATAATTTGAAAGATTAGCGGAGCGAGAAAAGCAAATAATAAATAAGAAATTCAAACTCTTAGCATTCAGTAGACTTGAGCTAGATAGGGCCAAGAACACATACAATTACCTTAAAATTTAGATTTGGTTAAAGTAAAAAGATATGGAATTAAATATAAAATTAAGGTATCTTTTTATAAGTTGCTAAATTAAAAAAATATCTTTAAGCAATGCATAAGTTATAAGAATTTTGCTTTATATTATAACTAAATAATTATTCTTATTCTGACTATTAGACTTATAAACATAGATTTACTCCCTTGAGATTTCTTTTATTCCACTTTGACTCTTCTGCATGAAATGTTGTAAATTATTCCATTTTTGTTGTAATAAATTTCTTTACTATCTTTTTTATAAGGCTGAGTCTATTAAATGTCTTAAATAATCGTATCTAACTTTGGCAACTCTATCTTTTAAATATTTTCGATCATGAAGATACTGTTCAGAACTATTCATAGATCTTAGTTAGCTTCACATCGTAAAACTAGTTTTAGTTTATCTTTAAAACTTTAACTTAATATTTTTCTATTCAATTTTTATGGCAAATTTTCACTAATCTTTTGGTTCTTTGTAGTAAGTTTTGGTTTAATAAGCAATGAATCCAAAGATTCTTTTCCTTTAATTATTTTTATTCTAGCCTAGTATTAGTTGCTACTAACTCTATTGATATATGCTTGATTTTCCATATCAGAAGTTAAGTTAATTGTCTATTATTTGAGCTCTGTATTTAAGTTTAAAAAATAAAGTTGTTGATTTGTGAGATAATCACTAAGGATAGCAAACTTGATAAAATAGCTTTTTAATAATTTTAATTTAATTCTACTAATTTAAACTTGCTTATCATTCTATTATGCTTTAATAAAGAGATTTAATAATTTTTAGTTCAATATCTTTAGTAAATTATCTCTAAACACTTTTAGCTTAATTAAGATTTTTCTTAGTTCTTAAGTTTGTTTATAAACTATGATAATTTTGCTAAGAGATACTGATCTTAGAGAGCTCTAACTTAGTTCAGAAATTATAACAAACTAGTATATTTGCTTTATTTCTACACGAGATATAATACTTAGCTATTTCACAGCAGCTCATAATATTCTGAAATTCTTTCTAGTTTTAATTTACAAATTTGATGGCTTATTATAGCTAAACTTAACTTAGCATAGTTTTCCTTTACCATTATAAGTATTCCCTAATTATTATTTTTGCTTATAACTTCATGTTATTAAATGTGCTAATCCAGCTTAGAATTAAGTAAGCCTTACTTAGTTATAAAGTCTCACATTCTTATTAATTTCTATAGTTATCTAATAGCTACTAGATTAAAGATTAGGTTCTTTAGGATTTATTTCAGTTGTAGTTCTAAGAGCTGTGCTATTTGTTTAGGCTTATAATTTGGCTGCTTAAGTAGATGATAAGAGTGACTAGATTAATAAGAGTATTTCTAGTAGACAGTTATTTAAACTAGGCAAGTTATTTATCATTTAAATATCTATATCTATTATTATCTTTAATATCTACAACTATCAAAAAGTAAGCTTATATATATAATTCTATTGTCTATTATTATCTACTATATAGCTAGTCAACAATAAGTATATACTTCATTTAATAGTAAGCTTCAATTCTAAAAACTAAAAGTACTATTTATTAATCATTCAACAGATCATTAATACAGCCATTAATATTCAAATACATACCTTTAGACCTATAACTTATATAATCATAATAAACCAAATTCTATTTTCAACTTAACATACTAATTTTTACGTTCAGTGTTTTATTCATTTGAGCTAAAATCACAGAAATCTTTCTTTTCATTTTTTATACTCTATGAAGAGGTTTAATTCTACTTTATCTTTTCTGCTTCTTCATAATACTTTATCAGTTACTACTAAGAAAGATCTATAGTTTACTTTTTATTTTCCAGACTAAGAGCAAGCTATTTGACTTTTTAGTACTTTGGAAGTTTAACTTACAAAGGTAGTCAGAAACTCTTATAATTCCTTACTTAGAACTTCCGCTTATTTAGACCGTAAATGTCTCCAAGACTTTCTTACTGGATTTAGAAATTTTCCTCATACTTTTTTCTTCGAATGTAAATCATAGCTCTTCTGAATTTGGCTAGTATTTTCAAGTTTTCTATGTATATTTAAATAGCTAGTACATAGCGAATGTCTAATACCTAAGAAAATATATATTCACTGAACATATAATAATGAAGAATGTTCATTTAAACTCCTCACTTAAACTTTCAGTTAAATATTACAACCCACAAAGAGATAGATTCCAGCGCATAAAATAGACTTAAACTTACATTGATCTAGTTCATAAGGCTAGTAGATCCACAAGCTAAGAATGAAATGCCCATTTAAATTAAAGCTTTTTAGCCTTAAATTTACGTTTCGAGTTTAATCTTAAAAACGGAAATGAAGATAATGGCTATTTTTCTAAATGTGATCATCATTTCTCAGCAATATGCTTTTATCTTGTATCCGAAATAAAGAAATTCAAGCTATTTTTTAGTTTCAAGCTAATGTAAGCTATTTCTTTTATAACGTTTATAAAGCAGGATAAAAGCATAAAGAGGAATGCCGATAGCTCATAAATAATGCTGGGAAGAGCAATAAGCAATGAATAAATCAAATGCTCCTTTTCATATCACTTGATCTCTTAATCCATAATTAATTATAAATCATCTCTAAGTTAGTACAAGAGAATGCAGACGTTGTTATAGTTATAATATCAGGATGAAATAGAAAAAGTAGCACTACTATTGAAGCTATAATATAACTTATAAGAAATCGCTTAATTCTTTCTTTTTAAAAGCCTAAAAGTACAGAGAAGTTAATACTACTAATTATGGAAAGGATAGGTGATACTGAGTAAAGTATCAGTTTAAAATAATAAGGCTAGATTATTAAATTTCCATTGACATAACAATCGAAAAACATGAACTATTGAGGGTTTTATTCTACTGTAAATGCAGGTTAGAATAAAGTTAAAATAGCTTCTGGGCATGAAAGTCTAAATGTTTGAATTAGTGCTATTATTTACAAGTAATTCGATAAGATTTTTAAATACACACTATGAGTTTCTTTTGGATGTTCGGCTGATTGAATAGCTGATTTTACTATAAATATGTTGAATATTATTATGATAATTAATTTCCTCAAATTCTTAATGCATTTACCTAGGGATCAGGGCTTTTAGAGCATTCATTATTTCTAATATTAGAGTAATCTTCTTTGCAAGTTGCGCATAGTTTCCCATAGTATCCTTATTCTTCTTAGCACTATCCTAAAGGATCTTTTAAAAGAGGGCTTCTTAAGTACGTATCTGGATTCCAGCATTCAAGGATTTAAGTAGAATTTCATAGAGGCAATATTATTCATGAGGATAGACTTAAGCATTTCCATAGCAATACGTGTTATCTTCACACTTTTACATTACTCTGCTCCAGCTTCGAACGAGTGTTTATTTGTTTTTCCATTTTCATCTTTTAGCTTCCACATGTTTCACACGAATCCTTTAGTTTTTGTTCTCCATAAATACAAGCTCTTAACTTAACTGAGAAATCTAAAGACTAGCCAGAGAAGTTAAACTCCAAGATAGTTAAACTCCATTCAATATCAGAAAAGTAAAGCTGAAATATTACTTAAGACCCAGGAGTATCTTTTACAATAAATTGACTGAAGGGTAAATTCCGTTAAAGGCTTTTTCCTCTATTCGTCCTGAAACTGAAGTAAAATTTGAATAATGGTTTTGAGATACTTTAAGTTAAGCTATGCATTATTATTTGATAGAATTTGAGGAAATTGATCATTCAAAGATTGTTTATTAAATAGAAAATAGATTTTGATAGTTTTGCTTTGGGTTAAAAGTTAGGATTTAAAGTTGAAGATATTAGTTTGTATTTTAAAATAGAAATAATTGCATTTAGTATTATAACTTATTATTCATTCTAGTTAAATAGATTTAGACTAAATAAATACATTATAATCTTAACTTTACTTTAGCAAATAAACATTTAGCTGAACATTAAGCTTAGATAAATTATTAGATTCAAAGCAAAGAAATTTCTGTAATGATAGTAAAATAAAAATAATAAATAGGTATTTTTAATAATGGTTGATCAATTATTTAAGATATCTATCTACTTCTTTCTATTATATTTGCTCAACATAGTAATGACTAACTATTAACTTTAAGATAGATATATCTTTATTATTTATAAAAAAGAGAAAATATCTTTTAGTAAATAAAAGAAGCTAATTTAAAATTATCAGCTTGATGCTTAATTTGATACAAGCTGATTTTCTTTTTACTTATCTTATTATTTTTATTGGATAAGGAATTAAATAAATCTAATAATAAGATTGTGTTTGTATTAATATGATATTAAAATATTTCAGTCATTTTTGCTTAGATTATTAGTTCAAAATCACCTTTTTAAGAGTAATTATTATCGTCTAGGGTTGTCTTTATTCCTTATAATTAAGTTAGATAGTATTTTGAAAACACTGATTTAGATCCTTCATATAATTTTAAAATCTTAATAAGATTAATGAATTTTTGTGATTACCTTCAGATTTTTTAATCTTTAGTAGGTAAAATATGTACTTTTCTTCATCATTATCATCAACAGCCTATCAAAATTTAAATCTATTAATGGCTGACTATCAACAAGACTTTATACCAAGGTAAAACCTTTTTTTGATCTTTTTTAGGTTATTTTAGTGAAAATTAAATAAATTTCTCTGTGCTTATTAAATAGACTGTATCAAAACTACCTTTTCTTAAGTCTTGATATATTTCAAAACGCTAATTAAGAATTATACATCTTAATCGGGATCTATTATTTGCTATCTTAGTCTGGTTCCTAAAGATTTTATATTTGTCAAGTTTCTTTTACTGTAAATTCTTTAAAAGGAATTTCTAGCTTTTAATTATATATTTATAGCCCTATTAGAACCTAAAGGTTCTTCTTAAACCTATCATTAATCTTAAATTACTAAAATTTTAAAATAGAAAGTTCCATCGTGATGAGGATTTACCTTGATAGTTGAGTTAAGATATTAAATTGCTTCAGTATTATTTCCTACATTATAAAACATAATATCTTTATACTAGGATTAGTTAACTTTGAATTAAATTGAAAAACTAAATCGCAGCTCTCAAAGGCTTCTTTTATTTTTCTAAGTTTAGCTACTTTGCTGCTATAAATAGAAATATTCTTAGGATTCATTTAGTTATCTTTGCAAAAGTCTTTAACTTCTTCCTCATCCCTCTTTAAATCAGCCAGTAAAGTTATCCATTTCTTATTGTAGATCTAAATATTTGTCGTACTTAGTTAGACAACTAGTCCTGAATTTAGCAATAGATTAGTTTCATTTTTCTATATTTCTAAATTCTATTTTTGTTAAAATTAAACGCATCAATACAAATATCGATTTCATTAATTGGCTGTATATTTTGGTAGCTTTTTCTTATTTACTTAATTAAACCAAAGTCTTTCCTTTTTAATTCATACAAAATGAAAATTGGATCTTACTAGATGCTTTAATCAAAGAAGTCAAATTTTTCTTATTTTGAAATTCTGAAAAACTTTAACCTTTATATTAGTTAGAAGTTCCAAAACTAGTTATAATTAAAGGCTTAATTCAAGTTAAAATACTTCTATTTATTCGTTTATAATTATGCTTTGTAAAGGAAACAATGCCACAGATTACTGCAGAACACCAATATACCTTTCCAAAGGGAAAGTACTTGGATCAAAAGTTTAAACAAAAATTAAGACACTAAAGTCACATTATGATAGCTCAAATTCTTAACATGGGCAAACTATGAATACGCTCCAGCAATGCTCTTTATGTGGATTCTACTAGCTTATCTGCTCAATGTACTGTGGTATTCTCAATGAGACAGAATACCAACGAGGAAAGCCATTCTGTTTATAAAAAAGATTGTAGAATAATCATTGTTCAACTGAATGATGTGCGGTACCTGCAAAGAGGATGTCTTACATAGGTTATCCTTGAGTAAAAGAAGAGCTAGCTAGTGGGAAGAAAGAAGCAGAATAAAATAAGAAAAAAATAAAAAATATAAGAGAGCATGGAATTCTTTTTGGCAAGGTGAGAAAGACCAAATTACATAGATATGTAGAAATCGATATAAAATACATGCTGAGTAATACTTTTTTCTTATCCTGAGAAAAATTGCAGAAAATAGAAAGGTTTCTCAATAAATCATCCCAAGCAGATACCTATTTTACTCCAACATAGGAATTTTGCTTAACCATATTTTTTCTATGAGAGCTAAGTATATGCAGACTGAGAAAAATGCTTCTTAATTATAATCATTATTATTCTGAGATTAAATTAAAGCAACTCAATGCGACGAATATGAGACTGTTCTAGAAAAACCAGAACAGACAGACAAAATTTTCTCTGTATTAAAACTAATCGAATTGGTTGCTGCTGAAAAAGGACGAGAGATTTTTGCCTATCAGGATGAATTTGAAATCAGTCTTGATACCGTTAATGTACTTGGGTATTTCATTGAGATAGAGGCCCTCAAACACAGAGGAACAGTTGATGAAATAAGAGGCAGATTGTTTAAGCAGGCAAAGAATCTTGAATTTGATATTTCAAAAACATATTCAAGGGATTATCTACAATCCTCTCATTATTATAGATTCGTAAGCAAGTTGCTTTCATAAATCCATCAATTGTAGCTTTTGCCAACCTTCTGCTATTTATCCAGTCACTAATTCATTCATCAGCATATAATAAATTTTTCTGGGTAAAGCCACAACCCCTATATTCCAGTCACTCTTTGCTACATCTCTTATGTGCTCCGAGAGGAGGGGCAATTATTATTGGAATACCAAGCACAACATAAAAGCTAGTTCACTTGTCTTGGTCCAAAAAATGTCAGTTATAAGCAAGCAAATGCTGAATTTTTCAAAATAGCCTCTTTTATTAAGTGCAAACACTATAAAAACATTCTTGTCAAGCTCAATGATCTTTTCCTTAAAATAATAAATTATCTCAAGCCTATTTCCTGTCGCAATATCTATTTTTATTTATTCACGAGCAATTTAATCTTATGGCTTGCCAACAAATCAGTAGCAATCTATTTTTGAGCCCCTGTTCCACTAGCCATACAGGTTAATGATAACTTATGATTTGATTAGTGCTTTACATCTCCAGTGTGCTTGTATATTAAATCCCAGTACTTAGATAAATATAATCTTTTTGATCAAGATTTTGCAGCCTTTCCCTAATGTCTTGTTTTAAAACTTCCTTTTTACTTATACCAAGGATTTCTTTGGACAAAGAAAATCATGTCAGGAAAATATTCTTTTCAGGAACCATACATCTGCAATCTTTTTATAATATGGTCGCTTGGGGTATGATAAATGATATTACTTAATATAGGTTCTTTTGCAATCAACACTCTGCTAAATAAAAGTTAGTAACCACACAATAAACTTTTTCAGTCTATAAAAAGAGACAGCCAAGACTGGAATGAGAAAGGTAATTATAAAAGGAATATTCTCCATTTTTACAAATTGTATGATACTTTCCTTAAAAGTTAATTTGGTTATATAGAGCGATGCAAAATTTGATTTGGATAGGTAAATAGAGCTTATTTGTCTGGAACATGTCTATAATAGAAAATAGAACTTTTCCTATTATGGAAACGTGCTTCATCTGTGAAATCCATTATATGAACGTTGAGCTCCTTACCATATCTTTTTTTCCTGTGGTGTTATAATTTTGTCAGAATTTGTTGTTATAATATTCTCATAGGAAATTGCCTTCAAGGGATAGGTTGCATGCTGATGGTCATAGCCCTTGTCAACTGTTACAACCCCTAACTTGTCTTTAATCGTATAAGTCTTAATGAAAAATTCGTAAATGAATTAGCTGATTTCGTGTCATCTATCGTATATCATATTCACTTTTATGCAAAAATTTAGCTTAGAGTTTATTGGACAGATGTTTAGAACTGCAAAAAGTGACCAAAGTAAGTATCTCGCTTAACTACAGAAAGTTGCAAATTTTCTATAAAAAGACTTTAAGAATTGGATGATCATGAGTAATTTAACTATTAAAAATTAAAAAATTGTTAATAATGCATAAATATAATGTATTTTAAATAGATAGAATAGCCATTTAAATTTAAAATAATATTCTCTTAAAGAGAAATAGTTAGAATGCTATATAGATAATAATTTTATTTTTAATTATCTAGTAATTTTAGAAATAATAGCATTATTTAATTATTAAACTTATTTTTCTTCATTTATTTAATACTACTAATATAACTAATATCTATTCTTTCTATATAGTTTCTATAGAAGATCCATAATCTAAGTATTTAAGTTAAGTTAATTTAATCATAAAGTTTCATTTTATGTTCTTAATAAATAATAGAGCTTTTACTTA
The DNA here is from genome assembly GCA_946699065.1 of Loxodes magnus. Classification (NCBI taxonomy): domain Eukaryota; phylum Ciliophora; class Karyorelictea; order Loxodida; family Loxodidae; genus Loxodes; species Loxodes magnus. The sequence continues at coordinate 102,028 of CAMPDV010000006.1, read as the reverse complement.
TATGATGATACTATTTTATGTAAGTTATTACTTATGCTTCGTAGCTTATTTAATTATTATCATTTTAATGCTCTATTTTTTATTAAAAATGACAGCGGTGGGATTTGAACCCATGCCCCGAAAGACTAGCGCCTTAGACCATTCGGCCTGTCTGTTATTAATAGGATATTAGTTTCTTTAAATATTCAAACTTAGATCTAATTAATTATATACAGTGTTACTTATAGATAGTTATTATTATAATAAGCATTCATTCTTTATCTTAAAAACTTAAATCTTTATGCTTATCAAGTTAGTAAATAAATAGTTTAATTAAATAAAACTTTTAATTGATAGCACTTATATCTAAAAGCTATTTTACTCTAAAAGTTTGAACATCCTTATATTTTTATTCTTTTTTGAAATTAAATGAATAACCTTAATTAGCTTTTTAAATGCTAATATAATAGTATTGCTAACTTAATAATTATTAAGTTTCTTATTCTATTAGAGTATGTATCATTAAGCTGCTAAATATTTCTGAAATAGATATTTTAATAGTTAAATTATTATATAGAAGCTACTTCAACTGCTTACTTTTAAAGATTCTTAAGAACTAAATTTCAAATTTATTTAATCTTATTAAAGTATTCTATTCATTAATTAAAAATCACTTTAATTTAGAAAGAAAGCCTGTTTCTCTAATTTAAGCAGATACTTCCCTAAAATGAAGTTCTAAATATAAGTGTATTAGTTAATATAATTAAATTTGTTTAATGTTAAAGTTATATATGTAGATATATAAAGCTTAAGCTTATTAAATTAATTACTAACTTATTAATAATTATTTAGAGTTTAGTTTATTTTAATATCACTCTATTTCTTAAAATTATAAAATAAATAGACTTTAAATTATTAATTTCCTTTTACTTTTAGTTTTTTATAGTAGAATAAATATAATAAAAGCTTAGAAAGAATTAAAATATTAGATATAATATAATATTAAGCTATTAATTACTGAGTTATATCTTTATTATTATATTTAAAATAAACAATTATGCAATTATTATATCTACTAGTAAACATCTAACTAACTTTTAAAACTACATTTAACTATTATTTCAGCTAAAACTATAATAGATTTATAAAAAGCAAGATTATTTAACTTTTTACTAGAACTAGTTATTTTAAAATCTTATAACTATATTATATTCTAATTGTAATCAATAGTTAATATGATATTTAATAACTTTAAATCTAATTAAATGTTAGTTTAATAAAGGATAGCTAGATTAAATTATATAATCTTAGTTGTATTGTAAATAAAAATAATAATTATATATCTCTATTCGTTAACTTTATGAGATAAATATCTCCTTCATTTACAAATTATTAGACAATGCTTGCTAGTTATATTTAAGATTTTATTAATTTAAATTTTATCTATAATTAAAGATATTTCTTACTTTTATCTAATTTTAGTTTCAAAGTTTATCAAAGCTATCAATGTACCTTATAATGATAATTCTATAGATTAAGGTTTAGAAATAAATTTATTTAATTAAGCATATCATTTATAAATTATATTTTTTGTAAAAGAGTTATAAATAGATAAAGTGCTTTATCTTATTTGAAAAAGCTTATATTAAAAAGAGATAACCACCAAATCATTATATCTATACCAGATATTTATTATAAATTGTTTTTATTTAAAAAATAAAGATTATTTTTATATTTTAAGCTATAGAAAATAGATTAAGCAATTTTATAGCTTCTTATTATTAAGAAAAAGTGATTTTTATTCTTAAAGTAAAAATGCTATTATGAAAGATATAATTTCAATTTATCTGAAACATTTCATTAGTTTTATTTAAAATTTTAGCTTTAATCTCTTCAATGAAAACTTAGATACCTTACATTAATTTTAAAATAGAGGAAATACTTTTATTTAATAATCTTTATAAATTATTCATAAAATATCTATTATAAGATTCATTAATATTTATTTCAATTAATTTGATCATGTCTTATCTTTTATTTAAGTTAAATCTAAATTATAAAATTTAAATTATTTTAAATATGCTTTAATTAAATATTCTAGTTATTGGTATATCATTACTAATATTTTAAATAATTAAAATATTAGTAAAAATTAAGTCTATTTATATATGTGTTTCATGGGAATAAATATATAATGCACTTCTTTAATCTATTAGTTAATATTACCTAATAATTTACCATCTAAAATCTTTATAAACCTATTTATTTGTACCATCTATTAAATGCTTATTTCTTCTTCTAATATATTATGATTCTCATTAAAATTAAAGTTAAAATAAACATATTGCGAGCATAACTATTAAACGATTAATAAATCTTTTTGTTGTCATTTTTTAAATAAATGATTTAACTTTTAGATATAATTTAAAGAAAACTAGGCGTTATATGCCTCTTTCTTAAAATTAAAGTGAATAAAGTGATGAGAATAAAAATTATAAGATTAAATAGTAATTTAATAATGTATATTTATACTAAGAATTTGGGGGTGAAATGGCTCTATTCACTTATAAAATACCTCTAAAAAATAGTTAACTTTATATATATCTTTTATTTACCAAATATTTGGAAAGATTGTTGTCTTATCTACATAGTTTTGAATTTGAATAAAATTAAAAAAAGCACTAATATCTAATTTATTTAAATCTAGATTAGATTCTGCTTTAGGTATAAAATATTTGCAAATAGATTATTAATATCTTCTATTAAAAATGCTTCAAAGTTATTTGCAAAGAAATGATGAATCAAAATATTAATTAAAGAGATGCTTAAAGTTTAAAATGATATATGCTTAGAATTAAATATAATTTAATAAAAGACCTAATGAAGTAGACACTAATATATAATGATTCATAACTCTAGCTTTAGTTGATTGATTATTTTATATTTTATAAAATATAATAATTTCTTAATCTTCTTAGTTAATTTATAATAATCTTAAAGCTTGTTTATTCCTATTGCTATAATTTATTAATTTAAATCTTTTAAGTTATTATTTTGCTTTATAAACTCTAATATCATGCATAATTAAATATGCTTTTGTCTATTTAAGGCTAAAAGGATAAAATTAAGAGTCATTAGATTCTAGAATTAAGTTTAGCTATTTTCTAATTTTTATCTAAATAGGATGATAATAATTGTATTATAGCTTGATATTTTTAATTTCCCTCTTTTAAACTTAAAATTCTTAAATAAATGTAAAGAGTAGATTTTCTTAATGAGATTCATGCTTAAAAGAATTGAATTACATTCTAAATAAAAATGAAGCAATTAAGTAAATAAATTCTAAATAGGTAGTAGTTTCTAAAGGTTAGATATATTAGATAACTATATGAATTATAGGTAACTATAAGTAGCATTGTATATAATAACTAATAATATCTAAATAGTTTAGATATCTGCTTTATATAATGATAGAGTTAGCTTTAGAAGTGGATTAGAGTAATTAATAGTAAATTAGATAAATGTATATAATATAACTCTAAGAATTTAATATAAATGCAAATATATTCAATAAACCATTTCATTATTCTCTTTATTAGAATCTTTAAAACTTAACTTATAACTATTTACTATCTTATAAGCACAAGCTCTTAGATTCTAATATCAATGTAAGTACAAATTTTAGAAATTAGCTAGACACTATTAAATTAGTAGTTATAATATTAAATTAATATTAAGCTTTATTTTTATTATCTATTTCCAAAGCTAGTTAAGTTATTAATATTATACTATTTATTTATTACTTAAATCTAAGGATATTCAACAATAAATTAAATACTACTATCTTTCTTAGGAATTAAAGATAGTAACTAAAGAAGCTTAGTTAATTATACCAAAATACCATACTAGCAATATCAAAACCTATCTAACTTACCTTTGCATAATTTCCTTAATTAAAATATAAAGATATCATACGAAGAATAATTAAGGCTAATACTTTTATACTATTAGTTTAATCATAAGAGATATAGCTTATTAAAATGAAGGATACTAGCATAATTATTATTAAGTTAAGGCTATTTTGACTATAATATATAAATTAAATATATCAAATTAATAATTATTTTACAAATAAACCATAGGGTACAAATACTTAAGATATATAAACATTTAGCGAATCTTTAAATTTAAATTATATTCCTTAAGCAATATTTAATTATTAACTTGGGCTTTTTATTTAAATTTGTACTTAAAAGATAGGATTTAATTAAAGCAAATTAAGTTCATTGCCTAACTTCTACCTAAAAGAAAATTGAACACGTTAAAGGATCTTTAACTGAAGCCTATGTAATTATCGTAATATTTCTGTCTAAATAAATATAATGACTGAAAAATCCTTCCGTACTTACTTTTATCAAGCCTGCTTCTGGGTAACCTATGAACTTATTATTTGAAGAATTTTTATCGAAAGGTTTATACTAACTCTAAGAGTAAACTGAAACTTAATCTGCACAGAAAATTATTTCTTAAACTAAGTACGAATTCGCTTTTCCTGTAGAAAGTTACGTTCTTAAAAATGTAGCTTTTTCGATAAATCCGTTATCAGTTCTTAATCCAGCTAAAACTGAAACTTTAGGACCTCATCCTGAACCATAACTATCAAAAATAAATCCTGAAAAAGCACCAGTCATAACTGATTTTTTGATGATATATCCTGCATCATATGAGCCTCCATCAATCGAAAACGCTGCATATGTCTATCATTGCTGTCTAAAGTCAATTTTAAACCTCTACAATCAGCTGGGCTTGAATCTAAGAAATTTTTGTACAGTTCATTTTCTTAACTATCTACTTTCCAATTTCAGCAATCTTAATTATTAGAACTACTTTATGAATACCCTACTTCATAAACATTTCCATTTGTATCTCTAATAGATTTGGTACTAAGTCTTTCTTGAATATAGCTTTACTTTTCCATAAAGAACTGATCTATTCTGTGACTTTGAGAAAAGCCTATAATAGCCAATATCAGCAAGAAGGAAATTTTCATTTATACATGTTAAGTACCAAAGTGAATTTATATGGTTTGGAGTAATTTTAAATAACTACGTAAGCTATTAAGAGAGTTACTTTAAATAATAAAAGAATAATTGAAATTATTTGAAAATTAACTATATTATCAATTAAAATATTAAATTGCTTGATAGATAATTAAATTGTAATAAAAAGGATCTTATTTTAACTTTAATATCGAAACGTTAATTTAATAATGAAGCATATATCTATCAGTGCATAATAAAGAAATAAAATAAAATAAATATTACTAAGTATTTTCGTAATATCGAAAATAAACTTTAAAATAATAAATTAAGTTAATAAAATAAAAATTTTACTTTATTTATTGCTTGTTGCCAAATAGCTCTAATAAATTTTAGAGTATAAATATGACTTAATTATCTATTTTTATCTTGCTTATAAACATTTTCTTTATATTTTCACTATTTGATCCTCTTTTCTTACTTTCTTTACTTTCCATTCTTCAAAAAGATCTTGAAATTTCAATTTTAGTTGTTAAATTATTATTCATTTTCACTATTAATAACATCACTCTCTTAGGAATATAAGCCTTTAAAATAATTTAATCAAAGTTTTATCTAAATAGTATTAATAAATTTAGATAATAAATTTCTCTTATATAATAAACATTATTATTATGCTTTTAAAATTTAAAAATAAAATAAATCATTAAGCCAATCACAAGCCTTACATAATAAATAGTTATCACATTTAAAAGTAGCTAAAATATAAAAAAATAAATAAAGTAAAAATATAACTTTATGAATTTAATTAATTTAAGCTACTATTTGTAACCTTAATATTTATTTATCAATCTGATTATTTAATTAGGTATGTGCTGTGGCTATATCCAGTAATTCAGAGTTCATCGTATCGGGAAGTTATGATTAGATGGTGAGACTATGGGACGTCAAGACAGGTACCTGTAAGACCATGAGTGGTCACACACATTAGGTATGTGCTGTGGCTATATCCAGTAATTCAGAGTTCATCGTATCGGGAAGTTATGATTAGATGGTGAGACTATGGGACGTCAAGACAGGTACCTGTAAGACCATGAGTGGTCACACTAATTAGGTATGTACTGTGGCTATATCCAGTAATTCAGAGTTCATCGTATCGGGAAGTTATGATTAGACGGTGAGACTATGGGACGTCAAGACAGGTACCTGTAAGACCATGAGTGGTCACACTAATTATGCATATGCTGTGGCTATATCCAGTAATTCAGAGTTCATCGTATCGGGAAGTTATGATTAGATGGTGAGACTATGGGACGTCAAGACAGGTACCTGTAAGACCATGAGTGGTCACACTAATTAGGTATGTACTGTGGCTATATCCAGTAATTCAGAGTTCATCGTATCGGGAAGTTATGATTAGACGGTGAGACTATGGGACGTCAAGACAGGTACCTGTAAGACCATGAGTGGTCACACTAATTATGCATATGCTGTGGCTATATCCAGTAATTCAGAGTTCATCGTATCGGGAAGTTATGATTAGACGGTGAGACTATGGGACGTCAAGACAGGTACCTGTAAGACCATGAGTGGTCAACTAATTAGGTATGTGCTGTGGCTATATCCTGTAATTCAGAGTTCATCGTATCGTGAAGTTATGATTAGACGGTGAGACTATGGGACGTCAAGACAGGTACCTGTAAGACCATGAGTGGTCACACTAGTTCTGTATGTGCTGTGGCTATATCCAGTAATTCAGAGTTCATCGTATCGGGAAGTTATGATTAGACGGTGAGACTATGGGACGTCAAGACAGGTACCTGTAAGACCATGAGTGGTCACACACATTATGTATATGCTGTGGCTATATCCAGTAATTCAGAGTTCATCGTATCGGGAAGTTATGATTAGATGGTGAGACTATGGGACGTCAAGACAGGTACCTGTAAGACCATGAGTGGTCACACTAATTAGGTATGTGCTGTGGCTATATCCAGTAATTCAGAGTTCATCGTATCGGGAAGTTATGATTAGACGGTGAGACTATGGGACGTCAAGACAGGTACCTGTAAGACCATGAGTGGTCACACTAATTAGGTATGTGCTGTGGCTATATCCAGTAATTCAGAGTTCATCGTATCGGGAAGTTATGATTAGACGGTGAGACTATGGGACGTCAAGACAGGTACCTGTAAGACCATGAGTGGTCACACTAATTATGTATATGCTGTGGCTATATCCAGTAATTCAGAGTTCATCGTATCGGGAAGTTATGATTAGACGGTGAGACTATGGGACGTCAAGACAGGTACCTGTAAGACCATGAGTGGTCACACTAATTAGGTATGTGCTGTGGCTATATCCAGTAATTCAGAGTTCATCGTATCGGGAAGTAGAGATAATACGGTGAGACTATGGGACGTCAAGACAGGTACCTGTAAGACCATGAGTGGTCACACTAATTATGTATATGCTGTGGCTATATCCAGTAATTCAGAGTTCATCGTATCGGGAAGTTATGATTAGACGGTGAGACTATGGGACGTCAAGACAGGTACCTGTAAGACCATGAGTGGTCACACTAATTAGGTATGTGCTGTGGCTATATCCAGTAATTCAGAGTTCATCGTATCGGGAAGTTATGATTAGACGGTGAGACTATGGGACGTCAAGACAGGTACCTGTAAGACCATGAGTGGTCACACTAATTAGGTATGTGCTGTGGCTATATCCAGTAATTCAGAGTTCATCGTATCGGGAAGTTATGATTAGACGGTGAGACTATGGGACGTCAAGACAGGTACCTGTAAGACCATGAGTGGTCACACTAATTATGTATATGCTGTGGCTATATCCAGTAATTCAGAGTTCATCGTATCGGGAAGTTATGATTAGACGGTGAGACTATGGGACGTCAAGACAGGTACCTGTAAGACCATGAGTGGTCACACACATTATGTATATGCTGTGGCTATATCCAGTAATTCAGAGTTCATCGTATCGGGAAGTTATGATTAGATGGTGAGACTATGGGACGTCAAGACAGGTACCTGTAAGACCATGAGTGGTCACACTAATTAGGTATGTGCTGTGGCTATATCCAGTAATTCAGAGTTCATCGTATCGGGAAGTTATGATTAGACGGTGAGACTATGGGACGTCAAGACAGGTACCTGTAAGACCATGAGTGGTCACACTAATTAGGTATGTGCTGTGGCTATATCCAGTAATTCAGAGTTCATCGTATCGGGAAGTTATGATTAGACGGTGAGACTATGGGACGTCAAGACAGGTACCTGTAAGACCATGAGTGGTCACACTAATTATGTATATGCTGTGGCTATATCCAGTAATTCAGAGTTCATCGTATCGGGAAGTTATGATTAGACGGTGAGACTATGGGACGTCAAGACAGGTACCTGTAAGACCATGAGTGGTCACACTAATTAGGTATGTGCTGTGGCTATATCCAGTAATTCAGAGTTCATCGTATCGGGAAGTAGAGATAATACGGTGAGACTATGGGACGTCAAGACAGGTACCTGTAAGACCATGAGTGGTCACACTAATTATGTATATGCTGTGGCTATATCCAGTAATTCAGAGTTCATCGTATCGGGAAGTTATGATTAGATGGTGAGACTATGGGACGTCAAGACAGGTACCTGTAAGACCATGAGTGGTCACACTAATTATGTATGTGCTGTGGCTATATCCAGTAATTCAGAGTTCATCGTATCGGGAAGTTATGATTAAACGGTGAGACTATGGGACGTCAAGACAGGTACCTGTAAGACCATGAGTGGTCACACACATTATGTATGTGCTGTGGCTATATCCAGTAATTCAGAGTTCATCGTATCGGGAAGTTATGATTAGACGGTGAGACTATGGGACGTCAAGACAGGTACCTGTAAGACCATGAGTGGTCACACTAATTATGCATATGCTGTGGCTATATCCAGTAATTCAGAGTTCATCGTATCGGGAAGTTATGATTAGACGGTGAGACTATGGGACGTCAAGACAGGTACCTGTAAGACCATGAGTGGTCACACTAATTAGGTATGTGCTGTGGCTATATCCAGTAATTCAGAGTTCATCGTATCGGGAAGTAGAGATAATACGGTGAGACTATGGGACGTCAAGACAGGTACCTGTAAGACCATGAGTGGTCACACTAATTATGTATATGCTGTGGCTATATCCAGTAATTCAGAGTTCATCGTATCGGGAAGTTATGATTAGATGGTGAGACTATGGGACGTCAAGACAGGTACCTGTAAGACCATGAGTGGTCACACTAATTATGTATGTGCTGTGGCTATATCCAGTAATTCAGAGTTCATCGTATCGGGAAGTTATGATTAGACGGTGAGACTATGGGACGTCAAGACAGGTACCTGTAAGACCATGAGTGGTCACACTAGTTCTGTATGTGCTGTGGCTATATCCAGTAATTCAGAGTTCATCGTATCGGGAAGTTATGATTAGATGGTGAGACTATGGGACGTCAAGACAGGTACCTGTAAGACCATGAGTGGTCACACTAATTAGGTATGTGCTGTGGCTATATCCAGTAATTCAGAGTTCATCGTATCGGGAAGTTATGATTAGACGGTGAGACTATGGGACGTCAAGACAGGTACCTGTAAGACCATGAGTGGTCACACTAATTAGGTATGTGCTGTGGCTATATCCAGTAATTCAGAGTTCATCGTATCGGGAAGTTATGATTAGACGGTGAGACTATGGGACGTCAAGACAGGTACCTGTAAGACCATGAGTGGTCACACTAATTAGGTATGTGCTGTGGCTATATCCAGTAATTCAGAGTTCATCGTATCGGGAAGTTATGATTAGACGGTGAGACTATGGGACGTCAAGACAGGTACCTGTAAGACCATGAGTGGTCACACTAATTAGGTATGTGCTGTGGCTATATCCAGTAATTCAGAGTTCATCGTATCGGGAAGTAGAGATAATACGGTGAGACTATGGGACGTCAAGACAGGTACCTGTAAGACCATGAGTGGTCACACTAATTAGGTATGTGCTGTGGCTATATCCAGTAATTCAGAGTTCATCGTATCGGGAAGTTATGATTAGACGGTGAGACTATGGGACGTCAAGACAGGTACCTGTAAGACCATGAGTGGTCACACTAGTTCTGTATGTGCTGTGGCTATATCCAGTAATTCAGAGTTCATCGTATCGGGAAGTTATGATTAGACGGTGAGACTATGGGACGTCAAGACAGGTACCTGTAAGACCATGAGTGGTCACACTAATTATGTATATGCTGTGGCTATATCCAGTAATTCAGAGTTCATCGTATCGGGAAGTTATGATTAGACGGTGAGACTATGGGACGTCAAGACAGGTACCAGTAAGACCATGAGTGGTCACACTAATTATGTATATGCTGTGGCTATATCCAGTAATTCAGAGTTCATCGTATCGGGAAGTTATGATTAGACGGTGAGACTATGGGACGTCAAGACAGGTACCTGTAAGACCATGAGTGGTCAACTAATTAGGTATATGCTGTGGCTATATCCAGTAATTCAGAGTTCATCGTATCGGGAAGTTATGATTAGACGGTGAGACTATGGGACGTCAAGACAGGTACCTGTAAGACCATGAGTGGTCACACTAGTTCTGTATGTGCTGTGGCTATATCCTGTAATTCAGAGTTCATCGTATCGTGAAGTTATGATTAGACGGTGAGACTATGGGACGTCAAGACAGGTACCTGTAAGACCATGAGTGGTCACACTAGTTCTGTATGTGCTGTGGCTATATCCAGTAATTCAGAGTTCATCGTATCGGGAAGTTATGATTAGACGGTGAGACTATGGGACGTCAAGACAGGTACCTGTAAGACCATGAGTGGTCACACACATTATGTATATGCTGTGGCTATATCCAGTAATTCAGAGTTCATCGTATCGGGAAGTTATGATTAGATGGTGAGACTATGGGACGTCAAGACAGGTACCTGTAAGACCATGAGTGGTCACACTAATTAGGTATGTGCTGTGGCTATATCCAGTAATTCAGAGTTCATCGTATCGGGAAGTTATGATTAGACGGTGAGACTATGGGACGTCAAGACAGGTACCTGTAAGACCATGAGTGGTCACACTAATTAGGTATGTGCTGTGGCTATATCCAGTAATTCAGAGTTCATCGTATCGGGAAGTTATGATAATACGGTGAGACTATGGGACGTCAAGACAGGTACCTGTAAGACCATGAGTGGTCACACTAATTATGTATATGCTGTGGCTATATCCAGTAATTCAGAGTTCATCGTATCGGGAAGTTATGATTAGATGGTGAGACTATGGGACGTCAAGACAGGTACCTGTAAGACCATGAGTGGTCACACTAATTATGTATGTGCTGTGGCTATATCCAGTAATTCAGAGTTCATCGTATCGGGAAGTTATGATTAAACGGTGAGACTATGGGACGTCAAGACAGGTACCTGTAAGACCATGAGTGGTCACACACATTATGTATATGCTGTGGCTATATCCAGTAATTCAGAGTTCATCGTATCGGGAAGTTATGATTAGACGGTGAGACTATGGGACGTCAAGACAGGTACCTGTAAGACCATGAGTGGTCACACTAATTATGTATGATCTGTGGCTATATCCAGTAATTCAGAGTTCATCGTATCGGGAAGTTATGATTAGACGGTGAGACTATGGGACGTCAAGACAGGTACCTGTAAGACCATGAGTGGTCACACTACATTATGTATATGCTGTGGCTATATCCAGTAATTCAGAGTTCATCGTATCGGGAAGTTATGATTAGACGGTGAGACTATGGGACGTCAAGACAGGTACCTGTAAGACCATGAGTGGTCACACACATTATGTATATGCTGTGGCTATATCCAGTAATTCAGAGTTCATCGTATCGGGAAGTTATGATTAGACGGTGAGACTATGGGACGTCAAGACAGGTACCTGTAAGACCATGAGTGGTCACACTAATTAGGTATGATCTGTGGCTATATCCAGTAATTCAGAGTTCATCGTATCGGGAGGTTAGATTAGACGGTGAGACTATGGGACGTCAAGACAGGTACCTGTAAGACCATGAGTGGTCACACTAATTAGGTATGTGCTGTGGCTATATCCAGTAATTCAGAGTTCATCGTATCGGGAGGTTAGATTAGACGGTGAGACTATGGGACGTCAAGACAGGTACCTGTAAGACCATGAGTGGTCACACACATTATGTATGATCTGTGGCTATATCCAGTAATTCAGAGTTCATCGTATCGGGAAGTTAGATTAAACGGTGAGACTATGGGACGTCAAGACAGGTACCTGTAAGACCATGAGTGGTCACACACATTATGTATGATCTGTGGCTATATCCAGTAATTCAGAGTTCATCGTATCGGGAGGTTAGATTAGACGGTGAGACTATGGGACGTCAAGACAGGTACCTGTAAGACCATGAGTGGTCACACTAATTAGGTATGATCTGTGGCTATATCCAGTAATTCAGAGTTCATCGTATCGGGAAGTTATGATTAGACGGTGAGACTATGGGACGTCAAGACAGGTACCTGTAAGACCATGAGTGGTCACACTAATTAGGTATGATCTGTGGCTATATCCAGTAATTCAGAGTTCATCGTATCGGGAAGTAGAGATAATACGGTGAGACTATGGGACGTCAAGACAGGTACCTGTAAGACTATGAGTGGTCACACACATTATGTATATGCAGTGGCTATATCCAGTAATTCAGAGTTCATCGTATCGGGAAGTTATGATTAGACGGTGAGACTATGGGACGTCAAGACAGGTACCTGTAAGACCATGAGTGGTCACACTAATTAGGTATGTGCTGTGGCTATATCCAGTAATTCAGAGTTCATCGTATCGGGAAGTTATGATTAGACGGTGAGACTATGGGACGTCAAGACAGGTACCTGTAAGACCATGAGTGGTCACACTAATTAGGTATGTGCTGTGGCTATATCCAGTAATTCAGAGTTCATCGTATCGGGAAGTAGAGATAATACGGTGAGACTATGGGACGTCAAGACAGGTACCTGTAAGACCATGAGTGGTCACACTAATTAGGTATGATCTGTGGCTATATCCAGTAATTCAGAGTTCATCGTATCGGGAGGTTAGATTAGACGGTGAGACTATGGGACGTCAAGACAGGTACCTGTAAGACCATGAGTGGTCACACTAATTAGGTATGTGCTGTGGCTATATCCAGTAATTCAGAGTTCATCGTATCGGGAAGTTATGATTAGACGGTGAGACTATGGGACGTCAAGACAGGTACCTGTAAGACCATGAGTGGTCAACTAATTAGGTATATGCTGTGGCTATATCCAGTAATTCAGAGTTCATCGTATCGGGAAGTTATGATTAGACGGTGAGACTATGGGACGTCAAGACAGGTACCTGTAAGACCATGAGTGGTCACACTAATTAGGTATGATCTGTGGCTATATCCAGTAATTCAGAGTTCATCATATCGGGAAGTAGAGATAATACGGTGAGACTATGGGACGTCAAGACAGGTACCTGTAAGACCATGAGTGGTCACACTAATTAGGTATGTGCTGTGGCTATATCCAGTAATTCAGAGTTCATCGTATCGGGAAGTTATGATTAGACGGTGAGACTATGGGACGTCAAGACAGGTACCTGTAAGACCATGAGTGGTCACACACATTATGTATATGCTGTGGCTATATCCAGTAATTCAGAGTTCATCGTATCGGGATGTTAGATTAAACGGTGAGACTATGGGACGTCAAGACAGGTACCTGTAAGACCATGAGTGGTCACACTAATTAGGTATGATCTGTGGCTATATCCAGTAATTCAGAGTTCATCGTATCGGGAGGTTAGATTAGACGGTGAGACTATGGGACGTCAAGACAGGTACCTGTAAGACCATGAGTGGTCACACTAATTAGGTATGTGCTGTGGCTATATCCAGTAATTCAGAGTTCATCGTATCGGGAGGTTAGATTAGACGGTGAGACTATGGGACGTCAAGACAGGTACCTGTAAGACCATGAGTGGTCACACACATTATGTATGATCTGTGGCTATATCCAGTAATTCAGAGTTCATCGTATCGGGATGTTAGATTAAACGGTGAGACTATGGGACGTCAAGACAGGTACCTGTAAGACCATGAGTGGTCACACTAATTAGGTATGATCTGTGGCTATATCCAGTAATTCAGAGTTCATCGTATCGGGAGGTTAGATTAGACGGTGAGACTATGGGACGTCAAGACAGGTACCTGTAAGACCATGAGTGGTCACACACATTATGTATGATCTGTGGCTATATCCAGTAATTCAGAGTTCATCGTATCGGGAGGTTAGATTAGACGGTGAGACTATGGGACGTCAAGACAGGTACCTGTAAGACCATGAGTGGTCACACTAATTAGGTATGATCTGTGGCTATATCCAGTAATTCAGAGTTCATCGTATCGGGAAGTTATGATTAGACGGTGAGACTATGGGACGTCAAGACAGGTACCTGTAAGACCATGAGTGGTCACACTAATTAGGTATGATCTGTGGCTATATCCAGTAATTCAGAGTTCATCGTATCGGGAAGTAGAGATAATACGGTGAGACTATGGGACGTCAAGACAGGTACCTGTAAGACTATGAGTGGTCACACACATTATGTATATGCTGTGGCTATATCCAGTAATTCAGAGTTCATCGTATCGGGAAGTGTAGATTAGACGGTGAGACTATGGGACGTCAAGACAGGTACCTGTAAGACCATGAGTGGTCACACTAATTAGGTATGTGCTGTGGCTATATCCAGTAATTCAGAGTTCATCGTATCGGGAAGTTATGATTAGACGGTGAGACTATGGGACGTCAAGACAGGTACCTGTAAGACCATGAGTGGTCACACACATTATGTATATGCTGTGGCTATATCCAGTAATTCAGAGTTCATCGTATCGGGAAGTTATGATTAGACGGTGAGACTATTGGACGTCAAGACAGGTACCTGTAAGACCATGAGTGGTCACACACATTATGTATATGCTGTGGCTATATCCAGTAATTCAGAGTTCATCGTATCGGGAAGTTATGATTAGACGGTGAGACTATGGGACGTCAAGACAGGTACCTGTAAGACCATGAGTGGTCACACTAATTAGGTATATGCTGTGGCTATATCCAGTAATTCAGAGTTCATCGTATCGGGAAGTGTAGATTAGACGGTGAGACTATGGGACGTCAAGACAGGTACCTGTAAGACCATGAGTGGTCACACTCATTATGTATGTGCTGTGGCTATATCCAGTAATTCAGAGTTCATCGTATCGGGAAGTTATGATTAGACGGTGAGACTATGGGACGTCAAGACAGGTACCTGTAAGACCATGAGTGGTCACACTAATTAGGTATGTGCTGTGGCTATATCCAGTAATTCAGAGTTCATCGTATCGGGAAGTTATGATTAGACGGTGAGACTATGGGACGTCAAGACAGGTACCTGTAAGACCATGAGTGGTCACACACATTATGTATGATCTGTGGCTATATCCAGTAATTCAGAGTTCATCGTATCGGGATGTTAGATTAAACGGTGAGACTATGGGACGTCAAGACAGGTACCTGTAAGACCATGAGTGGTCACACTAATTAGGTATGTGCTGTGGCTATATCCAGTAATTCAGAGTTCATCGCATCGGGAAGTTATGATTAGACGGTGAGACTATGGGACGTCAAGACAGGTACCTGTAAGACCATGAGTGGTCACACTAATTAGGTATGTGCTGTGGCTATATCCAGTAATTCAGAGTTCATCGCATCGGGAAGTTATGATTAGACTGTGAGACTATGGGACGTCAAGACAGGTACCTGTAAGACCATGAGTGGTCACACTAATTAGGTATGTGCTGTGGCTATATCCAGTAATTCAGAGTTCATCGTATCGGGAAGTTATGATTAGACGGTGAGACTATGGGACGTCAAGACAGGTACCTGTAAGACCATGAGTGGTCACACTAATTAGGTATGTGCTGTGGCTATATCCAGTAATTCAGAGTTCATCGTATCGGGAAGTTATGATTAGACGGTGAGACTATGGGACGTCAAGACAGGTACCTGTAAGACCATGAGTGGTCACACTAATTATGCATATGCTGTGGCTATATCCAGTAATTCAGAGTTCATCGTATCGGGAAGTAGATATAATACGGTGAGACTATGGGACGTCAAGACAGGTACCTGTAAGACCATGAGTGGTCACACTAATTAGGTATGTGCTGTGGCTATATCCAGTAATTCAGAGTTCATCGTATCGGGAAGTAGATATAATACGGTGAGACTATGGGACGTCAAGACAGGTACCTGTAAGACCATGAGTGGTCACACTAATTATGTATATGCTGTGGCTATATCCAGTAATTCAGAGTTCATCGTATCGGGAAGTTATGATTAGACGGTGAGACTATGGGACGTCAAGACAGGTACCTGTAAGACCATGAGTGGTCACACTAATTATGTATGTGCTGTGGCTATATCCAGTAATTCAGAGTTCATCGTATCGGGAAGTTATGATTAGACGGTGAGACTATGGGACGTCAAGACAGGTACCTGTAAGACCATGAGTGGTCACACTAATTATGTATGTGCTGTGGCTATATCCAGTAATTCAGAGTTCATCGTATCGGAAAGTTATGATTAGACGGTGAGACTATGGGACGTCAAGACAGGTACCTGTAAGACCATGAGTGGTCACACTAATTATGCATATGCTGTGGCTATATCCAGTAATTCAGAGTTCATCGTATCGGGAAGTTATGATTAGATGGTGAGACTATGGGACGTCAAGACAGGTACCTGTAAGACCATGAGTGGTCACACTAATTATGCATATGCTGTGGCTATATCCAGTAATTCAGAGTTCATCGTATCGGGAAGTTATGATTAGATGGTGAGACTATGGGACGTCAAGACAGGTACCTGTAAGACCATGAGTGGTCACACTAATTAGGTATGTGCTGTGGCTATATCCAGTAATTCAGAGTTCATCGTATCGGGAAGTTATGATTAGACGGTGAGACTATGGGACGTCAAGACAGGTACCTGTAAGACCATGAGTGGTCACACACATTATGTATGTGCTGTGGCTATATCCAGTAATTCAGAGTTCATCGTATCGGGAAGTTATGATTAGACGGTGAGACTATGGGACGTCAAGACAGGTACCTGTAAGACCATGAGTGGTCACACTAATTAGGTATGTGCTGTGGCTATATCCAGTAATTCAGAGTTCATCGTATCGGGAAGTAGAGATAATACGGTGAGACTATGGGACGTCAAGACAGGTACCTGTAAGACCATGAGTGGTCACACTAATTAGGTATGTGCTGTGGCTATATCCAGTAATTCAGAGTTCATCGTATCGGGAAGTTATGATTAGACGGTGAGACTATGGGACGTCAAGACAGGTACCTGTAAGACCATGAGTGGTCACACTAATTAGGTATGTGCTGTGGCTATATCCAGTAATTCAGAGTTCATCGTATCGGGAAGTAGAGATAATACGGTGAGACTATGGGACGTCAAGACAGGTACCTGTAAGACCATGAGTGGTCACACACATTATGTATATGCTGTGGCTATATCCAGTAATTCAGAGTTCATCGTATCGGGAAGTTATGATTAGACGGTGAGACTATGGGACGTCAAGACAGGTACCTGTAAGACCATGAGTGGTCACACTAATTAGGTATGATCTGTGGCTATATCCAGTAATTCAGAGTTCATCGTATCGGGAAGTAGAGATAATACGGTGAGACTATGGGACGTCAAGACAGGTACCTGTAAGACCATGAGTGGTCACACTAATTAGGTATGTGCTGTGGCTATATCCAGTAATTCAGAGTTCATCGTATCGGGAAGTTATGATTAGACGGTGAGACTATGGGACGTCAAGACAGGTACCTGTAAGACCATGAGTGGTCACACACATTATGTATATGCTGTGGCTATATCCAGTAATTCAGAGTTCATCGTATCGGGAAGTTATGATTAGACGGTGAGACTATGGGACGTCAAGACAGGTACCTGTAAGACCATGAGTGATCACACACATTATGTATATGCTGTGGCTATATCCAGTAATTCAGAGTTCATCGTATCGGGAAGTTATGATTAGACGGTGAGACTATGGGACGTCAAGACAGGTACCTGTAAGACCATGAGTGGTCACACACATTATGTATATGCAGTGGCTATATCCAGTAATTCAGAGTTCATCGTATCGGGAAGTGTAGATTAGACGGTGAGACTATGGGACGTCAAGACAGGTACCTGTAAGACCATGAGTGGTCACACTAATTAGGTATGGTCTGTGGCTATATCCAGTAATTCAGAGTTCATCGTATCGGGAAGTGTAGATTAGACGGTGAGACTATGGGACGTCAAGACAGGTACCTGTAAGACCATGAGTGGTCACACTAATTAGGTATGTGCTGTGGCTATATCCAGTAATTCAGAGTTCATCGTATCGGGAAGTTATGATTAGACGGTGAGACTATGGGACGTCAAGACAGGTACCTGTAAGACCATGAGTGGTCAACTAATTAGGTATGTGCTGTGGCTATATCCAGTAATTCAGAGTTCATCGTATCGGGAAGTTATGATTAGATGGTGAGACTATGGGACGTCAAGACAGGTACCTGTAAGACTATGAGTGGTCACACACATTATGTATATGCAGTGGCTATATCCAGTAATTCAGAGTTCATCGTATCGGGAAGTGTAGATTAGACGGTGAGACTATGGGACGTCAAGACAGGTACCTGTAAGACCATGAGTGGTCACACTAATTAGGTATGATCTGTGGCTATATCCAGTAATTCAGAGTTCATCGTATCGGGAAGTGTAGATTAGACGGTGAGACTATGGGACGTCAAGACAGGTACCTGTAAGACCATGAGTGGTCACACTAATTAGGTATGATCTGTGGCTATATCCAGTAATTCAGAGTTCATCGTATCGGGAAGTTATGATTAGACGGTGAGACTATGGGACGTCAAGACAGGTACCTGTAAGACTATGAGTGGTCACACACATTATGTATATGCAGTGGCTATATCCAGTAATTCAGAGTTCATCGTATCGGGAAGTGTAGATTAGACGGTGAGACTATGGGACGTCAAGACAGGTACCTGTAAGACCATGAGTGGTCACACTAATTAGGTATGATCTGTGGCTATATCCAGTAATTCAGAGTTCATCGTATCGGGAAGTGTAGATTAGACGGTGAGACTATGGGACGTCAAGACAGGTACCTGTAAGACCATGAGTGATCACACACATTATGTAAATGCTGTGGCTATATCCAGTAATTCAGAGTTCATCATATCGGGAAGTGTAGATTAGACGGTGAGACTATGGGACGTCAAGACAGGTACCTGTAAGACCATGAGTGGTCACACTAATTAGGTATGTGCTGTGGCTATATCCAGTAATTCAGAGTTCATCGTATCGGGAAGTAGAGATAATACGGTGAGACTATGGGACGTCAAGACAGGTACCTGTAAGACACACTAATTAGGTATGTGCTGTGGCTATATCCAGTAATTCAGAGTTCATCGTATCGGGATGTTAGATTAGACGGTGAGACTATGGGACGTCAAGACAGGTACCTGTAAGACCATGAGTGGTCACACTAATTATGTATGTGCTGTGGCTATATCCAGTAATTCAGAGTTCATCGTATCGGGAAGTTATGATTAGACGGTGAGACTATGGGACGTCAAGACAGGTACCTGTAAGACCATGAGTGGTCACACTAATTAGGTATGTGCTGTGGCTATATCCAGTAATTCAGAGTTCATCGTATCGGGAAGTTATGATTAGATGGTGAGACTATGGGACGTCAAGACAGGTACCTGTAAGACCATGAGTGGTCACACTAATTATGCATATGCTGTGGCTATATCCAGTAATTCAGAGTTCATCGTATCGGGAAGTAGAGATAATACGGTGAGACTATGGGACGTCAAGACAGGTACCTGTAAGACCATGAGTGGTCACACACATTATGTATATGCTGTGGCTATATCCAGTAATTCAGAGTTCATCGTATCGGGAAGTTATGATTAGACGGTGAGACTATGGGACGTCAAGACAGATACCTGTAAGACCATGAGTGGTCACACACATTATGTATATGCTGTGGCTATATCCAGTAATTCAGAGTTCATCGTATCGGGAAGTTATGATTAGACGGTGAGACTATGGGACGTCAAGACAGGTACCTGTAAGACCATGAGTGGTCACACTAATTAGGTATGTGCTGTGGCTATATCCAGTAATTCAGAGTTCATCGTATCGGGAAGTTATGATTAGACGGTGAGACTATGGGACGTCAAGACAGGTACCTGTAAGACCATGAGTGGTCACACTAATTAGGTATGTGCTGTGGCTATATCCAGTAATTCAGAGTTCATCGTATCGGGAAGTTATGATTAGACGGTGAGACTATGGGACGTCAAGACAGGTACCTGTAAGACCATGAGTGGTCAACTAATTAGGTATGTGCTGTGGCTATATCCAGTAATTCAGAGTTCATCGTATCGGGAAGTTATGATTAGACGGTGAGACTATGGGACGTCAAGACAGGTACCTGTAAGACCATGAGTGGTCACACTAATTAGGTATGTGCTGTGGCTATATCCAGTAATTCAGAGTTCATCGTATCGGGAAGTTATGATTAGACGGTGAGACTATGGGACGTCAAGACAGGTACCTGTAAGACCATGAGTGGTCACACTAATTAGGTATGATCTGTGGCTATATCCAGCAATTCAGAGTTCATCGTATCGGGAAGTAGAGATAATACGGTGAGACTATGGGACGTCAAGACAGGTACCTGTAAGACCATGAGTGGTCACACACATTATGTATGTGCTGTGGCTATATCCAGTAATTCAGAGTTCATCGTATCGGGAAGTTATGATTAGACGGTGAGACTATGGGACGTCAAGACAGGTACCTGTAAGACCATGAGTGGTCACACTAATTAGGTATGTGCTGTGGCTATATCCAGTAATTCAGAGTTCATCGTATCGGGAAGTAGAGATAATACGGTGAGACTATGGGACGTCAAGACAGGTACCTGTAAGACCATGAGTGGTCACACTAATTAGGTATGTGCTGTGGCTATATCCAGTAATTCAGAGTTCATCGTATCGGGAAGTTATGATTAGACGGTGAGACTATGGGACGTCAAGACAGGTACCTGTAAGACCATGAGTGGTCACACTAATTAGGTATGTGCTGTGGCTATATCCAGTAATTCAGAGTTCATCGTATCGGGAAGTTATGATTAGACGGTGAGACTATGGGACGTCAAGACAGGTACCTGTAAGACCATGAGTGGTCAACTAATTAGGTATGTGCTGTGGCTATATCCAGTAATTCAGAGTTCATCGTATCGGGAAGTTATGATTAGACGGTGAGACTATGGGACGTCAAGACAGGTACCTGTAAGACCATGAGTGGTCACACTAATTAGGTATGTGCTGTGGCTATATCCAGTAATTCAGAGTTCATCGTATCGGGAAGTTATGATTAGACGGTGAGACTATGGGACGTCAAGACAGGTACCTGTAAGACCATGAGTGGTCACACTAATTAGGTATGATCTGTGGCTATATCCAGCAATTCAGAGTTCATCGTATCGGGAAGTAGAGATAATACGGTGAGACTATGGGACGTCAAGACAGGTACCTGTAAGACCATGAGTGGTCACACACATTATGTATGTGCTGTGGCTATATCCAGTAATTCAGAGTTCATCGTATCGGGAAGTTATGATTAGACGGTGAGACTATGGGACGTCAAGACAGGTACCTGTAAGACCATGAGTGGTCACACTAATTAGGTATGTGCTGTGGCTATATCCAGTAATTCAGAGTTCATCGTATCGGGAAGTAGAGATAATACGGTGAGACTATGGGACGTCAAGACAGGTACCTGTAAGACCATGAGTGGTCACACTAATTAGGTATGTGCTGTGGCTATATCCAGTAATTCAGAGTTCATCGTATCGGGAAGTTATGATTAGACGGTGAGACTATGGGACGTCAAGACAGGTACCTGTAAGACCATGAGTGGTCACACTAATTAGGTATGTGCTGTGGCTATATCCAGTAATTCAGAGTTCATCGTATCGGGAAGTTATGATTAGACGGTGAGACTATGGGACGTCAAGACAGGTACCTGTAAGACCATGAGTGGTCAACTAATTAGGTATGTGCTGTGGCTATATCCAGTAATTCAGAGTTCATCATATCGGGAAGTAGAGATAATACGGTGAGACTATGGGACGTCAAGACAGGTACCTGTAAGACCATGAGTGGTCACACTAATTAGGTATGTGCTGTGGCTATATCCAGTAATTCAGAGTTCATCGTATCGGGAAGTTATGATTAGACGGTGAGACTATGGGACGTCAAGACAGGTACCTGTAAGACCATGAGTGGTCACACTAATTAGGTATGTGCTGTGGCTATATCCAGTAATTCAGAGTTCATCGTATCGGGAAGTAGAGATAATACGGTGAGACTATGGGACGTCAAGACAGGTACCTGTAAGACCATGAGTGGTCACACACATTATGTATATGCTGTGGCTATATCCAGTAATTCAGAGTTCATCGTATCGGGAAGTTATGATTAGACGGTGAGACTATGGGACGTCAAGACAGGTACCTGTAAGACCATGAGTGGTCACACTAATTATGTATATGCTGTGGCTATATCCAGTAATTCAGAGTTCATCGTATCGGGAAGTTATGATTAGACGGTGAGACTATGGGACGTCAAGACAGGTACCTGTAAGACCATGAGTGGTCACACACATTATGTATATGCTGTGGCTATATCCAGTAATTCAGAGTTCATCGTATCGGGAAGTTATGATTAGACGGTGAGACTATGGGACGTCAAGACAGGTACCTGTAAGACCATGAGTGGTCACACACATTATGTATGTGCTGTGGCTATATCCAGTAATTCAGAGTTCATCGTATCGGGAAGTTATGATTAGACGGTGAGACTATGGGACGTCAAGACAGGTACCTGTAAGACCATGAGTGGTCACACTAATTAGGTATGTGCTGTGGCTATATCCAGTAATTCAGAGTTCATCGTATCGGGAAGTTATGATTAGACGGTGAGACTATGGGACGTCAAGACAGGTACCTGTAAGACCATGAGTGGTCACACACATTATGTATATGCTGTGGCTATATCCAGTAATTCAGAGTTCATCGTATCGGGAAGTTATGATTAGACGGTGAGACTATGGGACGTCAAGACAGGTACCTGTAAGACCATGAGTGGTCACACACATTATGTATGTGCTGTGGCTATATCCAGTAATTCTGAGTTCATCGTATCGGGAAGTTATGATTAGACGGTGAGACTATGGGACGTCAAGACAGGTACCTGTAAGACCATGAGTGGTCACACTAATTAGGTATGTGCTGTGGCTATATCCAGTAATTCAGAGTTCATCGTATCGGGAAGTTATGATTAGATGGTGAGACTATGGGACGTCAAGACAGGTACCTGTAAGACCATGAGTGGTCACACTAATTAGGTATGATCTGTGGCTATATCCAGTAATTCAGAGTTCATCGTATCGGGAAGTGTAGATTAGACGGTGAGACTATGGGACGTCAAGACAGGTACCTGTAAGACCATGAGTGATCACACACATTATGTAAATGCTGTGGCTATATCCAGTAATTCAGAGTTCATCATATCGGGAAGTGTAGATTAGACGGTGAGACTATGGGACGTCAAGACAGGTACCTGTAAGACCATGAGTGGTCACACTAATTAGGTATGTGCTGTGGCTATATCCAGTAATTCAGAGTTCATCGTATCGGGAAGTAGAGATAATACGGTGAGACTATGGGACGTCAAGACAGGTACCTGTAAGACCATGAGTGGTCACACTAATTAGGTATGTGCTGTGGCTATATCCAGTAATTCAGAGTTCATCGTATCGGGATGTTAGATTAGACGGTGAGACTATGGGACGTCAAGACAGGTACCTGTAAGACCATGAGTGGTCACACTAATTAGGTATGATCTGTGGCTATATCCAGTAATTCAGAGTTCATCGTATCGGGAGGTTAGATTAGACGGTGAGACTATGGGACGTCAAGACAGGTACCTGTAAGACCATGAGTGGTCACACACATTATGTATGATCTGTGGCTATATCCAGTAATTCAGAGTTCATCGTATCGGGATGTTAGATTAAACGGTGAGACTATGGGACGTCAAGACAGGTACCTGTAAGACCATGAGTGGTCACACTAATTAGGTATGATCTGTGGCTATATCCAGTAATTCAGAGTTCATCGTATCGGGAGGTTAGATTAGACGGTGAGACTATGGGACGTCAAGACAGGTACCTGTAAGACCATGAGTGGTCACACACATTATGTATGATCTGTGGCTATATCCAGTAATTCAGAGTTCATCGTATCGGGAGGTTAGATTAGACGGTGAGACTATGGGACGTCAAGACAGGTACCTGTAAGACCATGAGTGGTCACACTAATTAGGTATGATCTGTGGCTATATCCAGTAATTCAGAGTTCATCGTATCGGGAAGTTATGATTAGACGGTGAGACTATGGGACGTCAAGACAGGTACCTGTAAGACCATGAGTGGTCACACTAATTAGGTATGATCTGTGGCTATATCCAGTAATTCAGAGTTCATCGTATCGGGAAGTAGAGATAATACGGTGAGACTATGGGACGTCAAGACAGGTACCTGTAAGACTATGAGTGGTCACACACATTATGTATGATCTGTGGCTATATCCAGTAATTCAGAGTTCATCGTATCGGGAGGTTAGATTAGACGGTGAGACTATGGGACGTCAAGACAGGTACCTGTAAGACCATGAGTGGTCACACACATTATGTATGATCTGTGGCTATATCCAGTAATTCAGAGTTCATCGTATCGGGAGGTTAGATTAGACGGTGAGACTATGGGACGTCAAGACAGGTACCTGTAAGACCATGAGTGGTCACACACATTATGTATGATCTGTGGCTATATCCAGTAATTCAGAGTTCATCGTATCGGGAGGTTAGATTAGACGGTGAGACTATGGGACGTCAAGACAGGTACCTGTAAGACCATGAGTGGTCACACACATTATGTATGATCTGTGGCTATATCCAGTAATTCAGAGTTCATCGTATCGGGAGGTTAGATTAGACGGTGAGACTATGGGACGTCAAGACAGGTACCTGTAAGACCATGAGTGGTCACACTAATTAGGTATGATCTGTGGCTATATCCAGTAATTCAGAGTTCATCGTATCGGGAAGTTATGATTAGACGGTGAGACTATGGGACGTCAAGACAGGTACCTGTAAGACCATGAGTGGTCACACTAATTAGGTATGTGCTGTGGCTATATCCAGTAATTCAGAGTTCATCGTATCGGGAAGTTATGATTAGACGGTGAGACTATGGGACGTCAAGACAGGTACCTGTAAGACCATGAGTGGTCACACTAATTAGGTATGTGCTGTGGCTATATCCAGTAATTCAGAGTTCATCGTATCGGGAAGTAGAGATAATACGGTGAGACTATGGGACGTCAAGACAGGTACCTGTAAGACCATGAGTGGTCACACTAATTAGGTATGATCTGTGGCTATATCCAGTAATTCAGAGTTCATCGTATCGGGAGGTTAGATTAGACGGTGAGACTATGGGACGTCAAGACAGGTACCTGTAAGACCATGAGTGGTCACACTAATTAGGTATGTGCTGTGGCTATATCCAGTAATTCAGAGTTCATCGTATCGGGAAGTTATGATTAGACGGTGAGACTATGGGACGTCAAGACAGGTACCTGTAAGACCATGAGTGGTCACACTAATTAGGTATGATCTGTGGCTATATCCAGTAATTCAGAGTTCATCGTATCGGGAAGTTATGATTAGACGGTGAGACTATGGGACGTCAAGACAGGTACCTGTAAGACCATGAGTGGTCACTCTATTTAGGTATGATCTGTTGCTATATCCAGTAATTCAGAGTTCATCGTATCGGGAAGTTATGATTAGACGGTGAGACTATGGGACGTCAAGACAGGTACCTGTAAGACCATGAGTGGTCACACTAATTAGGTATGATCTGTGGCTATATCCAGCAATTCAGAGTTCATCGTATCGGGAAGTAGAGATAATACGGTGAGACTATGGGACGTCAAGACAGGTACCTGTAAGACCATGAGTGGTCACACTAATTAGGTATATGCTGTGGCTATATCCAGTAATTCAGAGTTCATCGTATCGGGAAGTTATGATTAGACGGTGAGACTATGGGACGTCAAGACAGGTACCTGTAAGACCATGAGTGGTCACACTAATTAGGTATGATCTGTGGCTATATCCAGTAATTCAGAGTTCATCATATCGGGAAGTAGAGATAATACGGTGAGACTATGGGACGTCAAGACAGGTACCTGTAAGACCATGAGTGGTCACACTAATTAGGTATGTGCTGTGGCTATATCCAGTAATTCAGAGTTCATCGTATCGGGAAGTTATGATTAGACGGTGAGACTATGGGACGTCAAGACAGGTACCTGTAAGACCATGAGTGGTCACACTAATTAGGTATGTGCTGTGGCTATATCCAGTAATTCAGAGTTCATCGTATCGGGAAGTAGAGATAATACGGTGAGACTATGGGACGTCAAGACAGGTACCTGTAAGACCATGAGTGGTCACACACATTATGTATATGCTGTGGCTATATCCAGTAATTCAGAGTTCATCGTATCGGGAAGTTATGATTAGACGGTGAGACTATGGGACGTCAAGACAGGTACCTGTAAGACCATGAGTGGTCACACTAATTATGTATATGCTGTGGCTATATCCAGTAATTCAGAGTTCATCGTATCGGGAAGTTATGATTAGACGGTGAGACTATGGGACGTCAAGACAGGTACCTGTAAGACCATGAGTGGTCACACTAATTAGGTATGATCTTGGCTATATCCAGTAATTCAGAGTTCATCGTATCGGGAGGTTAGATTAGACGGTGAGACTATGGGACGTCAAGACAGGTACCTGTAAGACCATGAGTGGTCACACTAATTAGGTATGATCTGTGGCTATATCCAGTAATTCAGAGTTCATCGTATCGGGAAGTTATGATTAGACGGTGAGACTATGGGACGTCAAGACAGGTACCTGTAAGACCATGAGTGGTCACACTAATTAGGTATGTGCTGTGGCTATATCCAGTAATTCAGAGTTCATCGTATCGGGAAGTAGAGATAATACGGTGAGACTATGGGACGTCAAGACAGGTACCTGTAAGACACAATAATTAGGTATGTGCTGTGGCTATATCCAGTAATTCAGAGTTCATCGTATCGGGATGTTAGATTAGACGGTGAGACTATGGGACGTCAAGACAGGTACCTGTAAGACCATGAGTGGTCACACTAATTAGGTATGATCTGTGGCTATATCCAGTAATTCAGAGTTCATCGTATCGGGAAGTTATGATTAGACGGTGAGACTATGGGACGTCAAGACAGGTACCTGTAAGACACAATAATTAGGTATGTGCTGTGGCTATATCCAGTAATTCAGAGTTCATCGTATCGGGAGGTTAGATTAGACGGTGAGACTATGGGACGTCAAGACAGGTACCTGTAAGACCATGAGTGGTCACACTAATTAGGTATGATCTTGGCTATATCCAGTAATTCAGAGTTCATCGTATCGGGAGGTTAGATTAGACGGTGAGACTATGGGACGTCAAGACAGGTACCTGTAAGACCATGAGTGGTCACACTAATTAGGTATGATCTGTGGCTATATCCAGTAATTCAGAGTTCATCGTATCGGGAGGTTAGATTAGACGGTGAGACTATGGGACGTCAAGACAGGTACCTGTAAGACCATGAGTGGTCACACTAATTAGGTATGATCTGTGGCTATATCCAGTAATTCAGAGTTCATCGTATCGGGAAGTTATGATTAGACGGTGAGACTATGGGACGTCAAGACAGGTACCTGTAAGACCATGAGTGGTCACACTAATTAGGTATGTGCTGTGGCTATATCCAGTAATTCAGAGTTCATCGTATCGGGAAGTTATGATTAGACGGTGAGACTATGGGACGTCAAGACAGGTACCTGTAAGACCATGAGTGGTCACACTAATTAGGTATGATCTGTGGCTATATCCAGTAATTCAGAGTTCATCGTATCGGGAGGTTAGATTAGACGGTGAGACTATGGGACGTCAAGACAGGTACCTGTAAGACCATGAGTGGTCACACTAATTAGGTATGATCTGTGGCTATATCCAGTAATTCAGAGTTCATCGTATCGGGAAGTTATGATTAGACGGTGAGACTATGGGACGTCAAGACAGGTACCTGTAAGACCATGAGTGGTCACACTAATTAGGTATGTGCTGTGGCTATATCCAGTAATTCAGAGTTCATCGTATCGGGAGGTTAGATTAGACGGTGAGACTATGGGACGTCAAGACAGGTACCTGTAAGACCATGAGTGGTCACACTAATTAGGTATGATCTGTGGCTATATCCAGTAATTCAGAGTTCATCGTATCGGGAAGTTATGATTAGACGGTGAGACTATGGGACGTCAAGACAGGTACCTGTAAGACACAATAATTAGGTATGTGCTGTGGCTATATCCAGTAATTCAGAGTTCATCGTATCGGGATGTTAGATTAGACGGTGAGACTATGGGACGTCAAGACAGGTACCTGTAAGACCATGAGTGGTCACACTAATTAGGTATGATCTGTGGCTATATCCAGTAATTCAGAGTTCATCGTATCGGGAGGTTAGATTAGACGGTGAGACTATGGGACGTCAAGACAGGTACCTGTAAGACCATGAGTGGTCACACTAATTATGCATATGCTGTGGCTATATCCAGTAATTCAGAGTTCATCGTATCGGGAGATTAGATTAGACGGTGAGACTATGGGACGTCAAGACAGGTACCTGTAAGACCATGAGTGGTCACACTAATTAGGTATGATCTGTGGCTATATCCAGTAATTCAGAGTTCATCGTATCGGGAAGTAGAGATAATACGGTGAGACTATGGGACGTCAAGACAGGTACCTGTAAGACCATGAGTGGTCACACTAATTAGGTATGATCTGTGGCTATATCCAGTAATTCAGAGTTCATCGTATCGGGAAGTTATGATTAGACGGTGAGACTATGGGACGTCAAGACAGGTACCTGTAAGACCATGAGTGGTCACACTAATTAGGTATGATCTGTGGCTATATCCAGTAATTCAGAGTTCATCGTATCGGGAAGTAGAGATAATACGGTGAGACTATGGGACGTCAAGACAGGTACCTGTAAGACCATGAGTGGTCACACTAATTATGTATATGCTGTGGCTATATCCAGTAATTCAGAGTTCATCGTATCGGGAAGTTATGATTAGACGGTGAGACTATGGGACGTCAAGACAGGTACCTGTAAGACCATGAGTGGTCACACTAATTAGGTATGTGCTGTGGCTATATCCAGTAATTCAGAGTTCATCGTATCGGGAAGTTATGATTAGATGGTGAGACTATGGGACGTCAAGACAGGTACCTGTAAGACCATGAGTGGTCACACTAATTATGCATATGCTGTGGCTATATCCAGTAATTCAGAGTTCATCGTATCGGGAGGTTAGATTAGACGGTGAGACTATGGGACGTCAAGACAGGTACCTGTAAGACCATGAGTGGTCACACACATTATGTATGATCTGTGGCTATATCCAGTAATTCAGAGTTCATCGTATCGGGAAGTAGAGATAATACGGTGAGACTATGGGACGTCAAGACAGGTACCTGTAAGACCATGAGTGGTCACACTAATTAGGTATGATCTGTGGCTATATCCAGTAATTCAGAGTTCATCGTATCGGGAAGTAGAGATAATACGGTGAGACTATGGGACGTCAAGACAGGTACCTGTAAGACCATGAGTGGTCACACACATTATGTATGTGCTGTGGCTATATCCAGTAATTCAGAGTTCATCGTATCGGGAAGTTATGATTAGACGGTGAGACTATGGGACGTCAAGACAGGTACCTGTAAGACCATGAGTGGTCACACTAATTAGGTATGATCTGTGGCTATATCCAGTAATTCAGAGTTCATCGTATCGGGAAGTAGAGATAATACGGTGAGACTATGGGACGTCAAGACAGGTACCTGTAAGACCATGAGTGGTCACACTAATTAGGTATGATCTGTGGCTATATCCAGTAATTCAGAGTTCATCGTATCGGGAAGTTATGATTAGACGGTGAGACTATGGGACGTCAAGACAGGTACCTGTAAGACCATGAGTGGTCACACTAATTAGGTATGTGCTGTGGCTATATCCAGTAATTCAGAGTTCATCGTATCGGGAAGTAGAGATAATACGGTGAGACTATGGGACGTCAAGACAGGTACCTGTAAGACACAATAATTAGGTATGTGCTGTGGCTATATCCAGTAATTCAGAGTTCATCGTATCGGGATGTTAGATTAGACGGTGAGACTATGGGACGTCAAGACAGGTACCTGTAAGACCATGAGTGGTCACACTAATTAGGTATGATCTGTGGCTATATCCAGTAATTCAGAGTTCATCATATCGGGAAGTGTAGATTAGACGGTGAGACTATGGGACGTCAAGACAGGTACCTGTAAGACCATGAGTGGTCACACTAATTAGGTATGATCTGTGGCTATATCCAGTAATTCAGAGTTCATCGTATCGGGAAGTTATGATTAGACGGTGAGACTATGGGACGTCAAGACAGGTACCTGTAAGACCATGAGTGGTCACACTAATTAGGTATGATCTGTGGCTATATCCAGTAATTCAGAGTTCATCGTATCGGGAAGTAGAGATAATACGGTGAGACTATGGGACGTCAAGACAGGTACCTGTAAGACCATGAGTGGTCACACTAATTAGGTATGTGCTGTGGCTATATCCAGTAATTCAGAGTTCATCGTATCGGGAAGTTATGATTAGACGGTGAGACTATGGGACGTCAAGACAGGTACCTGTAAGACCATGAGTGGTCACACTAATTAGGTATGTGCTGTGGCTATATCCAGTAATTCAGAGTTCATCGTATCGGGAAGTTATGATTAGACGGTGAGACTATGGGACGTCAAGACAGGTACCTGTAAGACCATGAGTGGTCACACTAATTAGGTATGTGCTGTGGCTATATCCAGTAATTCAGAGTTCATCGTATCGGGAAGTTATGATTAGACGGTGAGACTATGGGACGTCAAGACAGGTACCTGTAAGACCATGAGTGGTCACACACATTATGTATGATCTGTGGCTATATCCAGTAATTCAGAGTTCATCGTATCGGGAAGTAGAGATAATACGGTGAGACTATGGGACGTCAAGACAGGTACCTGTAAGACCATGAGTGGTCACACTAATTAGGTATGATCTGTGGCTATATCCAGTAATTCAGAGTTCATCGTATCGGGAAGTAGAGATAATACGGTGAGACTATGGGACGTCAAGACAGGTACCTGTAAGACCATGAGTGGTCACACACATTATGTATGTGCTGTGGCTATATCCAGTAATTCAGAGTTCATCGTATCGGGAAGTTATGATTAGACGGTGAGACTATGGGACGTCAAGACAGGTACCTGTAAGACCATGAGTGGTCACACTAATTAGGTATGATCTGTGGCTATATCCAGTAATTCAGAGTTCATCGTATCGGGAAGTAGAGATAATACGGTGAGACTATGGGACGTCAAGACAGGTACCTGTAAGACCATGAGTGGTCACACACATTATGTATGATCTGTGGCTATATCCAGTAATTCAGAGTTCATCGTATCGGGAAGTTATGATTAGACGGTGAGACTATGGGACGTCAAGACAGGTACCTGTAAGACCATGAGTGGTCACACTAATTAGGTATGATCTGTGGCTATATCCAGTAATTCAGAGTTCATCGTATCGGGAAGTTATGATTAGACGGTGAGACTATGGGACGTCAAGACAGGTACCTGTAAGACCATGAGTGATCACACACATTATGTATATGCTGTGGCTATATCCAGTAATTCAGAGTTCATCGTATCGGGAAGTTATGATTAGACGGTGAGACTATGGGACGTCAAGACAGGTACCTGTAAGACCATGAGTGGTCACACTAATTAGGTATGATCTGTGGCTATATCCAGTAATTCAGAGTTCATCGTATCGGGAAGTTATGATTAGACGGTGAGACTATGGGACGTCAAGACAGGTACCTGTAAGACCATGAGTGGTCACACTAATTAGGTATGTGCTGTGGCTATATCCAGTAATTCAGAGTTCATCGTATCGGGAAGTTATGATTAGACGGTGAGACTATGGGACGTCAAGACAGGTACCTGTAAGACCATGAGTGGTCACACTAATTAGGTATGTGCTGTGGCTATATCCAGTAATTCAGAGTTCATCGTATCGGGAAGTTATGATTAGACGGTGAGACTATGGGACGTCAAGACAGGTACCTGTAAGACCATGAGTGGTCACACACATTATGTATGATCTGTGGCTATATCCAGTAATTCAGAGTTCATCGTATCGGGAAGTAGAGATAATACGGTGAGACTATGGGACGTCAAGACAGGTACCTGTAAGACCATGAGTGGTCACACTAATTAGGTATGATCTGTGGCTATATCCAGTAATTCAGAGTTCATCGTATCGGGAAGTAGAGATAATACGGTGAGACTATGGGACGTCAAGACAGGTACCTGTAAGACCATGAGTGGTCACACACATTATGTATGTGCTGTGGCTATATCCAGTAATTCAGAGTTCATCGTATCGGGAAGTTATGATTAGACGGTGAGACTATGGGACGTCAAGACAGGTACCTGTAAGACCATGAGTGGTCACACTAATTAGGTATGATCTGTGGCTATATCCAGTAATTCAGAGTTCATCGTATCGGGAAGTAGAGATAATACGGTGAGACTATGGGACGTCAAGACAGGTACCTGTAAGACCATGAGTGGTCACACACATTATGTATGATCTGTGGCTATATCCAGTAATTCAGAGTTCATCGTATCGGGAAGTTATGATTAGACGGTGAGACTATGGGACGTCAAGACAGGTACCTGTAAGACCATGAGTGGTCACACTAATTAGGTATGATCTGTGGCTATATCCAGTAATTCAGAGTTCATCGTATCGGGAAGTTATGATTAGACGGTGAGACTATGGGACGTCAAGACAGGTACCTGTAAGACCATGAGTGATCACACACATTATGTATATGCTGTGGCTATATCCAGTAATTCAGAGTTCATCGTATCGGGAAGTTATGATTAGACGGTGAGACTATGGGACGTCAAGACAGGTACCTGTAAGACCATGAGTGGTCACACTAATTAGGTATGATCTGTGGCTATATCCAGTAATTCAGAGTTCATCGTATCGGGAAGTTATGATTAGACGGTGAGACTATGGGACGTCAAGACAGGTACCTGTAAGACCATGAGTGGTCACACTAATTAGGTATGTGCTGTGGCTATATCCAGTAATTCAGAGTTCATCGTATCGGGAAGTTATGATTAGACGGTGAGACTATGGGACGTCAAGACAGGTACCTGTAAGACCATGAGTGGTCACACTAATTAGGTATGATCTTGGCTATATCCAGTAATTCAGAGTTCATCGTATCGGGAAGTAGAGATAATACGGTGAGACTATGGGACGTCAAGACAGGTACCTGTAAGACCATGAGTGGTCACACACATTATGTATGATCTGTGGCTATATCCAGTAATTCAGAGTTCATCGTATCGGGAAGTTATGATTAGACGGTGAGACTATGGGACGTCAAGACAGGTACCTGTAAGACCATGAGTGGTCAACTAATTAGGTATATGCTGTGGCTATATCCAGTAATTCAGAGTTCATCGTATCGGGAAGTGTAGATTAGACGGTGAGACTATGGGACGTCAAGACAGGTACCTGTAAGACCATGAGTGGTCACACTAATTAGGTATGATCTGTGGCTATATCCAGTAATTCAGAGTTCATCGTATCGGGAAGTTATGATTAGACGGTGAGACTATGGGACGTCAAGACAGGTACCTGTAAGACCATGAGTGGTCACACACATTATGTATGATCTGCGGCTATATCCAGTAATTCAGAGTTCATCATATCGGGAAGTGTAGATTAGACGGTGAGACTATGGGACGTCAAGACAGGTACCTGTAAGACCATGAGTGGTCACACACATTATGTATGTGCTGTGGCTATATCCAGTAATTCAGAGTTCATCGTATCGGGAAGTAGAGATAATACGGTGAGACTATGGGACGTCAAGACAGGTACCTGTAAGACCATGAGTGGTCACACTAATTAGGTATGATCTGTGGCTATATCCAGTAATTCAGAGTTCATCGTATCGGGAAGTTATGATTAGACGGTGAGACTATGGGACGTCAAGACAGGTACCTGTAAGACCATGAGTGGTCACACTAATTAGGTATGATCTGTGGCTATATCCAGTAATTCAGAGTTCATCGTATCGGGAAGTTATGATTAGACGGTGAGACTATGGGACGTCAAGACAGGTACCTGTAAGACCATGAGTGGTCAACTAATTAGGTATATGCTGTGGCTATATCCAGTAATTCAGAGTTCATCGTATCGGGAAGTGTAGATTAGACGGTGAGACTATGGGACGTCAAGACAGGTACCTGTAAGACCATGAGTGGTCACACACATTATGTATGATCTGTGGCTATATCCAGTAATTCAGAGTTCATCGTATCGGGAAGTTATGATTAGACGGTGAGACTATGGGACGTCAAGACAGGTACCTGTAAGACCATGAGTGGTCACACACATTATGTATATGCTGCGGCTATATCCAGTAATTCAGAGTTCATCATATCGGGAAGTGTAGATTAGACGGTGAGACTATGGGACGTCAAGACAGGTACCTGTAAGACCATGAGTGGTCACACACATTATGTATGTGCTGTGGCTATATCCAGTAATTCAGAGTTCATCGTATCGGGAAGTAGAGATAATACGGTGAGACTATGGGACGTCAAGACAGGTACCTGTAAGACCATGAGTGGTCACACTAATTAGGTATGTGCTGTGGCTATATCCAGTAATTCAGAGTTCATCGTATCGGGAAGTTATGATTAGACGGTGAGACTATGGGACGTCAAGACAGGTACCTGTAAGACCATGAGTGGTCACACTAATTAGGTATGATCTTGGCTATATCCAGTAATTCAGAGTTCATCGTATCGGGAGGTTAGATTAGACGGTGAGACTATGGGACGTCAAGACAGGTACCTGTAAGACCATGAGTGGTCACACTAATTAGGTATGATCTGTGGCTATATCCAGTAATTCAGAGTTCATCGTATCGGGAAGTTATAATTAGACGGTGAGACTATGGGACGTCAAGACAGGTACCTGTAAGACCATGAGTGGTCACACTAATTAGGTATGATCTGTGGCTATATCCAGTAATTCAGAGTTCATCGTATCGGGAAGTTATGATTAGACGGTGAGACTATGGGACGTCAAGACAGGTACCTGTAAGACC
Organism: Loxodes magnus; assembly: GCA_946699065.1. Lineage (NCBI taxonomy): Eukaryota > Ciliophora > Karyorelictea > Loxodida > Loxodidae > Loxodes > Loxodes magnus. Next base: position 66,254 of record CAMPDV010000006.1, on the reverse strand, counting down.
ATGAGTGGTCACACTAATTAGGTATGATCTGTGGCTATATCCAGTAATTCAGAGTTCATCGTATCGGGAAGTGTAGATTAGACGGTGAGACTATGGGACGTCAAGACAGGTACCTGTAAGACCATGAGTGGTCACACTAATTAGGTATGATCTGTGGCTATATCCAGTAATTCAGAGTTCATCGTATCGGGAAGTTATGATTAGACGGTGAGACTATGGGACGTCAAGACAGGTACCTGTAAGACCATGAGTGATCACACACATTATGTATATGCTGTGGCTATATCCAGTAATTCAGAGTTCATCGTATCGGGAAGTTATGATTAGACGGTGAGACTATGGGACGTCAAGACAGGTACCTGTAAGACCATGAGTGGTCACACTAATTAGGTATGATCTGTGGCTATATCCAGTAATTCAGAGTTCATCGTATCGGGAAGTAGAGATAATACGGTGAGACTATGGGACGTCAAGACAGGTACCTGTAAGACCATGAGTGGTCAACTAATTAGGTATATGCTGTGGCTATATCCAGTAATTCAGAGTTCATCGTATCGGGAAGTGTAGATTAGACGGTGAGACTATGGGACGTCAAGACAGGTACCTGTAAGACCATGAGTGGTCACACTAATTAGGTATGATCTGTGGCTATATCCAGTAATTCAGAGTTCATCGTATCGGGAAGTTATGATTAGACGGTGAGACTATGGGACGTCAAGACAGGTACCTGTAAGACCATGAGTGGTCACACTAATTAGGTATGATCTGTGGCTATATCCAGTAATTCAGAGTTCATCGTATCGGGAAGTGTAGATTAGACGGTGAGACTATGGGACGTCAAGACAGGTACCTGTAAGACCATGAGTGGTCACACTAATTAGGTATGATCTGTGGCTATATCCAGTAATTCAGAGTTCATCGTATCGGGAAGTTATGATTAGACGGTGAGACTATGGGACGTCAAGACAGGTACCTGTAAGACCATGAGTGATCACACACATTATGTATATGCTGTGGCTATATCCAGTAATTCAGAGTTCATCGTATCGGGAAGTTATGATTAGACGGTGAGACTATGGGACGTCAAGACAGGTACCTGTAAGACCATGAGTGGTCACACTAATTAGGTATGATCTGTGGCTATATCCAGTAATTCAGAGTTCATCGTATCGGGAAGTAGAGATAATACGGTGAGACTATGGGACGTCAAGACAGGTACCTGTAAGACCATGAGTGGTCAACTAATTAGGTATATGCTGTGGCTATATCCAGTAATTCAGAGTTCATCGTATCGGGAAGTGTAGATTAGACGGTGAGACTATGGGACGTCAAGACAGGTACCTGTAAGACCATGAGTGGTCACACTAATTAGGTATGATCTGTGGCTATATCCAGTAATTCAGAGTTCATCGTATCGGGAAGTTATGATTAGACGGTGAGACTATGGGACGTCAAGACAGGTACCTGTAAGACCATGAGTGGTCACACACATTATGTATATGCTGCGGCTATATCCAGTAATTCAGAGTTCATCGTATCGGGAAGTAGAGATAATACGGTGAGACTATGGGACGTCAAGACAGGTACCTGTAAGACCATGAGTGGTCACACTAATTAGGTATGTGCTGTGGCTATATCCAGTAATTCAGAGTTCATCGTATCGGGAAGTTATGATTAGACGGTGAGACTATGGGACGTCAAGACAGGTACCTGTAAGACCATGAGTGGTCACACTAATTAGGTATGATCTGTGGCTATATCCAGTAATTCAGAGTTCATCGTATCGGGAAGTTATGATTAGACGGTGAGACTATGGGACGTCAAGACAGGTACCTGTAAGACCATGAGTGGTCACACTAATTAGGTATGTGCTGTGGCTATATCCAGTAATTCAGAGTTCATCGTATCGGGAAGTTATGATTAGACGGTGAGACTATGGGACGTCAAGACAGGTACCTGTAAGACCATGAGTGGTCACACTAATTAGGTATGATCTTGGCTATATCCAGTAATTCAGAGTTCATCGTATCGGGAGGTTAGATTAGACGGTGAGACTATGGGACGTCAAGACAGGTACCTGTAAGACCATGAGTGGTCACACTAATTAGGTATGATCTGTGGCTATATCCAGTAATTCAGAGTTCATCGTATCGGGAAGTTATGATTAGACGGTGAGACTATGGGACGTCAAGACAGGTACCTGTAAGACCATGAGTGGTCAACTAATTAGGTATATGCTGTGGCTATATCCAGTAATTCAGAGTTCATCGTATCGGGAAGTTATGATTAGACGGTGAGACTATGGGACGTCAAGACAGGTACCTGTAAGACCATGAGTGGTCACACTAATTAGGTATGATCTGTGGCTATATCCAGTAATTCAGAGTTCATCGTATCGGGAAGTTATGATTAGACGGTGAGACTATGGGACGTCAAGACAGGTACCTGTAAGACCATGAGTGGTCACACTAATTAGGTATGATCTGTGGCTATATCCAGTAATTCAGAGTTCATCGTATCGGGAAGTAGAGATAATACGGTGAGACTATGGGACGTCAAGACAGGTACCTGTAAGACCATGAGTGGTCACACACATTATGTATGATCTGTGGCTATATCCAGTAATTCAGAGTTCATCGTATCGGGAGGTTATGATTAGACGGTGAGACTATGGGACGTCAAGACAGGTACCTGTAAGACCATGAGTGGTCACACACATTATGTATGATCTGTGGCTATATCCAGTAATTCAGAGTTCATCATATCGGGAAGTGTAGATTAGACGGTGAGACTATGGGACGTCAAGACAGGTACCTGTAAGACCATGAGTGGTCACACTAATTAGGTATGATCTGTGGCTATATCCAGTAATTCAGAGTTCATCGTATCGGGAAGTTATGATTAGACGGTGAGACTATGGGACGTCAAGACAGGTACCTGTAAGACCATGAGTGGTCACACTAATTAGGTATGATCTGTGGCTATATCCAGTAATTCAGAGTTCATCGTATCGGGAAGTAGAGATAATACGGTGAGACTATGGGACGTCAAGACAGGTACCTGTAAGACCATGAGTGGTCACACTAATTAGGTATGATCTTGGCTATATCCAGTAATTCAGAGTTCATCGTATCGGGAGGTTAGATTAGACGGTGAGACTATGGGACGTCAAGACAGGTACCTGTAAGACCATGAGTGGTCACACTAATTAGGTATGATCTGTGGCTATATCCAGTAATTCAGAGTTCATCGTATCGGGAAGTTATGATTAGACGGTGAGACTATGGGACGTCAAGACAGGTACCTGTAAGACCATGAGTGGTCACACTAATTAGGTATGATCTGTGGCTATATCCAGTAATTCAGAGTTCATCGTATCGGGAAGTTATGATTAGACGGTGAGACTATGGGACGTCAAGACAGGTACCTGTAAGACCATGAGTGGTCACACTAATTAGGTATGATCTTGGCTATATCCAGTAATTCAGAGTTCATCGTATCGGGAGGTTAGATTAGACGGTGAGACTATGGGACGTCAAGACAGGTACCTGTAAGACCATGAGTGGTCACACACATTATGTATATGCTGCGGCTATATCCAGTAATTCAGAGTTCATCGTATCGGGAAGTAGAGATAATACGGTGAGACTATGGGACGTCAAGACAGGTACCTGTAAGACCATGAGTGGTCACACTAATTAGGTATGTGCTGTGGCTATATCCAGTAATTCAGAGTTCATCGTATCGGGAAGTTATGATTAGACGGTGAGACTATGGGACGTCAAGACAGGTACCTGTAAGACCATGAGTGGTCACACTAATTAGGTATGATCTGTGGCTATATCCAGTAATTCAGAGTTCATCGTATCGGGAAGTTATGATTAGACGGTGAGACTATGGGACGTCAAGACAGGTACCTGTAAGACCATGAGTGGTCACACTAATTAGGTATGTGCTGTGGCTATATCCAGTAATTCAGAGTTCATCGTATCGGGAAGTTATGATTAGACGGTGAGACTATGGGACGTCAAGACAGGTACCTGTAAGACCATGAGTGGTCACACTAATTAGGTATGATCTTGGCTATATCCAGTAATTCAGAGTTCATCGTATCGGGAGGTTAGATTAGACGGTGAGACTATGGGACGTCAAGACAGGTACCTGTAAGACCATGAGTGGTCACACTAATTAGGTATGATCTGTGGCTATATCCAGTAATTCAGAGTTCATCGTATCGGGAAGTTATGATTAGACGGTGAGACTATGGGACGTCAAGACAGGTACCTGTAAGACCATGAGTGGTCAACTAATTAGGTATATGCTGTGGCTATATCCAGTAATTCAGAGTTCATCGTATCGGGAAGTTATGATTAGACGGTGAGACTATGGGACGTCAAGACAGGTACCTGTAAGACCATGAGTGGTCACACTAATTAGGTATGATCTGTGGCTATATCCAGTAATTCAGAGTTCATCGTATCGGGAAGTTATGATTAGACGGTGAGACTATGGGACGTCAAGACAGGTACCTGTAAGACCATGAGTGGTCACACTAATTAGGTATGATCTGTGGCTATATCCAGTAATTCAGAGTTCATCGTATCGGGAAGTAGAGATAATACGGTGAGACTATGGGACGTCAAGACAGGTACCTGTAAGACCATGAGTGGTCACACTAATTAGGTATGATCTTGGCTATATCCAGTAATTCAGAGTTCATCGTATCGGGAGGTTAGATTAGACGGTGAGACTATGGGACGTCAAGACAGGTACCTGTAAGACCATGAGTGGTCACACACATTATGTATATGCTGCGGCTATATCCAGTAATTCAGAGTTCATCGTATCGGGAAGTAGAGATAATACGGTGAGACTATGGGACGTCAAGACAGGTACCTGTAAGACCATGAGTGGTCACACTAATTAGGTATGTGCTGTGGCTATATCCAGTAATTCAGAGTTCATCGTATCGGGAAGTTATGATTAGACGGTGAGACTATGGGACGTCAAGACAGGTACCTGTAAGACCATGAGTGGTCACACTAATTAGGTATGATCTGTGGCTATATCCAGTAATTCAGAGTTCATCGTATCGGGAAGTTATGATTAGACGGTGAGACTATGGGACGTCAAGACAGGTACCTGTAAGACCATGAGTGGTCACACTAATTAGGTATGATCTTGGCTATATCCAGTAATTCAGAGTTCATCGTATCGGGAGGTTAGATTAGACGGTGAGACTATGGGACGTCAAGACAGGTACCTGTAAGACCATGAGTGGTCACACTAATTAGGTATGATCTGTGGCTATATCCAGTAATTCAGAGTTCATCGTATCGGGAAGTTATGATTAGACGGTGAGACTATGGGACGTCAAGACAGGTACCTGTAAGACCATGAGTGGTCACACTAATTAGGTATGATCTGTGGCTATATCCAGTAATTCAGAGTTCATCGTATCGGGAAGTTATGATTAGACGGTGAGACTATGGGACGTCAAGACAGGTACCTGTAAGACCATGAGTGGTCACACTAATTAGGTATGATCTTGGCTATATCCAGTAATTCAGAGTTCATCGTATCGGGAGGTTAGATTAGACGGTGAGACTATGGGACGTCAAGACAGGTACCTGTAAGACCATGAGTGGTCACACACATTATGTATATGCTGCGGCTATATCCAGTAATTCAGAGTTCATCGTATCGGGAAGTAGAGATAATACGGTGAGACTATGGGACGTCAAGACAGGTACCTGTAAGACCATGAGTGGTCACACTAATTAGGTATGTGCTGTGGCTATATCCAGTAATTCAGAGTTCATCGTATCGGGAAGTTATGATTAGACGGTGAGACTATGGGACGTCAAGACAGGTACCTGTAAGACCATGAGTGGTCACACTAATTAGGTATGATCTGTGGCTATATCCAGTAATTCAGAGTTCATCGTATCGGGAAGTTATGATTAGACGGTGAGACTATGGGACGTCAAGACAGGTACCTGTAAGACCATGAGTGGTCACACTAATTAGGTATGATCTGTGGCTATATCCAGTAATTCAGAGTTCATCGTATCGGGAAGTTATGATTAGACGGTGAGACTATGGGACGTCAAGACAGGTACCTGTAAGACCATGAGTGGTCACACTAATTAGGTATGATCTTGGCTATATCCAGTAATTCAGAGTTCATCGTATCGGGAGGTTAGATTAGACGGTGAGACTATGGGACGTCAAGACAGGTACCTGTAAGACCATGAGTGGTCACACACATTATGTATATGCTGCGGCTATATCCAGTAATTCAGAGTTCATCGTATCGGGAAGTAGAGATAATACGGTGAGACTATGGGACGTCAAGACAGGTACCTGTAAGACCATGAGTGGTCACACTAATTAGGTATGTGCTGTGGCTATATCCAGTAATTCAGAGTTCATCGTATCGGGAAGTTATGATTAGACGGTGAGACTATGGGACGTCAAGACAGGTACCTGTAAGACCATGAGTGGTCACACTAATTAGGTATGATCTTGGCTATATCCAGTAATTCAGAGTTCATCGTATCGGGAGGTTAGATTAGACGGTGAGACTATGGGACGTCAAGACAGGTACCTGTAAGACCATGAGTGGTCACACTAATTAGGTATGATCTGTGGCTATATCCAGTAATTCAGAGTTCATCGTATCGGGAAGTTATGATTAGACGGTGAGACTATGGGACGTCAAGACAGGTACCTGTAAGACCATGAGTGGTCAACTAATTAGGTATATGCTGTGGCTATATCCAGTAATTCAGAGTTCATCGTATCGGGAAGTTATGATTAGACGGTGAGACTATGGGACGTCAAGACAGGTACCTGTAAGACCATGAGTGGTCACACTAATTAGGTATGATCTGTGGCTATATCCAGTAATTCAGAGTTCATCGTATCGGGAAGTTATGATTAGACGGTGAGACTATGGGACGTCAAGACAGGTACCTGTAAGACCATGAGTGGTCACACTAATTAGGTATGATCTGTGGCTATATCCAGTAATTCAGAGTTCATCGTATCGGGAAGTAGAGATAATACGGTGAGACTATGGGACGTCAAGACAGGTACCTGTAAGACCATGAGTGGTCACACACATTATGTATGATCTGTGGCTATATCCAGTAATTCAGAGTTCATCGTATCGGGAGGTTATGATTAGACGGTGAGACTATGGGACGTCAAGACAGGTACCTGTAAGACCATGAGTGGTCACACACATTATGTATGATCTGTGGCTATATCCAGTAATTCAGAGTTCATCATATCGGGAAGTGTAGATTAGACGGTGAGACTATGGGACGTCAAGACAGGTACCTGTAAGACCATGAGTGGTCACACTAATTAGGTATGATCTGTGGCTATATCCAGTAATTCAGAGTTCATCGTATCGGGAAGTTATGATTAGACGGTGAGACTATGGGACGTCAAGACAGGTACCTGTAAGACCATGAGTGGTCACACACATTATGTATATGCTGCGGCTATATCCAGTAATTCAGAGTTCATCATATCGGGAAGTGTAGATTAGACGGTGAGACTATGGGACGTCAAGACAGGTACCTGTAAGACCATGAGTGGTCACACACATTATGTATGTGCTGTGGCTATATCCAGTAATTCAGAGTTCATCGTATCGGGAAGTTATGATTAGACGGTGAGACTATGGGACGTCAAGACAGGTACCTGTAAGACCATGAGTGGTCACACTAATTAGGTATGTGCTGTGGCTATATCCAGTAATTCAGAGTTCATCGTATCGGGAAGTTATGATTAGACGGTGAGACTATGGGACGTCAAGACAGGTACCTGTAAGACCATGAGTGGTCACACTAATTAGGTATGATCTGTGGCTATATCCAGTAATTCAGAGTTCATCGTATCGGGAAGTAGAGATAATACGGTGAGACTATGGGACGTCAAGACAGGTACCTGTAAGACCATGAGTGGTCACACACATTATGTATGATCTGTGGCTATATCCAGTAATTCAGAGTTCATCGTATCGGGAAGTTATGATTAGACGGTGAGACTATGGGACGTCAAGACAGGTACCTGTAAGACCATGAGTGGTCACACTAATTAGGTATGATCTGTGGCTATATCCAGTAATTCAGAGTTCATCGTATCGGGAAGTTATGATTAGACGGTGAGACTATGGGACGTCAAGACAGGTACCTGTAAGACCATGAGTGGTCACACTAATTAGGTATGATCTGTGGCTATATCCAGTAATTCAGAGTTCATCGTATCGGGAAGTAGAGATAATACGGTGAGACTATGGGACGTCAAGACAGGTACCTGTAAGACCATGAGTGGTCACACTAATTAGGTATGATCTGTGGCTATATCCAGTAATTCAGAGTTCATCGTATCGGGAAGTTATGATTAGACGGTGAGACTATGGGACGTCAAGACAGGTACCTGTAAGACCATGAGTGGTCACACTAATTAGGTATGATCTGTGGCTATATCCAGTAATTCAGAGTTCATCGTATCGGGAGGTTAGATTAGACGGTGAGACTATGGGACGTCAAGACAGGTACCTGTAAGACCATGAGTGGTCACACTAATTAGGTATGATCTGTGGCTATATCCAGTAATTCAGAGTTCATCGTATCGGGAAGTGTAGATTAGACGGTGAGACTATGGGACGTCAAGACAGGTACCTGTAAGACCATGAGTGGTCACACTAATTAGGTATGATCTGTGGCTATATCCAGTAATTCAGAGTTCATCGTATCGGGAAGTAGAGATAATACGGTGAGACTATGGGACGTCAAGACAGGTACCTGTAAGACCATGAGTGGTCACACTAATTAGGTATGATCTGTGGCTATATCCAGTAATTCAGAGTTCATCGTATCGGGAAGTTATGATTAGACGGTGAGACTATGGGACGTCAAGACAGGTACCTGTAAGACCATGAGTGGTCACACTAATTAGGTATGATCTGTGGCTATATCCAGTAATTCAGAGTTCATCGTATCGGGAAGTAGAGATAATACGGTGAGACTATGGGACGTCAAGACAGGTATCTGTAAGACCATGAGTGATCACACACATTATGTATATGCTGTGGCTATATCCAGTAATTCAGAGTTCATCGTATCGGGAAGTGTAGATTAGACGGTGAGACTATGGGACGTCAAGACAGGTACCTGTAAGACCATGAGTGGTCACACTAATTAGGTATGATCTGTGGCTATATCCAGTAATTCAGAGTTCATCGTATCGGGAAGTTATGATTAGACGGTGAGACTATGGGACGTCAAGACAGGTACCTGTAAGACCATGAGTGATCACACACATTATGTATATGCTGTGGCTATATCCAGTAATTCAGAGTTCATCATATCGGGAAGTGTAGATTAGACGGTGAGACTATGGGACGTCAAGACAGGTACCTGTAAGACCATGAGTGGTCACACTAATTAGGTATGATCTGTGGCTATATCCAGTAATTCAGAGTTCATCGTATCGGGAAGTAGAGATAATACGGTGAGACTATGGGACGTCAAGACAGGTACCTGTAAGACCATGAGTGGTCACACTAATTAGGTATGATCTGTGGCTATATCCAGTAATTCAGAGTTCATCGTATCGGGAAGTAGAGATAATACGGTGAGACTATGGGACGTCAAGACAGGTACCTGTAAGACCATGAGTGGTCACACTAATTAGGTATGATCTTGGCTATATCCAGTAATTCAGAGTTCATCGTATCGGGAAGTAGAGATAATACGGTGAGACTATGGGACGTCAAGACAGGTACCTGTAAGACCATGAGTGGTCACACACATTATGTATGTGCTGTGGCTATATCCAGTAATTCAGAGTTCATCGTATCGGGAAGTTATGATTAGACGGTGAGACTATGGGACGTCAAGACAGGTACCTGTAAGACCATGAGTGGTCACACTAATTAGGTATGATCTTGGCTATATCCAGTAATTCAGAGTTCATCGTATCGGGAAGTAGAGATAATACGGTGAGACTATGGGACGTCAAGACAGGTACCTGTAAGACCATGAGTGGTCACACACATTATGTATGTGCTGTGGCTATATCCAGTAATTCAGAGTTCATCGTATCGGGAAGTTATGATTAGACGGTGAGACTATGGGACGTCAAGACAGATACCTGTAAGACCATGAGTGGTCACACACATTATGTATATGCAGTGGCTATATCCAGTAATTCAGAGTTCATCGTATCGGGAAGTGTAGATTAGACGGTGAGACTATGGGACGTCAAGACAGGTACCTGTAAGACCATGAGTGGTCACACACATTATGTATGTGCTGTGGCTATATCCAGTAATTCAGAGTTCATCGTATCGGGAAGTTATGATTAGACGGTGAGACTATGGGACGTCAAGACAGGTACCTGTAAGACCATGAGTGGTCACACTAATTAGGTATGATCTGTGGCTATATCCAGTAATTCAGAGTTCATCATATCGGGAAGTGTAGATTAGACGGTGAGACTATGGGACGTCAAGACAGGTACCTGTAAGACCATGAGTGGTCACACTAATTAGGTATGATCTGTGGCTATATCCAGTAATTCAGAGTTCATCGTATCGGGAAGTAGAGATAATACGGTGAGACTATGGGACGTCAAGACAGGTACCTGTAAGACCATGAGTGATCACACACATTATGTATATGCTGTGGCTATATCCAGTAATTCAGAGTTCATCGTATCGGGAAGTAGAGATAATACGGTGAGACTATGGGACGTCAAGACAGGTACCTGTAAGACCATGAGTGGTCACACTAATTAGGTATGTGCTGTGGCTATATCCAGTAATTCAGAGTTCATCGTATCGGGAAGTTATGATTAGACGGTGAGACTATGGGACGTCAAGACAGGTACCTGTAAGACCATGAGTGGTCACACTAATTAGGTATGATCTTGGCTATATCCAGTAATTCAGAGTTCATCGTATCGGGAAGTAGAGATAATACGGTGAGACTATGGGACGTCAAGACAGGTACCTGTAAGACCATGAGTGGTCACACTAATTAGGTATGATCTGTGGCTATATCCAGTAATTCAGAGTTCATCGTATCGGGAAGTTATGATTAGACGGTGAGACTATGGGACGTCAAGACAGGTACCTGTAAGACCATGAGTGGTCACACTAATTAGGTATGATCTGTGGCTATATCCAGTAATTCAGAGTTCATCGTATCGGGAAGTAGAGATAATACGGTGAGACTATGGGACGTCAAGACAGGTACCTGTAAGACCATGAGTGGTCACACTAATTAGGTATGATCTGCGGCTATATCCAGTAATTCAGAGTTCATCATATCGGGAAGTGTAGATTAGACGGTGAGACTATGGGACGTCAAGACAGGTACCTGTAAGACCATGAGTGGTCACACACATTATGTATATGCTGTGGCTATATCCAGTAATTCAGAGTTCATCGTATCGGGAAGTTATGATTAGATGGTGAGACTATGGGACGTCAAGACAGGTACCTGTAAGACCATGAGTGGTCACACTAATTAGGTATGATCTGTGGCTATATCCAGTAATTCAGAGTTCATCGTATCGGGAAGTTATGATTAGACGGTGAGACTATGGGACGTCAAGACAGGTACCTGTAAGACCATGAGTGGTCACACTAATTAGGTATGATCTTGGCTATATCCAGTAATTCAGAGTTCATCGTATCGGGAAGTAGAGATAATACGGTGAGACTATGGGACGTCAAGACAGGTACCTGTAAGACCATGAGTGATCACACACATTATGTATATGCTGTGGCTATATCCAGTAATTCAGAGTTCATCATATCGGGAAGTTATGATTAGACGGTGAGACTATGGGACGTCAAGACAGGTACCTGTAAGACCATGAGTGGTCACACTAATTAGGTATGATCTGTGGCTATATCCAGTAATTCAGAGTTCATCGTATCGGGAAGTTATGATTAGACGGTGAGACTATGGGACGTCAAGACAGGTACCTGTAAGACCATGAGTGATCACACACATTATGTATATGCTGTGGCTATATCCAGTAATTCAGAGTTCATCGTATCGGGAAGTTATGATTAGACGGTGAGACTATGGGACGTCAAGACAGGTACCTGTAAGACCATGAGTGGTCACACTAATTAGGTATGATCTGTGGCTATATCCAGTAATTCAGAGTTCATCGTATCGGGAAGTTATGATTAGACGGTGAGACTATGGGACGTCAAGACAGGTACCTGTAAGACCATGAGTGATCACACACATTATGTATATGCTGTGGCTATATCCAGTAATTCAGAGTTCATCATATCGGGAAGTGTAGATTAGACGGTGAGACTATGGGACGTCAAGACAGGTACCTGTAAGACCATGAGTGGTCACACTAATTAGGTATGATCTTGGCTATATCCAGTAATTCAGAGTTCATCGTATCGGGAAGTAGAGATAATACGGTGAGACTATGGGACGTCAAGACAGGTACCTGTAAGACCATGAGTGGTCACACTAATTAGGTATGATCTGTGGCTATATCCAGTAATTCAGAGTTCATCGTATCGGGAAGTAGAGATAATACGGTGAGACTATGGGACGTCAAGACAGGTACCTGTAAGACCATGAGTGGTCACACTAATTAGGTATGATCTTGGCTATATCCAGTAATTCAGAGTTCATCGTATCGGGAAGTAGAGATAATACGGTGAGACTATGGGACGTCAAGACAGGTACCTGTAAGACCATGAGTGGTCACACACATTATGTATGATCTGTGGCTATATCCAGTAATTCAGAGTTCATCGTATCGGGAAGTTATGATTAGACGGTGAGACTATGGGACGTCAAGACAGGTACCTGTAAGACCATGAGTGGTCAACTAATTAGGTATATGCTGTGGCTATATCCAGTAATTCAGAGTTCATCGTATCGGGAAGTTATGATTAGACGGTGAGACTATGGGACGTCAAGACAGGTACCTGTAAGACCATGAGTGGTCACACTAATTAGGTATGATCTGTGGCTATATCCAGTAATTCAGAGTTCATCGTATCGGGAAGTAGAGATAATACGGTGAGACTATGGGACGTCAAGACAGGTACCTGTAAGACCATGAGTGGTCACACACATTATGTATATGCTGCGGCAATATCCAGTAATTCAGAGTTCATCATATCGGGAAGTGTAGATTAGACGGTGAGACTATGGGACGTCAAGACAGGTACCTGTAAGACCATGAGTGGTCACACACATTATGTATGTGCTGTGGCTATATCCAGTAATTCAGAGTTCATCGTATCGGGAAGTAGAGATAATACGGTGAGACTATGGGACGTCAAGACAGGTACCTGTAAGACCATGAGTGGTCACACTAATTAGGTATGTGCTGTGGCTATATCCAGTAATTCAGAGTTCATCGTATCGGGAAGTTATGATTAGACGGTGAGACTATGGGACGTCAAGACAGGTACCTGTAAGACCATGAGTGGTCACACTAATTAGGTATGATCTGTGGCTATATCCAGTAATTCAGAGTTCATCGTATCGGGAAGTTATGATTAGACGGTGAGACTATGGGACGTCAAGACAGGTACCTGTAAGACCATGAGTGGTCACACTAATTAGGTATGATCTTGGCTATATCCAGTAATTCAGAGTTCATCGTATCGGGAAGTAGAGATAATACGGTGAGACTATGGGACGTCAAGACAGGTACCTGTAAGACCATGAGTGGTCACACTAATTAGGTATGATCTGTGGCTATATCCAGTAATTCAGAGTTCATCGTATCGGGAAGTTATGATTAGACGGTGAGACTATGGGACGTCAAGACAGGTACCTGTAAGACCATGAGTGGTCACACTAATTAGGTATGATCTGTGGCTATATCCAGTAATTCAGAGTTCATCGTATCGGGAAGTAGAGATAATACGGTGAGACTATGGGACGTCAAGACAGGTACCTGTAAGACCATGAGTGGTCACACTAATTAGGTATGATCTTGGCTATATCCAGTAATTCAGAGTTCATCGTATCGGGAAGTAGAGATAATACGGTGAGACTATGGGACGTCAAGACAGGTACCTGTAAGACCATGAGTGATCACACACATTATGTATATGCTGTGGCTATATCCAGTAATTCAGAGTTCATCATATCGGGAAGTTATGATTAGACGGTGAGACTATGGGACGTCAAGACAGGTACCTGTAAGACCATGAGTGGTCACACTAATTAGGTATGATCTGTGGCTATATCCAGTAATTCAGAGTTCATCGTATCGGGAAGTTATGATTAGACGGTGAGACTATGGGACGTCAAGACAGGTACCTGTAAGACCATGAGTGATCACACACATTATGTATATGCTGTGGCTATATCCAGTAATTCAGAGTTCATCGTATCGGGAAGTTATGATTAGACGGTGAGACTATGGGACGTCAAGACAGGTACCTGTAAGACCATGAGTGGTCACACTAATTAGGTATGATCTGTGGCTATATCCAGTAATTCAGAGTTCATCGTATCGGGAAGTTATGATTAGACGGTGAGACTATGGGACGTCAAGACAGGTACCTGTAAGACCATGAGTGATCACACACATTATGTATATGCTGTGGCTATATCCAGTAATTCAGAGTTCATCATATCGGGAAGTGTAGATTAGACGGTGAGACTATGGGACGTCAAGACAGGTACCTGTAAGACCATGAGTGGTCACACTAATTAGGTATGATCTTGGCTATATCCAGTAATTCAGAGTTCATCGTATCGGGAAGTAGAGATAATACGGTGAGACTATGGGACGTCAAGACAGGTACCTGTAAGACCATGAGTGGTCACACTAATTAGGTATGATCTGTGGCTATATCCAGTAATTCAGAGTTCATCGTATCGGGAAGTAGAGATAATACGGTGAGACTATGGGACGTCAAGACAGGTACCTGTAAGACCATGAGTGGTCACACTAATTAGGTATGATCTTGGCTATATCCAGTAATTCAGAGTTCATCGTATCGGGAAGTAGAGATAATACGGTGAGACTATGGGACGTCAAGACAGGTACCTGTAAGACCATGAGTGGTCACACACATTATGTATGATCTGTGGCTATATCCAGTAATTCAGAGTTCATCGTATCGGGAAGTTATGATTAGACGGTGAGACTATGGGACGTCAAGACAGGTACCTGTAAGACCATGAGTGGTCACACTAATTAGGTATGATCTGTGGCTATATCCAGTAATTCAGAGTTCATCGTATCGGGAAGTAGAGATAATACGGTGAGACTATGGGACGTCAAGACAGGTACCTGTAAGACCATGAGTGGTCACACACATTATGTATATGCTGCGGCTATATCCAGTAATTCAGAGTTCATCATATCGGGAAGTGTAGATTAGACGGTGAGACTATGGGACGTCAAGACAGGTACCTGTAAGACCATGAGTGGTCACACACATTATGTATGTGCTGTGGCTATATCCAGTAATTCAGAGTTCATCGTATCGGGAAGTAGAGATAATACGGTGAGACTATGGGACGTCAAGACAGGTACCTGTAAGACCATGAGTGGTCACACTAATTAGGTATGTGCTGTGGCTATATCCAGTAATTCAGAGTTCATCGTATCGGGAAGTTATGATTAGACGGTGAGACTATGGGACGTCAAGACAGGTACCTGTAAGACCATGAGTGGTCACACTAATTAGGTATGATCTGTGGCTATATCCAGTAATTCAGAGTTCATCGTATCGGGAAGTTATGATTAGACGGTGAGACTATGGGACGTCAAGACAGGTACCTGTAAGACCATGAGTGGTCACACTAATTAGGTATGATCTGTGGCTATATCCAGTAATTCAGAGTTCATCGTATCGGGAAGTAGAGATAATACGGTGAGACTATGGGACGTCAAGACAGGTACCTGTAAGACCATGAGTGGTCACACTAATTAGGTATGATCTGTGGCTATATCCAGTAATTCAGAGTTCATCGTATCGGGAAGTTATGATTAGACGGTGAGACTATGGGACGTCAAGACAGGTACCTGTAAGACCATGAGTGGTCACACTAATTAGGTATGATCTGTGGCTATATCCAGTAATTCAGAGTTCATCGTATCGGGAAGTAGAGATAATACGGTGAGACTATGGGACGTCAAGACAGGTACCTGTAAGACCATGAGTGGTCACACTAATTAGGTATGATCTGTGGCTATATCCAGTAATTCAGAGTTCATCGTATCGGGAAGTTATGATTAGACGGTGAGACTATGGGACGTCAAGACAGGTACCTGTAAGACCATGAGTGGTCACACTAATTAGGTATGATCTGTGGCTATATCCAGTAATTCAGAGTTCATCGTATCGGGAAGTAGAGATAATACGGTGAGACTATGGGACGTCAAGACAGGTACCTGTAAGACCATGAGTGGTCACACACATTATGTATGATCTGTGGCTATATCCAGTAATTCAGAGTTCATCATATCGGGAAGTTATGATTAGACGGTGAGACTATGGGACGTCAAGACAGGTACCTGTAAGACCATGAGTGATCACACACATTATGTATATGCTGTGGCTATATCCAGTAATTCAGAGTTCATCGTATCGGGAAGTTATGATTAGACGGTGAGACTATGGGACGTCAAGACAGGTACCTGTAAGACCATGAGTGGTCACACTAATTAGGTATGATCTGTGGCTATATCCAGTAATTCAGAGTTCATCGTATCGGGAAGTAGAGATAATACGGTGAGACTATGGGACGTCAAGACAGGTACCTGTAAGACCATGAGTGGTCAACTAATTAAGTATATGCTGTGGCTATATCCAGTAATTCAGAGTTCATCGTATCGGGAAGTGTAGATTAGACGGTGAGACTATGGGACGTCAAGACAGGTACCTGTAAGACCATGAGTGGTCACACTAATTAGGTATGATCTGTGGCTATATCCAGTAATTCAGAGTTCATCGTATCGGGAAGTTATGATTAGACGGTGAGACTATGGGACGTCAAGACAGGTACCTGTAAGACCATGAGTGGTCACACACATTATGTATATGCTGCGGCTATATCCAGTAATTCAGAGTTCATCATATCGGGAAGTGTAGATTAGACGGTGAGACTATGGGACGTCAAGACAGGTACCTGTAAGACCATGAGTGGTCACACACATTATGTATGTGCTGTGGCTATATCCAGTAATTCAGAGTTCATCGTATCGGGAAGTAGAGATAATACGGTGAGACTATGGGACGTCAAGACAGGTACCTGTAAGACCATGAGTGGTCACACTAATTAGGTATGTGCTGTGGCTATATCCAGTAATTCAGAGTTCATCATATCGGGAAGTGTAGATTAGACGGTGAGACTATGGGACGTCAAGACAGGTACCTGTAAGACCATGAGTGGTCACACTAATTAGGTATGATCTGTGGCTATATCCAGTAATTCAGAGTTCATCGTATCGGGAAGTAGAGATAATACGGTGAGACTATGGGACGTCAAGACAGGTACCTGTAAGACCATGAGTGGTCACACTAATTAGGTATGTGCTGTGGCTATATCCAGTAATTCAGAGTTCATCGTATCGGGAAGTAGAGATAATACGGTGAGACTATGGGACGTCAAGACAGGTACCTGTAAGACCATGAGTGGTCACACTAATTAGGTATGTGCTGTGGCTATATCCAGTAATTCAGAGTTCATCGTATCGGGAAGTTATGATTAGACGGTGAGACTATGGGACGTCAAGACAGGTACCTGTAAGACCATGAGTGGTCACACTAATTAGGTATGATCTGTGGCTATATCCAGTAATTCAGAGTTCATCGTATCGGGAAGTTATGATTAGACGGTGAGACTATGGGACGTCAAGACAGGTACCTGTAAGACCATGAGTGGTCAACTAATTAAGTATATGCTGTGGCTATATCCAGTAATTCAGAGTTCATCGTATCGGGAAGTGTAGATTAGACGGTGAGACTATGGGACGTCAAGACAGGTACCTGTAAGACCATGAGTGGTCACACTAATTAGGTATGATCTGTGGCTATATCCAGTAATTCAGAGTTCATCGTATCGGGAAGTTATGATTAGACGGTGAGACTATGGGACGTCAAGACAGGTACCTGTAAGACCATGAGTGGTCACACACATTATGTATATGCTGCGGCTATATCCAGTAATTCAGAGTTCATCATATCGGGAAGTTATGATTAGACGGTGAGACTATGGGACGTCAAGACAGGTACCTGTAAGACCATGAGTGGTCACACACATTATGTATATGCTGCGGCTATATCCAGTAATTCAGAGTTCATCATATCGGGAAGTGTAGATTAGACGGTGAGACTATGGGACGTCAAGACAGGTACCTGTAAGACCATGAGTGGTCACACACATTATGTATGTGCTGTGGCTATATCCAGTAATTCAGAGTTCATCGTATCGGGAAGTAGAGATAATACGGTGAGACTATGGGACGTCAAGACAGGTACCTGTAAGACCATGAGTGGTCACACTAATTAGGTATGTGCTGTGGCTATATCCAGTAATTCAGAGTTCATCATATCGGGAAGTGTAGATTAGACGGTGAGACTATGGGACGTCAAGACAGGTACCTGTAAGACCATGAGTGGTCACACTAATTAGGTATGATCTGTGGCTATATCCAGTAATTCAGAGTTCATCGTATCGGGAAGTAGAGATAATACGGTGAGACTATGGGACGTCAAGACAGGTACCTGTAAGACCATGAGTGGTCACACTAATTAGGTATGTGCTGTGGCTATATCCAGTAATTCAGAGTTCATCGTATCGGGAAGTTATGATTAGACGGTGAGACTATGGGACGTCAAGACAGGTACCTGTAAGACCATGAGTGGTCACACTAATTAGGTATGATCTGTGGCTATATCCAGTAATTCAGAGTTCATCGTATCGGGAAGTTATGATTAGACGGTGAGACTATGGGACGTCAAGACAGGTACCTGTAAGACCATGAGTGGTCACACTAATTAGGTATGTGCTGTGGCTATATCCAGTAATTCAGAGTTCATCGTATCGGGAAGTTATGATTAGACGGTGAGACTATGGGACGTCAAGACAGGTACCTGTAAGACCATGAGTGGTCACACTAATTAGGTATGATCTTGGCTATATCCAGTAATTCAGAGTTCATCGTATCGGGAGGTTAGATTAGACGGTGAGACTATGGGACGTCAAGACAGGTACCTGTAAGACCATGAGTGGTCACACTAATTAGGTATGATCTGTGGCTATATCCAGTAATTCAGAGTTCATCGTATCGGGAAGTTATGATTAGACGGTGAGACTATGGGACGTCAAGACAGGTACCTGTAAGACCATGAGTGGTCACACTAATTAGGTATGATCTGTGGCTATATCCAGTAATTCAGAGTTCATCGTATCGGGAAGTAGAGATAATACGGTGAGACTATGGGACGTCAAGACAGGTACCTGTAAGACCATGAGTGGTCACACTAATTAGGTATGATCTGTGGCTATATCCAGTAATTCAGAGTTCATCGTATCGGGAAGTTATGATTAGACGGTGAGACTATGGGACGTCAAGACAGGTACCTGTAAGACCATGAGTGGTCACACTAATTAGGTATGATCTGTGGCTATATCCAGTAATTCAGAGTTCATCGTATCGGGAAGTAGAGATAATACGGTGAGACTATGGGACGTCAAGACAGGTACCTGTAAGACCATGAGTGGTCACACTAATTAGGTATGTGCTGTGGCTATATCCAGTAATTCAGAGTTCATCGTATCGGGAAGTTATGATTAGACGGTGAGACTATGGGACGTCAAGACAGGTACCTGTAAGACCATGAGTGGTCACACTAATTAGGTATGATCTTGGCTATATCCAGTAATTCAGAGTTCATCGTATCGGGAGGTTAGATTAGACGGTGAGACTATGGGACGTCAAGACAGGTACCTGTAAGACCATGAGTGGTCACACTAATTAGGTATGATCTGTGGCTATATCCAGTAATTCAGAGTTCATCGTATCGGGAAGTTATGATTAGACGGTGAGACTATGGGACGTCAAGACAGGTACCTGTAAGACCATGAGTGGTCACACTAATTAGGTATGATCTGTGGCTATATCCAGTAATTCAGAGTTCATCGTATCGGGAAGTAGAGATAATACGGTGAGACTATGGGACGTCAAGACAGGTACCTGTAAGACCATGAGTGGTCACACTAATTAGGTATGATCTGTGGCTATATCCAGTAATTCAGAGTTCATCGTATCGGGAAGTTATGATTAGACGGTGAGACTATGGGACGTCAAGACAGGTACCTGTAAGACCATGAGTGGTCACACTAATTAGGTATGATCTGTGGCTATATCCAGTAATTCAGAGTTCATCGTATCGGGAAGTAGAGATAATACGGTGAGACTATGGGACGTCAAGACAGGTACCTGTAAGACCATGAGTGGTCACACACATTATGTATGATCTGTGGCTATATCCAGTAATTCAGAGTTCATCGTATCGGGAAGTTATGATTAGACGGTGAGACTATGGGACGTCAAGACAGGTACCTGTAAGACCATGAGTGGTCACACTAATTAGGTATGATCTGTGGCTATATCCAGTAATTCAGAGTTCATCGTATCGGGAAGTTATGATTAGACGGTGAGACTATGGGACGTCAAGACAGGTACCTGTAAGACCATGAGTGGTCACACTAATTAGGTATGTGCTGTGGCTATATCCAGTAATTCAGAGTTCATCGTATCGGGAAGTTATGATTAGACGGTGAGACTATGGGACGTCAAGACAGGTACCTGTAAGACCATGAGTGGTCACACTAATTAAGTATATGCTGTGGCTATATCCAGTAATTCAGAGTTCATCGTATCGGGAGGTTAGATTAGACGGTGAGACTATGGGACGTCAAGACAGGTACCTGTAAGACCATGAGTGGTCACACTAATTAGGTATGATCTGTGGCTATATCCAGTAATTCAGAGTTCATCGTATCGGGAAGTTATGATTAGACGGTGAGACTATGGGACGTCAAGACAGGTACCTGTAAGACCATGAGTGGTCACACTAATTAGGTATGATCTGTGGCTATATCCAGTAATTCAGAGTTCATCGTATCGGGAAGTAGAGATAATACGGTGAGACTATGGGACGTCAAGACAGGTACCTGTAAGACCATGAGTGGTCACACTAATTAGGTATGATCTGCGGCTATATCCAGTAATTCAGAGTTCATCATATCGGGAAGTGTAGATTAGACGGTGAGACTATGGGACGTCAAGACAGGTACCTGTAAGACCATGAGTGGTCACACACATTATGTATGTGCTGTGGCTATATCCAGTAATTCAGAGTTCATCGTATCGGGAAGTAGAGATAATACGGTGAGACTATGGGACGTCAAGACAGGTACCTGTAAGACCATGAGTGGTCACACACATTATGTATGATCTTTGGCTATATCCAGTAATTCAGAGTTCATCGTATCGGGAAGTTATGATTAGACGGTGAGACTATGGGACGTCAAGACAGGTACCTGTAAGACCATGAGTGATCACACACATTATGTATATGCTGTGGCTATATCCAGTAATTCAGAGTTCATCGTATCGGGAAGTAGAGATAATACGGTGAGACTATGGGACGTCAAGACAGGTACCTGTAAGACCATGAGTGGTCACACTAATTAGGTATGATCTGTGGCTATATCCAGTAATTCAGAGTTCATCGTATCGGGAAGTGTAGATTAGACGGTGAGACTATGGGACGTCAAGACTGGTACCTGTAAGACCATGAGTGGTCACACTAATTAGGTATGATCTGTGGCTATATCCAGTAATTCAGAGTTCATCGTATCGGGAAGTGTAGATTAGACGGTGAGACTATGGGACGTCAAGACTGGTACCTGTAAGACCATGAGTGGTCACACACATTATGTATGTGCTGTGGCTATATCCAGTAATTCAGAGTTCATCGTATCGGGAAGTTATGATTAGACGGTGAGACTATGGGACGTCAAGACAGGTACCTGTAAGACCATGAGTGGTCACACTAATTAGGTATGATCTGTGGCTATATCCAGTAATTCAGAGTTCATCGTATCGGGAAGTTATGATTAGACGGTGAGACTATGGGACGTCAAGACTGGTACCTGTAAGACCATGAGTGGTCACACACATTATGTATGTGCTGTGGCTATATCCAGTAATTCAGAGTTCATCGTATCGGGAAGTTATGATTAGACGGTGAGACTATGGGACGTCAAGACAGGTACCTGTAAGACCATGAGTGGTCACACTAATTAGGTATATGCTGTGGCTATATCCAGTAATTCAGAGTTCATCGTATCGGGAAGTTATGATTAGACGGTGAGACTATGGGACGTCAAGACAGGTACCTGTAAGACCATGAGTGGTCACACACATTATGTATATGCTGTGGCTATATCCAGTAATTCAGAGTTCATCGTATCGGGAAGTTATGATTAGACGGTGAGACTATGGGACGTCAAGACAGGTACCTGTAAGACCATGAGTGGTCAACTAATTAGGTATGTGCTGTGGCTATATCCAGTAATTCAGAGTTCATCGTATCGGGAAGTTATGATTAGACGGTGAGACTATGGGACGTCAAGACAGGTACCTGTAAGACCATGAGTGGTCACACTAATTAGGTATGATCTGTGGCTATATCCAGTAATTCAGAGTTCATCGTATCGGGAAGTAGAGATAATACGGTGAGACTATGGGACGTCAAGACAGGTACCTGTAAGACCATGAGTGGTCACACACATTATGTATGATCTGTGGCTATATCCAGTAATTCAGAGTTCATCGTATCGGGAAGTTATGATTAGACGGTGAGACTATGGGACGTCAAGACAGGTACCTGTAAGACCATGAGTGGTCACACTAATTAGGTATGATCTGTGGCTATATCCAGTAATTCAGAGTTCATCGTATCGGGAGGTTAGATTAGACGGTGAGACTATGGGACGTCAAGACAGGTACCTGTAAGACCATGAGTGGTCACACTAATTAGGTATGATCTGTGGCTATATCCAGTAATTCAGAGTTCATCGTATCGGGAAGTTATGATTAGACGGTGAGACTATGGGACGTCAAGACAGGTACCTGTAAGACCATGAGTGGTCACACTAATTAAGTATGATCTGTGGCTATATCCAGTAATTCAGAGTTCATCGTATCGGGAAGTAGAGATAATACGGTGAGACTATGGGACGTCAAGACAGGTACCTGTAAGACCATGAGTGGTCACACTAATTAGGTATGTGCTGTGGCTATATCCAGTAATTCAGAGTTCATCGTATCGGGAAGTTATGATTAGACGGTGAGACTATGGGACGTCAAGACAGGTACCTGTAAGACCATGAGTGGTCACACTAATTAGGTATGATCTTGGCTATATCCAGTAATTCAGAGTTCATCGTATCGGGAGGTTAGATTAGACGGTGAGACTATGGGACGTCAAGACAGGTACCTGTAAGACCATGAGTGGTCACACTAATTAGGTATGATCTGTGGCTATATCCAGTAATTCAGAGTTCATCGTATCGGGAAGTTATGATTAGATGGTGAGACTATGGGACGTCAAGACAGGTACCTGTAAGACCATGAGTGATCACACACATTATGTATGTGCTGTGGCTATATCCAGTAATTCAGAGTTCATCATATCGGGAAGTGTAGATTAGACGGTGAGACTATGGGACGTCAAGACAGGTACCTGTAAGACCATGAGTGGTCACACTAATTAGGTATATGCTGTGGCTATATCCAGTAATTCAGAGTTCATCGTATCGGGAAGTTATGATTAGACGGTGAGACTATGGGACGTCAAGACAGGTACCTGTAAGACCATGAGTGGTCACACACATTATGTATATGCTGTGGCTATATCCAGTAATTCAGAGTTCATCGTATCGGGAAGTTATGATTAGATGGTGAGACTATGGGACGTCAAGACAGGTACCTGTAAGACCATGAGTGGTCACACACATTATGTATATGCTGTGGCTATATCCAGTAATTCAGAGTTCATCGTATCGGGAAGTTATGATTAGACGGTGAGACTATGGGACGTCAAGACAGGTACCTGTAAGACCATGAGTGGTCACACACATTATGTATATGCTGTGGCTATATCCAGTAATTCAGAGTTCATCGTATCGGGAAGTTATGATTAGATGGTGAGACTATGGGACGTCAAGACAGGTACCTGTAAGACCATGAGTGGTCACACTAATTAGGTATGTGCTGTGGCTATATCCAGTAATTCAGAGTTCATCGTATCGGGAAGTTATGATTAGACGGTGAGACTATGGGACGTCAAGACAGGTACCTGTAAGACCATGAGTGATCACACACATTATGTATATGCTGTGGCTATATCCAGTAATTCAGAGTTCATCATATCGGGAAGTGTAGATTAGACGGTGAGACTATGGGACGTCAAGACAGGTACCTGTAAGACCATGAGTGATCACACACATTATGTATATGCTGTGGCTATATCCAGTAATTCAGAGTTCATCGTATCGGGAAGTGTAGATTAGACGGTGAGACTATGGGACGTCAAGACAGGTACCTGTAAGACCATGAGTGGTCACACTAATTAGGTATATGCTGTGGCTATATCCAGTAATTCAGAGTTCATCGTATCGGGAAGTTATGATTAGACGGTGAGACTATGGGACGTCAAGACAGGTACCTGTAAGACCATGAGTGGTCACACACATTATGTATATGCTGTGGCTATATCCAGTAATTCAGAGTTCATCGTATCGGGAAGTTATGATTAGATGGTGAGACTATGGGACGTCAAGACAGGTACCTGTAAGACCATGAGTGGTCACACTAATTAGGTATGTGCTGTGGCTATATCCAGTAATTCAGAGTTCATCGTATCGGGAAGTTATGATTAGACGGTGAGACTATGGGACGTCAAGACAGGTACCTGTAAGACCATGAGTGGTCACACTAATTAGGTATATGCTGTGGCTATATCCAGTAATTCAGAGTTCATCGTATCGGGAAGTTATGATTAGACGGTGAGACTATGGGACGTCAAGACAGGTACCTGTAAGACCATGAGTGATCACACACATTATGTATGTGCTGTGGCTATATCCAGTAATTCAGAGTTCATCGTATCGGGAAGTTATGATTAGATGGTGAGACTATGGGACGTCAAGACAGGTACCTGTAAGACCATGAGTGGTCACACTAATTAGGTATGTGCTGTGGCTATATCCAGTAATTCAGAGTTCATCGTATCGGGAAGTTATGATTAGATGGTGAGACTATGGGACGTCAAGACAGGTACCTGTAAGACCATGAGTGGTCACACTAATTAGGTATGTGCTGTGGCTATATCCAGTAATTCAGAGTTCATCGTATCGGGAAGTTATGATTAGACGGTGAGACTATGGGACGTCAAGACAGGTACCTGTAAGACCATGAGTGATCACACACATTATGTATGTGCTGTGGCTATATCCAGTAATTCAGAGTTCATCGTATCGGGAAGTTATGATTAGACGGTGAGACTATGGGACGTCAAGACAGGTACCTGTAAGACCATGAGTGGTCAACTAATTAGGTATATGCTGTGGCTATATCCAGTAATTCAGAGTTCATCGTATCGGGAAGTGTAGATTAGACGGTGAGACTATGGGACGTCAAGACAGGTACCTGTAAGACCATGAGTGGTCACACTAATTAGGTATGATCTGTGGCTATATCCAGTAATTCAGAGTTCATCGTATCGGGAAGTAGAGATAATACGGTGAGACTATGGGACGTCAAGACAGGTACCTGTAAGACCATGAGTGGTCACACTAATTAGGTATGTGCTGTGGCTATATCCAGTAATTCAGAGTTCATCGTATCGGGAAGTTATGATTAGACGGTGAGACTATGGGACGTCAAGACAGGTACCTGTAAGACCATGAGTGATCACACACATTATGTATATGCTGTGGCTATATCCAGTAATTCAGAGTTCATCATATCGGGAAGTGTAGATTAGACGGTGAGACTATGGGACGTCAAGACAGGTACCTGTAAGACCATGAGTGATCACACACATTATGTATATGCTGTGGCTATATCCAGTAATTCAGAGTTCATCGTATCGGGAAGTGTAGATTAGACGGTGAGACTATGGGACGTCAAGACAGGTACCTGTAAGACCATGAGTGGTCACACTAATTAGGTATATGCTGTGGCTATATCCAGTAATTCAGAGTTCATCGTATCGGGAAGTTATGATTAGACGGTGAGACTATGGGACGTCAAGACAGGTACCTGTAAGACCATGAGTGGTCACACACATTATGTATATGCTGTGGCTATATCCAGTAATTCAGAGTTCATCGTATCGGGAAGTGTAGATTAGACGGTGAGACTATGGGACGTCAAGACAGGTACCTGTAAGACCATGAGTGGTCACACTAATTAGGTATGTGCTGTGGCTATATCCAGTAATTCAGAGTTCATCGTATCGGGAAGTTATGATTAGACGGTGAGACTATGGGACGTCAAGACAGGTACCTGTAAGACCATGAGTGATCACACACATTATGTATATGCTGTGGCTATATCCAGTAATTCAGAGTTCATCATATCGGGAAGTGTAGATTAGACGGTGAGACTATGGGACGTCAAGACAGGTACCTGTAAGACCATGAGTGATCACACACATTATGTATATGCTGTGGCTATATCCAGTAATTCAGAGTTCATCGTATCGGGAAGTGTAGATTAGACGGTGAGACTATGGGACGTCAAGACAGGTACCTGTAAGACCATGAGTGGTCACACTAATTAGGTATATGCTGTGGCTATATCCAGTAATTCAGAGTTCATCGTATCGGGAAGTTATGATTAGACGGTGAGACTATGGGACGTCAAGACAGGTACCTGTAAGACCATGAGTGGTCACACACATTATGTATATGCTGTGGCTATATCCAGTAATTCAGAGTTCATCGTATCGGGAAGTTATGATTAGATGGTGAGACTATGGGACGTCAAGACAGGTACCTGTAAGACCATGAGTGGTCACACTAATTAGGTATGTGCTGTGGCTATATCCAGTAATTCAGAGTTCATCGTATCGGGAAGTTATGATTAGACGGTGAGACTATGGGACGTCAAGACAGGTACCTGTAAGACCATGAGTGGTCACACTAATTAGGTATGATCTGTGGCTATATCCAGTAATTCAGAGTTCATCGTATCGGGAAGTGTAGATTAGACGGTGAGACTATGGGACGTCAAGACAGGTACCTGTAAGACCATGAGTGGTCACACACATTATGTAAGTGCTGTGGCTATATCCAGTAATTCAGAGTTCATCGTATCGGGAAGTTATGATTAGACGGTGAGACTATGGGACGTCAAGACAGGTACCTGTAAGACCATGAGTGGTCACACTAATTAGGTATGATCTGTGGCTATATCCAGTAATTCAGAGTTCATCGTATCGGGAAGTTATGATTAGACGGTGAGACTATGGGACGTCAAGACAGGTACCTGTAAGACCATGAGTGATCACACACATTATGTATGATCTGTGGCTATATCCAGTAATTCAGAGTTCATCGTATCGGGAAGTTATGATAATACGGTGAGACTATGGGACGTCAAGACAGGTACCTGTAAGACCATGAGTGGTCACACACATTATGTATGTGCTGTGGCTATATCCAGTAATTCAGAGTTCATCGTATCGGGAAGTAGAGATAATACGGTGAGACTATGGGACGTCAAGACAGGTACCTGTAAGACCATGAGTGGTCACACACATTATGTATGTGCTGTGGCTATATCCAGTAATTCTGAGTTCATCGTATCGGGAAGTAGAGATAATACGGTGAGACTATGGGACGTCAAGACAGGTACCTGTAAGACCATGAGTGGTCACACTAATTAGGTATGATCTGTGGCTATATCCAGTAATTCAGAGTTCATCGTATCGGGAAGTTATGATTAGACGGTGAGACTATGGGACGTCAAGACAGGTACCTGTAAGACCATGAGTGGTCACACTAATTAGGTATGTGCTGTGGCTATATCCAGTAATTCAGAGTTCATCGTATCGGGAAGTAGAGATAATACGGTGAGACTATGGGACGTCAAGACAGGTACCTGTAAGACCATGAGTGGTCACACACATTATGTATGTGCTGTGGCTATATCCAGTAATTCAGAGTTCATCGTATCGGGAAGTAGAGATAATACGGTGAGACTATGGGACGTCAAGACAGGTACCTGTAAGACCATGAGTGGTCACACACATTATGTATGTGCTGTGGCTATATCCAGTAATTCAAGTTCATCGTATCGGGAAGTTATGATTAGACGGTGAGACTATGGGACGTCAAGACAGGTACCTGTAAGACCATGAGTGGTCACACTAATTAGGTATGTGCTGTGGCTATATCCAGTAATTCAGAGTTCATCGTATCGGGAAGTGTAGATAATACGGTGAGACTATGGGACGTCAAGACAGGTACCTGTAAGACCATTAGTTGTCTCATCTACGTTTTTTAAATTAGCTCTAATTTTTTTTTTCGTATTTTATTTTAGAATTTGTTTTCTATTTTCAAATTGATTTTAAATTCTAAATGCATATGCTTTAAATTACTTTATAAATTTCATTTTAAATTTATCTCATTTAAATTTGAATTTTGATTTTAAATATGATTGATTGCTAAATTGTAAAAGAAGTTAGGTGTTAAACAATTGAACAAGAGAAATTATTAAAATTTTTTGTTTATATTAAAAAAATTCATGAATATAGAATCAATTAAAACCTGAAAAGATTAAGGAAAAAAATGCCCTTTTAGATTAAAAAAAATAAAAAATATTTTTGAAATCTTTGCTCAAAAAAAGCAGCATGTCTATGCTTAGTTTAAATTAAATTTATAAAAGTCGTATTATTTGTTTAATATAAGATACTGTAAATTTATTTAAATAAAATTCAATAGCGGAAAATACAAAGTAAATCATAATCCTACTTTATATTGCTATGCAAATTAGTAAACACATATGATCCTGTAAATATCTTTTATATCGCTTATGATTCATCTTTTTAAAATCATTGATCTCATACTATTCAAATAATTCAATCTTTACTTGTTAAGATGTGATGATGAATTTCATTACGGATTTTAATCATGTAAATCATACTCTTATCAAATATTCAATTAAAGAACATTACTTGAATGTCTATTTTATAACTTCAAGAGACTATCGTCTATTTATTTGAATTAAAAGTCATTTGATTCAGTAATTAGATCAGATTTATGAAAAATACTGAATAAGATCGAAGTAACGCAAGAAGAAATAAGTTCCTAGCAGACATATATAAATAGGAGAGAATATAATAAAGAATAAGAGATCTTATCTCTGAAGAATTTGAAACTATAAACGGAGTAAAATAAGGATGTGTCTGCTCCCCCAAGATTATTCAATATAATATTAAATTAGTTATTGAATGAACTATAGAAAAAGAAGTTGGTATTACAACACAGACTGAAACTGAATAGGGAACAGAAGTAAGATATGTAGGCGCCCTAGCATATGCTGATGATATTGTACCATTTGTGCATCCAGATTAACTAGAAGATATGACTGATATACTATAATAATGATCATAACTCTATAATTTATAAATTGCGGACAAAACAAAATGAATGGTATGAAATTGTAATGCATGACAAAATTAAGAGATAATCACAATAAGAGGTATAGTAATAGAGAAAGTGAAGGAATTTAAGTATTTAGGTCTTTGGATATTAGAAAATATTTCATATTAAAAACATCTGGAGTCAAGAATCTAAGAATGCCAGTAAACCCAAGCATGAATTTTAAGCAAAATAACAATTTATAAAAGAATCCCTCTATATAATGCATCTATAATAATAAAATTCTTTATAAATCAAATATTTGGTTATGGAAGCGAGTGTATTCCATTCATAGAGGAAGCTATAGGAAATAATTCTTTCAATAAATTGGAAATGTAAAAAAATTAATGATTTCTAAATATCGCGGGAGTAAAATCTTGACGACTCTTCTTTACCTAAAAATAAAGAAGCTGCCATCTAATTAAATGAGCATAAGCAGATTCTCGACTACTTTCTAAAAATTTATCCTGATTCATTTCAACTCAAATCCGTAGTGCATATTATAAACTTGTTAAGAGCTTTACTAATTAGTTGTAGTTAATCTCCAGTTAACAAGATCCTTCGAATTCCGTTAAAATTACTTCGAAATTCCTTAAGAACTGGAAATTAACTAACAAGAATTCTAAAGATTCAAAAATATATTTATAGATAAAAAAAACTAGATTGATACCTCAGTCTCAACATTCGTATCAAAAATATCCTCTACATAGTAAGATACTTTTGATAATTCATTCTCTAACCAGTTAAAAGCAGTAAATAATATTATGAATATTTAAGATACTCTTTAAGTTGAAAAATAAAATGAAATACTTCTAAATGAAGTAAAAGAACTAAAGATTAAAATATAAAAATTAACAGATAAATAAATAAAATGACTATAGAGCGCGTAGCACCTCATTGGAGCGCAGCTCTTTCAATATTAACATTTAATATTAAGAAAAATGTTCTCATGTTTCTTGTTAAAATTCTAGAGGTCCGATGAGTCATGTCAGCTTCTCCAAATGGGGAATCTTCTTATTAAAATCTATTCTTAAATCTTGAGTCAAATGCTTCAGCCTTCTTTAATAAGGTCCAAATAAAAGAAGTTATTAAGTCGGTAATAAGAAGGCCCGTCAGTCAAACTTTCATACTGCTAGAGAAAAATCTCGGGGTAAGTTAGGTATGCCTCAACGGAGCTTATCCACCCTTCCCTGTGGTGGCATCTAGTGCAAGATTACTCGCAATGCAGTATACTCTGAACCAGATTACCTACTATCTTGTCTGACGCGGCCGACATCCATTTTATAAAATATCAATTAATAATTTTAAATGATTATGAGTCCAATACATTTATTCATAGAGCAAATAATTAATGCTATTGTAATGACTACTTCTTGGCAACTTAACATTTAAATTCTGATGATTTCGTTGACTATAAAATTATCCAAGATTCGGGTTTGTATATTGATAATTTTCTTTAAGTATTACATTTAATTATAATTTAAAAAGAAGCGAATAAGATTAACAATAACGATTACTCTTTAAAATTTCAAAACTATAGGATCTGAACACGAGAAACTATTATTAAAATCTATTTTTGAGATAATTTATCAATTCTAGTAACTTGATTAAAAAGATGTTGAAAATTAGTATCAATTCATCTGCGATCTTATTAGCTATGATGCTAAGATTGCGCTTGGATCTTAAAATTAAAGAAAAAACTATCATCAATTGCCAAGTTACTTAACTATGTTATTTGCTAAAGTAAAAAAGAATAATATTGCATATTAGAACGCATTAGCTTTGTATGGAGGGCATAGTTAAGAAGTTATCAAGCTTTACTAGCTTAAAATTTCATCTTATAAGCATTATCTTCACAAATTTTGGAAATGAAAAAAATAAAAAGCTAATGAAAAACATAAAGATCTTAACAAAAATGCTTAAATAATGTTTAAACAAGCTTAGGATCTAATAAACCCAAAAATTCTTAATTAGATGAATTTTAACTATAAATAAAAACAGCAATTTATTGAAAATTGAGAAACCAACGTTTTTGATGAACATTCGAAAATAAGTAAGATAGATTTATATTTCTCAAATAGAAAAATAGATGGAATATTTAGAAATAAATCTTTTATCTTAAATTAGGAATTAAGTCATTTATAAAATATGCCTCTTTTTACATGATTTGAAATTAAAAAAATTATATCTTAGCTTCCAAATAACAAAGCTACAGGTAATGAGGCCTAAAGCTGAGCTTATTAAATATGGAGATTAAGATTTGCATTAAATTATTACAAGTTTCATTAATAACATGCTTAGAACATTTAAAATACCTAATGCAATGAAAAAATAAACATTCTTCCGATTTTCAAAAAGGGAAACAAAAATAATTGATGTAATTGACGACCTATCGCTTTATTGAACTGCCTACTTAAAATTTATGATAAAGCACTAGCATGACGACTTTAAAATTATATTTATGAACGAAACATTTTACATCCAGCCTAATTTGGATTTATTCATAAACACTCCACTACTTAGCAAATTTGAAATATTTAGTAAATTAGAAACTTGCATCGTAGATGATCTCTTAAAAAGTAATTAGTTGCTACTTTAATAGATGTAGAAAAAATGTTTGATAGCATATCTCGGAAATTACTTTTTGATCATCTTAGAAGACTTAATTTACCTTTGACCTAATATTGCCATTAGAATCTTTTTATGATAATGTTGAGGCTAAGTTTATAATTGATGGATATCTTACAAGAACAATAAAATATAACAATAAAGTATTATAAGGAAGTAGCCAAGCATCTGTACTTGTAATTTTATACTATGATATTGTTATAAGATATTTAGAAGATAATCAGAAGAAATTAGGATTTCAAATCTTATCTAAAACTTTCGTAGTACGAGCCTTTGCTGACGACTTAATCTAATTGTCCTCTTCCTAGAAAAACGGCTAAAAATTATTACAAGCTACATCTACAGTTTTTGATTTAATAAAACTTACAATTAATGTAGATAAATGTGAAGTAATAGAATTCTGGAAAAAAAATAAATGAAAAGAAAGCTAACCTTCTATTACTCTAAAGTTCAATGGAATTTAAATTGCTTAAAAAGATGAAGTTAACTATTTAGGATATTAGTTAGGAATAAAATAAAATTACAAATTACATTGTACAGCAGTAGCTACCAAACATAGGGTAGCAATTTAAAAAGCTACTGTAATACTTTCTAAATATATTTTAGTATCCCCTCTCAGCTTCAAAATTCTTTATAGAACTTTTATTTTGCCTAAAGTTTAATATGGAAGTGATATTACTCCGTGAGCTACTATTTCTGGAATTAGAGGAATAAAAAGCAAGATAGCAAAATCGTAAAGGTTTATTTCAAGATAGGCGTTTAGATCTTAAGAATTCACATTCAATGATTCATGCTTTATTGACTTAAACTGGCTTCCTTTTACACATAAGGTAACCCAAAAGTTAATGCGCTTTTATTAAAAAGTAATATAATACAGAAAAGAAAATCCTAACTAGGACACAGCTTTTTATTAGAAAAAGACACTAAATTTAATTTACCATACTAGAAACATATAAAGAAATGTATCAATTTGTATAATTTTGATATGTCACATGTTTAGAATAATATGGATTTTTATAAACTCACGGAATAAAAAATAAAACATAAATTCTTAATGGAATGTCTCTCTATAAATACACTTATGCCAACAGCAAAAAGAATTATAGACTAAATAGAAAATAATTTAAGTGTATTTCCTAATAAACACTATATTAGAGAGACTATTTTCATCTATAAACTAAGAAATTTTTCTTATAATTTTCAATAAGAACTCAGTAATCGTTACATTAACGTTAGATATAGTATTATTTGCTTATGTGGCTAAGATTTTGATGAAACTGATCTTATTTTTTATTGCTAATAAAATGCAGATATTATTGAGGAATTCGAAATTCATAAAGCTCTTAAAGAAAAAGACAAAAAGAAATTAATTCTTTATGACTAAAACTATATAAACAAACATTTTTCAAAAAACCAAATTCCTAAAATAGACAAATTAATCAAAAATTTTAATTCCAAATTACTAAAAAAGCGTCTTGAAATGTTTAAACTACAAAATGAGTTGTTAGAAGAGTTTCTAGAAGGAAAAAAAGAAAAATTAAATCAAGAAAATAAATAAAAATATATGATAGAGAAAGAACAAGAAAAAACTTGATTTAAATTTATAAACTTTTATCTTTCAACATATTTGTAATATTTATAGTCTAAACTATATCTATTGCAACT
Source organism: Loxodes magnus (assembly GCA_946699065.1). Lineage (NCBI taxonomy): Eukaryota > Ciliophora > Karyorelictea > Loxodida > Loxodidae > Loxodes > Loxodes magnus. The sequence goes on along the minus strand of CAMPDV010000006.1, from coordinate 32,187 downwards.
ATATCTCACTGTTCTTAAATATTGAAGATATTATATTTCAATTAATTAATTAATAAATTGGAAATCATGCAGATTAGATCATTAAGAGCTGTAGTAGATGGACCTTTTTGAGCATAAAACGAAATCCTAGAGAATGAACTGATTTTCCTTATAATAATAATAATAGTAAATTAAAAGTAATTAAAGTTTAGCATTCCCTGGATTTTCAACCAGGTTTTTGCTACCATTTTTTTAGCGCGGATGGATACCACGCCATTTTTTTATGTGGATGGAACCACAGAGGATCTTCTGTCTTTTATGTGAATAGTTTTCTCTTGTAAATCCCTGTTTAGGTTATTCAGAGTCTGCTGAGTATGCTTAACTTTCTTTATTGTTCTTTTATCTAAATTTATCTTCACTAATCGCAATTTTGTAATAAGTGTCACTTTGATTTGCAATAATAGCATTGTTTGCCTTGTTTTTTCTTGAATCTCTTCAGAAATACTTTTTTTTTCAAGTTAATCGATTCTTTTGATTAAATCTATATTAATCTTTTAGTCATTCTATTTTTCTTAAACGTTTGCTTATGTAGAAACATTTTCGATAATCATATTTTGTTCTTGCTTAAAATTCGATTGAGATTATTCATATAGTTACTATTCCGTGACTAGATTATTTTAAATCAATTATCGTCTAATTATTAGAAGCTCGTTATTTTAATCTTCGATAGTATTCATTAGTTCTCTTATTTTTTCCCCTTGGTTGTAAATTGTTTCCTAATAATTTTGTATTATTGTTTTCATTTGGTCAAGCTATATTTATATTCGGATTATTTTTATACCTTTACTGGATTCGATTCTATTGTTCCGATTATGATTTTTCCTTCAGAGGAGGAACTTGATTTATCTTCTTCTTGTTGTTGTCTCTGCATTTGTTTCGCAACTTTCCTTTTTGCGTTCTTAATTTGGTTTTTGGAAAGGCGAATAGATTATTCCATTTTTTTTTTCAACTTTAAGTCTTTTGAACTGATTTTCCTTAAACTACAAAATTACATGTGATAACGTATGATAATGTTCAGAAGAAAATTGCTCCTAAGCTAAGAATCAACATTGGATGGATGAATATGTCAATTAGCAAAGAGGAATAACTATATATTTGAAACATAACTCAAGGAAGGTAATGGAGGCACTACAGCTCAATGACGAAATAATAATATAAGAAAAATGAAAAGGAATAGATGAAAAATTAATAATAAAAAGCGATAAAGTTCCATAATGATGTAAATTCCATTACAAGAATGTAGAATATGATCACCTGCAAAAAATTAGAGTGAATTAATTGAACAATTCATACAAGGAATACCAAACTATCCAAGATTCAACAAACACAGAAAACAGAAAATATGATACTTATTTATGCTATGGGCCAAATGTAATGGAGCAGCATAAGCAATGAAAGAAAGAAATCTAATAGAGATTGAAGCATGCTAATTCTGCAATTATAGAAAGGAAGATGAGATCCATATAATAGAAGATTGTAGATAATAAAAAGAAGAAAGAGAATAGTTAATAGAAAATCTCGAGAACGTAATTATCAGTAATGACTAATAAAAATAAGCCTTCTTAAACTCAGGCTTGAAGAAATAGTATGAGGAAATTACAAATTCGAAAATTTGATACGAACTCAACAAATAATCAAAAAAAAAGAAATAGATTATCACATTAAAAATTTTCTGAAAGATATATAAGAGAAAAGAAAATGGGGTTATATTTAAAAAATTCTTACTTATTAGAAAAAAATGGTAAAGACTATAGAGCAGGATCCAACGAGCATATTTAAATTTATAATAATTTATCAAGAGGACAAAAATGAAAATATGATTTAGCAACTTTATAACAATTCTAAGAAAATGTAGAAAGGAACTTGCGATGCCCTCAGAAAAGACTAACAGATAGCTTAACTATCTAAAGACAAATGAAAGAGTTGGAAAAGTAATAGATAGAAATAGAATTCTACTGTTTTAAAAAGACCTAATGATGGAGATTGAATCTAATTATTCAGATTAGGGTATAATGAATCTATTGGAAGAAAAATTTAGAACAAATAAAAGAAAATTTAGAAGATTCTGGCTTGATAAGATAATTTCCAAGAATACTCTTACTTTTGATTTTCTCTTAATTTATGGTTCAACTATCAATGGTGAAACCACGTAAATTAATTGATTGGTTAATTAATTCATTCATAAACTCTTTCTTCAGCATTTATAGTTTTTTTTTTTATTTTTTTTATTTTTTAGATCTTAATCGATTGTTCATTTTTACACTTTTTTTTTTAATTACTTTTAAACTTCGATTTTTTTTTCGTTTCATTTATAACTTTCTTATGTTGTCGATTTATATACCTTTTATCATCTAAAACAAATTTAATTTTTTATTGTTTATTTCTTTTTCTTTTAAAATTTCTGATAATTTCCTTTTTCAATCATCATTTTTTCTGTTTTTTCTCTATTATAGCCATTTGAGTTTATAATTTTTGCTTATTTTCTATTTTTTTTGTGGTCTTATATTAATTTCTATCTGATTTGTTTACATGCTTTAAGTGTTGTTGGTTTGATTTTATGAAGTGCTTCAAAAAACATTTAATTTTTTTTAAGGGGAGTAAAGTTTTATTGTTATTTTTTTTAGTTAAATAAATAAATTAGATTATTGAGAGCGTAGCACTCTCGTTGGTGCGCAGCTCTTTAAATTAATTTTATTTAATGTCAAAAATTTTTTTTATGTCTCTCTATCCTTGTTTTCTCTTCCTGCAGTACATCCCTGTAATTTTTCCTTCCAAAGCATAGGACGCAATATTCAATTACGGGTACACTTCCCCGACCTATAATGAAGAAAGTTTCCTCCTGGCATTCAGAGTTCTTCAGCTTGTTACATCGTCTTTCTCTTGTCATTGATTTCTCTTTCTCCGATTTATCCTCCATCTGCGCTTATTTTTTATTTGCCTTGCTGGACCTCCAAGCAACATCCGAAGGAAAGGGCTTTCCACCCTATTTAAATTTTAATAGTTAATATCTCGATTTTATTTTATAATAATATACTTAATTAAAGTGTTTGTGGTTTTGAGGTATTTCAACCTAATTTCCACTGACATCCAGTGATCGCTCCTGTATGCTTAAAATAAAAGTTCGGGTCATCCAGTTTTTTCGGAGTTCTGGAACTCGAATGGAAAATTCTTCTTCTGTAAATTCTTCCTTCTATCGTCACGTAAATTCTTGTTAATTCTCTTCAGATTTCTTCGCTGTTTCTCTTCATCTTTTCCTTGTATATCTTGCAACTCTTGAATCTATGGAATCTTGATTAGCACAGGTAACATCTCTTGAGAATCCTTCTAATATTGGTTGGTTCTTTTTACTTATCGTCTTCTACTTCCATTTTTATTTCTTAGATTAGAGGCTCTATTCTTTTTTGTCCAAGTTGCTATACTTCGAATTCTTATTTGACTAATCTTTCTTCAGTATTTTAACTTTTTTCTAATAATTTTTTGTTTTCTTATCTTAATATTTTTACTTCTTCTTACAGAATACGCACAGATTTCAAAAGACTTTCAATTAATAATTATTCTTCATTTGCCTGTTTTTGCATCGTTTTTGGATTCTCTTATTTCCTATAGTTACTTGGTCTCAGTTTAGGAAGAAAGTCAAAATTTTATTATTATTTTTATTCTGTTTATGCTTATTTAAGTTCTTATTTTATTTAAGATTGTCTTTAATTTTCAACTATTAGAGGTTATTAAGTTTAAGAAGATTATTATTTTATTAAAGAGGACGTGATGGATGAAGAATTAGAAGTCTCTGGTTTTTGCTCCTTTATCTATGAAGCCTACAAAAAACCCTTCTTGAGACCTTCTGCCATTTTTTTATTCGATTTTATTTTATTTAATCAGTTATTAGTCTTTATAAATTCTTAATTTAGGTTAAATATTACCTTAACTATCTGTTTATATTAGTACTTTTTTTTCAGTTGTAATTTCTTCGACTTCTCGTTACATTTGGTTATTTTTTATATTTTAAGCTTATTCTATAATATTAAAGTTTCGAATATTTAAGAAGCAATTAATTAATTTAAACTATAAAAGTTTTTGGACCGGAAACTCCTTTCGGATTGCCCGGCCCGACGCTATCTTTTTATGGAATAACGGGGATATCATGTTGTGCTCCAGGCACAGCTGCTAGGGCCATCGCTATGGGCAGCCAGGCTTCAAGCCCCTACCAAGAGCGGATAATCTCAAAGTCAGTGTTCCCTTCAGAAAATGACTCTGACCAGGGACTTTCTCAGCGACAGGAAAGGAACTTGTTCCTAGCCATAAAACAAGAAAATGTTGTCACGAAGGTCATTCTCAGCTCCCACCATCTTTTCAATTATTTTTAAGAAGCATTTAATTTCTTTTTTCTGGTTCACTGGGAAGTTAGTGTTAAGTTTAAGAAGATTATTATTTTTTTTTAAAGATGACGTGGTTATAAGTATAGTATTTTCATACTTATTCTTATAATATTTATGAGTTTTATAAAAGATGTTTTTGATTTTAGCCAAAATTTTTTGTTTAATTTATATTATTTATTTTAAACATTTCTCATCGAATATTTCAAATATTATTTTCATAGATTAATCGATTTATATTATGTTTTTGTTGATAGTTATAATTTTTTTTTAATTTCCATAATCATCTTTATATTAAAAATTGGATGTCGGCAGTTGTCAGGAGAACCATTGAACATTTGGTGTAGTGTATACTACATAACAAGTAATCTCTCACAATAAATGTCACCACAAAAAACAGTGGACAAGTTAGGAAGAGATAACCCTAACTTTCTTAAGTATTCTCACAAGATGTTTAAACGTTTTACTTCCATGCCTACTGATGACTTAATAATTATGCTTATTTGGACCTTTTATAGGAGGATAAGTGCATTTGATATAAGAGTCGAGATTCATATTTAATAAGAAGATTTCCCATTTATTGAAGGTGGAGTATCTTATTATGATAATAAAAGTATATCATAAAGCATGTAAACATTTTTCTTAATATTAATTATAAAAGTACTGCACATAAAGGAAGTGCTAATAATTTTTATTTATTCAAATTTACTTTTTATCTCTTTGTATTTAAGTCATTAATATATTAACATTATGTATGGCAAGTTTATTTTTTTATTATAGCAAAGTTTTTTTTTCTTAAAATAATATTTTCAGATTATCATAATTTATTTCTAGAATTGTTTTTTTTGAATTATATATTTAATTTTTTTTGTTTTAATTTAAAATTTTTGTTTAATTCAAAATACTAAATTATTTAAAATAACATTTAAGTTTTTAAAATGCTATCTTAAAAATTTAAAAATTTTAAATATTATATTTTTTTTATGTTTAATCTTTTTTTTAAATAATAAAAATAAGTTATCAATTTTTATTTCAATATAATTAGTTTCCATATACTAAATTATTTTTTAATCTTTATAAATGGATAGCAATCAATGTCCAAACTGTGAAGAGTAATTTGATTAAGACAAGCGAGTATATAAAGTATTACCATGTGGATGTAGCTCATGTTTAAAGTGTTTTAAGACAGTGTTTCGACTTACTAAAAAATTAGAATGTGCATAACACAACTAAGTCTTTAACTTAAACCCTGAATAGTTATAAGGACATGTAGTTTAAGAGCCTGATTAATAAGACATACCAATTCAGTAAAATGAATTAATTGATTAAGTGAAAATCAATGAGTAGTTCAAATGGTTACAGGATTAATACTCTTAGAAATAGAATTACTAACTTATGATGAGAGAAGTTATTTCGGAAAGTTCATAGTTCATGAAGTATATCCAGTCGTTATCAGTTCAGGAAATATTTAAATCTTGAATAGACTCGTTTTCTCTTAGTAATAGTAAAATCAAAAATCTATTATAGCGTTTATCTTAGCTTAAAGATGCGAATAATGTTTAATAATTTTAAGCTTAAAGAATGGAATAGTAATAATAATAAAGGTAAAATGATCAAGCTCAAGAATAATTCAAGTAAATATTGCGAGAGATAGAAAATTTTAAGAGAGATTAGAGACAGCCAATGGACATTTAAACTTTAAGAAATAATATCTAAACATGTCAATTCAATCTCTTCAGCTATTTAAAAGAGAATGCTAACGGAAAATACTTAACTTTCAAGAAGACAGAGGAGTTAATAGAAAAGTTTTTCAAGCAATTCAAAGTAGTAAGGGGTCTTAGTCAAGTAGCAAAGCATGTAAATAACTAAAGAGGTTAGGCAAATGTTTAAATCAAGGAACAAAAAGTCAATAAAGAATCTTAAAATATTCAGTAATAAAATTAAGATCAAGAACTAGATTAATAATAACAATAAGAATAAATTCAAGTTAAAGATTCTTAAGTAAAATTAGACCTATCATAGAAGGAAAAATAAATAGTCGAAGCAAGAGAGTTAGTCTAAGTAATAGAGTAAAGAGTAGTGAATCTTAAAAATGAGTTTAAGAATGAAAGTCAAGTAATTTAAGTATGTAATGAACAATAAAACTTACTCAAGTATGTAATATCTGATTTCTCAAATCTAACTTTCGACAATTTAAATAAGTTCTTAAACCAGATAAAAGATGAGAATTTCAATATATAAAACTTGAAATACAATCCGTTAAACAAATCAGGATTAATCAATTAAGGTCAAATCTTGTTAAAGTTACCATAAATAACTGACTAAAAAATTCCAAACAAGTTAATTTAGATTATACAACTTTGTAAATCTCAACATGGATTATCTTAATTAACATCAAACTCGCTAACAATGTTAAACTACTTGAACTTCGCGTTCACCAATTAAAACTTCCAAAACATCGACCTCTCCAAAGTTGATCTCTCGGACACCTCTTTCACAAATTGTAATTTCTCTAACTCCAACTTAACATAATCCAACCTCCGTAACACTAAATTTATTAATTGTGACCTCTCTAACTCTAACTTATCATCCATCATCACGGAACATCCTCACATTTACAGTGGACACTCTAATCGTGTCACTTCAGTTGCCATCTCACCAAACAATGAGTTCATCGTATCGGGAAGTTATGATTAGACGGTGAGACTATGGGACGTCAAGACAGGTACCTGTAAGACCATGAGTGGTCACACTAATTAGGTATGTGCTGTGGCTATATCCAGTAATTCAGAGTTCATCGTATCGGGAAGTTATGATTAGACGGTGAGACTATGGGACGTCAAGACAGGTACCTGTAAGACCATGAGTGGTCACACTAATTATGTATGATCTGTGGCTATATCCAGTAATTCAGAGTTCATCGTATCGGGAAGTAGAGATAATACGGTGAGACTATGGGACGTCAAGACAGGTACCTGTAAGACCATGAGTGGTCACACAGATTATGTATATGCTGTGGCTATATCCAGTGATTCAGAGTTCATCGTATCGGGAAGTTATGATGAGACGGTGAGACTATGGGACGTCAAGACAGGTACCTGTAAGACCATGAGTGGTCACACTAGTTATGTATGATCTGTGGCTATATCCAGTGATTCAGAGTTCATTGCATCGGGAAGTGTAGATTAGACGGTGAGACTATGGAACTCTAAGACATAATAATGTATAAAGGTCTTTTCGGGACACACCTCTTATGTCTTATCGGTAATATTCTCAAGTAACAACAAGTATATCTTATCAGGATCTTATGACAAGAGTATAAGAATATGAAATATCAATAATGGATAGTGTATCTGTGTACTTATGGGTCATACGGACCCAGTGGGTAGTTTATCATTATCAAGGGACAATCAATGGTTGGTATCAAGTAACTAAAGTGCATTCTGTTCAGCCTAATCAAGTGATTACGTCATTCGAAGATGGAACTTAGGAAGGATATTGAACGGAGTAGATACTATCAACTAATAGTAGGTAAGTTCAATTCTAACAACTATTATTTATTTAGACTGACTGAAATAAAGTATATGCAGACTACGGTTTAAGATTTAACAATTGCGTAATGGCTAATACTACAATGAGTGTGGAGGACAAATAGAGATATATCAAGTGATCTTTTCGAATTTAAAATATTTAAACTATTTAATTTCTATATTTAAGAATATTAAAATTTTCTAAGTCTTTATTCTTATTGAATACATTTTCTTTCTTATTATTATTTTGAGTAAAAAAAAGTTTTTTAAAGTTCTGATTTTTTCTTAAGTCTTTTTTATGAACTTTGTAAGTTCTATTAATAAAGTTTAATTTTAATTTAAAATAAAGTGTTAGAGAAATTTTAAAGTTTATAGCGTTAGAAAAAATTTTTTGAGGTACGTACTAGAGTAAAAATAGTTTTAAATTTTTAAGAGTTAGAAAAATTTTTGAGTTACGTACTAGACAAAAAGTTTTTTAAATTTTAAAGTGTCAGAAAAATTTTTTAAGGTATGTACTAGCCAAAAAAAAGGTTAAATTTTATGGGGTTAGAAAATTTTTGTGTTATGTACCAGAGAAAAAAATTTTAAATTTTTAAGCGTTAGAAAAATTTTAGAAGTACATACTAGAGTAAAAAATTTTAAATTTTTCTAGTGTTTAGAATTTTTTAAGCATGTACTAGAGCCAAAAAAATTTTAAATTTTTAGTATAGTACTAGTTTTTTTTGAGTTATGTGATCGAGCATTTTTTTGTATAAAATTTAGTTACGTTCGTTATAATCCTTTTATTATATACAAATAAGCATTATGTGTTTTTACGATAGGAAAAATTTAGCGTACTGCATTTGAATGTGCAGCAGATTAAATTTGCATGAGTCAGAAGCCCAGAAATCGTGAAAAACGTGAAAGCCTTTTTTTGCTCAGCGTTTTACACTATAGGGCTGAGTTGGGACGGAACAAGATGGGGGATTTCGGGATTGGTAGAAGGTCAGAAAGGAATAAATTTTTTTTAAGAAAAATTTTCAAAATATAAAAGGGTTTTGAAAAAAAATGGGAATAAAAAAATTGGTGACTATTTTTTTTATTTTGGTTTCGATTTTTTTTGATATTGGTTTTGAAATTTCGATATTGGTTTTAAAAACTTTTGATATTGGTTTTGAAATTTCGATATTGGTTTTTAAAACTTTCGATATTGGTTTTGAAATTTCGATATTGGTTTTTAAAACTTTTGATATTGGTTTTGAAATTTCGATATTGGTTTTTAAAACTTTCGATATTGGTTTTGAAATTTCGATATTGGTTTTTAAAACTTTCAATATTGGTTTTGAAATTTCGATATTGGTTGTTAAAACTTTCGATATTGGATTTGAAAATTTTCGATTTTGGTTCGTGATGAAAATTTTAAGAATTGGGTTTTGGTATTTTTTTAAATTTTTGGAGCTAAATGAAAGGCAAATAAGAGTATTTAAAGCATTAAATCGTGAAAAATTTAATTTTGTTTTTTTGCTCAGCTTTTTACACTGCAAGACTTTTTTCGGACGGAACAAATTGGGGGAAATTGGGATGGATAAAGGTAAGGATGGTATAAATTTTCGAAAAAAGTTTCAAACTATAAAAGGGTTTTGAGAAAAAATGGGAATAAAAAAATTTAAGTAAAATTCTCGATTTTGGTTTCGAAATGTTTTAATTTTGGGTTGTGATAATTTTTTTTGAATTGAGTTGTGATAACTTTTTTAATTTAAACGAAAGGAAAATTTTTTTTGATATTTAGAGTTAATAAAAGAGAAAAAAAGACAATTTTCGGCATTTAATTGTGAAAAAAATAATTTTATTTTTTTCCAGCTTTTTACATTACAAGACTTATTTGGAAGGAATAAACTTATAAAATACCTATAAACAAGAGCTTAATATACGAAATTTTGTTTGTTTAATGAATGAAACGATATTTGAAAAAAACAGAAATGTTTTCAAAATGATAAAAGTAGAAATGCCTCATGACGTAAGAGTTAAACACTTCAGGAAAAGTTAAGACTGAAAAAAACAAGAAAACGTTTTGATATAAAACAATTTGAAAAAATAGTAAACATGAAATGGGATAATTCATAATAAAAAGGAAAAAAAATTAAAACTCAAATACAAAAAAAAGGTTTTTAATAAAGAAAAAAAATCTTAAAAAACATTATCATGTGATTTTATGTATTTAAAAATAAAAAACTGATAAGTCAAAAAAAGAATGTTGAAATCAAAAATAAAAGAATAAATAAATATATAGAAATTTAATAATTTTTTGAAAATAAATAGAAAAAAATCAAAATCACTCATTATATATAAGGAACAATATAAAAAACAAAGATCTTTTAAAAGAAATAAAAAAAATATGATTTGACAAGTATGAAAAAAAAATTAAATGTGAATTGAAGAAAAGTAAGGAATGTGAAAAAATAAATTTAAGAGAAAATTGAAAGAGATTAAAAAAGAACAAACAAAAAAATATAAATATTATGAGAGTAGAGAAGCAAAAAAAAAAGAATATAAAGAAATGAAGAAGTAATAAACTAAAGCGATCAGAAGAAAAAAAACAAGTGAGGAAGAAAAGTAAGAAAAAGAGTCTGAAGATCAATAAGTAATTGTATCAAATACTAGAAGTTAGATTTCTAAGAAAAGTGAGGAAGAAAAGTAAGAAAAAGAGTGTGAAGATCAATAAGTAATTGTATCAAATACTAGAAGTTAGATTTCTAAGAAAAGTGAGGAAGAAAAGTAAGAAAAAGAGTGTGAAGATCAATAAGTAATTGTATCAAATACTAGAAGTTAGATTTCTAAGAAAAGTGAGGAAGAAAAGTAAGAAAAAGAGTGTGAAGATCAATAAGTAATTGTATCAAATACTAGAAGTTAGATTTCTAAGAAAAGTGAGGAAGAAAAGTAAGAAAAAGAGTGTGAAGATCAATAAGTAATTGTATCAAATACTAGAAGTTAGATTTCTAAGAAAAGTGAGGAAGAAAAGTAAGAAAAAGAGTGTGAAGATCAATAAGTAATTGTATCAAATACTAGAAGTTAGATTTCTAAGAAAAGTGAGGAAGAAAAGTAAGAAAAAGAGTGTGAAGATCAATAAGTAATTGTATCAAATACTAGAAGTTAGATTTCTAAGAAAAGTGAGGAAGAAAAGTAAGAAAAAGAGTGTGAAGATCAATAAGTAATTGTATCAAATACTAGAAGTTAGATTTCTAAGAAAAGTGAGGAAGAAAAGTAAGAAAAAGAGTGTGAAGATCAATAAGTAATTGTATCAAATACTAGAAGTTAGATTTCTAAGAAAAGTGAGGAAGAAAAGTAAGAAAAAGAGTGTGAAGATCAATAAGTAATTGTATCAAATACTAGAAGTTAGATTTCTAAGAAAAGTGAGGAAGAAAAGTAAGAAAAAGAGTGTGAAGATCAATAAGTAATTGTATCAAATACTAGAAGTTAGATTTCTAAGAAAAGTGAGGAAGAAAAGTAAGAAAAAGAGTGTGAAGATCAATAAGTAATTGTATCAAATACTAGAAGTTAGATTTCTAAGAAAAGTGAGGAAGAAAAGTAAGAAAAAGAGTGTGAAGATCAATAAGTAATTGTATCAAATACTAGAAGTTAGATTTCTAAGAAAAGTGAGGAAGAAAAGTAAGAAAAAGAGTGTGAAGATCAATAAGTAATTGTATCAAATACTAGAAGTTAGATTTCTAAGAAAAGTGAGGAAGAAAAGTAAGAAAAAGAGTGTGAAGATCAATAAGTAATTGTATCAAATACTAGAAGTTAGATTTCTAAGAAAAGTGAGGAAGAAAAGTAAGAAAAAGAGTGTGAAGATCAATAAGTAATTGTATCAAATACTAGAAGTTAGATTTCTAAGAAAAGTGAGGAAGAAAAGTAAAAAAAAGAGTCTGAAGATCAATAAGTAATTGTATCAAATACTAGAAGTTAGATTTCTAAGAAAAGTGAGGAAGAAAAGTAAGAAAAAGAGTGTGAAGATCAATAAGTAATTGTATCAAATACTAGAAGTTAGATTTCTAAGAAAAGTGAGGAAGAAAAGTAAGAAAAAGAGTGTGAAGATCAATAAGTAATTGTATCAAATACTAGAAGTTAGATTTCTAAGAAAAGTGAGGAAGAAAAGTAAGAAAAAGAGTGTGAAGATCAATAAGTAATTGTATCAAATACTAGAAGTTAGATTTCTAAGAAAAGTGAGGAAGAAAAGTAAGAAAAAGAGTGTGAAGATCAATAAGTAATTGTATCAAATACTAGAAGTTAGATTTCTAAGAAAAGTGAGGAAGAAAAGTAAGAAAAAGAGTGTGAAGATCAATAAGTAATTGTATCAAATACTAGAAGTTAGATTTCTAAGAAAAGTGAGGAAGAAAAGTAAGAAAAAGAGTGTGAAGATCAATAAGTAATTGTATCAAATACTAGAAGTTAGATTTCTAAGAAAAGTGAGGAAGAAAAGTAAAAAAAAGAGTCTGAAGATCAATAAGTAATTGTATCAAATACTAGAAGTTAGATTTCTAAGAAAAGTGAGGAAGAAAAGTAAGAAAAAGAGTGTGAAGATCAATAAGTAATTGTATCAAATACTAGAAGTTAGATTTCTAAGAAAAGTGAGGAAGAAAAGTAAGAAAAAGAGTGTGAAGATCAATAAGTAATTGTATCAAATACTAGAAGTTAGATTTCTAAGAAAAGTGAGGAAGAAAAGTAAGAAAAAGAGTGTGAAGATCAATAAGTAATTATATCAAATACTAGAAGTTAGATTTCTAAGAAAAGTGAGGAAGAAAAGTAAGAAAAAGAGTGTGAAGATCAATAAGTAATTGTATCAAATACTAGAAGTTAGATTTCTAAGAAAAGTGAGGAAGAAAAGTAAGAAAAAGAGTGTGAAGATCAATAAGTAATTGTATCAAATACTAGAAGTTAGATTTCTAAGAAAAGTGAGGAAGAAAAGTAAGAAAAAGAGTGTGAAGATCAATAAGTAATTGTATCAAATACTAGAAGTTAGATTTCTAAGAAAAGTGAGGAAGAAAAGTAAGAAAAAGAGTGTGAAGATCAATAAGTAATTGTATCAAATACTAGAAGTTAGATTTCTAAGAAAAGTGAGGAAGAAAAGTAAGAAAAAGAGTGTGAAGATCAATAAGTAATTGTATCAAATACTAGAAGTTAGATTTCTAAGAAAAGTGAGGAAGAAAAGTAAGAAAAAGAGTGTGAAGATCAATAAGTAATTGTATCAAATACTAGAAGTTAGATTTCTAAGAAAAGTGAGGAAGAAAAGTAAGAAAAAGAGTGTGAAGATCAATAAGTAATTATATCAAATACTAGAAGTTAGATTTCTAAGAAAAGTGAGGAAGAAAAGTAAGAAAAAGAGTGTGAAGATCAATAAGTAATTGTATCAAATACTAGAAGTTAGATTTCTAAGAAAAGTGAGGAAGAAAAGTAAGAAAAAGAGTGTGAAGATCAATAAGTAATTGTATCAAATACTAGAAGTTAGATTTCTAAGAAAAGTGAGGAAGAAAAGTAAGAAAAAGAGTGTGAAGATCAATAAGTAATTGTATCAAATACTAGAAGTTAGATTTCTAAGAAAAGTGAGGAAGAAAAGTAAGAAAAAGAGTGTGAAGATCAATAAGTAATTGTATCAAATACTAGAAGTTAGATTTCTAAGAAAAGTGAGGAAGAAAAGTAAAAAAAAGAGTCTGAAGATCAATAAGTAATTGTATCAAATACTAGAAGTTAGATTTCTAAGAAAAGTGAGGAAGAAAAGTAAGAAAAAGAGTGTGAAGATCAATAAGTAATTGTATCAAATACTAGAAGTTAGATTTCTAAGAAAAGTGAGGAAGAAAAGTAAGAAAAAGAGTGTGAAGATCAATAAGTAATTGTATCAAATACTAGAAGTTAGATTTCTAAGAAAAGTGAGGAAGAAAAGTAAGAAAAAGAGTGTGAAGATCAATAAGTAATTGTATCAAATACTAGAAGTTAGATTTCTAAGAAAAGTGAGGAAGAAAAGTAAGAAAAAGAGTGTGAAGATCAATAAGTAATTGTATCAAATACTAGAAGTTAGATTTCTAAGAAAAGTGAGGAAGAAAAGTAAGAAAAAGAGTGTGAAGATCAATAAGTAATTGTATCAAATACTAGAAGTTAGATTTCTAAGAAAAGTGAGGAAGAAAAGTAAGAAAAAGAGTGTGAAGATCAATAAGTAATTGTATCAAATACTAGAAGTTAGATTTCTAAGAAAAGTGAGGAAGAAAAGTAAGAAAAAGAGTGTGAAGATCAATAAGTAATTGTATCAAATACTAGAAGTTAGATTTCTAAGAAAAGTGAGGAAGAAAAGTAAGAAAAAGAGTGTGAAGATCAATAAGTAATTGTATCAAATACTAGAAGTTAGATTTCTAAGAAAAGTGAGGAAGAAAAGTAAGAAAAAGAGTGTGAAGATCAATAAGTAATTGTATCAAATACTAGAAGTTAGATTTCTAAGAAAAGTGAGGAAGAAAAGTAAGAAAAAGAGTGTGAAGATCAATAAGTAATTGTATCAAATACTAGAAGTTAGATTTCTAAGAAAAGTGAGGAAGAAAAGTAAGAAAAAGAGTGTGAAGATCAATAAGTAATTGTATCAAATACTAGAAGTTAGATTTCTAAGAAAAGTGAGGAAGAAAAGTAAGAAAAAGAGTGTGAAGATCAATAAGTAATTGTATCAAATACTAGAAGTTAGATTTCTAAGAAAAGTGAGGAAGAAAAGTAAGAAAAAGAGTGTGAAGATCAATAAGTAATTGTATCAAATACTAGAAGTTAGATTTCTAAGAAAAGTGAGGAAGAAAAGTAAGAAAAAGAGTGTGAAGATCAATAAGTAATTGTATCAAATACTAGAAGTTAGATTTCTAAGAAAAGTGAGGAAGAAAAGTAAGAAAAAGAGTGTGAAGATCAATAAGTAATTGTATCAAATACTAGAAGTTAGATTTCTAAGAAAAGTGAGGAAGAAAAGTAAGAAAAAGAGTGTGAAGATCAATAAGTAATTGTATCAAATACTAGAAGTTAGATTTCTAAGAAAAGTGAGGAAGAAAAGTAAGAAAAAGAGTGTGAAGATCAATAAGTAATTGTATCAAATACTAGAAGTTAGATTTCTAAGAAAAGTGAGGAAGAAAAGTAAGAAAAAGAGTGTGAAGATCAATAAGTAATTGTATCAAATACTAGAAGTTAGATTTCTAAGAAAAGTGAGGAAGAAAAGTAAGAAAAAGAGTGTGAAGATCAATAAGTAATTGTATCAAATACTAGAAGTTAGATTTCTAAGAAAAGTGAGGAAGAAAAGTAAGAAAAAGAGTGTGAAGATCAATAAGTAATTGTATCAAATACTAGAAGTTAGATTTCTAAGAAAAGTGAGGAAGAAAAGTAAGAAAAAGAGTGTGAAGATCAATAAGTAATTGTATCAAATACTAGAAGTTAGATTTCTAAGAAAAGTGAGGAAGAAAAGTAAGAAAAAGAGTCTGAAGATCAATAAGTAATTGTATCAAATACTAGAAGTTAGATTTCTAAGAAAAGTGAGGA
This sequence comes from Loxodes magnus, assembly GCA_946699065.1. NCBI lineage: Eukaryota > Ciliophora > Karyorelictea > Loxodida > Loxodidae > Loxodes > Loxodes magnus. The sequence goes on along the minus strand of CAMPDV010000006.1, from coordinate 16,718 downwards.
AGAAAAGTAAGAAAAAGAGTGTGAAGATCAATAAGTAATTGTATCAAATACTAGAAGTTAGATTTCTAAGAAAAGTGAGGAAGAAAAGTAAGAAAAAGAGTGTGAAGATCAATAAGTAATTGTATCAAATACTAGAAGTTAGATTTCTAAGAAAAGTGAGGAAGAAAAGTAAGAAAAAGAGTGTGAAGATCAATAAGTAATTGTATCAAATACTAGAAGTTAGATTTCTAAGAAAAGTGAGGAAGAAAAGTAAGAAAAAGAGTGTGAAGATCAATAAGTAATTGTATCAAATACTAGAAGTTAGATTTCTAAGAAAAGTGAGGAAGAAAAGTAAGAAAAAGAGTGTGAAGATCAATAAGTAATTGTATCAAATACTAGAAGTTAGATTTCTAAGAAAAGTGAGGAAGAAAAGTAAGAAAAAGAGTGTGAAGATCAATAAGTAATTGTATCAAATACTAGAAGTTAGATTTCTAAGAAAAGTGAGGAAGAAAAGTAAGAAAAAGAGTGTGAAGATCAATAAGTAATTGTATCAAATACTAGAAGTTAGATTTCTAAGAAAAGTGAGGAAGAAAAGTAAGAAAAAGAGTGTGAAGATCAATAAGTAATTGTATCAAATACTAGAAGTTAGATTTCTAAGAAAAGTGAGGAAGAAAAGTAAGAAAAAGAGTGTGAAGATCAATAAGTAATTGTATCAAATACTAGAAGTTAGATTTCTAAGAAAAGTGAGGAAGAAAAGTAAGAAAAAGAGTGTGAAGATCAATAAGTAATTGTATCAAATACTAGAAGTTAGATTTCTAAGAAAAGTGAGGAAGAAAAGTAAGAAAAAGAGTGTGAAGATCAATAAGTAATTGTATCAAATACTAGAAGTTAGATTTCTAAGAAAAGTGAGGAAGAAAAGTAAGGAAAAGAGTGTGAAGATCAATAAGTAATTGTATCAAATACTAGAAGTTAGATTTCTAAGAAAAGTGAGGAAGAAAAGTAAGAAAAAGAGTGTGAAGATCAATAAGTAATTGTATCAAATACTAGAAGTTAGATTTCTAAGAAAAGTGAGGAAGAAAAGTAAGAAAAAGAGTGTGAAGATCAATAAGTAATTGTATCAAATACTAGAAGTTAGATTTCTAAGAAAAGTGAGGAAGAAAAGTAAGAAAAAGAGTGTGAAGATCAATAAGTAATTGTATCAAATACTAGAAGTTAGATTTCTAAGAAAAGTGAGGAAGAAAAGTAAGAAAAAGAGTGTGAAGATCAATAAGTAATTGTATCAAATACTAGAAGTTAGATTTCTAAGAAAAGTGAGGAAGAAAAGTAAGAAAAAGAGTGTGAAGATCAATAAGTAATTGTATCAAATACTAGAAGTTAGATTTCTAAGAAAAGTGAGGAAGAAAAGTAAGAAAAAGAGTGTGAAGATCAATAAGTAATTGTATCAAATACTAGAAGTTAGATTTCTAAGAAAAGTGAGGAAGAAAAGTAAGAAAAAGAGTGTGAAGATCAATAAGTAATTGTATCAAATACTAGAAGTTAGATTTCTAAGAAAAGTGAGGAAGAAAAGTAAGAAAAAGAGTGTGAAGATCAATAAGTAATTGTATCAAATACTAGAAGTTAGATTTCTAAGAAAAGTGAGGAAGAAAAGTAAGAAAAAGAGTGTGAAGATCAATAAGTAATTGTATCAAATACTAGAAGTTAGATTTCTAAGAAAAGTGAGGAAGAAAAGTAAGAAAAAGAGTGTGAAGATCAATAAGTAATTGTATCAAATACTAGAAGTTAGATTTCTAAGAAAAGTGAGGAAGAAAAGTAAGAAAAAGAGTCTGAAGATCAATAAGTAATTGTATCAAATACTAGAAGTTAGATTTCTAAGAAAAGTGAGGAAGAAAAGTAAAAAAAAGAGTCTGAAGATCAATAAGTAATTGTATCAAATACTAGAAGTTAGATTTCTAAGAAAAGTGAGGAAGAAAAGTAAGAAAAAGAGTGTGAAGATCAATAAGTAATTGTATCAAATACTAGAAGTTAGATTTCTAAGAAAAGTGAGGAAGAAAAGTAAAAAAAAGAGTCTGAAGATCAATAAGTAATTGTATCAAATACTAGAAGTTAGATTTCTAAGAAAAGTGAGGAAGAAAAGTAAGAAAAAGAGTCTGAAGATCAATAAGTAATTGTATCAAATACTAGAAGTTAGATTTCTAAGAAAAGTGAGGAAGAAAAGTAAGAAAAAGAGTGTGAAGATCAATAAGTAATTGTATCAAATACTAGAAGTTAGATTTCTAAGAAAAGTGAGGAAGAAAAGTAAGAAAAAGAGTGTGAAGATCAATAAGTAATTGTATCAAATACTAGAAGTTAGATTTCTAAGAAAAGTGAGGAAGAAAAGTAAGAAAAAGAGTGTGAAGATCAATAAGTAATTGTATCAAATACTAGAAGTTAGATTTCTAAGAAAAGTGAGGAAGAAAAGTAAGAAAAAGAGTGTGAAGATCAATAAGTAATTGTATCAAATACTAGAAGTTAGATTTCTAAGAAAAGTGAGGAAGAAAAGTAAGAAAAAGAGTGTGAAGATCAATAAGTAATTGTATCAAATACTAGAAGTTAGATTTCTAAGAAAAGTGAGGAAGAAAAGTAAGAAAAAGAGTGTGAAGATCAATAAGTAATTGTATCAAATACTAGAAGTTAGATTTCTAAGAAAAGTGAGGAAGAAAAGTAAGAAAAAGAGTGTGAAGATCAATAAGTAATTGTATCAAATACTAGAAGTTAGATTTCTAAGAAAAGTGAGGAAGAAAAGTAAGAAAAAGAGTGTGAAGATCAATAAGTAATTGTATCAAATACTAGAAGTTAGATTTCTAAGAAAAGTGAGGAAGAAAAGTAAGAAAAAGAGTGTGAAGATCAATAAGTAATTGTATCAAATACTAGAAGTTAGATTTCTAAGAAAAGTGAGGAAGAAAAGTAAGAAAAAGAGTGTGAAGATCAATAAGTAATTGTATCAAATACTAGAAGTTAGATTTCTAAGAAAAGTGAGGAAGAAAAGTAAGAAAAAGAGTCTGAAGATCAATAAGTAATTGTATCAAATACTAGAAGTTAGATTTCTAAGAAAAGTGAGGAAGAAAAGTAAGAAAAAGAGTGTGAAGATCAATAAGTAATTGTATCAAATACTAGAAGTTAGATTTCTAAGAAAAGTGAGGAAGAAAAGTAAGAAAAAGAGTGTGAAGATCAATAAGTAATTGTATCAAATACTAGAAGTTAGATTTCTAAGAAAAGTGAGGAAGAAAAGTAAGAAAAAGAGTGTGAAGATCAATAAGTAATTGTATCAAATACTAGAAGTTAGATTTCTAAGAAAAGTGAGGAAGAAAAGTAAGAAAAAGAGTGTGAAGATCAATAAGTAATTGTATCAAATACTAGAAGTTAGATTTCTAAGAAAAGTGAGGAAGAAAAGTAAGAAAAAGAGTCTGAAGATCAATAAGTAATTGTATCAAATACTAGAAGTTAGATTTCTAAGAAAAGTGAGGAAGAAAAGTAAAAAAAAGAGTCTGAAGATCAATAAGTAATTGTATCAAATACTAGAAGTTAGATTTCTAAGAAAAGTGAGGAAGAAAAGTAAAAAAAAGAGTCTGAAGATCAATAAGTAATTGTATCAAATACTAGAAGTTAGATTTCTAAGAAAAGTGAGGAAGAAAAGTAAGAAAAAGAGTGTGAAGATCAATAAGTAATTGTATCAAATACTAGAAGTTAGATTTCTAAGAAAAGTGAGGAAGAAAAGTAAGAAAAAGAGTGTGAAGATCAATAAGTAATTGTATCAAATACTAGAAGTTAGATTTCTAAGAAAAGTGAGGAAGAAAAGTAAAAAAAAGAGTCTGAAGATCAATAAGTAATTGTATCAAATACTAGAAGTTAGATTTCTAAGAAAAGTGAGGAAGAAAAGTAAGAAAAAGAGTGTGAAGATCAATAAGTAATTGTATCAAATACTAGAAGTTAGATTTCTAAGAAAAGTGAGGAAGAAAAGTAAGAAAAAGAGTGTGAAGATCAATAAGTAATTGTATCAAATACTAGAAGTTAGATTTCTAAGAAAAGTGAGGAAGAAAAGTAAGAAAAAGAGTGTGAAGATCAATAAGTAATTGTATCAAATACTAGAAGTTAGATTTCTAAGAAAAGTGAGGAAGAAAAGTAAGAAAAAGAGTCTGAAGATCAATAAGTAATTGTATCAAATACTAGAAGTTAGATTTCTAAGAAAAGTGAGGAAGAAAAGTAAGAAAAAGAGTGTGAAGATCAATAAGTAATTGTATCAAATACTAGAAGTTAGATTTCTAAGAAAAGTGAGGAAGAAAAGTAAGAAAAAGAGTGTGAAGATCAATAAGTAATTGTATCAAATACTAGAAGTTAGATTTCTAAGAAAAGTGAGGAAGAAAAGTAAGAAAAAGAGTCTGAAGATCAATAAGTAATTGTATCAAATACTAGAAGTTAGATTTCTAAGAAAAGTGAGGAAGAAAAGTAAAAAAAAGAGTCTGAAGATCAATAAGTAATTGTATCAAATACTAGAAGTTAGATTTCTAAGAAAAGTGAGGAAGAAAAGTAAGAAAAAGAGTGTGAAGATCAATAAGTAATTGTATCAAATACTAGAAGTTAGATTTCTAAGAAAAGTGAGGAAGAAAAGTAAAAAAAAGAGTCTGAAGATCAATAAGTAATTGTATCAAATACTAGAAGTTAGATTTCTAAGAAAAGTGAGGAAGAAAAGTAAGAAAAAGAGTGTGAAGATCAATAAGTAATTGTATCAAATACTAGAAGTTAGATTTCTAAGAAAAGTGAGGAAGAAAAGTAAGAAAAAGAGTGTGAAGATCAATAAGTAATTGTATCAAATACTAGAAGTTAGATTTCTAAGAAAAGTGAGGAAGAAAAGTAAGAAAAAGAGTCTGAAGATCAATAAGTAATTGTATCAAATACTAGAAGTTAGATTTCTAAGAAAAGTGAGGAAGAAAAGTAAGAAAAAGAGTGTGAAGATCAATAAGTAATTGTATCAAATACTAGAAGTTAGATTTCTAAGAAAAGTGAGGAAGAAAAGTAAGAAAAAGAGTGTGAAGATCAATAAGTAATTGTATCAAATACTAGAAGTTAGATTTCTAAGAAAAGTGAGGAAGAAAAGTAAGAAAAAGAGTGTGAAGATCAATAAGTAATTGTATCAAATACTAGAAGTTAGATTTCTAAGAAAAGTGAGGAAGAAAAGTAAGAAAAAGAGTCTGAAGATCAATAAGTAATTGTATCAAATACTAGAAGTTAGATTTCTAAGAAAAGTGAGGAAGAAAAGTAAAAAAAAGAGTGTGAAGATCAATAAGTAATTGTATCAAATACTAGAAGTTAGATTTCTAAGAAAAGTGAGGAAGAAAAGTAAAAAAAAGAGTCTGAAGATCAATAAGTAATTGTATCAAATACTAGAAGTTAGATTTCTAAGAAAAGTGAGGAAGAAAAGTAAGAAAAAGAGTGTGAAGATCAATAAGTAATTGTATCAAATACTAGAAGTTAGATTTCTAAGAAAAGTGAGGAAGAAAAGTAAGAAAAAGAGTGTGAAGATCAATAAGTAATTGTATCAAATACTAGAAGTTAGATTTCTAAGAAAAGTGAGGAAGAAAAGTAAGAAAAAGAGTGTGAAGATCAATAAGTAATTGTATCAAATACTAGAAGTTAGATTTCTAAGAAAAGTGAGGAAGAAAAGTAAAAAAAAGAGTCTGAAGATCAATAAGTAATTGTATCAAATACTAGAAGTTAGATTTCTAAGAAAAGTGAGGAAGAAAAGTAAGAAAAAGAGTGTGAAGATCAATAAGTAATTGTATCAAATACTAGAAGTTAGATTTCTAAGAAAAGTGAGAAGAAAAGTAAGAAAAAGAGTGTGAAGATCAATAAGTAATTGTATCAAATACTAGAAGTTAGATTTCTAAGAAAAGTGAGGAAGAAAAGTAAGAAAAAGAGTGTGAAGATCAATAAGTAATTGTATCAAATACTAGAAGTTAGATTTCTAAGAAAAGTGAGGAAGAAAAGTAAAAAAAAGAGTCTGAAGATCAATAAGTAATTGTATCAAATACTAGAAGTTAGATTTCTAAGAAAAGTGAGGAAGAAAAGTAAGAAAAAGAGTGTGAAGATCAATAAGTAATTGTATCAAATACTAGAAGTTAGATTTCTAAGAAAAGTGAGGAAGAAAAGTAAGGAAAAGAGTGTGAAGATCAATAAGTAATTGTATCAAATACTAGAAGTTAGATTTCTAAGAAAAGTGAGGAAGAAAAGTAAGAAAAAGAGTCTGAAGATCAATAAGTAATTGTATCAAATACTAGAAGTTAGATTTCTAAGAAAAGTGAGGAAGAAAAGTAAGAAAAAGAGTCTGAAGATCAATAAGTAATTGTATCAAATACTAGAAGTTAGATTTCTAAGAAAAGTGAGGAAGAAAAGTAAGAAAAAGAGTCTGAAGATCAATAAGTAATTGTATCAAATACTAGAAGTTAGATTTCTAAGAAAAGTGAGGAAGAAAAGTAAGAAAAAGAGTCTGAAGATCAATAAGTAATTGTATCAAATACTAGAAGTTAGATTTCTAAGAAAAGTGAGGAAGAAAAGTAAGAAAAAGAGTCTGAAGATCAATAAGTAATTGTATCAAATACTAGAAGTTAGATTTCTAAGAAAAGTGAGGAAGAAAAGTAAGAAAAAGAGTGTGAAGATCAATAAGTAATTGTATCAAATACTAGAAGTTAGATTTCTAAGAAAAGTGAGGAAGAAAAGTAAGAAAAAGAGTGTGAAGATCAATAAGTAATTGTATCAAATACTAGAAGTTAGATTTCTAAGAAAAGTGAGGAAGAAAAGTAAGAAAAAGAGTGTGAAGATCAATAAGTAATTGTATCAAATACTAGAAGTTAGATTTCTAAGAAAAGTGAGGAAGAAAAGTAAGTAAAAGAGTCTGATTATCAGTTTCACTAAGGTAAAGTGATCAAATATCAGAAGTTAAAAGAGAAAAGAATAGTTTGATTTCTAAGAAAAGTGAAGAAGAAAAGTAAGTAAAAGAGTCTGATTATCAGTTTCACTAAGGTAAAGTGATCAAATATCAGAAGTTAAAAGAGAAAAGAATAGTTTGATTTCTAAGAAAAGTGAATAAGAAAAGTAAGTAAAAGAGTCTGATTATCAGTTTCACTAAGGTAAAGTGATCAAATATCAGAAGTTAAAAGAGAAAAGAATAGTTTGATTTCTGTGAAAAGTGAATAAGAAAAGAAAGTACAAGAGTCTGATTATCAGTTTCACTAAGGTAAAGTGATCAAATATCAGAAGTTAAAAGAGAAAAGAATAGTTTGATTTCTAAGAAAAGTGAATAAGAAAAGTAAGTAAAAGAGTCTGATTATCAGTTTCACTAAGGTAAAGTGATCAAATATCAGAAGTTAAAAGAGAAAAGAATAGTTTGATTTCTAAGAAAAGTGAAGAAGAAAAGTAAGTAAAAGAGTCTGATTATCAGTTTCACTAAGGTAAAGTGATCAAATATCAGAAGTTAAAAGAGAAAAGAATAGTTTGATTTCTGTGAAAAGTGAAGAAGAAAAGAAAGTACAAGAGTCTGATTATCAGTTTTACTAAGGTAAAGTGATCAAATATCAGAAGTTAAAAAAGAAAATAATAGTTTGATTTCTGTGAAAAGTGAAGAAGAAAAGAAAGTAAAAGAGTCTGATTATCAGTTTTACTAAGGTAAAGTGATCAAATATCAGAAGTTAAAAGAGAAAAGAATAGTTTGATTTCTAAGAAAAGTGAAGAAGAAAAGTAAGTAAAAGAGTCTGATTATCAGTTTCACTAAGGTAAAGTGATCAAATATCAGAAGTTAAAAGAGAAAAGAATAGTTTGATTTCTGTGAAAAGTGAAGAAGAAAAGAAAGTACAAGAGTCTGATTATCAGTTTCACTAAGGTAAAGTGATCAAATATCAGAAGTTAAAAGAGAAAAGAATAGTTTGATTTCTAAGAAAAGTGAAGAAGAAAAGAAAGTACAAGAGTCTGATTATCAGTTTCACTAAGGTAAAGTGATCAAATATCAGAAGTTAAAAGAGAAAAGAATAGTTTGATTTCTAAGAAAAGTGAAGAAGAAAAGAAAGTACAAGAGTCTGATTATCAGTTTCACTAAGGTAAAGTGATCAAATATAAGAAGTTAAAAGAGAAAAGAATAGTTTGATTTCTAAGAAAAGTGAAGAAGAAAAGAAAGTAAAAGAGTCTGATTATCAGTTTCACTAAGGTAAAGTGATCAAATATCAGAAGTTAAAAGAGAAAAGAATATTTTGATTTCTGTGAAAAGTGAAGAAGAAAAGTAAGTAAAAGAGTCTGATTATCAGTTTCACTAAGGTAAAGTGATCAAATATCAGAAGTTAAAAGAGAAAAGAATAGTTTGATTTCTGTGAAAAGTGAAGAAGAAAAGTAAGTAAAAGAGTCTGATTATCAGTTTCACTAAGGTAAAGTGATCAAATATCAGAAGTTAAAAGAGAAAAGAATAGTTTGATTTCTGTGAAAAGTGAAGAAGAAAAGAAAGTAAAAGAGTCTGATTATCAGTTTCACTAAGGTAAAGTGATCAAATATCAGAAGTTAAAAGAGAAAAGAATAGTTTGATTTCTAAGAAAAGTGAATAAGAAAAGAAAGTACAAGAGTCTGATTATCAGTTTCACTAAGGTAAAGTGATCAAATATCAGAAGTTAAAAGAGAAAAGAATAGTTTGATTTCTAAGAAAAGTGAAGAAGAAAAGAAAGTAAAAGAGTCTGATTATCAGTTTCACTAAGGTAAAGTGATCAAATATCAGAAGTTAAAAGAGAAAAGAATATTTTGATTTCTGTGAAAAGTGAAGAAGAAAAGTAAGTAAAAGAGTCTGATTATCAGTTTCACTAAGGTAAAGTGATCAAATATCAGAAGTTAAAAGAGAAAAGAATAGTTTGATTTCTGTGAAAAGTGAAGAAGAAAAGAAAGTACAAGAGTCTGATTATCAGTTTCACTAAGGTAAAGTGATCAAATATCAGAAGTTAAAAGAGAAAAGAATAGTTTGATTTCTAAGAAAAGTGAAGAAGAAAAGTAAGTAAAAGAGTCTGATTATCAGTTTCACTAAGGTAAAGTGATCAAATATCAGAAGTTAAAAGAGAAAAGAATAGTTTGATTTCTGTGAAAAGTGAAGAAGAAAAGAAAGTAAAAGAGTCTGATTATCAGTTTCACTAAGGTAAAGTGATCAAATATCAGAAGTTAAAAGAGAAAAGAATAGTTTGATTTCTGTGAAAAGTGAAGAAGAAAAGAAAGTACAAGAGTCTGATTATCAGTTTTACTAAGGTAAAGTGATCAAATATCAGAAGTTAAAAGTAAAAGAATAGTTTGATTTCTGTGAAAAGTGAAGAAGAAAAGAAAGTACAAGAGTCTGATTATCAGTTTCACTAAGGTAAAGTGATCAAATATCAGAAGTTAAAAGAGAAAAGAATAGTTTGATTTCTGTGAAAAGTGAAGAAGAAAAGAAAGTACAAGAGTCTGATTATCAGTTTCACTAAGGTAAAGTGATCAAATATCAGAAGTTAAAAGAGAAAAGAATAGTTTGATTTCTAAGAAAAGTGAAGAAGAAAAGAAAGTACAAGAGTCTGATTATCAGTTTTACTAAGGTAAAGTGATCAAATATCAGAAGTTAAAAGAGAAAAGAATAGTTTGATTTCTAAGAAAAGTGAAGAAGAAAAGTAAGTAAAAGAGTCTGATTATCAGTTTCACTAAGGTAAAGTGATCAAATATCAGAAGTTAAAAGAGAAAAGAATATTTTGATTTCTGTGAAAAGTGAAGAAGAAAAGCAAGTAAAAGAGTCTGATTATCAGTTTCACTAAGGTAAAGTGATCAAATATCAGAAGTTAAAAGAGAAAAGAATAGTTTGATTTCTGTGAAAAGTGAAGAAGAAAAGAAAGTACAAGAGTCTGATTATCAGTTTCACTAAGGTAAAGTGATCAAATATCAGAAGTTAAAAGAGAAAAGAATAGTTTGATTTCTGTGAAAAGTGAAGAAGAAAAGAAAGTACAAGAGTCTGATTATCAGTTTCACTAAGGTAAAGTGATCAAATATCAGAAGTTAAAAGAGAAAAGAATAGTTTGATTTCTGTGAAAAGTGAAGAAGAAAAGAAAGTACAAGAGTCTGATTATCAGTTTCACTAAGGTAAAGTGATCAAATATCAGAAGTTAAAAGAGAAAAGAATAGTTTGATTTCTGTGAAAAGTGAAGAAGAAAAGAAAGTACAAGAGTCTGATTATCAGTTTCACTAAGGTAAAGTGATCAAATATCAGAAGTTAAAAGAGAAAAGAATAGTTTGATTTCTAAGAAAAGTGAAGAAGAAAAGAAAGTACAAGAGTCTGATTATCAGTTTCACTAAGGTAAAGTGATCAAATATCAGAAGTTAAAAGAGAAAAGAATAGTTTGATTTCTGTGAAAAGTGAAGAAGAAAAGAAAGTACAAGAGTCTGATTATCAGTTTCACTAAGGTAAAGTGATCAAATATCAGAAGTTAAAAGAGAAAAGAATAGTTTGATTTCTAAGAAAAGTGAAGAAGAAAAGAAAGTAAAAGAGTCTGATTATCAGTTTCACTAAGGTAAAGTGATCAAATATCAGAAGTTAAAAGAGAAAAGAATAGTTTGATTTCTGTGAAAAGTGAAGAAGAAAAGTAAGTAAAAGAGTCTGATTATCAGTTTCACTAAGGTAAAGTGATCAAATATCAGAAGTTAAAAGAGAAAAGAATAGTTTGATTTCTGTGAAAAGTGAAGAAGAAAAGAAAGTACAAGAGTCTGATTATCAGTTTCACTAAGGTAAAGTGATCAAATATCAGAAGTTAAAAGAGAAAAGAATAGTTTGATTTCTAAGAAAAGTGAATAAGAAAAGAAAGTAAAAGAGTCTGATTATCAGTTTCACTAAGGTAAAGTGATCAAATATCAGAAGTTAAAAGAGAAAAGAATAGTTTGATTTCTAAGAAAAGTGAAGAAGAAAAGTAAGTAAAAGAGTCTGATTATCAGTTTCACTAAGGTAAAGTGATCAAATATCAGAAGTTAAAAGAGAAAAGAATAGTTTGATTTCTAAGAAAAGTGAATAAGAAAAGTAAGTAAAAGAGTCTGATTATCAGTTTCACTAAGGTAAAGTGATCAAATATCAGAAGTTAAAAGAGAAAAGAATAGTTTGATTTCTAAGAAAAGTGAAGAAGAAAAGAAAGTACAAGAGTCTGATTATCAGTTTCACTAAGGTAAAGTGATCAAATATCAGAAGTTAAAAGAGAAAAGAATATTTTGATTTCTGTGAAAAGTGAAGAAGAAAAGTAAGTAAAAGAGTCTGATTATCAGTTTCACTAAGGTAAAGTGATCAAATATCAGAAGTTAAAAGAGAAAAGAATAGTTTGATTTCTGTGAAAAGTGAAGAAGAAAAGAAAGTACAAGAGTCTGATTATCAGTTTCACTAAGGTAAAGTGATCAAATATCAGAAGTTAAAAGAGAAAAGAATAGTTTGATTTCTAAGAAAAGTGAAGAAGAAAAGAAAGTAAAAGAGTCTGATTATCAGTTTCACTAAGGTAAAGTGATCAAATATCAGAAGTTAAAAGAGAAAAGAATAGTTTGATTTCTAAGAAAAGTGAAGAAGAAAAGTAAGTAAAAGAGTCTGATTATCAGTTTCACTAAGGTAAAGTGATCAAATATCAGAAGTTAAAAGAGAAAAGAATAGTTTGATTTCTGTGAAAAGTGAAGAAGAAAAGAAAGTACAAGAGTCTGATTATCAGTTTTACTAAGGTAAAGTGATCAAATATCAGAAGTTAAAAAAGAAAATAATAGTTTGATTTCTGTGAAAAGTGAAGAAGAAAAGAAAGTAAAAGAGTCTGATTATCAGTTTTACTAAGGTAAAGTGATCAAATATCAGAAGTTAAAAGAGAAAAGAATAGTTTGATTTCTAAGAAAAGTGAAGAAGAAAAGTAAGTAAAAGAGTCTGATTATCAGTTTCACTAAGGTAAAGTGATCAAATATCAGAAGTTAAAAGAGAAAAGAATAGTTTGATTTCTGTGAAAAGTGAAGAAGAAAAGAAAGTACAAGAGTCTGATTATCAGTTTCACTAAGGTAAAGTGATCAAATATCAGAAGTTAAAAGAGAAAAGAATAGTTTGATTTCTGTGAAAAGTGAAGAAGAAAAGAAAGTACAAGAGTCTGATTATCAGTTTCACTAAGGTAAAGTGATCAAATATCAGAAGTTAAAAGAGAAAAGAATAGTTTGATTTCTGTGAAAAGTGAAGAAGAAAAGAAAGTACAAGAGTCTGATTATCAGTTTCACTAAGGTAAAGTGATCAAATATCAGAAGTTAAAAGAGAAAAGAATAGTTTGATTTCTGTGAAAAGTGAAGAAGAAAAGAAAGTACAAGAGTCTGATTATCAGTTTCACTAAGGTAAAGTGATCAAATATCAGAAGTTAAAAGAGAAAAGAATAGTTTGATTTCTAAGAAAAGTGAATAAGAAAAGTAAGTAAAAGAGTCTGATTATCAGTTTCACTAAGGTAAAGTGATCAAATATCAGAAGTTAAAAGAGAAAAGAATAGTTTGATTTCTAAGAAAAGTGAAGAAGAAAAGAAAGTACAAGAGTCTGATTATCAGTTTCACTAAGGTAAAGTGATCAAATATCAGAAGTTAAAAGAGAAAAGAATAGTTTGATTTCTGTGAAAAGTGAAGAAGAAAAGAAAGTAAAAGAGTCTGATTATCAGTTTTACTAAGGTAAAGTGATCAAATATCAGAAGTTAAAAGAGAAAAGAATAGTTTGATTTCTAAGAAAAGTGAAGAAGAAAAGAAAGTACAAGAGTCTGATTATCAGTTTCACTAAGGTAAAGTGATCAAATATCAGAAGTTAAAAGAGAAAAGAATAGTTTGATTTCTAAGAAAAGTGAAGAAGAAAAGAAAGTAAAAGAGTCTGATTATCAGTTTCACTAAGGTAAAGTGATCAAATATCAGAAGTTAAAAGAGAAAAGAATAGTTTGATTTCTGTGAAAAGTGAAGAAGAAAAGAAAGTACAAGAGTCTGATTATCAGTTTCACTAAGGTAAAGTGATCAAATATCAGAAGTTAAAAGAGAAAAGAATAGTTTGATTTCTGTGAAAAGTGAAGAAGAAAAGAAAGTACAAGAGTCTGATTATCAGTTTCACTAAGGTAAAGTGATCAAATATCAGAAGTTAAAAGAGAAAAGAATAGTTTGATTTCTAAGAAAAGTGAAGAAGAAAAGAAAGTAAAAGAGTCTGATTATCAGTTTCACTAAGGTAAAGTGATCAAATATCAGAAGTTAAAAGAGAAAAGAATAGTTTGATTTCTGTGAAAAGTGAAGAAGAAAAGAAAGTAAAAGAGTCTGATTATCAGTTTCACTAAGGTAAAGTGATCAAATATCAGAAGTTAAAAGAGAAAAGAATAGTTTGATTTCTGTGAAAAGTGAAGAAGAAAAGAAAGTACAAGAGTCTGATTATCAGTTTTACTAAGGTAAAGTGATCAAATATCAGAAGTTAAAAGTAAAAGAATAGTTTGATTTCTGTGAAAAGTGAAGAAGAAAAGAAAGTACAAGAGTCTGATTATCAGTTTCACTAAGGTAAAGTGATCAAATATCAGAAGTTAAAAGAGAAAAGAATAGTTTGATTTCTGTGAAAAGTGAAGAAGAAAAGAAAGTACAAGAGTCTGATTATCAGTTTCACTAAGGTAAAGTGATCAAATATCAGAAGTTAAAAGAGAAAAGAATAGTTTGATTTCTAAGAAAAGTGAAGAAGAAAAGAAAGTACAAGAGTCTGATTATCAGTTTTACTAAGGTAAAGTGATCAAATATCAGAAGTTAAAAGAGAAAAGAATAGTTTGATTTCTAAGAAAAGTGAAGAAGAAAAGTAAGTAAAAGAGTCTGATTATCAGTTTTACTAAGGTAAAGTGATCAAATATCAGAAGTTAAAAGAGAAAAGAATATTTTGATTTCTGTGAAAAGTGAAGAAGAAAAGCAAGTAAAAGAGTCTGATTATCAGTTTCACTAAGGTAAAGTGATCAAATATCAGAAGTTAAAAGAGAAAAGAATAGTTTGATTTCTGTGAAAAGTGAAGAAGAAAAGAAAGTACAAGAGTCTGATTATCAGTTTCACTAAGGTAAAGTGATCAAATATCAGAAGTTAAAAGAGAAAAGAATAGTTTGATTTCTGTGAAAAGTGAAGAAGAAAAGAAAGTACAAGAGTCTGATTATCAGTTTCACTAAGGTAAAGTGATCAAATATCAGAAGTTAAAAGAGAAAAGAATAGTTTGATTTCTGTGAAAAGTGAAGAAGAAAAGAAAGTACAAGAGTCTGATTATCAGTTTCACTAAGGTAAAGTGATCAAATATCAGAAGTTAAAAGAGAAAAGAATAGTTTGATTTCTAAGAAAAGTGAATAAGAAAAGTAAGTAAAAGAGTCTGATTATCAGTTTCACTAAGGTAAAGTGATCAAATATCAGAAGTTAAAAGAGAAAAGAATAGTTTGATTTCTAAGAAAAGTGAAGAAGAAAAGAAAGTAAAAGAGTCTGATTATCAGTTTCACTAAGGTAAAGTGATCAAATATCAGAAGTTAAAAGAGAAAAGAATAGTTTGATTTCTGTGAAAAGTGAAGAAGAAAAGAAAGTACAAGAGTCTGATTATCAGTTTCACTAAGGTAAAGTGATCAAATATCAGAAGTTAAAAGAGAAAAGAATAGTTTGATTTCTGTGAAAAGTGAAGAAGAAAAGAAAGTACAAGAGTCTGATTATCAGTTTCACTAAGGTAAAGTGATCAAATATCAGAAGTTAAAAGAGAAAAGAATAGTTTGATTTCTAAGAAAAGTGAAGAAGAAAAGAAAGTACAAGAGTCTGATTATCAGTTTCACTAAGGTAAAGTGATCAAATATCAGAAGTTAAAAGAGAAAAGAATAGTTTGATTTCTGTGAAAAGTGAAGAAGAAAAGAAAGTACAAGAGTCTGATTATCAGTTTCACTAAGGTAAAGTGATCAAATATCAGAAGTTAAAAGAGAAAAGAATAGTTTGATTTCTAAGAAAAGTGAATAAGAAAAGTAAGTAAAAGAGTCTGATTATCAGTTTCACTAAGGTAAAGTGATCAAATATCAGAAGTTAAAAGAGAAAAGAATAGTTTGATTTCTGTGAAAAGTGAAGAAGAAAAGAAAGTACAAGAGTCTGATTATCAGTTTCACTAAGGTAAAGTGATCAAATATCAGAAGTTAAAAGAGAAAAGAATAGTTTGATTTCTAAGAAAAGTGAATAAGAAAAGAAAGTAAAAGAGTCTGATTATCAGTTTCACTAAGGTAAAGTGATCAAATATCAGAAGTTAAAAGAGAAAAGAATAGTTTGATTTCTAAGAAAAGTGAAGAAGAAAAGTAAGTAAAAGAGTCTGATTATCAGTTTCACTAAGGTAAAGTGATCAAATATCAGAAGTTAAAAGAGAAAAGAATAGTTTGATTTCTAAGAAAAGTGAATAAGAAAAGTAAGTAAAAGAGTCTGATTATCAGTTTCACTAAGGTAAAGTGATCAAATATCAGAAGTTAAAAGAGAAAAGAATAGTTTGATTTCTAAGAAAAGTGAAGAAGAAAAGAAAGTACAAGAGTCTGATTATCAGTTTCACTAAGGTAAAGTGATCAAATATCAGAAGTTAAAAGAGAAAAGAATATTTTGATTTCTGTGAAAAGTGAAGAAGAAAAGTAAGTAAAAGAGTCTGATTATCAGTTTCACTAAGGTAAAGTGATCAAATATCAGAAGTTAAAAGAGAAAAGAATAGTTTGATTTCTGTGAAAAGTGAAGAAGAAAAGAAAGTACAAGAGTCTGATTATCAGTTTTACTAAGGTAAAGTGATCAAATATCAGAAGTTAAAAGAGAAAAGAATAGTTTGATTTCTAAGAAAAGTGAAGAAGAAAAGAAAGTAAAAGAGTCTGATTATCAGTTTCACTAAGGTAAAGTGATCAAATATCAGAAGTTAAAAGAGAAAAGAATAGTTTGATTTCTGTGAAAAGTGAAGAAGAAAAGAAAGTAAAAGAGTCTGATTATCAGTTTCACTAAGGTAAAGTGATCAAATATCAGAAGTTAAAAGAGAAAAGAATATTTTGATTTCTGTGAAAAGTGAAGAAGAAAAGAAAGTACAAGAGTCTGATTATCAGTTTTACTAAGGTAAAGTGATCAAATATCAGAAGTTAAAAGAGAAAAGAATAGTTTGATTTCTGTGAAAAGTG
Organism: Loxodes magnus; assembly: GCA_946699065.1. Taxonomy (NCBI): domain Eukaryota; phylum Ciliophora; class Karyorelictea; order Loxodida; family Loxodidae; genus Loxodes; species Loxodes magnus. The sequence goes on along the minus strand of CAMPDV010000006.1, from coordinate 531 downwards.
AAGAAGAAAAGAAAGTACAAGAGTCTGATTATCAGTTTCACTAAGGTAAAGTGATCAAATATCAGAAGTTAAAAGAGAAAAGAATAGTTTGATTTCTGTGAAAAGTGAAGAAGAAAAGAAAGTACAAGAGTCTGATTATCAGTTTCACTAAGGTAAAGTGATCAAATATCAGAAGTTAAAAGAGAAAAGAATAGTTTGATTTCTGTGAAAAGTGAAGAAGAAAAGTAAGTAAAAGAGTCTGATTATCAGTTTCACTAAGGTAAAGTGATCAAATATCAGAAGTTAAAAGAGAAAAGAATAGTTTGATTTCTAAGAAAAGTGAATAAGAAAAGTAAGTAAAAGAGTCTGATTATCAGTTTCACTAAGGTAAAGTGATCAAATATCAGAAGTTAAAAGAGAAAAGAATAGTTTGATTTCTAAGAAAAGTGAATAAGAAAAGAAAGTACAAGAGTCTGATTATCAGTTTCACTAAGGTAAAGTGATCAAATATCAGAAGTTAAAAGAGAAAAGAATAGTTTGATTTCTAAGAAA